>CM024642.1:21081102-21681102 GCA_014182715.1 Eucalyptus cloeziana
TCCGATGCTGTCATTCACGGCGCTTGACCCCATGCTTTCTCCCCTCCAGTACCCCTACTTCATTCAAACCGCACCAAGCGATCTGTTCCAGATGATGGCTGTTGCAGATATGATCAGCTATTATGGATGGCGAGAAGTGGTTACAATTTACTCCGACGATGATCATAACAGGAATGGCATCACTGTGTTAGGTGATCAACTTGCGGAGAGACGCTGCAAAATAACGTATAAGGCAGCTCTTCCCCCAGTTACAATGGCAACTGAGAATGACGTTGTAGCTGAATTGAAAAAGATACAACTGATGGAATCCCGAGTGATTGTATTGCATGCATACTCAAAGACGGGTCTTTTGGTTTTTGATGTGGCCAAGAGACTTGGCATGATAGAGAGTGGTATGTTTGGTTCGCAACTACATGGTTGTCTAATATTCTGGACTCTGATTCATCGCTTTCCTCAAAGCTTCCCGGCTCTATTCAGGGAGTTCTTGCACTTAGGCTCCACACCCCTGACTCAAAGAGAAAAGCAGATCTTTTAGCGAGGTGGGATTCGTTGAGCAACGGTACTATCGGGTTGAACCCTTATGGTCTTTATGCCTATGATACGGTATGGATGATTGCTCGTGCAGTTAAAATGTTCCTGGATCAGGGAAACAGCATTTCATTCTCTAATGACACGAAATTAAATAACATTGGGGGAGGAGGTCTGAATCTTGAGGCATTGAGCATTTTTGATGGAGGAGAGCAGTTGCTTAGCAATGTCCTGCAGACAAATATGAGTGGTCTGACTGGCCCGGTCAAATTTAATCCAGACAGATCTCTAGTACATCCTTCTTATGACGTTATTAACATACTTAAAAATGGTTATCGCCAGATAGGGTATTGGTCCAACTACTCTGGGCTTTCCATTGTGCCTCCTGAAGAACTTTATGCCAAACCACCAAACCGTTCCAGTTCGAACCAACATTTGAACAGTGTGATTTGGCCTGGAGGCAACAGTACCAGACCTCGCGGTTGGGTTTTTCCAAAAAATGGAAAGAAACTAAGGATAGCGGTTCCATGGAGAGTTAGTTACCAAGACTTTGTAAAGCAGGTTAATGGTACTGACATCGTCCAGGGGTATTGCATAGATGTGTTTCTTGCTGCCATAAAATTGCTTCCTTATCCAGTTCCTTACGAATTTGTCTTGTTTGGAAATGGCCACGAAAATCCTAGCTACAATGAGCTCGTAAATATGGTTGCGGCAGATGTGAGTTGGTTCTAAGGCAGAGGACTACATTTACCATTTTAGACAGTCTACCTTACGTCTGCTGATCACATTTTGTTCTGCAGGTTTTTGATGCTGCTGTGGGAGATATCGCGATTGTCACAAATCGAACAAAGATTGTAGATTTTACTCAGCCTTACGTTGAGTCGGGTCTAGTTGTTGTTGCCCCTGTTAAGAATTCGAATTCAAGTCCTTGGGCCTTCTTGAGTCCATTCACTCCATTGATGTGGGCTGTCACAGCGGTTTTCTTCCTCATTGTGGGAGTAGTCGTGTGGATTCTTGAACACAGAACTAACGATGAGTTCCGGGGATCTCCCAGGAAACAGATCATGACAATTCTATGGTGAGCATTGGGTAAATGTGTCTACTTTACAAGATGAAAACTGCAACTAAATCTCTAGTTTTCATTTTCTCTCCTAGGGAGTTTGCACGTTATGCCAGTATCTTAGGCTCTACTTTCTTAGAGGATTATGATGCATTGATTGTTTAAGGCCAAATCGTCATTCATAGACACAGATTGAAGGGTAGCCCATCATCTTTGCATTACTTCATCCTAATGACTGCTCATGGTGCTCTCTGCAACTTCTGATCTGCGCTATTTTCTCTCACAGGTTTGGCTTTTCTACTATGTTCTTTGCCCACAGTAAGTCTTACTTTAATGTGTGATAATTTAACTGAAAAAAAAATGTCAAAGCGACTTTAGCACATTGTGACTCTAAATGTGTTCAAATCTCAGGAGAAAACACTGTAAGCGCACTTGGTCGCATGGTGCTGATCATCTGGCTTTTCGTGGTTTTGATAATTAACTCAAGTTATACAGCAAGTCTTACATCAATCCTGACCGTTCAACAGCTATCCTCGCCAATCAGAGGAATGGATTCGTTAATAGTCAGCGATTCCGCGATTGGCTTCCAAGTGGGGTCTTTTGCACAGAACTATATGATTGAGGAACTGAACATTCCAAAATCAAGACTCGTTCCACTTGGCTCACCAGAGGCTTATGCTTTAGCGCTCAAGACTGGAAGAGTTGCTGCTGTGGTTGACGAACAACCATACATAGACCTCTTCCTTTCAAATCACTGCAAGTTCTCAATCAGGGGCGAAGAGTTCACCAAAAGTGGGTGGGGATTCGTGAGTATCTCGAGACCGGAATCATTAGCTTTAAACATATAACTCGTTTAGAAGTTACAACTCTTGATCCGAAGAAGAAATTAATCATAACTGGTACACGACATGTTCTTCTTTGATAGAAAGGAGGGAAATTGAACTTCAATATAATGGCATGTTTCCGATTCTATGCTCAATTGTGCATCTTGTGCCGTAAAAGGCATGACTGATTCTCGATAACTTAGTATATCCCTTGTTCTGTTGTGATATATTCTCCAACACCACTTCACTTTTAATCGTTCTTCCGCAGGCATTCCCTAGAGACTCTCCTCTAGCCGTCGACATGTCAACTGCCCTGCTCGCTCTATCAGAGAATGGTGAGCTCCAGAGGATTAATGACCGGTGGCTGTCCAGAAAGACTTGCGGGTCCCAGATCTCCGGCGAGGAATCTGACCAACTTCGTCTCCAAAGCTTCTGGGGCCTGTTCCTTATTTGCGGGGTTGCTTGCGTTGCGGCTCTCCTCATGTATCTCTTCGTCATGTTGCACAAGTTCAAACGGCATTCTCCTCAAGCATCTGAGCCATCTTCTCATGGAGGCTCTCGTTCCGCGCGCCTTCAGACTTTCTTGACCTTCGTGGATAAGAAGGAGGATAAGTCTCGGAGCAAGTCCAAGAGAAAGCGAAGTCAGGAACTTATGAATGGAGGCAGGGAACCCAACTCACCTGGAATGGATCAGATATGCTAAGAATTCCACGTCTCGGGTCAACGTCGAAACGGGGATTTCCTGGCCCCATGAGTTCATGTTTGCCAATACCAGCTTGGTTGCTTATTTTCCACGCTTGGGTCTACAAATAAACGAGAGTTCTCATAGTATAGTTTCACTTCATACCCCGAAGAATCGTACGGGACGCTTCTTATAACTTTAGAAGGCAATCCAAAGAGCGAACGGTCCGTCGCCGACACCAAGCCAGTTGAAGGGCTATACTTTAGAAGTCCACGGCCGTCGCCATTGCCATTGCCGCAGAAGTTGGGAGCAGCTGATGCTCATGCTAATGCAGAAGGTAGAAGAAGCCGTGCGATCTTTTGGAAGAGTGAAGAAATGCCGGTGAGTTTTTCTTTGCCGAAACACAACGAAAACAGAGGGGCCTGTTCCAGAGAACACCGGCTTCAAAGATCATTGCAATCAGACAGCCGAAGAATGCAACAAACGATTTCAGTTTGTGCAATGCCATTTTCTAAAATTTCTGTTGCATGCCCATTACGGAACGACGTTTGATTCGATACGCAGTTCGCTGTCTTAATTACTCATAAAAAGTTAGAGACTTTATGACGAAAATAAAAATAAAAATCGAATCTTGAAATATGACGTCATCCATGCTTATAAGGTTTTGGTAGACAACGGAGTACAGAAACACCGCCAGACGCTTTCATAGTGATTTTCTGCGCTTGCGCAAGCCCCCACCAACTCCGCCGCCCTTCCTCCGCCGCCGCCGTCGCCGCCGGCGACGACCCTTTTAGCAGGACGACGATGGCGATCTGCTACCAATCTCCCTTCAAGCCCATCACCACGCTCTCTCTCCCCAGAACCCACCAACCCCGAAAGACCCGATCTTGCGGCGTCGTCGTCGTCAGATGCTCCAAGACCCAGCTCCTGTCCACCGAGCCCGAGCCCGTCTTCACCTCCGTCCGGTCCTTCGCGCCGGCCACCGTCGCTAACCTCGGTCCCGGATTCGACTTCCTCGGCTGCGCGGTCGACGGGCTCGGTGACCACGTCTCCGCGCGCGTCGACCCCAGCGTCCACCCGGGCGAGGTCTCCATTTCCGAGATCTCCGGCGACAACGCCAAGAAGCTCAGCAAGAACCCCCTCTGGAACTGCGCCGGGATCGCCGCCATCGAGGTCATGCGGCGGCTCGGGGTCCGCTCCGTCGGCCTCTCGCTGTCCCTCGAAAAGGGCCTGCCTTTGGGGAGCGGGCTCGGGTCCAGCGCCGCGAGCGCCGCCGCGGCCGCCATCGCCGTCAACGAGATCTTCGGCGCGAGGTTGAGCACGGAGGAGCTGGTGCTCGCCGGGCTGAAATCGGAGGAGAAGGTCTCCGGCTACCACGCCGACAATGTGGGGCCGGCGATCATGGGCGGGTTCGTGCTTATCGGGAGCTACGAACCCTTGGAATTGATCTCGCTGAAGTTTCCAGCCGAAAAGGAGCTCTTTTTCGTGCTGGCCAGCCCAGATTTCGAAGCCCCGACGAAGAAGATGAGAGCGGCGCTCCCGACGGAAATCGGGATGCCGCATCACGTGTGGAACAGCAGCCAGGCGGCGGCGCTGGTGGCGGCGGTGCTGCAGGGGGACGTGGAGGGGCTCGGGAGGGCGCTGTCGTCGGACAAGATCGTGGAGCCGAGGAGGGCGCCGCTGATCCCGGGGATGGAGGCGGTGAAGAGGGCAGCCATCGAGGGCGGGGCGTTCGGGTGCACCATCAGCGGGGCGGGGCCGACCGCGGTGGCAATCACAGACGATGAGGCGAGGGGCCGGGCCATCGGGGAGCGGATGGTGGAGGCCTTCATGGTGGAAGGGAAGCTGAGGGCGGAGGCTGTGGTGAGGAGGCTGGACAGGGTTGGTGCTAGGCTTGTCAGCAGCATTCCCCGATGATAGCAAGCTCTTACTGATTCTTTCTTGCTACTTGGGCTTAGTGATATTAGCAGTGCTCGGTTTGGTTTTTTGAGGGATTGTGGGTTGAAGTTTCTGGTTGTCAATGACAATTTGATTCTGAGTGAGATGAGTGTATTCAGAATGCAGATTTGTCATCTCTCAGTCGACTTTTGTTGGCAGCACTTGATATGATCTTTGGAGATGCTTTTAATGTTAGTACCTGTGCCTGCCATAACCTCTCCTGTCTCGGGGATAGAAAGAAAATGAGAGAGAGAGAGAGAGAGAGAGAGAGAGATAGAGAGCTACAAATATAATTGGTCATAAAATCCGAGTCGTGTTCTTATGTGGCAATTTGGCTAGGATGGAACAAACCTTTCCTGCTAGTTAAAAGCTTAGGACCCAGATTAGTTGGTTCAGAGATAAGACTGGGACTTGTAGTTGTTGCAGTACTAGTAATGTCGAAAAAGAGGGTATAAAAATGGCTCTTACACTTATCAATGTACATATCCACTCTACAAGTAGGAATTTTCTTGCCATTGCTCAGCAGGCACCACCGATGCCTAGTGCTGCTGAATTGCTGCTATCCACAAGATCGGAAATCAAATCGTATTTCCTTTAACCAACATATCTGACAGGGCATGATGTCCATCAATACACAAATGCTCAAAACCACAAAACTCAGCTCAATCAAGCCAAAACCAATGCTAAGCCGGGGTTCAAAAACAACCCCTAATTACAACCCGGACAAATAGCAGTTGTAGCAAAATAGCGTGAGCAACAAAACAACAAGAAGTAAAACATCTGTACAAAACCTGCCTGTAACCCCAGTTACAGTGACTGGATCACTCGTCCTTAACAGCAAAAGTCTGCTTCATGCCGAGACAGAAGAACTCTGTGATCACTTCAAGGGGCATGCCCTTGGTTTCGGGGACTTTCAAGAATACAAAGGCCCATGATAGGAGACAGACCACTGTGAACATGCTGAAAATGCTTGCCAGGCCCGCCGATCTGAGCATTAATGGCAACGAGTAGGTGACAATAACATTGCCCATCCAAAACGCAAGGCCACATATGGCGACACAGACACCGCGGACCCTGGTGGGGAAGATTTCTGCGCAGAGCACATTAGGGGCTGGACCGAATCCCATAACAAAGAAACAGATGTAGAGGACGACACCGATGGTGCAGATCACTGCATGAATAGCAGAGCCTGCATCTACCACATTGCTCAGCACCATGATGATGAGTGACACTATCAGCATGGGGATCGTACCCAGGAGCAAGCTCCTGCCATTGAGAAAGAACCAAAATAATTAGCAGCAATGAAGGGGGATACATATTGAAAACACACAGCAATTTGCACAGTGAAATCACTACAAAAGGAAGCCTCGCACAAAATGAAAAATCTCACCCAGCAAAGGACATGAGAAGAGACGAGAAGCATATTTTTAAGCAACAATACAGAACCTTATTCTATAAACTTATTCAAAGCAAATATAAAAGAATCCCTGCAACTTTTGCAGTATAAAACACCATCTGCCAACAGCAATACCCACGAGATTGAAATAATGTTTCCAAGAACTTTAATATGGCAAAACTTTTTAAGTTTGATAGATGTACCTTCTGCCAGATACATCCATGAGCCTCATAGCAACAGCAATGGAGGGTAGCATCAGCAAGGTCGTGATGGCACTAAGAAGTAGAGATACTGACTCTGAGCTGATGTGCAATTCTGAAAGAAGAACTCCGACACCAGCCTGCTTAAGAATTTGGGGAGTGTAGTATAGAACGCCATTTATTCCAGAGAACTGCATTGAGAATCACATCAGCTAAACTCTGAGCCTGTTAGTGTGTGTGCACATGCATGCATGTCAGTGTGTGTGTGTGTGTGCTTACTTCAGGGAGGGAGAAAGAAAACTCAACCCAACAACCTCTGTTATTCAGCATCCAATGCTGCCATAGGCAGAGTTACACAGGAACGAATCAAATCCTGATTCTTATAATGAAATCTGGGCCTAAAATCCTGAGAACTTATCAACAGATTGAACATATCCACATGGTAGCCAACCACCCCATCACACCTTCAATAACCTAGATTGTAACTACTCACAACTCAAGCTCAAAATCGAAAGCAACCCAAACTTTGATTACCTGCTGAAGTATTTGAATTCCCATGCCAACGAACAAAGCATGCTTAACTCCAGGCTCAAATAGATCCCTCCACCACGGTCCCTTTATTGCAATTTCTGATGGATGAAGCATTGCCGGACCCAATGGATGGAGTGGCAGCAACTCTTCAGTGAAGAGAGCTGGTCGGCCGACCAAGCCAAGTGCCTGGACTAGGCCCCCATCTGCAGGCTGGTCCATGCCAGGAAGAGAAACAATAGACTCACGTGAGCCCACAACACCCCATTCACGCAAATAAATCCTCTGAAATCCTTCCTTCTTTCTACTTTCATCCTCTCTCTTGGGCCATTTCCATGCTAGCTGCCACTCGGGGCCAATGACCGGTCCTCCAGTCCCTTGCGTCAAACTGCCCTGTCCGATGCTAATAGTGGTGCCTTGAGCCGGTGGGACCCATTCCTTCTCCGTACTAGTTGCCTGACGCGAAATCAACGGGCTCTGTAAATTATCATTGGAATCACCACTTGCAGCATCCGATGGGTACTCATCACCCTCCATGCCAATAACGTCCTCCTCATCCTCTCCATTCGCCTGCTGCTGCCCTCCCACATTGAACAGGCTTCCCAAGTGCGGAAATAGTGTGCTTCGCATGCTTCCCATCTCCATTAGTTTCTCATGGACTCTACCAAAGAGGTTAACAACGGGATCCACAAAACGCACAGTTTGGCTTCCCCGCAAAGATGCAAGGGCGAGGGTGTTCCGACCAGTGACTGGTCTGGCAACCCATGAGATACCTTTCTCTGGTTTATATATCATGATTTGATCTTCCTCACTAGACAAATCAGGGTCATCATTAAGATCATTGGCGGGCCTAATTAAGTATTCCTCTATAGAGACATCACATCCGACCCCTATTCCTTCCATCAACAGAGCCATCTCACCTGTTAACAGGAAGATGCAGAGCATAACACAATGTCCAACATGTGTACAGCAATGACGTTGGTTCAAGCAAATTAGGGAAAAGATGACCATTCCTACAGCAGCTGATACAAGATATTCAATTCGAGCTGGTTCTTAGAGGAATCTGGTGGGTTTTCCAGAGAGGGCTACATAATTTCCAAATACTTAATGTCTATAACAGCAAACCGTGCTATCCTACTCTCAATTTCATTGATCATCTGTCTGCATGTCTCTGAACCTCAATGCTAACTTATAAAAGAAAGGATATATCTGCGATAGCAAGGTATAATTTCTCATCTATCTAGAAACGACATAAACATGTATTTTCATGTTGCCATTGAAAGTACCCAATTACCACCTGTCACCAGAACGTGGTATCTGTCGATTTTTTGTGGATCAGAATATTCCTCTTTCGGTATATTCAGACGATGTGCGCACTTGCACACATCCTACATCCGCATTGCTTCCTTGTGAAAAGCTTATACTGAAAACAGCATAAAGCCCTACACACCCTAGACCAATTTGTGTCGAGAAAATAGTGATTACCACAAGGAAAGAAAATACTAACCAGAAACATCTTCTGCGCCACGTATCATCTGTAAAACTTTCTTGGCCTCAAGCACTCGCCCTTTGCTCACAAGCCACCGTGGAGACTCGGGCAATAAAAGTATCGCCAACACAACATAAACAAGGGATGGAATAGAAAGAACTCCAAGCATCAATCTCCAACTTGGCGAATGCATCAATGACAGACCAAAGACCAAGCAATACGACACAAACATTCCGCAGGAGCCCGAGAATTGGGGGAGGGTATTCAGCAGACCCCTTATCTCGGGTGGGGCCAGCTCCGATACGTAGAGTGGAACCAGAGTGACAGTCAAACCTACTCCGAACCCTCCTACAAATCTTGCCAAGAGCAGCGCGTAAAGATTGGGAGACCAGAACATCAGGAGACCGCTAATCAAATAAAAGTGGGACGAGATTATCAGCATAGGCCGCCGGCCTATGCAGTCAGCCATGGCTCCAGAACATGTGGTGACTAAAATGGCTCCGAGAAGCGATATGGCCACAATTAGCCCTTCCACGGTGGGTTCACTCTCCAGATGGAACTCCCTCTTTATGTACAATATGGCCCCTAATGCAGAATTACAAACAAATCACATATGGACATGATCAACCACCGGGAACCACCAATCTCAATCCAAACCCCTAGTGTATTTGACTGTTACTAAAACACAGGCGGAATATTTTTTTCTCTCTTTCTAGAAATTTCAAAGCCTGACCCTTTCAAGTACGAATATTTACCAGCGATGGTGGCGTTGTCCCATCCTTGAAGCAAGTTCCCAAAGGCAGCAACCACAGCTATAAGCACAGCTCTGCTCATTCTTTGTACATCCGAACCACAGCCCCAGGGACACAGTCAAAACCCAAAGAGAGACTGCAAAAGTTGCTGATCGGATCAGGCAAAGCTACTTCCTTTTCATCGAGTCCTGCAAATTCAGCTGCTAGCAATGAACACCCACTTGTTCATTCTCGTTCCTCCAGTTAAAAAGCACGTCCCAACTTTCGGTATGGCCGTGTCCAGATGATCCAGCGTGTTCTAGAAGAAAAAAGGAAAAAGGAGGGCAGTGTAGGAAAATCGTGACTCTAGCGTACAAGAACAAGATGGTTACAGAGGAGAAGAAGAAGCCCTTGGCCTTAGAGAGGGAGACACCTGCTTTCATGGCCTTCTCAGAGGCTTACACGTCTCTCTGTCTCAATACCAGTGGCAGTAAACCAGCGGAGTCTGTGGTAAAGTTTGCGACTTGCGTTTAAACTCGCATCGAGAGCCGTACTTTCGAGACAAGAAGGCGTGGTCTTTCCGCACCCGATGCGTCTCGATGCAGTAAAGGGCCACGTACGAGGATGGAGACGACATTGTTGGAACAGGATCCGACGGAATTAAATGTTCATGTACTGTATGGTATTGGTTTCGGGTCATGATGAGAATGAGAAAATGTAAAGACCTTGAGCTAAAGGAGTTTTTCAAAATATAAATTGTGTTTGGTAAATTATATTTGTGAAAGTAATTGTGAAGTATCTTTGATCAAAAGAGTGTTTGGACAAATTAACTGTGCAAAAGACTTTTGTCATTAAAAAAAGGAAAAAAAAAGAAGAGTTGGCCGGTTACCGCCGGCGAGGGGTAGGCGGTCCGGCGAGGGGCAAGCGTCCAGGTGAGTCGCGGCGACCCTCGCCGGAAGGTCGCGTGACCCGCCGCGCCGCGACCTCCGTGCGGAGGTCGCCGGGGCGCTCAATCTGGTTGCGGCGACCCCGATCGTGACCAGATCGCACGATCCCGGTCGCGGCGACCCTCGCCGAACGGTGCGCGACCCACCGCCCCGCGACCTCCGTTCGGAAGGTGGCTGGGGCTCGCGATCTACTCGTCGCGAACCAGATCGCACGACTAGATCTACACACGATTTGGGTCATCGAAGGTCACGCGGTCCAGATCTGGGACACCGCGACCTCCGGTGACCCAGATCTGCCGGGGTCGCAGAGTCGTCGGGAGTTGCAGCGGTCGCACGACCTTGCTGCGACCCAAATCTGGGTGGTCGCCGGAGGTCGCGGCAACGCAACTCACGAGGGGTCGCCGAGGTCACACGACTGGCCGCCGACGGTCGCCGTGACCACATCGGCCTCATGCCGACCTCCATCCAGCTCGTCGCCGGCCCCTCGTAGCTCGCGCAACTTCGCCGGCCAACCTCAACGAAAAGAAGGTGAATAGTCACGAGGACAAAACCGGAAAAACGAAATGTTAATGAGGGCATTTGTGGAAGAAAATTTTTTGTCTTCTCTTCCCTCAGCATTGCGAGAAGGCCGAATGCCCAAGGCAACCCCATGGCAGCCTTGGGCTTTCAGCCTTCCAAAGGTTCACTTTTCCCCAAGTATGTTTATAAAATAAGTTCCCTAACACCATTTTTTGGCCCAAAGGGCTTTGGATGCCCAAAGTGGCTTGGCAAAGCCACTCCCAAACGCACCCTTACAAGCCCGTGGTGGCGGACTGTGGACTTTTTTCTTCATTTTCGTTGTGGTGAAAATCTCTAAGTCCGTTCAAACACACCAGTAAAATTTAATGCTTGATATCTACTGAGAAGGGAAAAGGCCACGAAAAATTTCAAAATTTACTCAAAGTGACAAATTTATTCGAAACTTTCTTTTATAATGTGAAAAATCTAAAACATTTCAAATCGTAACACATTTACCCCATCAAAGACATTTTTATCTTATTTTTTTTTGTTTTTTTTTTCTTCTTCATACCTCCGCCGGCCATGGCGGAAGGAAGTTGGCGTCCGGCAAGGGTCGCCCTCGCCTAGGTTGGCTAGGGCCGCCCTCGCTCAATGCCGGCGAGCACCCCTCGCCGAAACGGGCGAGGGCGGCCCTCGCCAAATCCCCTCACCGGACGCCGGTGAGGGCCGTCCTCACCCGATGCCGACGAGGGCTGCCTCGTCGGCATCGGGTGAGGGGCGCCCCGCCGGCGTCGAGTGAGGGCCTCCCTTGCCAGATCTAAGCAAGGGCATGAGGGAGGCCCTCGCCCAACCCAGCCGAGGGTCACCCTCACTCGACGCCAGCCAGGGCAGCCCTCGCCAAACGCCAGCTTCCCTTCGCCCACTCCACCATGGCCGGTGGAGGGAAGATAGGAGAAAAAAAAAAAAAGAAAAGAAAATTGAAAAGTAAAAAGACCAAAATACCCTTTAGTTTAGGGTAAATGTGTCACACGACTAAAAGTTCGAGATTTTTGTGTCACAAAAAAAATTTGGGATAAATATGTCACGGTTGGCAAAGTCTAGGACTTTTCACGTTACAAAAAAAAGTTTAGAGTAAATCTGTCACTTTGGGCAAAATTTAGGGTTTTTCGTGGTTTTTTCCCTAAATAAAAAGGTTAATACCATTAATACCATCAAAAACTCAAAATTACTATGTTTATGATCATTTTACCTCAAACTAGTTTTTCAATGATTAAAAACTCCAAACTGATATATCTATAATTTATCTTCCGTTAGTTCCGTTAAATTTAACAATCAAATTACTAAGTTTGACGACATATAACGTGTACCAATGTAGGATTATATCCTCTATCTGTCACATATATACTATTTTGTTTGTAATATTAATCCAATTTAACATAAACCAACGAAGGATAAATTTATCACAATAAAGTTTTTGATAATAAAAAAATTAGTCTAATAAAAATTTATCATAAATGTATCGGTTTGGGATTTTTATTGGTCAAAAAAATTAATTTAAGATTAAACTTATCACGGTATACTAATTTAGGGTTTTTGTGATATTAACATTTGGGAAAAAACGAAACAGAAGAATAAGTCTTGGCCTTTTGACTCATCACAAATTAGTGGCTTGATCAAATATTATTATAGCAACGCGTGGCATTTGCGAGCTATACTTTATTTACGTCGGAGTGAAAATGACGGCACCGATATATTTTCGGACTATAGCAAATGACTAAATCATATTGATTATCATTTCTGGGGGAATAAGCATATGAAGAGATGGCATTGGTGGCATCACTCTTACCGTTGATGGACTAAAAAAACTGTCTATTTAAATAAACACACGATCGATGTGCTTTTATTTATTATTGTCCTTCTTTGACATATGCTTTGACATGCTTTGACATGCGATTGACGAAGATCCGACGTCACAGTGGATAGGCATCAGGCATTACGTGAAGGGCCTTCAATTTCGTGCGATTTTGATCGAAAGGAGCCTCCTCCGTTTGGTGTTCTCACTCCAACCAGAAGCACGAATTGGTGTGAACCGTGATGCACGATGCAACAAGGAACTTTTGACTCTTTCAATCTTTTCTAGATCGCTCGTGCTCGAAAAGGGTTCTCTCCCTTTGGAAAAGTCTCTAGCCATCTTCACACTGCCCGGTCGCCGACCTCACTGGTCCGTGTATCATGGACGGACGGGCGAGCGAGCTCGAGCTGACGAAATTAGGCGCGGGCTCGACCCGAGGGCTTCAGCGAAAATGGTCAGAGCAAAATGGGAAAGCCCCGGTTTGACCAGCATCTCGAGATGTAGCAGCCACAGTCGCGCGGGTTTCGTTGAAACCGTCGTTGACCCAAACGAGCGACGACCTCTGGCGATGCCCGACGATCGACCCAACGTTATCCGGATTCTAAGATGTCCGACCTTCGAAAGGAGCCGATGACTGGACAAAAACAGGGGCGGCTGGAAAAAAGAATACATTAAAAAGCTTTCTTTCATCACCATGAGGAACCCTTTTAACTTTTCCCTGTTTCGCATGGAATAATCAACAAGATAAACGGTCTTCATTATTAGGACGGGCAGCAGCAAAAATCTTCAAAGAAGAACTAATAATAATCTTGAAATTGGAGAGAGAGAGAGAGAGAGAGAGAGAGAGAGAAAGGGAGAGGGGGGGAGGAAACAACTGTGAAGCCGCGTGAGCCCGATTGTGGGAGAGAGAGAGAGAGTGAGCTGGTCAGCACTCCCCTCCTGCGACGTTTCTCAGCAACACCCTTCTCCCTCTTCTGCTCTCGCCTCCCCAAAAGAAAAAAAAAAAAAAAAAAAGGGGAAAAGGGAAAGAAAGATTATTAAATTGTCAGACCATTCAAGCCCTTATATTGAAACATGGGTATTGATGTCCTGGTCCCGTTCAAGATTAGTAGTCTTCTTCTTCTTCTCCTCCTTCTTCAGCTTCTTCGAACGTGAGCACCCAGCAGCCAAGGACGCTTCAAGATTCGTCCAACCCTTCATCTCTTTTTTCTTCAGGTATCAGATCTCTCTCTCTCTCTCTCTCTCTCTACATGTTTGCTTTCAAGATTTGCTTTACCACAGAGTGTTGATTTATGGGACATATGTTCTTGATTGAAAAGGTTATCTTTTTTCGTACGTTCGAAATAGGAAAATCGAGCTGGAAGTCTGATATAATATGGAGTTACTGTCACGTCAGATTTTTCAGTTTCTTGGGATCCCTTAGTTTATCTTTAAAGTGTCTGATCTGGGCATTGCACTTTCCTTTTGCCATCCCGCCTTTCCTACCCTAGTTGCAGGGCAATTGAAATTACATTGCTGGATGAGGAAAAGGCCGTGAAGTGAATCTGGGGATTGCTAATTGCTTTTTTTATGGGCAACACATGCCGCGGATCTTTCAAAGGAAAACTTTTTCAGGGCTTCGATCAGCCCCAAGACCAGTCCAAATCCAAGAAGAGCTCGCGATCTGATCATTCTAGTTCCGACTACTCACCCTCGACATTAAACTCCCAGCAGCTCGTAGCTCAAGAATTCGCCGCCGAGACGCCCAAGAAGGGTAACAATAATAACAATAATAATTTGCAACTTAATACTGCAGCCAAAAAGGACACTTTCATGAGGAGAGGCATTGATAACCAGTCTTATTTTGTTTTGGGTCATAAGACCGAAAACATTCGTGATCTTTATGTGTTGGGTCGCAAACTAGGGCAAGGGCAGTTTGGGACTACTTATTTGTGCACTGAGATTGCCACCGGGAGTGAGTACGCATGTAAGTCAATCTCGAAGAGAAAGTTGATCTCTAAGGAGGATGTGGAGGATGTTCGGAGGGAGATTCAGATAATGCACCATTTGGCTGGACACAAGAATATTGTCACAATTAAGGGTGCTTATGAGGACTCATTGTATGTTCACATTGTCATGGAGCTTTGCTCTGGAGGTGAGCTGTTCGATCGGATTATTCAAAGGGGACATTACAGTGAGAGGAAGGCAGCTGAGCTGACTAAAATCATTGTCGGGGTTGTTGAGGCTTGTCATTCACTTGGGGTGATGCATAGAGATCTCAAGCCTGAGAACTTCTTGCTGGTTAACAAGGATGATGATTTTTCTCTTAAAGCCATTGACTTTGGGCTCTCTGTTTTCTTTAAACCAGGTAAGAAGTTCACGTGTTACATTCCATTGGCGTCTAAGCATTTACCAGTGGGTTTTTTTTTAAGTACCATCTGCTCAGTTTTGATTTTCCTCTCTATCTTCAGCAGTACAATCAGTCAAAATAAAAGCTTGAGTTTGTTGCCATCAGAGTTATATCCACACCACACTTTTTTCCCAACAGTTGACGTTCTGGCTATTCTTCATGCATGTGCATAAAATGGCTTTCTAGGGCGGAGCCATTGTGAGTTGAAAAGTTCTATATTTCTGCTTTCAGGATAACTTAGTCTATACTTGCTGAGCTGAGTTAAATTCTCTTTTGTCATATTTCTTCCATTTGAGATCTTCCCATGTACAATGTAATTGTCTGGGCATTGTAGTGATCCATAGTTTCTGCTTTATGATCCAGGTCAGATATTTACTGATGTTGTTGGAAGCCCATATTATGTTGCCCCCGAGGTACTTTTGAAGCATTATGGGCCAGAAGCGGATGTGTGGACAGCAGGAGTCATATTATATATATTGTTGAGTGGTGTGCCACCATTTTGGGCAGGTACTGCTGTCTTGCTTAATTACTCAAGATACACTTTTGGATATTGATAAATTTCTATTTATATACATCCTATGGGCTTATACTAATCTCTGTTCCAACTGGATATCAGAAACGCAGCAGGGAATATTTGATGCTGTGTTGAAGGGACACATAGACTTTGATTCAGATCCGTGGCCCGTAATATCTGATAGTGCAAAGGACCTGATCCGAAAAATGCTCTGCTCTCAACCTTCTCAACGCTTGACTGCTCATGAAGTGCTATGTATGTTAACTCTTTTGCATCTACAATTCTCAAATGGCATTTTATGGCTTAATGAAGCCGCTTGCATTGTTATAAGTTAGAGACTAGTTGATTTAATGAGCAAGTCAACATGGCTGATGACAAGAAGGATATAGAAGTCCTAAGGTTCCACCCTCTGTCATCCCTTGCTTCAACCTAATACAATCCTTGTGGTAGAATCTATAGGGTATTCTATTGGTGTTTGAAAATGCTGATTGGTAGTATCTTCTTCAGAGATTTAAACCAAAAGAGTGCATCTAGAAGGTTAGAATTCACATCATCTGAAGGCTTATGATTTCATGAACAATTTGCAACTCTGCCACATGCTTGTGTTAGATATTGCATCCTTTGTCCTCTAGTTTGAACAACTGGGGAGACTGAAAAAGGAATGTGCCATAGATGATTGTTTTACATTTGTTTCACTGTGCCTAACATTTTCTTGACATTATTTCTCAGGTCATCCATGGATTTGCAAAAGTGGAGTTGCTCCTGACATGGCGCTGGATCCAGCTGTCATGTCCCGTCTCAAACAGTTCTCTGCTATGAATAAATTGAAGAAGATGGCTTTGCGGGTATGATATGCATTTGTAGAAAGATGCATACCATAATGATTTTGATACTTACCATAACTCCAGGCACAGCATACTAGTGCTATTCAGATTCCTTAGGAAGAAAATAGATAAATAACTGAGCAGAATCACAAAATACCTCTCGAACTAAATTACTTCAAAATGCATCTTGTTGGGGGATTGAGTAAATTTAAGGACATTTATGGATATTCATATTGGTTCAAGCATGCACTCAGAAACTTCAAAGTAATTTTACTACAGCATTAAGTCTAATTCATGTCTTTGCTGCCATCAGGTAATAGCTGAGAGCCTTTCGGAGGAGGAGATTGCTGGTTTGAGAGAAATGTTCAAGGCAATGGACACTGATAATAGCGGTGCAATCACATTTGATGAACTGAAAGCTGGCCTGAGAAGATACGGCTCCACAATGAAAGATACTGAGATCAGAGATCTCATGGATGCAGTGAGTAGTTTGCTTTAAAGCAAATATTTGTTGTCTATGGTTCACACCTGAATACTTTTGAAGTTCATAACTCTTCTTTGAATGATCCTACAGCTTACATCACTTTCTCCATATTTGCTCTTTTGTTTCTCATATTTTTCCTTTTAATTCATTAAATTCATTCTAGTTGGATTTTGATAGACCTCATTGTTGTCCCCAGTTTGCTTTGACAAATTTGAATGAATGGGGACATACTTTAGTCATCAAGGCTAGTTATGCTTATTAAGAACGAATTAATTATGATTCGATAAAGATTGTTACTTCTATGTGAATGTTTTGAGTCTATTCAAACTACTTTTGCTTCTTCTTTGCAATGGCTGAGATTTAAGTGAATTAATAACTAAATGGGGCAAGTTAGGGGCTGACTGACTGGCTGAGAAGTGGCAAAAGCTTCCGTAAGTCACTTGGTTAATGACATGAGATTGCCTTTTTACTTGACCTAAAACCACTAGCATTTTTTGTCCACCTATGTTATTCTGTCATTTTCTAAGTAGATGAATTTACTGCTTAGGCGGATGTGGACAACAGTGGAACCATTGATTATGGGGAATTTATTGCCGCGACAATTCACCTTAACAAACTAGAACGCGAGGAGCATCTCGTTGCGGCATTCAGATACTTTGACAAGGACGGAAGTGGTTATATTACTATTGATGAGCTTCAGCAAGCATGTGTGGAGCATAATATGACCGATGTTTTCCTTGAAGATATCATCAAAGAAGTTGATCAAGATAATGTAAGTCGACTTAAACCGCTGAGGCAGAACATCCTTGCTTTTATTTCTTTGAATTGCAAGCTAGTTTTCAGGAAGTCTACATTAGCATGTCAGGGAACAAAAGAAGACTTGATGGAGACTCTTGAAATCTATGTATGGAACTGTAGATCAGACCTTGTGTATCTTCACTAGTGTTGACTGGAGGATTTTCCATATTAACGTGATCTCTTTAATCACAATTTGTTGGTAAGCTTGTTCAAAGAAAATTGCAGGGTCGTAGGAAAAGATTTGTCTAGGTTTGTATGCCACATTTAATGGGATGCTTGCATTTAGACAGTGGGGCTAAGGGTTCAAATCAAATTGATCCCTTTGTAGTAGTAGTTTGGGGAAGCTGTGACAATCTCTCCTGTGTAGCTAACGACTGACCACTATCTTATCCTGTCTTTTCCATTTATCTGCCTTTTTATTAGTGATTGTAACATCTTGAATTCTTATTCACGGATGTTGTAGCCTCATGGAATGTTCGCTTATAGCTGGTATCTTGCCTTTCTGCTGACATCGCGATGTTGGAATTCCCTGGTCTTTGCATGATGTATGACAGGATGGAAGAATTGATTACGGTGAATTTGTTGCGATGATGCAAAAAGGAAATGCCGGTGTTGGAAGACGAACCATGCGTAACAGTGTGAATATAAGCATGAGGGATGCCCCCGGGGCCCTTCAGGTTCCCAAGTAGGAGAGACCCCTTCTAAGGTAGCTTCTCGTAGCTGGGAACTTTACTTTTTTGTACAAGATGATCAATGGAAAGACTACAAATTATTCTGCACATGCTTGCTTTCTCAATCCGGAACCAGCAATAACTACGTTTACAATCTTCTCAGATTTAGTCTTACGGCTTTGTTCTGGTTCTGGAACAGGTTGAGCAGCCGAAGAAAAGTTGCAGCGGGCAAATTCTAATTCCTTCCTCCATATCTGTCTCTCAGGAAGCTTGTGATGCCGGCAAGCGTCCGGTTCCGAGGCTCTAGTCATGCCTTCTTTTACCTTGTTATTTTGCTGTATAACTGCTAAGAAGTGTATGTTTTTCGTTGGTGCTGTGAGCTTTTGCCTGTAGTAGTTGTACAGCTATTGCACTGATTTCCTGTATGTAGAAATACTCGATTTGAGAGAGTTTCCTTCTTTATGAGGACCTGTGTAATGAAGTAGGGTAATTACGATATTTGGTTTATCTTATGCTTGCTAGGAATGCCTTTATAATTTTGAAATATTAGTCGAAAATAAAAGAGAAGCGGTGGTTTTTGGATTTGTCTCCTTTAATTTTCCTCAATTCGATGAAGAAATCACGGAGGAAATGTGAACCGACACTTCGTTTGTTGTACGGAAAATTAATTAATGATTTGGAAATTTTTTTGGTAAAAATGATTGTTCAGAATTTAATCACAGGATATGTCGTCCTTATTAATAATAATCTATGTTGTAAAATATCCGTTTAAATGAATTATTACATAGCATTTTCTATTAAGAAGATGCTTACCGATTATCACTCGAACTTTTCATCGGTAATTGAATTCGCACTTTTCACTATAATGTATAATATGAACTTCTTGCCCCTTTTTTCCTCGATAGTGGAATTCTACATGTATGAAAATATTCACGTAAATATGCTGCTAATGTGATTAGAGTTATGGAAAACGAAATTCATTTTCATTACGTATGCTTAACAAGTGCCATTTATGTTTTCAAGAACTAGATAAAAAATTGGTGTGTCGAGATTTGTATGTTTCGGATAATTTTTTAATATATCTTAAATAGAATTCAAATAAGTAACTTGTAAATTTTGAAAACGGAAAAAGAAGCTATTTTAAAGTAAATAGTGCAGCACGCATAGAGAATTATCTATGTCATAACTCCCAGATTTTTACTCTTTAATATTCTCTTAGATGGTTTGAAAAAACAAGCGAAAATACGTTTATAATATCAAAAAAGAGAACATGTCGATGTCGGTATTCGTAAAAGTCAAGAAGGTTTGAGGTACTTTACGTCGAATAAAATTTTTCAATTATAAAGAATCGCCGAAATTTCAAGAAGTCTTAAGCTTCTATTTATTTTCCGTTTTTTATCATCTTGTATTTTCCGGAGGAATGTGAAATGGCCATAATGACCTCCAAGAAGTCTTAACCTCTCCTTTATTTTCTGTTTTTTTTCTATCTTGTATTTTTCCGAGGAACACGAAATGGCCATAATGACCTTTGGTCCCCGCCGCGCACCGACGCTTTAAATGCGACTTGGAGGCAAACGAGTCGCTCGCTCTGCCCCCCCCACGATCCCGTCGTTTTCTTGATTTATATTTCTCTATTTTCTTTAAATAAAAAAGTTAAACCAGCAAAGCAAATTTGTCCTACGTGGCATTAAATTTTATGTATCTTTTTCTTTAATCGGCTCACTTATTACTCCCCCACGTGTCCCCATTTTACTCTCTCCACGAATTTTAGGTGCCACCTTAATCATAACTTTCCCTAAGATTTGATCTTCAAGAAAGCAAATTAAGTCGAAAATTTAAAAAAAAAAAAGATTTTTTTTTCTTTTCCCTCTTTTGACATCACATCAACCAAGCTGGCAATGATTGGCATCTCTCTCCTCTTTCTATAGTCTTCTAGCAATCGACCCGGCAGCTGTCACCGACACCCTAAGGGTAACAGGGGCAGGCTGGTGCGCGCGAAGCAACCTCGTTCGCTCGCGGATGCCGCCGCCGCGGCCGCTGCTGCTGTTGTTGTTGGATCTCGAGGATGCGGTCGGGTCAGTGGTCAACGTGATGAGCTCACCTCCCCTCCCTTTCCCCTCGTTCCCATATCGCGACCCGCCACCTCGAAAAAGATGGGGACATCAAACGAGCGCGTGCAACCACGGCCTCGCTGTTGATTATTCGGCGTTGGGAAGTTTCTAAATGCGTTGCGAGGTAATTCGCACGAGTCTTGCTCGCAGATCTGGTCTCCGCGATGTGGGTTCGTTCTGACCTGACGCGAGGTTTGAGCAGAGGAAGAACAGAGGTTGCTAAATCCAGAGAGACCCGCGACAATGACGAGAACGAGAACGATTCTTTATACTGCAATACTCTGAATCTGACTTCCAGGGAAAGAAGCCAACTTTGATTTAATATAACACATTCTCAGTTTGGTCTCTAATTACAGGCCCAAAGGGAAAAAAAGAAAGAAAGAAAAAAGCAATCTTTTTCATCAACATCACCAACATGAAGAGAGAGAGGGAAAGAAATGAGAAAACAAGAAAAGAATAAACACATGAAACAATCACTGTGACAGCAAGAAATAGAAGAAGAAGAAGAGAAAGAGGGAACTCGGTCCGTTGGGTTCTGGATCTTGGGGGTCTTTTATTCCGTCGATTCTGGATCTCTCCTCCTCCTTCTCCTTCTCGCTCTTCTTCGATCTCCCTTACGAGCTCTCTCGGTATGGCATTGCCTCGAATCGATCAATAAGCTTCGACCACCGACGGCGATCTCCTGCCGTGGTCGAAGTTCTGGGCATAGCTCACCGGATCGTACCGACACGTCTGGGGGAGGCCGACGTTGTTGTCCGACCCGACGAGCCGCCGGATCTCGGACCGAACCTTGTAGAACACGTGCCTCCAGCTCCCCCGGTTGTGGGATCCGATGGCCTTGGTCTCCTCCTCGTTCATCTCCAGATCCTGGGCGAAGACGGGCTTGCGGGACATGATCCAGGACCAGCCCCAGTCCCACCACTTCCGGATGGACCCCCCCGCGGAGGCCCCCATGGAGGAGACGGACCTGGTGCGGCGGAGCAGGTCCCACGAGGAGGAGGCCGCCGGCTGGATCTTGAGGGACAGGGAGGAGAGCCGGCGGCGGAGCCCCCGGTGGAGGGTGTCCAGGCCGCCGTCCTGGTGCTGCTCCGCTCTCTGGGACAGCGGCAGGGACGGGGCGGCGGACCCGAGGTTGGGGATGAAGCTGCGCTTCTGCATCGTGGGGGTTCCGGTCTACGGAGGTCGTTCCCCTGCGTACCTTCACTCGCGCCGGAAGATGGGAAGACGACGGATGGAGAGAAATGGCGATGGAGGAGAGAGAAAGAAGAGAGAAGGTGATGGCAGCTGCATCACAGGCTGGTTTTTATTCGCCTTTGTGCGTGGAAACAAGGCAGGCAGGCAGGCAGGCAGGCAGGCGGTGGGGGTGGTGGTGGTGGCCGTCGCGCGTGCGGCCCACCGCTCGTAATTACGTGGAACGGGAGAGACTTGTCAAAGGTCCGACGGGCCGGTGAAAATCACGATGTCATTACCGTAATTTCCAGGCGACATCCGGCCCCTGCTGTTAAAAAAGAAAGATGTGAACGCTCTTAACGTTAAAAATCAAACCGAGCACTCATTGATTAATGTCGGCGGATTTTTATTTTTATTTTTTTAAAAGCCCTTAATTTATGGAGAGATGATGGAATTGGGAATAATTTGAGAAAATGTCTTCGCGTCTCCCGGAAATCATGAGACGGCGCATCATGGGTCGTGGCACGATTCTTTGTCCACTGCCGAAAGAAAAAGAAAAATAAAAATAAAGAAATTAGTGATGACAAGGCGAAAAGAGATGAAGATGATGATCAAAGTTCAAACGGTCAAATCATTCTTTAATCGGAGCTTAGCGGAATTTACTTTTTGGCTCATGCTTCCTGCGAAGTTACGCCGTGGGAAACGTATTGAATTGTCCGCTTTGCCCCTGCGTTGGCGTAAGTCCGCCGTCGTGTAGGGCAAAGTATGATCGAGCTTATGGAGTTGATTACGAGCCCGGTAAGAAATAAAGCTTTCGCCGCTGAACACAACAATTTTTTGCTCGGAGATGACTGGTAGAACGCCCCCAAAAGTCCCGGAGGAAGGTGGGGCCGGTTAGGAAATGCGACGGGACTTTTTATTTGGGAATTGAAAAGTTCATCATTCTAATTGCATCACATACTCGCGAACTACTTTGAGTAAAAACTACTCACTTGGATCGAGGGCTTATGATCAATCTATTCATCGGATTTGAAAGGGGTTTCATGGGTTTTTCTTGGTAGTTCGATTTTCGCGCTCATATCCTTAAATTAATAATTCGTTCGTTGCAAATTGATTCGAATTAAAACTATTTATGCATGTCCATTATCTGAATTTAATCGGTTTACGAGACTTACACGAAATTTCATAAGCCTTCAGTTAATCGAGTCTTTTTCGCCTGTATTTTTTAACTTTTCTTTTGTTGTTCTATAATGATGAATGAATAAATAAATAAAACCCAACATGGGGAGCCTCCAAAAGTGTCCATGATTGCTTGCCGAAGCACATGGGAGGCTCGTGAAATTTACCTGTCGCCCAATCGTAGTTGCGTCGTAGATGAGGGTAGTTCCCAATCATTAAGCATCACATGCGCTCATTAGCAATCGTAATTATAAAACTAATAAAAATATGTTTAAATCAGTCTGGGTGCCCTTCTTTCTTTGCCTTTTTCTAAAAAAATAATTTTGGACATTTTATATGGTTTTTAGAATTTTTAATCGAACTTATGTGTAAATCAAATACCAAATTATCGAAAAAATAATGTGAAGTATCTTGTATTTTCAAAATACACAAATATAGTGCTTTTGAAGTCGCCCCGGAAGAATTTCCTGACTTCTGCGAACCCAAATTTTTTTTTCTTTTAATGTGAAATTTCACACCTAATTTATTGATTTTGCTTAGAGCAAAAACAAATACCCTCCAATCTAGAGTATTTTTTTTCACGGCATAGCAAGCAAAGGAGCCATTGATTTTCTGATTTATAAAAAAAAATGATTGATTTGTTTCTTTATCTTACTTTATTTTATATGGCAATGAATAGAGTTTATTTTAGTTAAATTATCCATCCGTGAGATTTTTTGCTAACCTCATTGGTTTGATTGGATCACGAGTCAAAATTCAAGCGAATATCTCAAATGTCAAGATGCGATGTGCTCAGTCAATGGTGCTAAATATCCAACTCATGGCATGCTTGTCATTGACATGCATGGATTCATTTCAATATCATCAAAACAATCGTGTGATATAATTTTTGTTTATTTTTTGACTCAATTCCTACTATTAGAATCTCGAATATTACTTTTAAAGCACACATCTGAATTATATATCAATCGATGTTGACAATTAAATATTATAAAGCTTTAGAAATTCAAAATTACAAAAAATAAAAAGGAATCAAGGCGCATGCTCCCAAGATTTAAAAAGAAATTAATGTAAAAATCGCTCCTAAAAAGATGTATTTATATTTATTTACACTTAAAAGGAGGAAAAAAGAAAAAAAGAGAAGATGGGGAAGAAATAGGATTAGGTAATTAGAGGCCTCAAGCACCAGCCCAGCCCAGCCCATAACCCGTCAAACAGTTGGATCGGGTCGGGTCGAATGGTTCGATCCAATTTGATGTGCATTTGCAGGATCTTCTTCCTTCTTCCTTCCTCTTCTTCGGTCTGTGTCTACTGATCAGTGAAGCGTGCGAACGCCGGAGAAGGAGCTGATCTGCACCGCTCGACGGTTCGAGATCTCAAGGGAACCGCGGCCAGATTCGACATAGGAAATGGAGTATCGGAAGCTCAAAGACCAGGTCGGTGCTCCGAGCCTCCGGCATCTTCTCATCGAGCATTCGTACGACGTCGTTGTCGTTGTCGTGTGTCGTTGTGTTGCGGATGGACGCGAGGATTCATCGTGCGCGAGTGCGGTCATCGCATCTTTTTCTCTGAGTCGAACGAGCTTGATTTCGTCGCTGTAAAGTAGATCGCGATAGCGTCGAGTCCGCTTCCTCCTCTCCTTTCAGAAGTTTTGAGGTTTGCCGCGCGCTTTGGCTTTATTGATCGCGGCATTGATCCTCAAGTAGCTGGAACGCGTCCCTTTTCGAGTGTTTTTTGCAACTCTCCTGCAATCGAGTCGTCTATTTGAGGTCGAATTGGCTTGCAGAAGTTTTTGCTGCCTTGAAAATGCTTGTGGTTTTCGTTTTCCGCGAAGCTCGAGTTCTTCTCGATGTTAAAACACTCAATTCCGTGAAGCTCGTGTCCCTGAGTTGTAGCTAAAATGGTGTGAATCGGTGTGATTTTTAGGATAAAGATGGAGACGCAAATGAAGAAGACGTAGAAAGCCTGCGAGGAAAAGCTATTTCAGGCGGTACGTTTCTGTTAAAGCCCACCCTTGAACTTGATGCTGCTTTTAATCGGTAAATCTATCTAAAATTTTTTTTCGGGTTCCACGCGTCTGCATTCTGCAAATCTGATCTTGGAGTGACCATGTGATATTTTCTACTGATCATGCAGTTTCACTGAAGCCCTCGGCTGCCTTCGGAGTCAGCTCAAGTGACCGATCTAAGTGGAAGCGCAAGTGCGAACACTTGGTTTTCTCTGTTATACTATCGTAGATCACCTCTTTTTTGGGTTTTGGCAAGAAAGTACTGATGGCCGAGTCTTTTTTCTATGGGGATAGGACAATCGTCACGTTTGCATTGACAATTCTTACTAGTTCACAAGCAATCCTCATTGTCTGGTCCAAGAGAGCTGGGAAGTACGAGTACAGCGTTACCACTGCAAATTTCATGGTGAGATTACATCGGTACCTTCTGATTTCATGACGAGAACGATCCTTCAGAAATTTAACAAAACCTTGTGATGAAATGGCCAACATAAGTAAGTGGAAATATTTACAAGCCACGGGAGTGGATATATGTATGAGTATACTTTAAACTCTTTACTGTTTGTTGGAGTCAGGTGGAGACTCTAAAATGCGCCTTTTCACTTGCTGCCTTGGTAAGAATATGGAAAACAGAAGGGGTTACTGAAGATAACAGGTTACTTTCCCACTCATTCTCTAGAAGTTAATCAATAGGAGCTTGTCCGAAAATAAAAAAGATATTTAGCATGGTTGTAGTGTTGTTGATTTTTCTGTTTTTTGTATGTGTTTTTTTAAGCATCTTATTAATATCTCTTTAAGATGATTTCACAATGTATTTCGCTTGGATGGTGTGATATTATTGTTGCTTAATGGTCTCTATTTATGAAGATCTTCAGGAAGATCTCATTGAGAAGTTTTTTACCGTGTTTATGATTCTAATCACTTATATCGATTAACATTTTTCATTGCTGTAATGAAAATTTGGTGAAGTCATTCTCTTCTTCTTTCTATCTGGCGTAGGTTGAGTACAACATTGAACGAAGTCATTGTCTATCCTATTCCTGCGTTTCTTTACCTTATCAAGAATTTGCTTCAGGTCAGTTGTTGTGCTCGGTTCAGTTTTTATTGGTGGTGATATTGATTTAATCTTTCTTCCCTACTTACTTATATGCAATTACAATTCAATTTCTCTGGCAGTACTATATCTTTGCGTACGTGAATGCTCCTGGATATCAGATACTGAAGAACCTGAATATTATAAGCACTGGTGTTTTATACAGGATCATACTTAAGAGAGAGTAAGTCCATCTTTACAGACTTGCATGGTTATTCTTTTCTATGAGAAGTGTGTTTATGTCAATTGCGTAAAGGATAATAGTTTCCACAGAAGAGCTTATTTATCATACTTAAGAGAGAGTATGAAAATTTACTTTTTTAAATAACATAGACCATAAAAAGGTGCAGATTGCATGCAGTCAATATTCACAGTTGTGGCTATTCAATGAAGAATTGTAATCTAATGGCTCATTCATCTCAGATTGAGCGAGATTCAGTGGGCAGCCTTTGTTCTCCTTTGTGCAGGCTGCACTACAGCACAATTAAACTCAAGGTGAGTTTGTCCTTCCTCTCATATCTTTTTCTTGCTGCAGTTTGCTAGACCACGTGTTATGTCAAAATTCTTTCTAGGCCTGGCCATGTAATCTTTTGTTATTAACTACCTGTGCTGGTGAAATGGCTACGAAGTGGATTAAGATCTGCATATGCTTTTATTCACTGGCTGTAGTTTCCAAATATTGTTGCCTCTGTTCATTTTATAGTATATGCTTTCATTAGAGAACTGTAAAATACCGACGAATTGATTCTTCATGATGTCTCTGGTAATCAAAACCCTGTGCAGCTCAGATCGTGTTCTTGAAACTCCAGTTCAAGGTTGGATAATGGCAATTGTAAGTTGCTGGCTTCTTTTTTTATCCTTTTGACATTTAGTTTGGATAGAGCTGAATAAGGAATTAAGGGGAGAAGCATTGTTTATTTTAGTAAGTTTAGCCTTCACTTTTCTCAATTTATTCTCAGGTAATGGCACTTCTTAGTGGGTTTGCTGGAGTCTACACTGAGGTATGTCGTGTATGATCTTAAAGTTTCTGGACTTTGTTTCATCAAAGCATAACGTTGGTTCTGTAGAATCCGACCAGAACTTTATATAAATGCATTCGATTATGTTTGCTTGAAATGCATAATGTTTTCATTCTGGATTTGTTGGAACAAAAGGGAGTGATATGCTACATATGCTTTGATGCTGATTCAGATATTCCTCTTTTGCAGGCTATAATGAAAAAGCGGCCTTCTAGAAACATAAACGTGCAGAACTTCTGGCTGTATATATTCGGGATGATCTTCAATGCTATTGCAATAGTCATCCAGGATTTCGATGCAGTTGCGAACAAGTAATTTAGCCTTCCTAGTTGCACTTATGTCTAAGATTGCACCTTTGACCTCAACGTAGTTGAAGAATAGTTTTCTAGTGCATTCCAGCGTTGAAATGCTGCAGTACTGATGCTTCATTGAAAGTAGTTGCTTTCGTCTTTGAACTTTCAGGGGCTTTTTCCATGGATACTCTTTGATTACAACTCTCATGATTCTCAATCATGCACTGAGGTGTGTATTCTTTTGGAATTAAAGTTCTGCTTCTCATAGCGGACTATTTAGCTTTGAATTAACCAAACAAACTTTAAGGTCACTGTCCCATTTTTGGGGAGCGTCATTCACTCATATGTTGTAGCTATTGTCATGTCAATGTTTTCTGAATTTGTCTTAGCAATTTTAGTATACAATTTTATTTCTTCTGACTGTTTTCTAATATCACAGACCAAAATAGAAAAATTTGTTTCTTTTACTCTCTTTTGCATGGATGTAGATGTGATCTCAATATCATTCTAATCCAGATGTGGTCAAACCTTTTCCTTTTTGAGTTAAATTGATCTACAGTTTTTTTTTCTTGCTGTGTGTAAACAGTGGCATCGCTGTGTCTATGGTGATGAAGTATGCAGACAATATTGTGAAGGTACGACGTCTATTGCATGTTGCGTCGACAAGTGAATTAGAATCCAGTGTGGTATATTGTTCTTTTTCGTTGTCAACATTTTGTGCATTTCATATTTCACTGTCCAAACATGAGGTTATATTCTTAGTACTTAATATGCATGTAATATTCACCAAGAAAAGGTTTATTGGCTAATAACTTGAGTAAACTCTTGAAAAGTCTCCTGCATCATTAAAAGTGTATAAACCACGGTGGCATTTCTTGCCCATTATCTGGTGTTTTTCAGTCAAAGGAAATCAAGCAATGCTAGATTGTCACCAGATTTCTTTAAATGCACCACCTTGATATTTTGTATCGATAAGCTAGAATGAGCTTTTTCAGTATGTTTCCTAAGTAACATAATCACTAAATGATTAAGATGATGGGTTTTGGTTTCCATAGATCGTAATTAAGTGTACTGCAAATGACTGACTAACACTCTTTGTGCTTGTTTTGAGAGTTCCGACTAATTTTTATAAATTTCAAATGAGCAGGTTTATTCTACATCAGTGGCAATGCTTCTGACAGCCGTTGTTTCTGTCTTTCTCTTTGGCTTTCATCTGTCCCTTGCCTTCTTCCTTGGTTCAACGTAAGATTCTCTTCTTCACCTCTATTCATGTCCCATTTCTTGTTTGTCCCATTCTGAATTGTACTTTCACCTATTCTTCAATTGCCATACGTTAAGAATCTGCCTGGCTTTTGTTAGCATAGTTGGTGGTTGAGAAGGATCGAATAGTGAACAAAACTCTTAATAATGCATTTTCTACTACTGTTTGCACCAGCATATGTCAAGACACTAACAAAGGGCATCTGCTACGGTCCCATGCTTAAAAAAACACCGAATGTTATCTTGTAACAGTAATTTTTTATATGGGTTGTAAATAGGTGTTAGTAACCTTCATTTTTTAGGTGGTGACATGACATGGACTGAGGAAAACCCCATCTTATAATAAAAACCTGAGTGCTTCTTCAGTTAATGTTCTAATTCTTATCTGTATATTCGCAGCGTTGTCTCTGTCTCAGTGTACTTGCACTCCATCGGGAAGCCGCGAAGATAGTAATGTCTTCTCTGTCTACCAAACAACATGATGCTCTACGGCTTCTCCTGCAGTTCTTCCTCATCCTTAATCATGATTTTTTTATTGAGTATATTGAATTATTAGGTAAAAGAATCAGATTACCTATAGCAAAGATTACCTCCTGTAGCTCTCATATTGTGTAGAGTAGAAAGCAAGAAGATGAGTTATTTTTTCACGTGTAGCTTGCAATTTTTTTGGGTTATTAAAGCTGGAACTATGAGGCCTTGATCAATTGTCATTGATTATCTTTCCTGCCGTCGCTCTTTATTGGTGATGCCCGTCATTTGGCACCAATGGTGTTAAATCTTAAATCGAGCAAATATTAGGCAATCCGAGTCCTAAGAGAAGTTCAAAAGCAGATCTTGATAAAGCACTTCTTTTCTGCTCTGGCTTCTCACACCAGCGTTATAAGAACAGTTGCCGCTCTGTGTCTTTGCCTCTTTTGCCTTTTCATTACAAAATGTAAAATCCAACTGGGCTTTATCGTATTATGTTGATCGTAGTTTAATGGAACCCTAATTTACAGAGCACTTGGAACACACTTAGAAGACAGTATAAAAGATTACTTAGGTCTCGGTTGAATATGTTCATTTATTATATTTTTTCGTTTATAAACGATAGAATGATTTGATTAGTTATTAGTTTTACTTAAGCTTTTCTTAATCAAAAGCAATTTCAGGTTAAGTCTTATGTTAGCATCCATCATTTTCAACGTTTGTAATGTTTGACTTCTAGTTGTAGGTTTTTTTTGTTTTATTTTATTGCTCCATAATACTGTTTAATCATAAACTACATAGTTAAAACAAATATCGGCTATCTAAACTAAATACAAAAAGCACATTTTGATATTAACATTAAAATTTAACAATGGGATGATAATTCATACTCCTGAGTTTTAATTCCATTCCTATTATAATCTAAGTGAATGCACATACTTTGGTAATTGCATAAGCTTGTCGCTTATAAGATGAGCTTTAAATAAATAAATAAAATGCAACTTAACAACTTTTCTTTTGAGAGATTTGCGGTCTTTCGATGCCAAAATACACTTAGGTCTCGTGGCTATCCAAATGTTATTCTCATGTGAAAAATTATATATGTATTCTATACATATGAATGTAGTCGGGGTGTATCGGTAAATATATCATTCTTCTAACGCACTGAAAATATTGGAAGAGACCGTCACCCTTGCCTCCTTATGAAGTCACGATGGGCCATTTACTTAAAAAGCCGCATACTTTTTTTCGGGAGTTGACGATTCGGCAATAGAAGATTCTGCTTCATAAGAAGATGACAGGAATGGCGCATTGCATTGTTCAGGCCTTCGTGCCACCTTCCCTTGACTCCTGAGAAATAACATTCAGCAACCATGCTTCAAGAAACATTACCAATTCTGTGGATGTGAAACCACTGTACATGAACAATGCCAATCTAGAGACAAGTTCCCATGTGAGCAATTTATCGCTATGGCTTCAAATGGCAAGAACATCTTTGTTCCCGATGCGCAGGGGATTCTCATTTGAATGCCTCATTTCTTAGCCTTTGCAAACCTGAGGCATCTATATTTCTCACCACTCACAGTGATTTCAAGAGCTCCATCTTGATTGTCTTGAGATGCGGTACCCATCAGAACGCTCTTCTCTTTCTCGAGGTTTTCTTTCTCCATCTTCAGTCTTGCTTCTTGTCGGGCAATTTCTGCCTGGAATAGATAAGGTATTAACGCTTGACACTTATAAATATTGTTCCTCTCTTCACACAAGGTTAAAAAAGGGATCGAGCACACTATTATAATGCAACCTAACCTAAAACGAAACTGACAGGCAAGTTATCAGACAAACTCAGAAAGACCCTTTCTTTTGTGCTAAAAAAACTGAAATGAGCATCAGGTCAAAAGTTTGTATGCCGCCGGCAAGAATCAAGTATAGCTTCATGAAGGATAATAGATCAATCCAGAAGCCAAATCCAGACATTACTTTCATGAAGCAGTCCATATCAAGATATAGAATGGTTTACCAAAGAGAACACACAGCACGCTGCTGATAGCAGATTGGTATTTCCAAAAATGAAGACTTCAAATATTGGCAGTGTCTCTATTATCTGACTTGAACAACTCTATATGCGGAATGACATGCAAGTGTTTAAACTTGAACAATCCTACTCATAAGACACCATCGCCTTGGAGACATGGTAGATGAAACTCTTTTGTCCAGAAATAAAATAAGGTTTGCAATGACTACACAGGACACCGGGAATTACTTATATATCATTCATACTTATAGCTTTTCCGAGGCATCTTAAGATCTAACTTTGATGAGGAACTGGTAAGTTTGTAGGATGCACCACAGCTGAGCACAGACAATATAGAAATAACATAGTGGAGTTCATAGACAATTCATAATCAAACTAATGACCCCATAACCCAATAGGAGCAAGAAGTAGGCATGAACCCCTCAAACGGCAAGGGTAAAAATGGATGCTCAGCAGTCGAGTACAATGAATGGTGTAAAGACACCATGATATCATTATTCACTTGCTCAGACTGCGGTGCAACTTTCCCAATAATTTGTTGGGAACTCATGATGGGAAACAAATATAAATCTCACCCAGTTCATGGTAATCAGTCATGCAAACTATAGTAGTACTAGGGATCACAGACGAACCGCCATCTGCTCTCATCATCTTCTTCCAAGGAATAATGCAAATGGCGATCCTATTATAGCATCATCACAATGCAAATATACCTACCGTAAAATACTCCGAATCACCGGATTACCTAACACTAAACAGTCAAACCATCTCACTTGTTAAGCTAGTATAGGCTGTTTGCAATCACAGTCTACCAATGACAGACTAACAGAGGGGTTGTGCCATCAGTTACCTCGCGACGAGAAAGCTCGGCCTTCCACGCAGCCTCACGCTCAGCAACCTCACGCTCGCGTTCCTCGATGTAACTCTGCATCTCCCTCTCCTTCATGATCCGGTCTTGAATGTCAGCATCCAGGGCTTCCTTCAGCTCGTGCACGAACTTGTCCACCACCGCCTTTATCCTAAGAGACATATCTCTCCCAAGCTATACGAAAGCAGAATCCCAACTGAATCGTTCCGTCAAATACGGGTGGGTGGCGAGCCGTTCCGATTCTCAGACACTGCAGAGACAGGAAAACACGGATAGATATAAGGAATTGGGCTGTCCTAATAATAAAAAACGTCAACGAAAGATTAAAAATTCGATCTTTCGCTCGAGAAAGTGAAAACCGACGCGCCGAAGCTGCGACCCATCAACAGCGACGGCGAGCGTGTGCGGCCGACGTAATCATCCAATCACGAATTTCACTCACCGCGCACGCGCGCGAGAGAAGGACGCCGGAACACTGGGAGGCAACTGAAATCTCGCGCAATCAAAGCGGACCGATCACCGCCGTTTTCGCTTTCTTGACGATAACTTGACAGCGGGAAATGCGGATGCGGAGATGGAAAGCAGAAGAGAGACGTGCGGGTCAGTTCACCGAACGAGGGACCGGGAGGATGGGGACGAGACGGCGGAGTCCATGGCGGACGAGAACGGGGGCGAGAATCGATGGGACGAGGAAAAGGGTATCGAAGAAGGAAGAAGAAGAAGGGACGATGGAGATTTTACAGGGATGGAAGTGGCTGCGGCGCCATTTCGGCCATATCGAAAGCAAGAGGAACGCGCCGTGTAGAGAGAGAGAAAGAGAGAATTGCGTGAACAAGGAGGAACGAATTTCCCAAGCCTTTTGCTACAGCTACAGCTGCTGCAGCTTGCTTCTGCATTCCTCTCCCTTCATTTTTTTTTTTTTTTTAATTTTCTTTTGTTTTTTTGAAAATGAGTTATCATTTTGGCCATAATTATTTTCTTTCCAAATAAGTCGGAAAAAAAATTCGAGTTTGTGGTTTTGGTTGGCCGCTCCTCCTCTCAAAGCCCCCTCTCAATTTGTTTTTTTGTTCATTTTTCTATCTTACGTGCCTTCCGTTCGCAAACCTCGAAATGAAAATATAAGTGGTGTATTTTAAGGGTTATTCGTATAGTTTCATCCATTTTAGATGCCTTACGGCTAAAATTTTGTAGATGCTCTCAAATTTGCAGAAAAAAGTACAAAAAAAAGGAAGAAGAATAAAGAGAGGTATAAAAATAAAGGTAAAAATCGATCGTGATCCGAATGGACGACGAGTAGGTTCATGTAATCAGGATATGTAACCAGAGAGATCACAAGCTACTGGATAGTTAAACAACTGCCACAAGAGGGTCTGTTGAAGATTATTCTACAACATGTGCTCAGCACGACGGCGGAGGTCCGGCCCTAAGTACTCGGTCACCTGTTTGGGCTGATTGTTGACGTATTCTCTCGATTTTATTCGGCTGTTGCATTGCATTGCAAGCATGAGAGACAGAAAGATCAGGGCTCCGGCAATTTATCTGACCGTCGGAGGTTCGTGGCTGGGTCATCATAACTCGTCTTTGGAGCCTCCATCTCCCGGCGGTCCGGCGTACGATGCGTAGGCCTTAATTATGGACTCGTAGATTTCTATTCCTCTCAGATACTCGGTCTTGGTGAGGAACTGCGAAGGGAAGGGAATCGATGAGCATTGTAAAGGGTACCATGAGGAAGGTAAAAAGACGGGAGGCTTGAGAAAATAGCTCAGTGCTGGCACTTCACCTCATTATGGTCGTGAAGCAGGATAGGAGTATTAGCCATGGGGGAAAAGCCAATTGCTGGCAAACCCAGATACCGAAAGTAGCGAGCGTCTGTCGAGGCAGGAAATATCTCAGGACTCCCGAGCTTTCCGTTAGCCTTCTTGACAGCCTCTTCTAGCAATGCCCACCAGGGATTAGAGCTGTCTGTGGCAGTGAGGGTTGGATTTCCCAATGCGTCGTGCGGAGAAACCTTATGCTTGAACTGCCCAAAACTCAGAAATTGGTCAGACTCTACACTTACAACATTCAGTCCCATTAAGCCAACGTGCATAAGTAAGATCGACTCCAGATTAACGCATCAGTAAATGCAAGATAAAAGAGTGCTTCAAAGCAGGACCATGCTGTTGTTCTATGGCACTACCGCCAACACATCGGTTGAGCAGGCCTCATTTGTAACCCAACTCTTAGCAACTTGCGACTGACAAAAATGAAAGAGAGGTGACCCGTCAAAATTAAACAATTTTTCTTAGAAATCTCCTTTCAGGGCCATAGGAATGCTCATATCCAGACATCAAACCGTCCTACCGACGTGGAATTATTGTCTCATAACAATTAAATTACAAGTCATAGCTTGCAAAGAGGTTTCCAGGTACTTCAAGAGATATCTAGATTTTTGTGCAGTAAAATAAAGGACATTAACGTTTCAAGAAATTCTTGGCCCCTATTACTGTTCCTCTCATTTCTAAGCAGCAAGATATGCACAGTGATATCACGCACTCTTTCCATTCAACCATGTTTTCATTCGGATAGTAAAGGTAGCATGCTGATCAACATCACTACGAGGAAAAGGGGACCAGCTTCTTCCTTTAGAAATCGTATATCGAGTTTTTTTCTTTTTTCATGTCATATCGATTTTGTAATTGGCAAAAAAGCAAAATCTGTAAAGCTTGTTGCATGCATAAAATCCAATCAGAAAGTTATTCCAGTAGATACACTACTAACATACAGTGATTTTTGAGCTTCCATGAGCACAAGGATATTATTAATAGAAAAAACTGTGGAGCAACCCCTACCTCAAATGTCATATTGCGCGAGATCGGTGCCCATTCCTCTGCTATCCTTGTCATCAAAGCTTTAGGATCAGCAGTTGGTGGGACCCTGACATCAAAACCTGCTTCAGCTTCCGATGGCTGTACATTCATGACAAAACCCTGGCAAGGGAGAAAACAGAAATCAAACAAAAGGATGCATCAGCTTGTCTTCAAGCAAAAACCGCAAGGTGGAGCATATGTCCAGCCAACCAACACCTTCCGTAAAAAGTACAGATAATGCATATTGTTGAATGTCCAATTGTTACCAAAGTCGCTAGCAAGAACGTCACTCAGACAACTTAAGTGAACACACAATGCCTATTGTTGAATGTCCACTCTCTCTGCGATCCTATCTATGGGCAATAGCAGCGAGCTAATAAGTATAATCGAATACAGTCATGGAAAAAGTTCTGCAGGATCTCAGATGGCACCATAGAAGACCAGATAGCAGCACACAGACACTGTTTTCTCCCTGTGCTTTTTATGGGACCAGGAGTAATCTTCATGGTCTTCACCATAAATGAAGGGATAGAACATGGGAATTCATTCATAATAAAGAGACTAATGGTAATAAATACAGCTGAAAAATGTTAAGCATATATACTATTTGTCTGACATTGGACTTAAAATTGCATTTGCGAGTGAAAATGCAGCATCAAGTGATCTCTCCAAGTTCCTTCGATAGTCAAACTGAGTAACAACTCCAATTCATTGAAGCATAAGCTCTGCTGCTTGTGTTAGAGAAAATAACTTACGGTGGGAGACGGAGTGCCAGCCTTGAGGAACGCCATGTTAACTGAAATAACCTCTCCTTCAGCCTTCAGACCTGCTTTCACCAAATCGAACTGTGAAGCCCTAAACCTCCTCACACTCTCAATGCTTTTCAGCAAGTTCTCCATTGCGGTATTATCGTACAACTTTGCACCATGTCCAGGTGCTCCGGTTGCCTTGATCACCATCCACCATGGGCATCTCTCTCCGTAAAATGCCCGATAATATTCCGTCGGTGATGCCAACCCTGCATTCGAAAAATCGACAGAGGCTTCTCATTTTAACACCCAATGTAGGCGAGAACTCGATATGCACTATAGCGCACACTATTTTTCCATCTGCTCCATGTATGCACTGAGTAATTATCTCTCTCGCAGAGGTTTTGTTCGCCGATGTCCTAATAGCACTTGCTATGTCTAATCCAACATAGAAACTAATGCTTTCCGAGATATTACTTTTGAGTAAAGTATGAGGATTCCTTCGGATTAAAAAATTCAACAGTAAAAAATTAATCACCTTTACAGGTTACAGAAAGCTCAACCGGCGTCCTGAAGTCAACTAGATTTTCCCGTTGATTTCAAATGACATGACTTTCGCCCCGAAGAAAATGTAAAACCTGATAAGCTCGAACGCGAAAATCGATTTACCTTCGTCAAGAACGATGCCCACGTTCATGGCCCTGAACTCATCGGACTCCGCGAGCTTGGCGGCGCCGCCGTGCCCGCCGATCTCCTCGTCGGGCACGAACGAGAGATAGACGTCGCGGACGGGCGCGAACCCCGAGCGCTTGAGCCTCCGGATGGCCTCCAGGTACTGCATCCCCACGCACTTCATGTCCTGCGAGCCGCGGGCGTAAATCCGGCCCTCGGCGTCGGCGCGGGCGGCGAACGGCGGGTGGGACCACTTGCTGTCCTCGGCCGGCTGGACGTCGGTGTGCGAGTTGAGCAGGACCGAGGGGAGGGAGGGGTCGGAGCCGGGCCACCTGAGGAGGACGACGGGCTTGCCGGGGACGAACTCGACGGCGCGGCCCTCGAGCGCGAGGGACTTGGCCTCGGAGAGGAGGAAATCGGTGGACTGGGCGTAGTCGGGGTTGGGCTGGGCGGTGTTGATTCGGAGGTAGCGTTGGAATCTGGCGACGATCGAGTCGTCGTCGTCGTGGCCGTCGGCGGCGGCGGCGGCGGCGGCGGCGGAGACGAGCAGTATGAGGGCGAGGAGAGAGAGGAGGAGGAGGCTTCTGCGATTGAGCTCCATGGTGGAAGATGAGGAAAGAGGGGTAAGCGGAGAAGGTGAGAGTGAGCAGGCACTGGTTTCTGCCTCTCCTGAAGCAAGTCTTTTGTGTGCATTCGGTGATCCATCTGAGCTTCGATATCCCACAAATTCATGATCGAAAATTTTGTTTCATATTCTTTATACATTTAAATATAAATTATGATAAATGGATCATAACAATAAATAATTATGTTACAATCATTTAATTTAAGAGTATAAATACAACTTAGATAAATCTTGAAATCGATTTTAAAATTTGATTTTAATAAATAAGTTTCACGTATTAGGTGGGATTTATATTGATTGATTGCTCATCTTTGATATAATCAATTAGTCATGATTATTCGAGTGATTTGGAGTCGTGGTTTCGGCATCTTGTGCTTGTATATTCCCTCTACGATTGATCAATCGCTCAAATTATGCGTCACTTTTGTATAGTGTATTCCCGCTACAAAACACGATCTCCCAATAATCATTTGACAAAAAGTTATTATACCATGCTTATCACGAGAAAAGGGGAAAAAACAAAAGTAAGCCACGTCCAACGGTGCATCTTCATCTTCTCGCTGCCATCCATTACCAACCCCCATTGTACCTGTCTCTCTACCGGCACTCTCATTCCGCGACCTCAAATCAAACTTGGTGTAATATGACAAAATCTATATAGGATTTTCCAAGCTGAGTAAGATTGTGCCCGGCCTGTGCATGTCACGTGCATTCTTCATACATCTTTTTACATGTTAAAGAATTTTTATTTTAAATTCTTTATGTGATCGAGACTTTGTTTGTTAATGTTTGAAAGTGATTGCAACACTTACATGTTAATCTAGACTAGCAGTTTGTGTCGTATGCTTGTCTTGTTGGTTATGTGTTCAAGCATATCCAATCCTAATTTGGAAAATGATATCTAATTTTTTGATGATGAAGTCATTTCCCTAAATTTGAATATACAATTTGTAGATTTTGTGTTCCGTCTAAATGAGGAAGATTTTATAAGATGTGCAAATAAAAGTGCATGTCTTGTCATATGCCACGCTTGGGGGGAAGAATCACATTGCATCGATACTTTCGATTTCCCTTGTCGTGGCCATGATTGGCATCCAAGGGGTAGTCTACTACTGGTCAGCAGAGAGAGTCTGCTATCAACTAGATTGGGCTGGGTGAGACCATCTTCTGTATAGTATAATTAATGTGAAAGACGGTATGGTATGCTTGGTGCATGCTAATGCTTGTAACTTACAAAAATAGTGGTGACATTAGAAAAACCACATGACCATAACCTTCCTTGCGTGGACATTGTAGATGGAGCGATCGAGTTGCCGTTCCATCTTATTGAAGTCCTTGAGTTGCTTATTGGCGGACCTTGTAGATGGAGCACTCAGCTTGCCACTCCATCTTATTGAAGTCCTTGAGTTGCTTATTGGTCAGATCAGTGGTAGTGTGTTGCTGCACGCTTGGTTGACGAACCAAGATCGGCCACTAGCAAAGAAGAAAAGGAAACCCAAAAAAAAAAAAAAAGGTAAAAAAGAAAAAAAAGGAAGAAAATGGTACTTGCGACCTAGATTAGATTAACAAGGCCAAGAATGATCCATTGTCGAATCGAGCTGAAGAGGCCTAGTCCATGTTCCCTTTCCTCAAAATAGATAATTAAACAATATTAGAGAATTGATAAAAATAAATGAACCCTTTGTGGTTTGATTCGAAACTTCATGGGAGACATCCAGATCAAGGTGTTGCTTGTAAAATTCTAAACACAAGTGAATGTGTCGAACAAGTAATATAATGATGAGAAAGAGTATCGTGTCACGGAGATCGATGATTAATAAACTAATTAAATACTAAAATAGATTAATTCTAAAATTTATTTAACATATCAAAATATAATTGATAATAAATTAAAAATAAAATTTGGAGACTAAATGTAATAAATCAATCAGATAAATATTTTAGAACATTCGATTTCACCATAACCACTAGATATGAATTTCAGATTGTTGTGGATACAAGAACGATATCAAACATGTGATAGCGGAATTTCCTAATTTATTTATTATTACATCTCTAGGTGTAGCAAACCTACTCAGTTTATTAATTCACTATTTCTCTATGTGAATTAAAATAAACATAAGTGCATTAAAAACTATGTATATTCCCGGTTTACAATAAGTCTTTTGGATCATCTTATCACCAAAAGCTACACAAGTAATGCGGTATATCTCTATCCACGTTTAATTCACAGTTATATATTACAATGAATAATTGCATATTATCACTTCTCAGTCTCAAACATGCACATCAGATCATTCAAGTGGTGGCCAATCACTCAAAAGCATTATGCACAATAATATATAACTCACATGAATGAAATCAATTGCAAAACATAAAAATCATGAAATTCACATCATCATTAGGCTACATCGTAGCCCTAACAAAAGAAAATTAGAACATAATAGAAAAAAAATATAAATATAAATCAAACCTAGCATCTTGAATCAAAGAACATGAATTCTCTCACCACTTTTGTCTTATCTTCAAAATACTTGAAAAACTCTCAGAACAATGAAAAACGATCTAACAAAAACCTAGCTGCTCTCCCTCTTAATGTTCTCCCATTTATAATGTTCTCCCATTTATAGGATATATATCTAAGATATCTATCTCCCAACACTTACAGATAACATTAGGGAACAAAATCAAGGATTCCCTAATTTGATATCCATCTTCCACTGCCTTTTGATTTAAATTCATGATTTTTGCCATTTTTTACACATTCACTTGCGTTTAGAATTTTACAAACAAGTTTTTGGCGCCGTTGCCGGGGAGATCGATGATTAATAAACTAATTAAATACTAAAATAGATTAATTCTAAAATTTATCTAATTGATCAAAATATAATTGAGAATAAATTAAAAATAAAATTTGGAAATTAAATGTAGTAAATCAATCAGATAAATATGTGAGAGCATCTGATTTCACCATAACCACTAGATATGAATTTTAAATTATTGTGGATACAAGAACGATATCAAACATGTGATAGTGGAATTTCCTAATCTATTTACTATCACATTTCTCGGTATAGCAAGCTTACTCAGTTTATTAATCCAATATATCTCTATGTGAATTAAAATAAACATAAGTGCATTAAAAACTATAAATATTTCCGGTTTACAATGAGTCTTTCGGATCACCTTATCACCGAAAGCTACACAAATAACAATGTATATATTTATCCACGTTTAATTCATGGTTATATACTATAATGAGCAATTGCATATTATCACTTCTTAGTCTCAAACATGCACATTAGATCATTCAAGTGGTAGCTAGTCACTCAAAAGCATTATGCACAATAATATATAACTGTCGACACCCGAATTTTTGTTAACATTTTAAACATCCGTTTTGCAAAAATATAAAAGATAAAAAGCAAAAAAGATAAAATAAAAAATAAAAAATGAATGAATGAAAACATAAAAATAAATAAATAAATAAATAAATAAATAAATAAATAAATAAATAAAACGAAAATAAAAAAGAAACGGAGGCCATTCGGAAGGGGGACTTACTCTCTCTCGCACTTTCTCTCCCTCCCACTCTCTCTCTCTCTCTACATCGGGATCTCTCTCTTTTCCTCTCGATCTCAACCTCCTCCTTCGCACCTCCTCAAACCTTAGAAGACGGAGCATCTGCCGGTCGAAGAGCTCGAGGTGTGGGGCTTAGATTCACACCGAGATCGGAGGTATCAACTTGGCTCCGAGGATAGGGATCCGAAGCGACGGCGACGGCTTCCGATCGTTTCCTTGTTCTATTTCTCCGATGACTCTCCTCCGGTGGCGAAGCTCGATTTGGTCTCTTTCGTTCGTCATCTACCGCTCGACATCTTTCCGAAGCGAGACTGAAAAGTAGATCCACTGTGTTGAAAGGTGGAAGTCTCTAGAGATTGATCCTTCGTCGATTCATCCAAGGTTTTGTAGTCTTCTTCGGCTTTTCTACAATCACCTTCGGTCTACATTTTTTTTTTTTTTTTTGGCTTAGGTGTCTTCTGCTGTGGTGTTGTATTAAGGTCAATGACTTGGTTGCTTTCTAAGATGGCATCCCCACTTGATAGATTTCACAATATTCTCCAAGAGTTCGTTTGAATGGTTTGTTTCACTTGTCAACGAAAACAGCTTTCCCCGTTTGTCTTTCTCTTGGATTGTGCTTTCGTATGGTGAGGATTCAAGTAACGGAAAAAGTTGGTTGTCTTGATATGATGTTGTTGGTGCAAACAATAAGTTAGTCATGCTTGGTGGGGAATTGACTTCTGGTGGAGTGGGGTTTAGATCATAGATTGGTGCTTTATGAAATATCTTTGGTTACAACATACAGATTTTTAGAATTTTTGGAGTTGATTTGATTAGGGAAATGCTGTCTTTTCTGTGGCTAGTTGCTATTAGTCTTGAAATGAGATAGTAGATGTATCCAATTGCTTTCGATATATTATAGAAATTAATAAAGGACATTTCAAGTTTCGAAAGGATGCATGGCCTATGTCATTTGAGCTTCGTTTGGTATGATAAACCTCTGCCAAAGTCACGGTGTTTGTTCTCTGTTTTGGTTGACCTTCTGTGCAAATGACTTGATATGAGCTGGTTGCTGTGGTTTTCTGTGTTCGAAGTCTTCATGAAGGCTGAAGACGGTTCGAATATTTGCCTTGATCGGACCTCATTTGATATGGTTTTTGCATGTCCAAAGTTTAGTCCAGAATCTATCAACTGTTTGTCTTTTTGTTAACTAGATGACTGATATGAGAAATGGCTTGATATCAGCTTATAAATGTTGTTTTATATATTCAAAGTCTTCATGAAAGTCGTAGTATACTTCATGGGCTTTTCAACGATATAATGATTGCATAAATCGACCTCTGTTTTCCCTATCAATTGCATGCTTGAAGTTCTGCTATAATCTGTTGATGTTGCTGTAATGTCGATTACTAGAACGACCTATTCGGTTTACTATTTTCGTGTGATTTTCTACATGTAGATTTTGGTTAGAGTGTTTTCATGTGATTTGATCCTAATAATCAGACCTAAATGCACAAAATGTTGTGGAGTTTTCTCATGTCATATAGATAGGATCAAGCATGATTATTTTTTAGGCTTTGTTGCCATTTTGATTACTAACCCGGTCTCCTAGATTAAAGTTTTTGATTGAGCTTGTTAATGAACCAATTTGTCGATTATACCTTCTAGATAATTGTAATAGACATCCCAAGCTTTAAAATGACATAATATGTGCATGATTTGGTTGTTGTTTGCCTAGCCAAATGATTGTCACAACATTAGTGTTTGATTCTGGAAATTCAAATGACTAATTTTTCTTAACATCTTCAATCGAGCTTGCAGATGATCTCGATTTCATGAGCTTTCCGTAGACATCTTGTTTGTTATATTTGCCCTTCATTTGCTATGTCTGAAGATTCTTGCGAAATCAAAATTAGATTAATAAATGATACATGTCTTGTTTTAGTACTCTGTTCTAATTGACTGATGAGCATATTTTTAAGTTGGTGCCTTCACAAAGAATGCTTGGAACACATAAATCTATGAGGAAAAGAACTTTTCAAGTGCCATAACTTGATAGAAATGGACACTTAAGTGCCACATTTTAAGAAAAGTGGCACACCTGAGTGCCATCTCCAGCGAAGCTAGCCGGAAATTATACGTGGCATTAAAATATTAATATTTCTCGCTGATGTATCTTGCCAGAGAGTTGAGTCAGCTCGAATTCATCCCAAATGACGTCGTTTATGGTGTTGGTCCAAAATAGAGCCCTTAAATCAGCGAAAACGCCATTGTTTTGGCTTAATTTTAATTTTAATATAATATTTAATTTTAATTTTAATATAATATAAAAATTAATTAAATTTAATTTAAAACTAAATTTATTTAAAATATTTTAAAAATAAAATTTACAAATTTACAAAAATTTTAAAAATTTACAAAATATTTCAGCCCTCGCCCGCCACCTTTTTTTTTTTTTTTAAAAGTTTTTGTAAATTTTTAAAATTTTATTTTTAAATGTTTTAAATAAATTTAGTTTTAAATTAAATTTAATTACTTTTTATATTAAATTTTTACTAGGTTAGCACCAAAACGACGCCACCGCCGCCTCCCCGCCGTCGCCGGAAGGTGGGGGAGGGTTGGCCGAGGCCGCCTCCCTTTTTTTTTTAATTTTTAAATTTTTAAATATTTTATTTTATTTTTTGAATGTTTTAAATAAATTTAGTTTTAAATTTAATTTAATTAATTTTATATTAAATTTTTTACCACGTTAGCATCAAAATGATGCCGTTTTGCACTCATTTCACCAGAAAATTGACACATCGGCGTTTTGGCCGGATTTTAGCCGAATTGACACTCAAGTGATCCATTTTGCTTCGATTTTAGACTTAAGTATACATTTCGTAAGTTATGGCACTTAAGGGTGTGTTTGTTTATGTTTCTTTTTTTTGTTCATAAACAGTTTTTCTATTTTTTTGTTCCCTGGAACAAAAAAAGAATGTAAAACCCGTTTGTTTGCGTTTTTGTTCTAAATCTATTTTTTGTTAGGGAACAAAATTGGAACAAAAATTAGAAACAGAAAAAAATTGTTTTTTTGTTCCGTAAACACTTCTTGAAGAATCAAAAGAACAAAAACCAGCTGAAATTGTTTCTTTCTTGTTTCTTTCGATTTCACTTGTTTCCTTTCGTTCCTCCCTCGTTCCACTCCCTCTCCCTCCCTTTTCCGGCGTCTTCTCCATTGTCATCCTCTCCGGCGCCGACAGCTGCTGCTCCTTCACCGGCCGAAGCTTCTGATTCGAGGTAAGTTCCATCCTTCACCGGCTGCCGCTCCTCCTTCACCGTTTGACGAGGGCTTCGGCGAGAGCCATCCCTCGCAGATCTGGGCGACGGCTCGCTCGGGGCTCGAGTAGCAGATCTAGAAAAGCGAGCAGATCTGAGCCTTCGCGCTCGAGCCCCGAGTGAGCATTGCTCGCTCAGATCTACTGCTCTGCTCGAGCACCTGCTCAAGCAGCAGCTGAGCTCGAGCATAGCAGTAGCTGCTGAGCTCGATCAAGCAGCAGCAGCTGCTTTGCTCGAGCAGCAGCAACTGCTCTACTCATTGTTGCTACTTTTGCAACATTTTTGTTGCTACCTTAATCGTCTACTGCTCTTGAGTTGGTATTATGTTGCACTTAATTTGGTATTTAACAATGAGTTGTTGGCCTAATTGTTTGCTTACCTTACTGCCCAAATTTGTTGATGCCCTGATCTGCTCCTTATCTGGTGCTATGTTTGCTTAATCTACCATCTGCTCATCCAAAATCACCATGAGAGCTATATCTTTTGACAGAGAGGGACTATAGCTAAAGGACGAGAGCCACTTTCAAGAACTTGCTTCTGTGTTTGAAGGTAAGAACCAAGGCTATGCTGCCTTGTGTTGGATGAATTTCATGGTTGCATATTATATGCATTACAATGAAATGCTTAGTCTGATCATTTCGATTTCACAGCTCAAAGATAGGTTGGAGAGAGTAGTTGTTTAGGTTCTTTTGGAGCAAAATTGAACTTTTCACATTTCCTTTTATTGTAGTGTTTGAAATATGATTTTATTGCACATTGAACATCTTAAAATTTTGAAACATATTAATTTTGACATGTGTGGTTGTATAGATTCTTGAGAATATATTTTGACATGGTAGGTTTCTCACAATGCTCTTTATTTTATTTTGAGTATTCTATTTCATTGATCATTGATAGTCATAATACTATGTAGTTCTTGCATCTCTTGAGAATGATTTTGTGTATGGCATGTATAGTATTATGTTATTGATTTAATTCATAACTCATATGATGCTCTACCGGTCAAAGATTAAATGGCATTTGAGAGACAATTCAGTGCAAAGTGGACCGAGTCTGTAACCAACCTATTTATCGGTTTGTTGGTGGATGAGGTCAAAAAGGGAAATCGAACCTCTTCTACTTTCAACAAAGTGGGGTGGAAGAATATACAGACTGAATTCATTAGACAGACGGGATGCCAATATAGCATGGTCCAGTTGAGGAACAAGGTAAACAAATTGAGAAAACAGTATGGTAGTTTTCAGAAACTCATGTCTCAGTCTGGATTTAGTTGGGATAATGTGAATACAAAAGTTGTTGACGATCCAAGTATATGAGAATCTCACATCAAGGTATCTTTTTAACTTTTTGGTGATTTTGATGTCATTATAGATGTAAATTTTAAAATGTATGATTATATTGTTGACATGTCATTATTGTGAAAATTGTAGAAGAATGTTGAGTGGGCAAAATTCAAGAATGATGGATTTCCCCAATATCCCGAGCTATGTATTATATTTGGTGATACATATGCTACTGGGGAATATGCCATAGGAAATGCTCAAGATTTGATGGTGTCGGATAAAAATGACAATGGTGATGGTAATGTAGGCGGTGCCAACAGTGGTGGCAATGTAGGCGGTGCCAACGTGACAACAGTGGTGGCAATGCATACGGTGATAATGGCGGTGGCAATGCAAATGACTTTAGTGAATACCACGTTGATGAGAGAGTCTTTACATCAGACAATGCTGCAACTTCAACTTGTGGAAAGCACAGATTAGATAGGACTCCAAATACCAAGATGAGAAGAAAGAGTACCCAAGCCGGGATTGCTGACACTTGCAAAGCCATACAAGATCTTTTGAAAGTTAGGTCTAGTCAATCTGGTAGTGGCTCTACGACCTCAGGGGTTACACCATCACTTGTAGACCCTTTCTCCGTATCTAATGTGATCGATATTCTAGTTAGCATGCCTGAGCTAGAACAAGATGTTTACAATAAAGTAGTGCAACGAGCATGCGATAGTGTCTCATGGAGGGAGGCTTTCATTAAATCCCCACTTGGAAGGAGAAATGGACTTCTTTATTTTCTTTAGTAGATGTTTGGAAATTTATTATGGATTGCATGGGGTTTCATTAGACTGTATAACTTATATTAATGTTGAGACTCTTGGTACTTATATGTAATGGCATCTTATATTTGAGATTCTATGAGTTATGTTATTAACTGTTATTGCATATATTTTCAAAATCTATATTAATGTTTTTATATTTTTGTGATGGCATAGGTACTATGGAAGAGGGATCAAATAGTGTGTCTAGTGAGCAGGTAGGACCAGTTGAACAATTCTTAGATGATAATAATATTGACATATTGATTGCGTGGTTGTGCACGGTTGCACTAGATGCGTCCATCCATACAAGAGAACCTATTAGGGATAGTAAATTATCAAGACCCGAATGGATAATGGAAATTGTTTATGGACATTCAGATAGGATATATGAAGCCTTTATGATGGAGAGACATGTTTTTCTGAATTTATGTGATTTAATGAGGGTAAGAAGTTGGTTGAAAGATAGCTGATTTGTTTGAATAGATGAACAAGTTGGGATATTCTTATCTGCGGTTTGTCACAATAGCTCAAATAGATATTTATGTGAGAGATTCCAACATTCTGAAGAAACGATAAACAAGTATTTCAACAAAGTGTTGAAAGCAATTTTCAAACTTTCAAAGGAGATTATCAAACCACTGTCCTTTGATGTCATCCCAGAAGAAATTCTTATGGATCCTAGTCATAAACGCTACTTCAAGGTATGTTTTGTATATCAATTTTATACCGTCAAATACATATAATTGATAATCTTATATAATCTTAGATTGGTAATAAATTGACAGGACTGCGTAGGTGCTATGGATGGCACCCATATAAATGCTATCGTCTCGGTGTCTGAGCAGGTTCGATTTAGAGGCAGGAAAGGGATTACCACCCAGAATGTATTGTGTGTTTGCTCATTTGATATGAATTTACTTTCGTGTATGTTGGATGGGAAGGATCTGCCAACGATTGTCGAGTGCTTTCGGCAGCACTCGAAACTTCTGAACTGCAATTTCCCTGACCACCTCCTGGTACTTACTTTGTTTATATAAACAAATTTATGATTATATTATGGTTGAATATCAAAACAAATTTATATATATATATATATATATATCATGTTGTGGGGAAATACTACGTGGTAAATTCTGGTTATGCAGCACTTTTGGGATTTTTAACTCTATTTAAAAGAGAACGGTATCATCTTAGCGATTATAGAGGGAGTGGGAGACAGCCAAGAACAACAAAAGAATGGTTCAACTATAAGCACTCTTCATTAAGAAATGTAATTGAGAGGTCATTTGGGGCATTAAAGAATCGCTTCACCATTTTGAGACATATGTCTCCATTTACAATTCAAAAGCAATCACTTGTTGTAATTGCATGTTGTGCTCTTCATAATTACATTCGTGATCAAGATAGGATGGACAGAAGCTTTTCCCATTATGGAGATCCGGAGTATCCATTTGGACCTAGAGAAGTGGAGGTTGCAAATGATACATCGCATGAGCAGGCGCTTGGGATAAACATGCTTAGGATAAGTATTACAAATAAAATGGTAAGGGATCACAATATGCCTAAGATTTGTTGACTTTGTGTTTCCGACTTTTGTAATATTGTTTTTAAGTATTCACTTATCAAAGTCAATTGATGAAGTTGAACAATGAACTATATTGCTTCATTATTGTGATGTCATGTATGAAAGGATTCATGTTGAGATCTATAAGATACTCTTCTTTTTGCTAGTTCTTATTGTACAAACTTTACTTATAAAATTTTCTTTCAAGTATGCACATATGACCATATTCAAAATGTTTTTCTTCACTCACCATGATGAAAATTAAATTGATGAGCCTTTCATGAGAATGACAATTCAATACCAAGTTTACACTATATTAAAAAAAAAAAAAAAAACACTTGAGAAAAATTTGGTACAAACTTTACTTACTAAATTTTCTACCAAGTATGCACATATGACCATATTCAAAATGTTTTTCTTCACTCACCATGATGAAAATTAAATTGATGAGCATTTCATGAGAATGAGGATTCAATACCAAGTTTACATTTTATTAAAAAAAAAAAAATCCCGAGAACAAAAATTTGATACAAACTTTATTTACTAAATTTTCTACCAAGTATGCACATATGATCATGTTCAAAATGTTTGTCTTCACTCACCATGAACAAAATTAAATTGATGAACATTTCATGAGAATGATAATTCAATATCAAGTTTACACTTTATTAAAAAAAAAAAAAAAAAAAAAGAAGGCATTTGATAAAAATTTGGAACAAAATTTTTTTACAGTTACCAAACGTGTTTATGTTCTTTTTCTATTCCAAGAACATAAATTTTTTACAGTTACCAAATGTGTTTCTGTTCTTTTTTAATTCCAGAAACATAAATTTTATACAGTTACTAGATGCATTCTTTTGTTCAAAAACTGTTTTCCGGAACAAGAACATTTTTTTTCTATTTCTATTCCCTGGAACAATTTTTAAACAGAAACACAAACAAACACACCCTAAGTGTCCATTTCTGCCAAGTTATGGCACTCTAGAAGTCCGCGTGTCGAATCTATGACATATAACAATTTCATGATTTTTGCATGTCATTCATATGGGTCGAGCATCAATAGTTCGTTCATGTACTTATTTGCAAAAAAATAGGATCACAAACCAATTTTCACGTTTTTCATAAAATCATAGGATCGGGTTCAAGAGTAGGTTTCTTCACAAAAATTGTAGGTGTCTGCATATTTTGTATGACGTAATTTTTTTGTAAAAATCTCACATCATTAGATAGACACAAACATACTCTTATCATGCAATGCCCCGTTTGCAAATTTGTTGTTACTAAATGTTTAATGGCTGTTTCTTGATTTTTTTTTTTATAAATTCATATCTTGACAATTAGAGGTCAAGGCCTTTTTGAATGTTGTCTGTTATTTTATAATCCGTGATGTGTTTAATTTGTGGATTAAATGAGATTCAGTAGATTGGTAAAATATACTCAGAAGCAAACATGTGTACTTCTGTGATGCTAACTTCACTGAATAGCTTATGTCTATTAATTGATTTTTGTGAATGCATGTGTTGATAAGATGATAGTGTCTATATGAGATTTGTTTGGGATATGCTGAACTTCATTGTCAGAAATTTGTAGAAATAAAGACATGATTGATGTTTTTACCAATCATTCAAAAGTTGCATAATATTTTGAAATCTTGATTTCTTGACACGATTTTGAATTTATTCACAATTTTAGTAGTTCATACAATACCTTTGTAAAAAAAATACTTTCTATCAAGGTTGTTTAGCATTTCTCTATGATTTGACATGATTTCCCGAAATTGCGGGTTTTGGGTATCACATGAATTGCATACCAACTACCTTGTTTTTCATGAATATACATGTTGCATAAACATACTCAATGATGCATATGTTTGAATAAGTGATCTTTCGTCAGCTCACTCATTTGTTTGATTAATTAAGAACCAAAGGCATATGGTTTGAATGCTTGTCATTTTATATGCTTTCTATGTGATTGTTAGATGAATGACTTAGGTGCGATGTAGGACCTTGGGATATCACCCAAAATTTGACTTTCGTATTGTACTTCTTTTAGACAATTAATCTTGACATGATGTATTGTTTTTGGTTGTTTTGAGGTGTATACTTATTTCTTTACATTATATGCACCTAGTTATAAATTTCTTAAGTTAGGTTTAGATTAGGACCCTAAAGATGGAAAAGGCGTGAAGATGGTGGAGGTCGATATCTATTCTGACCATTATTATGTATTATTCTTTTTCTTGATATATGTCTTGGGTTCCATTTGTTGTATAAAACCCAACGAGTTGCGGGTTTTCTCTTTTTCTCTCATTTTTTTTGTTGTGTTCTCTTTTATATTTTTAGGATTGCATGATGAATTTCAACTTTCCTCGATTGTTTATTTGCTGTCTTGCAATTTCAATTTCATTTATTGTTTTCCTTTCTTCGTTATTCTAGAAATAGAATAGAATGAAAGTGACCAACCACGCATGATCACCTAATTTAGGACTAATAATCTTGAAAAATGTAAAAAGAAACGCATGGACATGTTAGGAAAATACAACATATTGTTTAGGTACTAAAAGGGTGCTAATAGCAATATTAGCGTAACCCGAGTGCCCGAACCTAGATATTTGATTGCCTAAGAATCGAGGAACACTCCCGACCCTCGATTGGGTTTTTTAGCCAACCCCAAACAACTAGATCGCATAAATAAACTCGTCGCGCAGGATACGAGCTTGGGAGAGCTTGTGATCTTGTAATCAAGTACCCCTAAACTCGACCTTTCCCCCTTAATTTGAGGGCGGCGAGATCGGGTTGTGACAATAACTCACATGAACGAAATCAATTGCAAAATATAAAAATCATAAAATTCGCATCATCATGGTTAGGCTACATTGTAGCCCTAACAAAAGAAAATTAGAACATAGTAGAAGAAAAAATATAAATATAAATCAAACCCAGCATTTTGAATCAAAGAATAATAATTTTGTCAACACTTTTGTCTTCTCTTCAAAATACTTGAAAAACTCTCAAAACAATGAAAAACGATTTAAAAAAAACCTAGCTGCTCTCCCTCTCAATGTTATCTTATTTATAGGATATATCTAAGATATCTATCTCCCAACGCTTGCAAATAACATTAGGGAACAAAATCAAGGATTCCCTAATTTGATATCCATCTTGCATTGCTTTTTGATTTGAATTCCTGATTTTTGCCATTCTTTACACGTTCACTTGCATTTAGAACTTTACGAACAAGTTTTTGGCACCGTTGCCGGGGAGATCAATGATTAATAAACTAATTAAATACTAAAATAGATTAATTATAATATTTATCTAACAGATCAAAATATAATTGAAAATAAATTAAAAACAAAATTTGGAGACTAAATGTAGTAAATCAATAAGATAAATATGTTAGAGCATCCGATTTCACCATAACCACTAGATATGAATTTCAGATTGTTGTGATACAAGAACGATATCAAACATGTGATAGCGAAATTTCCTAATCTATTTACTATCCCATCTCTAAGTATAACAAACCTACTCAATTTATTAATCCACTATATCTCTATGTGAATTAAAATAAATATAAGTGCATTAAAAACTATGAATATTCCTAATTTACAATGAGTTTTTTAGATCACTTTATCACCGAGAGTTACACAAATAACGCGATATATCTCTATCTACATTTAATTCACGATTATATATTATAATGAGCAGTTGCATATTATCGCTTCTTAATCTCAAACATGCACATCAGATCATTCGAGTGGTAGCCAATCTTTCAAAAGCATTATGCACACTAATATATAAACTCACATGAATGAAATCAATTGCAAAATATAAAAATCATGAAATTCATATCATCATAATTTAGCTACATCGTAGCCCTAACAAAAGAAAATTAGAACATAATAGAAGAAAAAATATAAATATAAATCAAACCCAACATCTTGAATCAAAGAACAAGAATTTTGTTATCACTTTTGTCTTCTCTTCAAAATACTTGAAAAACTCTCAGAATAATGAAAAACGATCTAAAAAAAACCTAGCTACTCTCCCTCTCAATGTTCTCCTATTTATAGGATATATATCTAAGATATTTATCTCCCAACACTTGTAGATAACATTAGGGAACAAAATCAAGGATTCCCTAATTTGATATCCATCTTTCACTGCTTTTTGATTTGAATTCCTGATTTTTGCCATTCTTTACACGTTTACTTGCATTTAGAATTTTATGAACAAGTTTCTAGCGTTGTTGCCGGGGAGATCGATGATTAATAAACTAATTAAATACTAAAATAGATTAATTCTAAAATTTATCTAACAGATCAAAATATAATTGAGAATAAATTAAAAGCAAAATTTGGAGACTAAACGTAGTAAATCAATCAGATAAATATGTTAAACAATCCGATTTCACCATAACCACTAGATATGAATTTCATATTGTTGTGGATACAAGAACGATATCAAATATGTGATAGCGGAATTTCCTAATCTATTTATTATCCCATCTCTAGGTATAGTAAATCTACTCAGTTTATTAATCCATTATATCTCTATGTGAATTAAAATAAATATAAGTGTATTAAAAACTATGAATATTCCTGGTTTATAATGAGTCTTTTGGATCACCTTATCACCGAAAGCTACACAAATAACATGGTATATCTTTATCCACGTTTAATTCACCGTTATATATTATAATGAGCAATTGCATATTATCACTTATCAGTCTCAAACATGCACATTAATCATTCAAGTGGTGGCCAGTTACTCATAAGCATTATGCACAATAATATATAACTCACATGAATGAAATCACTTGCAAAACATAAAAATCATGAAATTCACATCATCATGGTTAGGCTACATTGTAGGCCTAACAAAAGAAAATTAAAACATTATAGAAGAAAAAATATAAATATAATTTAAACCCAGCATCTTGAATCAAAGAACAATAATTCCGTCACCACTTTTGTCTTCTCTTCAAAATACTTGAAAAACTCTCAGAATAATGAAAAACGATCAAACAAAAACCTAGCTGCTCTCCCTCTTAATGTTCTCTCATTTATAGGCTATATATCTAAGATATCTATCTCCCAACGCTTGCAAATAACATTAGGGAACAAAATCAAGGATTCCCTAATTTGATATCCATCTTCCACTGCTTTTTGATTTGAATTCCTGATTTTTTCCATTATTTTCCTTATCTTCTCCATATCTCATTATTCTGCATAAATAAGGAAAATTAAAATAATCATAAGAAAATTCAAATATTTTCTCATAGATATCGCATTAATTGTTGCTTAAAATAGGTAAAATAACTCTATTTTTATAGAGTTATCAAGTGCACATCCCATCTTACCACGATTGTCATAGGTGCCACAATATGACAATAGTTGCCATCATAGTAGTGGCGATCACATTTCTTCAAAGCTTGTTGTTTTTATGGAGGTGGAGACACTATCATCAATCTTGTGCAGTGATGCCAGCAAAGGTGCCGATTGAGGCACCTCCACTTCCATCAATTGGACATCTTTGCTCAACTGCATCTCTTTGTTGCTTGATGCTAACGTTGATGGTCTATTTCCAAGCTTAGGAAGTGCTCAAGCCGGGCTGAAGATGGTATGGTTGGGAGCTTCATCATGTAAAATCCTACCCAAGCACGGCATGATAAAATCTATATAGGATTTTCCAAGCTGAGCAAGGTTGTACCTGGGTCGTGGTCAAGTTGTGCCTGGCCCGTGCATATCACATGCATTTTTCATGCATCTTAGATTTCATGTTTAAGAAATTTTATTTTAAATCCCTTATGTGGCTGAGATTTTGATTGTTGATGTCTGAAGTTGATTGCAATATGTTAGTAAGAATAGTGGCTTGTGACGTATGCTTGTCTCGCGGATTGTGTATGCGAGCATGGTCCAATCCTAGTTTGGAAAATGGTATGTGACTTTTTGATGATGAATTCATTTCCCTTAATTTAAATATACAATTTACAGATTTTGTGTTCCATCCAAATGAGGAAGATTTTACAAGATGTGCAAATAAAAGTGCATGTCTCTGCCATATATTGCGCCCGGTGGGAGGAACCCGATTGCATCAATACTTTTGATTTCCCTTGTCACGGCCATGATTGGCATCTTGGGGATCGTCTATAGCTGGTCGATGGGGAGAGTTCACCATCAACCAGATTGGGCTGGGTGAGGCCTCTTTGGGCATCGTTGATTGGAAAAAAAAGTACTTGCGTCCTAGATTAGATTAACAGGGCCAAGAATGGTCTATTGTCAGACCAACCTGAAGAGGCCTAGTCCATGTTCTCTTTCCTCGAAATAGATAATTAAACAATATTAGAGAACTGATCAAAATAAATGAACCCTTTTGTGGTTTGATTCGCAAACTTCGTGGGAGTCATCCAAATTGAGGTGCATGTCCTGCCTCACCATGATTGTCGTAAGCGCCGCGTGGTGGTAGTTGCCATCATAGTAGCAGCCATCGCATTTCTTGAAGGCTTGTTGTTTCTATGGAGGTGGAGACGCTAATATCAGTCTCCCGCAATGGCACTAGCAAAGGTGTCGGTTGAGGCACCTCCACCTTCGCTCGTTGGAGATTTCCGCTCAAACTTGATGGTAACGTGTATGCCCTCTTTCCAAGCTGAGCAATGTCGTGCTTGGGTCGGGCCAAAGATGTTACGATCGGGAGCTTTCTCACGTAAAATCTTGCCCAATCACGAAATGATAAAATCTATAGGATTTTCTAAGCTGAGGTCACGTTCGGGTCATGCCCGCCCGTGCATAATACGTGCATTTTTCATGCATCTTAGATTTCATGTTTAAGAAATTTTATCTTAAATTCCTTATGTGACAGAGACTTTGATTGTTGACGTTTGAAATTGATTGCAATACTTGCATGTTAATATGGACTAGCAATTTGTGTCATATGCTTGTGGATTGTGTCCGAGCAGAGTCCAATCCTAATTTGGAAAATGGTATCTTATTTTTGATGATGAAGTCATTTCCTTATATTTAAATATTTTTTGATGATAAAGTCATTTCCTTATATTTAAATGTACGGTTTACAGATTTCGCGTTTCGTCCATGTGAGTAAGATTTTACAAGATGTGCAAATTGAAGTGTATATCCAGCCATATGATGTGCCTAGTGGGAAGAACCATGTTGCATCGATACTTTCAACTTCCCTTGCGGCGGGCATGATTGGCATCGTATGGGTCGTCTACTGCTGGTGGACAGGGAGAGTTTGCCATCAACCAGATCAGGCTAGGCGAGGCCTCTTCGACCATCACCGATGGCTAGGACAGGTCACTGGCCAAGAAGAAGAGAAACCAGAACAAGTAAAACAAAAGAAAAGGAAGAAAAAGGTACTTACAACCTAGATTAGATTAACCTTGAATGGTCCAATGTTGGACCGAGCTGAAGAGCCCCATTCGTGTTGCCTTTCCTCAGAATGGATAATTAAACAATATGAACCCTTCGAGGTTTGATTTGCAGACTTCATCGGAGACATCGTGACTGAGGTGCACGTCCCACCTACCAAGATCATCGTAAGTGCCACCTTATGGTGGTAGTGGCCATCAGAATAGCAGCCATTACGTTCGTCGAAGGCTTGTTGTTTTATCAGGCTCCTGTAATGGCGCCGGCAAAGGTGCCGATTCCACCGGTTGGACATCTTTCCTCAACCGCATCAGTCTGCTGCTCGATGGGAACGTTGACAGCTTGAGCTTATTTCCAAGCTGAATGGTACGGTGGTTGGAGAATCTTGCCCAAACACGATATGATGTAATCTATATAGGATTTCTCCAGTTGAGCAAGGTCGTGCCCAGGTTGTGTTCAGGTCATGCTTGGCCCACGCATATCACGTGTATTTTTCATGCATCTTAGATTCAATGTTTAAGAAATCTCATCTTAAATTCCTTATGTGTCGAGACTTTAATTGTTGATATTTGAAGTTGATTGCAATATTTGCATATTGATCTAGACCAGCAGTCCGTGTCATATGCAGCCAAGGATGTACGAAGATTCTTACCTAAACTAGAATATGACCGAGGGCATGTTGGAATTACACGATGATTCTACTCTCAAAGTTGTATATTTTTTTTTCTAGTAAGTGGACTTCCATTTGTCCTATATTAGATCATTGCCATAAGTTCAATCTTTATGGCATTCACACAAAAAAAAATAAAAAAAAATAAAATTCATACGATAACAGTGGGTTTACTGCCTATTAAGATAAAAGTCTGAGAGTGAGAGTTAAAGTAAAATTAATGTAGGACCGATAAAAAAGTTAGAATCATGAAAAAGCCATTTCTGCGATATGGGATGGGGCTAGGCGACACGCACGTTACTTTATCTGGTCTCATCAATCGATTCGACGCTCCCTATATCAAATCTTGAAAAGATGAACATGGAGTTCGCACGATTTTTATATTGGACGAGATCCACATCTTTGCCTCTTGGGCCGCCGCATAAATCCAAGGAAGATCGCACTAATTTCTCCTCGCCCGCCGTACCCATTTTGCCCCTCGCTGCCACAAAAACCTCGACTGTCACATCCGACCACACATTTCAGCTTCCATATTTATAAAAATATTGTTTCGTGGATTCTCATGTCTCCCTCTCTCTACCTCCCCCCCTAAAATCTCTCACGAAAATTAAGCAAAAGAAAAGGAAAAAAATGCAAATCCCCGCGCTCACGCTAAAACCCACACCTCCCCCTTAAACCCATTTCAGCACAGAAGAGAGAGAAAGAGAGGAGAGAGAGTTTGAATAGCAAGTCAAACGGCAACGTCGAGAGCAAGGTCGAGAGCGAGGAGAGAGAGAGAGAGGGGCGGTGAAGGGTGGAAGGAGGAAATGGAGGAATCGATGAGAGAGTGCATGAGGAAGCTCGCCCTCTGGCACACCCGCACCTTCAAGCCCATCATGACCCACGACGAGCTCGAGCCCATCATGGCCACCCTCGGCTTCGTCGGCCTCCCCCTCCGCCTCCGCCGGCGGCGCCGTCGCCTGGAAGGAGTACGCCTACTCCGCACCCGGCGGCAGGAGGGGCGGCGGCGGCGGCGGCGGCGGCGGAGGAGGGGCCGCCGCCGCGGCGAGGGCGAGGGGGAGGCCGAGGCTGCCGTACCCGAGGATCGACGGCCTGCACAGCTACACGTACCAGGCCTTCGTCGACGGCGTCAACTCGTACCTCGAGATGTGCGACATCTCCGTGCTGTTCCACATTCGGTGCGATTCCCTTCGTCCTTGCTTTCTGCTATTTTCGCTCTGCTCTCTTTTCTTTTCCTTATTTTTGCTGCGACTTTTCAGTCCATTTTTTTCCCTTTTTTTTTTAGCGTTCGAAAATATTTTTCTTTTGGGCCTTTTCTGACGTGGCTTTTCGTCGGAAGATGCGATCTTTTTTAAAATCTTTTTTTTTCCTTTTTTTCTTCCTACTTTTTCACTTTTCAGGGCGACAGTTGTCTTTTCTTTTTGTTTTTATCTTTGCCAACGAGTTTGATCGTTTGTTGGGAAATTATATGCGTTCAGAAGAGTGGATCGTTTGATGCGAGAAAATTAGAGTTCCAATTAATCTTCGAGTATTAAATTTCTGTATTTTTCCGCTCCTGAAAAGTCGAAGGCAATTTTTTTATCTTCCATTCAAATTTTAAAATTGTATACAAATTTCAATAAAATTTATATGAAATAATAAAATAACATAAAATTATGCATTTTGTCGATTTGTATACCCTTTGAAACATTTGAGTTCTCGCCCCTATTTTTATGAAAATTCGAATTTGATATTCCTCTATTTAAATCGAATGAAAACATCCTGAACCCCCTTTTTCTAAGCTAACCTTTTTAGGAGCAGCAGACAATACGCGCCTCTGCCAATAGAAAATAATAATATCTCCTGATCTCGATCCGCGATAAAGCATCTTGCGATATATGTAAAAATGACAGAAATAATTCAATTTAATATTTGATTTGATTTGATTTAATTAAATTTAAATGGGATTTTTGGGGCAGGGGCATGCCGCTGCACAGGCTCGATCTGTACAAGAAATGGCGACGGATGCAGGAGGACGAGAGCGTCTTCGTCTACAGAGAAGGCACTCTGGATCAAGCCACTTACAATCTCTACCATTTCGACCATCGCAATAACCGCGACGACGGCGGCGGCGACGGGAATGGCTCCCTAGTTATTCGCGACAAGGGCAACAGCGTGCCGGTCAGCTGTCTCGTTCCTCTTAAGGACATTATAGTCTGACAGCGGCGGCAGGCCGCGGCGATGGTCGGTGATCCGCGGTTTTATCTGTAGGTGTAGGAACGGGAGTGAAATGGCTCTTTTGTTGGATTTCTTTGTCCTTGTCTGTGAGTTACATGGCCAGTTTTTGGTGGAAAATATTTCAAAAGGCTTCGTTTGTTTTGTAGAACTGTAATCAAGCTAGATATTCTCTAAGCAAATATCTTTATAATTTATGGAATATTGGTTTCTCTGAAAATGATGATATATTACACAATTCCCATATTTCTTGAATGAAGTTATAACTTGTAAGAAGATGGTAGAGCAGGTCGTTGCTGGGGTGGTATCATGGATGATGATGATATCTTTGTGTGGCTTTTCTCGCTCATCATATCAAATTTTCGATTGTCATTGATTTGTGATTCGTGGGATGATTGTGAGCATGCCATGTAGAAAATCATGCATGTTAGTGCCAATCATTGTTCACATTGACAATTTTCGGTCAAATTGACCAGGATAATCGTCATAAATTTTAGTCATAAACCAAGGGTTTATGAATAAAGCATGCCTTATAATGTTTTAGATTGATGATTTGATCATGCATGTTAGTGCTAATCATTGTTCATAGTCTCTATTTTCCAGTTATTAAACTTTTGGTTTTTGCTTAGACTCAAGAATTTGATTGAGTTTGTGTGAACATTTGAGTATTCATATCTTGATATAATGGATATTCATCATAAAAAATTGCTTGTTTGCATTCACTCTGATTGAACATGACATTGAATGAAACCAGTGACCAAGTTGTCGACACTTTAGCTAAGTCACTTGCCCTAGTTTGGCTGGTTGTCGACCTTGGTCGAGGCCGACAATCGGCTCAAGGAAGAAGAAGAATAGGAAAAAAAAAAAAAAAAGAAGAAAAAAAAAAGGAAAATGAGCTTAATTTTGGAGTTCTTCTTAAAAATAAATAAGTATTTTTTTTATTTTACTTATTGATTATGTTTCAAGTTTATTTTTAGGAAACAAAAGAATAAAAAAAATTATCAAATGAATTTATATTCCATTGAGGCATTTCCCCAAGAAGGTAGTGTAGTGTCATTTAGCTTAAATTAGTCGCAACTCAAATAATATGCAATTTTAGTAAGATACCTTACGAGTTGTAAGTTATCTTGATTGGATATCGTTTACTTAACTGGGTGGTTACTCAAATTAGTACATAATAATTCATGAAATTTGCCTTGCAATAGTGACAGTATCTATAATTAGCAACTACTTAGGCAATTGACATCAAACTATCGTAATCATCCTCAACAATTGTCGTAATTAACCTTAACAGTATACCCATAGCTAGTAATTTAGCTATGTAAATTCTAACCCGTGGTATCGTAAATTAATGAATACCGCTCAAATACTAGTCCGCGGATCCATAATGCAATCTTTGATTTTTTAAATACCCGTTTTGTAAAACAACTGATGTTTCACATACGATCACAACCGATAAAATGAAGTTTTTTTAAATCACCTCCCATCGATAAAATTCACGCCAAATCGACCGTCAAAATAACTTCACAGTTCCGTAAGATTTCTCCTTGCCAGATAGACGGTATTAATTTACTCAACGTCACCACGAATTTGAAAAAAGAAAATGTCAATTCAATAGTAAGTAACATTTTCAGTAATATCGCACGTTAAATTCGTAAAAATTGCATCATATTTCCACCGTCCCCAAAAATTTCCCACTCCCGATCTGGAAAATGTCGTGAATCATCCCCCCCTCGTCTCTCTCTCTCTCTCTCTACCCATCGTTCATCTTCAGACTCTCCCGATCCGCCATGCCATTTCGTCGCCCCAGATCTGCAAATGCGCCGCCGTCGCGCTGACCCTCCTCCGCCGCCGCCTCCCCAATGTCGTCGGCCTCCCAATCCCTCGGCGGCCAGTCCCGCAGCGGCCGCGCGATCGGCCCCTCCCTCGACAAGATCATCAAGAACGCCGCCTGGCGCAAGCACTCCCACATCGTCTCCGCCTGCAAATCCGCCCTCGACAAGCTCGAGGCCGCCCCCGCCGCCCCCGCCCCGGCGGATCCCCCTCCCCTTGCTCGGCCTCTCCCTCGCGGACGCCGATTTCGTCCTCCAGCCCCTGATCCTCGCCCTCGACTCCGCCTACGCCAAGATCGTGGAGCCCGCGCTCGAGTGCGCCTTCCGGCTCTTCTCCCTCAACCTCGTCCACGCGGAGATCGGCGACGGCGATCAGGCGAGCGCCGCCGCCGGAGGCCCCGGCGCGGGCTCGATCTTGAGGCTGCTGAAGGGGGTGTGCAAGGCGGGCGGGATCGGGGAGGAGGCCATCGAGCTCGGCGTGCTGAGGGTCGCGCTGGCGGCGGTACGGTCGCCTTGCATTTTGATCCGAGGCGATTGGTTGGTGCATATAGTCAAGACTTGCTACAACGTGTACCTCGGTGGCCAGAACGGGACTAACCAGATCTGCGCCAAGTCTGTCCTGGCGCAGATCGTGGTGATCGTTTTCAGTCGGGTCGAGGAGGACTCGATGGCTGCTAGTTTCAAGACGGTGTCCGTTGGTGAGCTATTGGAGTTTACGGACAAGAACTTGAACGAAGGCAGCTCCATACATTTTTGTCAGAATTTCGTTAATGAGGTTGTCGATGCCAACGACGGGACTGCTGTGAACAAGAATTTGGAATTGCACTCGACCTCGGACTTGCAAAATGGGGATGCCCCTGAGGTGAAAGATGGTGAGAAAGGTGAATCGGGTGATGCAGAGTCGACCGACGGAGCTAAATCAGGTGGCGGCAGTAAGATTAGAGACGATGGATTTCTTCTTTTTAAGAACTTGTGTAAACTGTCGATGAAATTCTCAACTCAAGAGCAGACCGATGATCAAATACTCTTGAGAGGGAAAATTTTATCTCTGGAGCTGCTGAAGGTCGTCATGGACAACGGTGGTCCTATTTGGCGCACAAACGAGAGGCAAGTGACAGTTGCTATTCAGTTTTACATTTCAGCTAGCCTTTTCAGCTTCAGTAACACAGGCATCTCAGCAAAATTTCTCATTCTTCAGCCTGCCATGTCTATACCTGTAAACTTGTAGTGTACCGTGGCTGATAGAGAGATAGAATCATGAACTCCACGATACTTCGCAAGAAATCTGCTTTCTCCGTTAAAGTGATTGAGATTTAATTACGACTTTCTTATAAATAGATCGTATCAACGTTTAATTTTCTAACTTCTTGGTCATCGACCAATGACTGTAAAATTGTCCAGCCTAAGCTCTATTACAGTCTACGGGACTCTCAATACCTCTTTTGTATTGTCGTTTTATACTGGTCTGTACTTTTTAATCCTGTAAAAAATTGTTACCCACAAAATATGATAATTTGTTGCGGGGTTGGGGGCTTTTACAAAACAAAATAGCTGACTATACAACAGGACAAAATTCCCTGCAATCGCGGGGAATTGTTCTTTAATACTGTGTAAGGCACAAAGGGGGTTCCTTCTGGTCTCTGCTACTCACATGTTCTCTAGCCAAGACAGTGGTAGAGGGGAGGATTTATTCAGTTGCCTACCGAACATGATAAGGAATGGAGAGAAGATAGTAGTTATCCAAATTTGGAAATACTTAGGAGATTGTATTTTTAGGATACAAACTGTCGTGATGTGCTGTTAAGTTAGCATGTTTTGTCCCTCAAGTGCTTGCACATATGCAGTTATAATGCTTCCTGAAAGTTGAGTGTTAGTTTCTAACGAGGCTTCAACTCCTTACCTTTGTGCAGGTTTCTCAGTGCCATTAAGCAGTTTCTCTGCTTATCATTACTAAAGAACAGTGCATTGTCAGTCATGGCTATTTTCCAGCTTCAGTGTTCTATTTTTATGAGCCTTTTATTAAAGTTCAGATCAGGGTTGAAAGCAGAAATTGGAATATTCTTTCCCATGCTTGTGCTTCGGGTACTTGAGAATGTCCTGCAGCCTAGCTTTTTACAGAAAATGACTGTTCTCAACCTATTGGAGAAGATATCTCAGGATTCACAGATTATCATTGATATCTTTGTTAACTACGACTGTGACTTGGATGCCCCAAACATTTTTGAAAGGTACTACTTACTAAATATGTCTGAAATTTCTATGATTTATTAAGGGTCTCCTTATGATGTGAACGAATTACGACTGATTGGAGCAATAAGCTTGGGCACGGACTCCTAGTAGATGCTTTAGTCATGGGTTTTATTGGAGGCACTTGGATAATTTGTTCTTTAGAGGCTAGGGCAGAATTTGTTTAAGGCTGAAATTTAGGTTGATATGGGTAGTAAGGTCATGGAAGATTTAAACTGAACTTAGCTTTAGGATCCGGCATCATGAGATAGGGAGTCATGGGATCTCATGAAAATGCAGAATCAATACAGAATTTCGTAGAACATTTTATTGTTTCTGACTAAGTAAGCCGAGAGGTCTATATTTCATAGGCTGATGGTACTCTGCAATGCCTAGTTTTGCCGCTTCGTGCTGTCAAAATTTTAAATGTTTTTCCCAGGCAGTCAGTTGATTATGGTGTCCTTGGGGTTAATTTGGTGCCTTGAGTGTGGATTTCTGCCCATTTTATTTGTCAGTGACATGTTTCAGAAATTAGCTTGGATTGGACTGTTATTGTTTTTTGGTAGGAACATTCTAGCAGTTGCGATGTAAGACCTCCGTAGCTTGCCTTTTTGAGTATATAGGATATTGTTTGGCTGATTCTATCCTACAATTAATTCAGAGTGTTACTTTATTAACCATTTCTTCTATATCACACTATAGTCTATCAGATTGGATACATTGGAAGAAATCAAGAGTCTATGAGCCAAAGCAAAGTGTCAAGTTAGGAATAAGTGATTCACCTACTGGCTTTGACCTAGTACAGTAACTATTGGGTTTGATTTCTACACCCCATTCTTGTTCTTGCCCATTGAAAATAGAGATAAAGTCATGGGAAGTTCCTGAACTTTTGCTGATTGTTCAATTAGGTCCTACGATTTTCTTTACAATCGGGTCCCTAACTATTTTTCTTGGGTTGAATTGGTCCTTCCATTTAAAAGAAACGGAATTGCTGGTGTTGTGTTAAGTTGCCCTAAAGAAAATGTGACATCTTATGAGGCCATTAACAACTTTAAAAAATACTAAACAAAATTCAGTGAAAAAGAAAAAATGTAAAAGAAAGTACGGGGAGGGGAATTGGCAAGGACACGGTGATAGTGATTGCGGCGCTGCCCAGGTGCTAGCGAGAGAGTGCTTTTGCCGATGTCTTGGCCTTGCCTTCCCCATTGAGCAATCACCTCCTCGCAATCGCACTTTAGCACCATGCCGTCGACCAAATCCATCTCTCATGACTCAGACTCGTTACTGATTCATCAAGCAAGTGAGAGCTTCGAGATAAAGGTTGAAGGTTGTTGCCTTAAGCACCCCGCCGCATTCGCCATAGGCCGGCATGGCACTGAAGGTCCTTGCTAGTGCTTGAGAGGGGGCAATTCGGCACCAGCTGCCTCGCCTCCCTTTCTCTCTCTATTAGGGTTTGAGTTTTTGTTTCAATTATCATATTAATCCTTGTCATCATCATAGGGACTGATATCCATGTCTTTACTCATAAACCCAATCACCACTGATGTGGCAATCCTTGTCAGTATCTCCGCTTGCTTTTTAATGGAATGACTTGTGAACCGAAAAGCATATAATTTGGGCACTCAATTGCACAAAAAAAAGTTCAGACAACTGATTGGCCAATTTGCAATAGTTCAGGGACCTCTGGTGCCTTTATCCCTTGAAAATAAGAAATAAAAGCAGCAGCATAGCATGTTGATGTCTATTTTGCGAAGAAAATGAATAGATCTTTGTTCAGATAATTAGTTTTTAGGGTGGCACATCATGGAAGATTTAACATGCGACTGAATATTTTGTAAACTCGAGCTTAATGATGACAAATTTTAGATATATGAAGAAGTATCAGTAATTTGTCATAGTCTGTTACAAATTATTGATGACCATCACCAGCAGGTCAAGATAATAACAATGAACTTGTTTTGAACTACCCTTTGAGGTTGTTTTCTGTGAGATTGAGAAGTAGCTATAAAGGTGCAGTAATATTCTTTGAGCTGTGACAGTAGCTGTCTTGTGCTGCTGCCACTACACCCATTAACACTGATTGAAGCAGCAGAATTGCAAGCTGGGATTCAGAAGAGAGAAAAAGATAGGAGAGAGAAGATGGAGAAGGGGAGGGGGTTGTGGGTTCAAAGTATGCTCAGGTTATGGAAAAAAAAATTTAGGCTTTACCTTTCTGTTTGACCAATTTAGAAATGTTAATAACTTCTAGTTTGTATTGCTGTTATCAAGGTTGTGGATGGACAGAAATATGAGATTTACTGAGATATGGTAGTTGGCCACTCTGAAGTCTTAAATGATGGTGTACAAGGCACGTCACTAATGTGCTTTACACTTCATTTATAAGCAACTTTTTCTGTCCATGGCTTGTGCCACCTAGGTCGGTGGTGATTGAAATTATTACAATGCCTTTTATTTTGGCTTATGTTTGATAGTTGTAGTTCAAACAAAACCCATAACTTCCGCAAGCGGAATATTTGGTTGCCATCTTCAAACTTGGAAGCTATCGAGTCTACTGTGCCCTCTTTTTGATTTTTACCTTCACTTAGTCCTTACCTATACTTGGTGTTGTATTGTTGCTTTCAAATGTATTAAAACCCTTATAATTCCATCAGATAATCGCAGGACTGTTAATGGTCTACTCAAAACTGCCTTGGGACCACCTGCTGGTTCAGCCACAACCTTGTCTCCAGCTCAGGATATTACCTTTCGGCATGAGTCAGTGAAGTGCTTAGTTGGCATCATTAAATCAATGGGAGGTTGGATGGACCAGCAGCTGAGAATAGGAGAATCCTCTCATACACGATTTCCGGAAAGTGATATATCGACAGAGGGTCATTCTACCTCCAATGGAGAAGATGCAGCTGTCCCCGATTATGATTTTCATCCTGAAAATTCAGAATTTTCTGATGCTACCACACTCGAGCAACGTCGAGCTTACAAGTTGGAGCTTCAGGTCATTTTCTGTTTATGGGGTTAGACCATATCAGTTAATCATTAAGCTTGTGTATCATCACGTGACACCTCATTTTGCATTTGCTATTTAGGTCTTCTGGTCCAATTTTTTGGTTTATACTCTTCATTCCTTGCTCTCTTTTTGGCTGAATTAGATCCTTTTCAGTAGAACTGCCCCGAAAAGCCCCACCCTGCCTTTATTGATTATTTTTCTGACTTTCCTGCAGAAAGGTATTGCACTGTTTAATAGGAAACCTTCCAAGGGAATTGAGTTTCTTATCAGCACCAAAAAAGTTGGTGGTTCTCCTGAAGAAATCGCTGCATTTCTGAAGAGTGCTTCTGGTTTGAATGAAACTGTGATAGGTGATTATTTGGGTGAGAGGGATGAGTTTCCCCTGAAAGTTATGCATGCTTATGTGGATTCGTTCAATTTCAAAGAAATGAATTTTGGTGAGGCCATAAGGTTCTTTTTACGAGGCTTCAGGCTACCTGGGGAGGCACAGAAGATTGATCGCATAATGGAGAAGTTTGCTGAACGCTATTGTAAATGCAACCCGAGTTCATTCACTAGCGCAGATACTGCATATGTTCTTGCTTATTCTGTGATAATGCTTAACACAGATGCGCATAATAATATGGTTAAAGATAAGGTATGGTAGAATAAATTGCTCGTCTCTGTCTGTCTGATATTCTAAAATTTCTGTAATAAATAAGTTGGTGCCACATGCGATTTGTTTTTTTTTTTTGGTTGAGCTGTAATTTCTTTGTTTTTGCCCCTCTTGTGAATTTGCAGTCACAGAATAATTGAAACTGTTTGAAAGTGTTGTTCATACATGTCTTTAGGAACAGATTGAGACATGTTGATTGTAGGAGTCTATCAACCGGTGCTTTTTCAGAGTTCATTAATGGAAGGGCAGGCCAATAAACATATGCAGCTACTTTTTCTGCAAATTTCCTGACACTGTTCTTGTTCTCTCTTTCAAGAGATCTTCTGATGGTATATAATAGCTTGTAAATGCAATATTGCTGTATAGTGGCACTACGATCTTATTTGCTGAAATATGTAAAACTTACAGTAAGCCTGTGCTGATCCATCTGCTCTGGTATATTCAAATAGATGAGCAAGGCTGATTTCATCCGGAACAATCGAGGAATAGATGATGGGAAGGATTTACCAGAAGAATATCTTGGTGCCCTTTATGATCAAATTGTTAAAAATGAAATTAAGATGAGTTCTGATTCTCCAGCTCAACAGAGCAAGCAGGCGACCAGCCTGAATAAACTGCTAGGATTGGACGGTATTCTCAATCTAGTCACTGGGAAGCAGACAGAGGAAAAACCATTAGGTGCAAATGGACTTCTCATAAAGCACATCCAGGAACAGTTCAAGGCCAAGGCTGGAAAATCAGAGTAAGCTCATTAATAGCATATTCTGTTATTTTCAAAATTTGAACATATGGTGGCGGGTAATAACCGAGGACATCTAATGGAGAGCAAGTACAAGGCCATGACGACCTTGGTGTTTTCAGTTATATGCTTTGATTGTTCAGAAAAGAAAAAAGGAAGTATGTGCTTGGCGTGTCATGTGCTTTTGTCAGTCTGCCCGAGTCGGATAAAAATCTGGGTCTGCCGTCATGTGTCTCCTTTTCCATTGTAAGGGCTTTGTGCATTTCCTCAACATTAGAGATCTTGTTAATATATGATAAATGTTGGGGTCTTTGTTAGAACCACCGTAAAACTATGAACATCATGGGCACTTTTCCAACCCTTGAAAATTCCAACATTGCAATTTTCTCTCTTTTCTGAATTTATTGAATTGATGTACTTTTTCTCTGTTGCACAGGTCCATGTATCATTCTGTCACCGATATAGCAATACTGAGATTTATGGTGGAGGTCTGCTGGGGTCCTATGTTGGCTGCATTCAGTATGACACTCGACCAGAGCGATGATAGGCTTGCTACTGCTCACTGTTTGCAGGGATTTCGTTATGCGGTGCATGTCACTGCAGTCATGGGTATGCAAACGCAGAGAGATGCTTTCATGACGTCTTTTGCAAAGTTCACTTACCTCCACTGTGCTGCCGATATGAAGCAAAAGAATGTTGATGCTGTTAAGGTTTGTGTTTGCTTATAATAATTTGATGGGTGGAGTTTCATGTATTTTATTACATGACAGCAGCATGGAACAACATGTCAAATATATGAATTAAAAAATTTAGATGGACTACCTTCTCAGACATTTCTGAATTAATATTATGTGCAGTAATTTGGTTTTGCTCCTTCAAAGCGTACTTCTCTACTTTCTTGACTCTTCAGGTTGATAGAGATTATAAGTCTCAGTGCAAAACTAGATATTTAGGTGTACTGAGGTTTTTAGTTTTTAAGGTACTCTACATGGTGTTCATAGTTTGTGTGACCACTTAAGTGTTTCAACTTTGTGCAGGCGATCATATTGATTGCTCTTGAAGATGGTAATCATCTTCAGGAAGCTTGGGAGCACATACTAACGTGCCTGTCTCGAATTGAGCATCTTCAACTATTAGGAGAAGGTGCCCCTACCGATGCTTCCTTTCTTACTGCATCAAATGGTGAAATGGAGGAACGAACACCTAAGCCCATGGGCCTTTCATCTCTAAAGAAAAAAGGAAATATTCAGGATCCTGCAGTGATGGCTGTTGTTCGGGGGGGTTCATATGATAGTACTACAGTTGGCGTTAATTCTTCTGGACCAGTAACTCCAGAGCAGCTCAGTAACTTCATATCAAACTTGAATTTGCTGGACCAGATTGGGAACTTTGAGCTAAATCACGTCTTTGTTCATAGCCAACAGTTGAACAGTGAAGCAATTGTTGCTTTTGTGAGGGCACTTTGCAAGGTTGCTATATCAGAATTGCAGTCTCCAAATGACCCTCGTGTTTTCAGCTTAACAAAAATTGTAGAAATAGCGTAAGACTCTTAAGTCTTTTTCTTCTGTTTGGTTTGTCTGCATCAACTTCCATCTCAATAGGACTTTGCCATGGAAAGTACATCACCTGAAAATTATCAGAAGAAGCTGAAAGCTGTATGTGCTATGTTGCAGTAAACATATCTGACATTTCGATATATATGCGATAAGTTTAAATTCTCTCTGGAGGTTGCAGTATGCAATGTCTTTGAAAGATGTCATCCTGATCGCATACTGAGTTTCTTCCGTTATGTGTCATGCACATTCCTGTGAAAAGTGAGAATTGGCTTGTATATTTTTGTAATTGTGCATGTTTCTGGTGCAGGCATTATAATATGAACCGGATCAGATTAGTTTGGTCTCGCATATGGAGCGTTCTGTCTGATTTCTTTGTGTCAGTTGGGCTATCAGAAAATCTTTCAGTTGCGATCTTTGTGATGGACTCATTGCGGCAGTTGGCTATGAAATTCCTGGAGCGGGAGGAGCTGGCAAACTACAATTTCCAGAATGAATTTCTTAGACCATTTGTGATTGTTATGCAGAAAAGCAGCTCCACAGAGATCAGAGAATTGATAGTTAGATGTATCTCTCAGATGGTTCTCAGCCGTGTAAGCAATGTCAAATCTGGGTGGAAAAGTGTTTTCCTGGTATGTTAAGTCTCTGATATACTCTGACTTCAATCATGCTATGTTTGATCAATTAAGGTTAGGGTAGCAGGAGGGTTGGAATATTGGAGGTTATGCATTTTATTGATGCCTATTGTTGGTACATATTAGCTCCATGATGCTGAGTCATAGCTGTACTTGATTGAATTTTTGAGCTTTTAGAAACATAGATCTCATTAGCCATCTCTTTCTGAGAGAATATTTTGTTTTTTTCAGATATTTACAGCTGCTGCAGCTGATGAGAGGAAGAATATTGTCTTGTTGGCCTTCGAGACCATGGAAAAGATTGTCCGTGAATATTTCCCTTATATAACGGAGACTGAAGCGATGACCTTTACAGACTGTGTAAGATGCCTCCTTGCTTTTACGACTAGCAGATTTAACAACGACGTCAGCCCCAATGCCATAGCATTTCTTCGGTTTTGTGCGGTCAAACTTGCCGAAGGTGAACTTTTGTCCAATGGGAAGAGCATAAGTGATGGTTCAACTTCGGACACTGCAGAAAGTGGTGAGGTTGTATTGAATGCAGAAACTTTCACCAATAAGGATGAGTCTTCATCTTTTTGGGTCCCCTTACTTGCTGGTAATTTTCCCTATAATCTATGTCTTCTTCTAGATGCTGCTTCTTGGCAACCTTATCTGCGTGTTTGGCATCAGTGCCACAGACTTGAGATGACCTTGCCATTAAAAATAAAGCTGATCTTGCAAATGAATTTCTTATTATTCTTAGAAATATAAGACAGTTAGATACGTGCATGCTGATACATAAGGTTGAAAATTTATGAATCATCTGGTTCTGCTTTCAGACTGTAACTCCTTGCAGTTTGGAGGGAGTATAGGTCTGTTTAGTTTAAAAGTTCTCAAGATTCAAATATCAGGTTTCCTTACATATGTTATTGTGATAGCGTTAGAAGTAGTTCTCAGAAATGCTTCTTTCAAGTTGTTTGAATGATAAGGGGGCAATTATGGAATTAAATGCAGAGAATGTTTGAGCAGATAGTAATGGGTTGAGTTTTTTTATTTTCCTACCTTTAGTAGTATTTGAAGCATTTGGTCAAGTTTTCCATAACATCATTAAGAGAATGGTCCTTTTAGTTAATAGGAATACAGTGATACATAAATTGCCAACCTGGTATAGTGTCCTTCAGTTGTTTGAAGTGAAAGAAAAACAAACAGGGAGGAATAGTGTTGTTGCTCTGGGATGGAGGGTTATTGTCAAACAATTCCATCAGAAAAATCTGGGGCTTTATCTATGATGATATGCATAGGACTCACTTTGAATCTGTTTCTCCATTTTTCACCTTCACGGTGGTAATTTCTCTGTAGATTCCTGTGCAGAGATCTAGGATTTCGATTTTCTTATATTTGTTTCAAAATAACTCTGTTGATCTTTTCCTTTTGTTCTTTCCTGGAAAAAGGAATAGCTCTTCATTGAGGTGAAACAAGCACAGTAAAGATGTGGTGCATGTATTTGCTGAGAAAGCTCTTCTCTCACTACATGGCACATGCTATATTTGATGAGGGGCTTGCATATGTGAGTTATTAACCTTGGTACTTTTCTTCAGGGTTGTCAAAACTGACATCGGATTCCAGACTAGCAATCAGGAAGAGTTCTTTAGAAGTGCTTTTTAGCATTCTAAAGGATCATGGTCATGTCTTCTCCAGCCAGTTCTGGATTGCTGTTTTCCACTCTATTGTTCTTCCGATATTCAATTTTGTCTCCGAGAAAGAGGTGCCCGTCGGGGATGACCAGTCATCACCTAGTTCTAGGATTTCACACTCTGAAGGAAGTACTTGGGATTCTGAAACTGCTTCTGTGGCTGCACATCGTCTAGTGGATCTGTTTGTTAGTTTCTTCAATGTGGTGAGGCCTCAACTGTCAAGTATCGTTTTAATAATAACAGGGTTCATAAAGAGTCCTGTTCAAGGGACTGCCAGTACAGGTGTTGCTGCACTAGTGCGATTGACAGATGACTTGGGCATCAAACTTTCAGAGCATGAATGGAGCCAGATATATGTGGGTTTGAAGGAAGTGGCAGAATCGACTATTCCTGGATTTTTTAAGGTTCTAGGAACCATGAATAACATTGAATTCACTCATTATTCTCAAAATGATTTGGAAATGGATTCCGATCATGGGTTCAGCGGTGATGATATCGAGGATGATAATCTTCAGACTGCAGCTTATGTGATTTCGCGGATGAAGAGTCACATTGCTGTGCAGCTACTCTTGATACAGGTACCTCTTTAGTCCTTACAAACAGATGTGGATATTCTAGTTTTGAGGGGACCCACCTTTTAATTTCGTCTGTGGGTCTCAATTCTCTTATGCACTTAATTTCCAATAGTATCTTTTGATTGCTCCAAATATCCCCGATAGACAATTCATGTCGTGCTCCTTTTCTTTGGTCTGCTTTTATGCTGCGAGCTTGTTTTTGATTTTTGTATTCAACTTTCTTTTCGCAAGGTCTCTAAGGAACTTCCTTGTGGCAAGTTTATGTCAGTGTATTGATCATCCAGGATTCTTCTCTTTTTTGCACAGGTGGTGGCTGATCTGTACACCTCACATCCAAAATCTCTATCCCGAGGCAATATTGCAACCGTCCTGGAGTTATTTTCTTCAGTTGCTTCACATGCCCACCAACTGAACTCTGAAATGAAAGTGCAGAAGAAGATTCAGAGAGTGTGCTCTGTTCTGGAGCTCTCCGGTCCACCTATTGTTCATTTTGAAAACGAGTCTTACCAGAACTATCTCAACTTTCTTCAGTATTTACTCCTGCAATTTCCCCGATTGTCCAGTGAGATGGGTGTGGAATCACAATTGGTCACGGTATGTATGGAAGTGGTGCAAACATACCTGAATTGCACAGGCCATCAATTCGCGCAGGTGAAATCGGTGAACCGGCCGGTTCTTCATTGGATTCTCCCGTTAGGTTCGGCGAAGAAGGAAGAACTGGCAGCCAGGACGACATTAGTAGTGACAGCACTGAGAGTGTTGGGCAATCTGGAGAGAGACATGTTCAAGAAGCACGCCTCGCGATTTTTCCCTTTGTTGGTAGATCTTGTGCGGAGCGAGCATAGCTCGGGGGAAGTCCAGCGTGTCCTAACATACATATTTCAACAATGTATAGGTTCCATAATACTGGAATAGTGGAACGATGATTTCACCTCACACCTCCAAAAAAAATTTTGTGATTCGCATATATTCAGGTCGCCATCACTTAAAATACTTTTAACTTTGATGCTGTAGTAGGATAGAGCACGATTCCTCTGTAAAAGTTCCCTCTCCCCTCCGCCCCCTCTGAATGTACTGTAAAATGATGAGGTTGTTGGCCTACGTCGCGCAGCTATCCTTCATGTTCCTGCATTAGCTGCAGTAAAAAGTCGCTTTGTGGAGTCTCATTCGTCAGGGCTTTCTTTAATTAAGGTCGAGAATGGTGGATGCAAGGAGGAATAAGTCTAGTTAGAATATCGCTCATGTGCAATTAGACCTGTCAAACGGATTAATCGCGTTGGATTTATGATCCGATTTAAATTGATCCATTAATTCATTTATAACTTATTTATTCGTAATAAATTTCTTGATTCATATCCGTTTCAATTCATATTGTTAAAACACTTCCATATCTAATCCAAGTCTAGAAAAATTTGTTTCTTATGATTTTTGTTTTTATAAAAAATATTGCTAAAACACTTCAATGCAAATATAAATTTAGTGAATAACTTATATAATATTTTTCAAAAAAAAATGAGATTTTGTTTATTTCGTGAAAAATGTGACTTTTAGTAATTTTTCAGAAAAATGATAAAGTTTTTCAGTATTTAATTGAAATATAAAAATGAACTAAAAAATATTTTCGACTGTTTAGTATGGAAAATCTTTCTTCTGTGCACTCCTTTTAGTTATTTTTTTTAAATTGAATTTTTAATTATGTATGTATTATTTTATTTTTTCTTTTCTTTTCTTTTCTTTTTCCTTCTCTTTTGCTAGGTTATTGGTCACGATAATGATAGGCCACCATGGTAAGGCTCATCCCTCGTTTATGGTCAGTTGCTAATTGTCAATGTCACAGGCCTTCGGTTGAGGAAGAACTAAAAAAAAAAATTATGAAAAATTTTAAAAATAGAAATAATAAATTTAAAAATAAAATAAAAATGACCTGATTTAAATATGAGCTAAAATATGGGTTCTAGACCCATCTTGACACCTCCCTACATAATAATCACATAAGAAAATTATACAAATGATCAATGAACTTTGACTTAATGTGCAGTGTGGCATTTGATGTGGTAAATGTTCAAACTAATTCTCGAATTATGAAAATATCTAGTGTTATCCATCTATTAATTAAGTGTAGAGACAACTTTCAATATTTCCATATAGTCCAATGACTAGTTGGAATATGTATCGAAAATTGAAGGGTTATATCGAGCAAATTAAAAGTCGAAATATGATATTGCATATCATATTAAAGCTGAGAGATCACATTACGTATACGTAATTGAATCGAATATCGATGACTAGGGTCCCATTCATTTTTCTCTTATTGAATGTGTACTTTCATGGCGCTCGTGACGATGTCTTGATCCTTTTCTATGTTACACACGCATCTTTCTCTCTCTCTCCATATTGAAAAGCAAAGGCCATCTTTCTTGGTACACCGCCCTTGATCTTGAATCTTGACTGTTGACCCAGCAGCACTTATTTGCTGTTCAAGTTCCTCATGCTCCTTTGGAGTTGTCTTTTTTTCTTTTTTTGAGACAGGAGGAACCAGCTTGCAGCTGACAGTCGCGTCGTAAACCCCCTGGTGATGCTAGCATATGACCTATCATCACGGCGTCACGCTTAATACCACTAGTGACCACGCTGGGATTTGAATCTGTTCCCTTCGTGAGGGGGATGAAAGCCCAAGCCAACGCGGCCACCACATGGGGTGGTGCTCCTTCGGAGTTGTCCTCACTGCATGATCCCAACGTTTGTAGTCGTAAGCTTTCTCATTCCTTTTATTTTGTTTCTTTTCCCTCCCTTTTTCTTTTATCTTCAGAAATTTCCTCGTTCAAATATGGTCATATTTCTTTTGGCACAGGGGGTGATTAATCTCATCAGCTAATTAGAGTACATCCCTCTCACTTAGAGAGAACGCTGTCGATCTTCATTTTGTTCCCCCAAAGGCCATACCGGACGATGTATGTTTTTAAGCATCAATTGGACTTTTAAACTCGCTAAGGGGCGATCCATTATTAAGGGCGCGCTTATTTTGTGAAAAATTAATAATTTGAAAAATGTTTTCCGAAAAAATAATCGGTTCAATTACTATTAAAGATGATTAAGCAAAAAATAATTTCACCGTTTACGAAAATAGTTACACAAAAACTGTTATTGGTAATGAAAATATTGTACATCGACCAATTATTTCAAATGATACTAGTTATTCTTTTTCAAAAAAATATTTTTCGAATTATTTATTTTTTGTGAAACGAACGGAACCTCAAATTCATTAAAAGGGGGGTTTGAGAAGGCCTATATAAATGTGCGATTTGGCCATTTAACTTTATCCGTAGTGCGAATACTCGTGTTTAAGGATAATTATCACACGGATGTTCCTTATCCTATTCCATTAGAAAGCTTTTTGCATTTTTAATTGCGACGAACGGTGAATAAACATGGCTACCAAGAGGAGGGCTTCCTCGAGGGCATTTTCGTACCTCGATAATCCCCTAAACTCTCCTAGAAACGATACTATTATTCCACCCATCTACCCTAGGAATACCTGTCCATTTCCTTAAGATACCAATCACCTTCCTTGTTGGAAAAAAAGGAAAAATTCCAAATAAAGGCTCGAAATTTTCTCATTTTTTAAGGAAAATTTAAATAAGGACTCGAAATTGACTAATTTTCTCAAATAAGGACCCGAAGTGGTTGAATCAATTTCAAAGAAGAACCTGAGCTTGTTAGTGAGCCAAATATTTGCCAGCTATTAAGATGTGACATTTCCGACGACGGAGTTTGGGCAATTTTATCCAAAAAAAATATAGGAAAAATTAACAAATCCTAAAACATAAAAAATCCTAGGTTTTCTACGGTGTCCCCGTTCCTTGTACCCATCCTTTTCAAAGTCAAAGACTAAAGTTCTCCCCATTCCTTGCACCCATCCTCCGCAAAGTCGAAGACCCATATTCTCCGCCGGTTGAGGCACGAATTAAAAAACAATAAGAAAACCATATGCTTCTTTGTTTGTTTGCGGAGACCCATAATCTCCGCCGGTCGAGCAAGGCGAGGAGCGATGAGAATCGGGTTGCGACGATGATTGAGTAGCGATTTGGTTGAGGAGCAGCAGGGGAAAAGTAAGAAGAAAACGTAAACATCTAAATGAATAACCTAAACTTAATTAATTTATAATTTTCCATTTTTTTCAATAACAAATTTCTGATAAAATTGCCCCTATTGTAATCGTCGGAAAATGTCTGCCGATGAGTCAAGGTGCTCAATAGAGATTAACTTGATTATTCCAAATCTTTATTTGACACAAAATTCACTTCGAGTCATTATTTGAAACAATTGGTCTAATTCGAGTCCTTATATGATACAAATTTCATTTTGGGTTCTTATTTGAAAAAATAGTTTCACTTCGGGTCCTTATTTGGAATTTTCCCTTTTTTTTAAATAAGGGTCCAAAGTAGACAGTGTTTTAAATAATGATCTGAAGTGAATCTTATTTCAAATAAAGACCTAAAGTAATCATATCAGTCTTAAAAATGATATGAATTCACTGTTTAGTGAAGAGCAATTTAGTCTTTTTTCCATCCAAATAAAGAGGGGACAAGAAGGAAGGCGAGAGGTGTGGATCTTCTCTTTATTTATCAACAATCGTCCGACTTCCTAAAACCTCTTCAATAATGCCTCGTGGCCGTGAGCCGCGAGGAGCTAAAACCACTCGGGACCGCAACCAGCGCATCTTTCGAATCTCTTCCTAATGTGGAATCAAAAAAAAAAAAAAAAGAGGAAAAGAAAAGGAAAAATCTCTCCATTCTGTACTTGAGCAAGAACCGAAGTCCGATATTCGGAAAAGACAAGAGGCGTGATCTCATCATGTGTCCACGTTTCTCTCTCCTCCATTCCTTCCCTTTGATATATCTGTAATGTGCTGGTGGTGTCCGAACCAATACAACCGGTCCCCAAAAAGCATAAGAATAATGATGGTTCCACCCGAAGTTGCGGTCTGGCCGCTCGTGCCATAATTCCTAGTCCTCGTCTCCAACCCCTTTTGACAACATTAATGGTTCCACCTCTTTTGAAGATGGGTATGTACATGTACCTCTCCCTCTCTCTGTCTCTCTCTCTGTATCTTTCTCTCCCTTTAATTAAGCTTTTTTCTTTCTGCTTGAGCCACGATTACAGGTGTGCCCAATCCAGTGCCAATAACATGATGTGTGGGGGATAGTCTTTCTTCTTCATTCAGTGCATCACAAAGACCAAAAAGAAAGTCAAGGCTTCGGGTCACTTCAAACTCAAAAGGGTCTTTTGAATGTTCTCACAACTTTTTTTTTTTTTTTTTCACCGTGCTAAGATCCGGATTGGACTCTAGGACGATCCAGGCTCGACCCAATAGGCTTCGCGGCGGTTTTCTTGAAGTTATCGGCTCGGTGGCCGTGTTTAACGTGTGAAACAGTTCCAGCTGGGTACGATCGTTCCGTCGCTTTTATTCGATCGTTGTGCAATTGCTCTGATGGAAAAAAAAAAAAGTCGATGCGATGTGTCGCACGACACTCGAAAGAAACATCACGTTTTATGTCCCTCGGGTGTCTAAGACTTCTTTTCCTATCGAAAATGATACACAACTCGAGGGGAGACAAAAAAGAAAAGAAAAGATGCAGGCGACGGCGATATGATCTACTTAAAATGTGACTTTGAAACGGAGCTAGAAGAGCGCCTACAATTTCACTCGAGAGGAGGTCAATGATACCATATTTCACTACCTAATCAGCAGAAGATGTATGATGTGATTGAAGAGACGCACGATGCACCTAAACTAGGCGTTCCCCTTCTTCCCAAGTTGCTAATCGACAAGTACCCAAAATACAAAAGAACCATCCAAGTGGAGGGGAGACAAATGCAATCTCAGGGCACACGGAATTTGATTTCTTGCGAGTGCTGCATTTTCATGGCAGTGAGCGAAATAAATTGGCGCCTACCGCTGCAGACTATAAGAGTGCATGGGACCAAACCTCTGCCATAGAGACATCGCCTTCAATTTCCACGCACATCGTTGTTATTATTATTATTATTATATTGCTAGCAGTATTTCGTTTACTTTCTCGGCACCAGCGATCCTTTTCACATTGTCCTTACCAAGAAAACTTAGGGCATGCTTGGAAGATGGAGGGCGTTGAATAATTGGGATTTGAGATGAAGTCAATCGATCTTTTGTTAGTCCGTCCAACGAATGATGGAGAAAAAAAAAAAAAAAAAATAAAGGGTAGGAAGAGGGCTAAGGCTCCTCTGTGTTTCCACTCTTATCGTGATCCTTCTGTTGAAATGGAGACGTGTCGAAATTACGATAGCTTAGAGAGCCAGAACCGTTGATTTTGAAATGTTACGACCGAAATTGGGAGCGGGGGAGGACGATTGGGATCGGCCTAAGTTCCGTAATTATGCTGGATCATAATTTTGAGTGAAACGAGCAACCTTAAATGTATTAAAACGATGTTTGAAAATTTATGTTGAACAGCAATTTTGTGGAACTTTAGTCATATTCTTTGAAGGTCAATATGCATGGGAGGAAATTTTTGGCTTTTCAGCAATGAGCCATTACCTGTATGCATTGAATGACAATTGAGTAATGGAGATGTCAAAGTTGGTCGGCTCTCGGCTCTCAACACATGTTAAACTATCGTGCAAAAAATTAACTGCTGTACAATATTTATATATGCATACAGCCTCATATTGTAGACCTTTTTCCCATAATGCAAATATATATATAGTGTAGACTTCTTTTTACGTTGACTAGTCCAAAATTCATTGCATTCAAAAGGGACTTTAGGCTGCATCAACTGACCAAGAGAGATTGAAAAGGGAAAGAGAAGTACAAAAAAGAAAAAAAGATAAGTTCAATATATATATTTTTTTATAATATATATACCCAAATTTTACTTCCCGATTTTCATAACGGCATAAACATGAGCTAAATAGCGAAATTAATAGCAGCATAATTCGTCGCATCGACTTTCTTATTCAATTATTAAAAATAGTGGCGATGAATATGCGAAACGATTTCATGTTCCTTCATCCATAGCGAGAAAAACCTCTTGAACCCTAATGATGTGATGTTGATCACTTCATAACTCTATCACACGGTATTATTTTTCCATCTAATTTCTCCCTTTTGCAAAGAACGAACTGTACCTTAATTATAATCGAAACAAACACGATGTAAACTCAAAACAAAAACCCATAAAAAGAAATCCGAACACGTTCTTTCATCGATAGCAAGAAAGCCCCTCGAACCCTTCATGATACGATGCCGATCACTTCATAACCATATCGCACAATATTACCATTCCATCTATTTCCTCTCTTTTGGCGAAAAAAACGAAATCTACCTCCATTATAATCAAAACAAACACAACATAAACCCAATAGAAAAACCCGTTTAAAAAATAAAAAATAAAAAATCCGAACCCTTGTCCTTGTCCCTCCAGATAGTTCGTGCCTTGTCTGTTTCTCTCTCCGAGTCTCATGCGATTTTTGCATGACTTGCATGCCACCAAACCTCCGCATTTATTAAAAAGAAAAAAAAAATTCATGTGATGTGAACCCTAATTTGACTTTAGGAGCTGGGGAACTTCATCTAATTTTTGGACGCAAGCCCTCGAAATTTAAAGCCTGTTATCTCGTTTAATCCCTCGTGTTCGATCCTAATTGGCCCATGCCATCCGTTATACCCTCATAAGCATTTGACCTTTAGGACAAGATAATCGCAAACTTCCATCTGTTTAGGGGGCATGCTTGTCCAAAAGCGGCTCATCTTTCAACTGCAGAAAATATGTCTCAAATGTGCACGCAAATGATATTGTGGGTAGGTTTGGATATCAACGTTAATAATTATTTTGAATTTCACATCAAACACCGACTTTTTATAAATACCGACAATTTCTTTTCTTGTCTTTGTAGAGATTATTTCATTTTCATCCACTTTTAACTTTATTCATTTTAGATTTCCGAGTTGTTCTTCGAGTTAAAAAAACAATTGAGAGACTATTTTTACATGAATGGACTAGGATGGGGATGGATTTATAAGATTTATTGCGCCTCCGATTCGACTCTCCGTGCAACCCAATTTTTTTTTTCCCCCCAAACCCTAAAAGCCACGATATTCTTTTCCTTCCTTCCCCTTTTATTTCCTTAGCCTAGGTTTGATTTCCTTTTAAAAGATGCTTCGGACAAGATATTACTCGATTTATAAAAGAGACAACCTAGCTGAATTAACTCAATATCTTATTTTTTTCTGCTCGATCAAATCAAACAAAATGAGAATAAAGGTGAGTCAAAGCATAAAAGGAGTGCGATTGGACATTTTGTTAAATCGATACATAATAAATTACACAATGAGCGAGAAGTGTCTAAGTTGTATATGAGTTCCTCTCAAATCACATAATTATCGTGGGGACATAATTTATTAGATTTCCTCTCTCCCTCGTCATTCGAAATATCGAGATTAATTATCCGGTAAATAATGTATTTTCCCACTTGCTTGAGCATAAAGGGGGGCGATTGAACATTTCGCTAAATCGATACATAATAAATTATGCAACAAATGAGCAGGGAGTGTCAAAGTTGTACACGTCCTTCCTATCAAATTATATTATAATCGCGGGGACATAATTAATCAGACTCCTTCTCTCCCTCGTTATTTGAACCATCAAGATCAATTATCCGCTAATGTTATTTCTTTCCCTCCGGTTGCGATGAAGAGAGAAAAGGTTACCCCTGGCATGCACTATTCAAAAATTTGCCAATTGGCCTCCAGCTTTGTTAACTTCTCCCTCACCCAACCGACCGCATGACCAAATTTTCAGGTCAAACAGGGACAGCTATACATGAAAAATCATAAATAAAGATGAGCAAATAATTAAGAAATAATCGCCTTTCCCCATTATGAAACCGTATTGCAGTCAAACTGTCAAAAAGTGAGACAAGATATGGGAGAGAATAACCCCTAATTCATGTTTTTCTTATTAGGGCAAGCAAAGCCAGCTGAATTGGTCTCTATTGGGCAGCAGCCGCAGCAGCAACCCAAATCATCTTTTTGAGCCTTTTGACTTTGGAAAGAAGCCAAATTGCTGAAAATCGCCTCAAGTTATGCTAAGAGATGAACAAAATCTTTTAGATAAATTGTAGGATTACGCACGGCATCGATATCAACTGGGCCCTTATGGTGGGGAGTTGTGAGCATACCTAATTCATAAGTCGAAGGTGGGAAGAATTTTAGACAAAGCCCTAGAGCAGAAGGATCGAGCTTCGTCGGTTCGATCACTATGCATTGATGGATCGATGATGTTCGAAGCATTGCATAACCCACATTATTCCGTTCTAGCAGCTGATACAATATCTTAGGGCGTCTTGTCGAAATTAAAAGTCGACCGAATAATTTCAATTCGGGAGCGCGCAGATGAACTGAACAGCGCGTCCACTTTCATTAAATGCAATAAAAGACCCGGAGGGAAAATTAAATCACAAATTCCCCCCTTTTTGTCCTTTCTAGGGAAAATCGCGAGATGAGAGGGGGCAAAATGGAGAATGGCAATGTAGGAAGACAACAAAGAGGATGAGTACGAGACGAGAGATCTACGAATTCTCTCACTTCGTCTCTCTCACTAGAAGATCGAAATGACCTCCTTACCCCTCCGGCCCCGCCCGAGCACCCCCGCAACGATCCTATAAATACCGACCCCCTACGTTCTCGCTCATCCATTCAAACACCACGATACATACAAGGCTCCCTGTATCGTTCTCTCTCTCACGGGCGTTTCGTTGAACGCCCCTCTCCCTCCCCGCCGCCGGCAGCCCCGCCGCCGCCCCCGCCCCAGATGGACCTTCGCCGGCGACCCGCCAAGCCCCTCGGCGGCCCCTTCGGCCCCAGGTCCAAGCAGCACCGGGCGGACGTCGGCGTTGCCGGCGACGCGTCGTCCCTCAAGGCGTCGGACGCCCTGCCGCTCCCCCTCTACCTCACCAATGCGGTCTTCTTCACGCTCTTCTTCTCCGTCGTGTACTACCTCCTCTCGCGGTGGAGGGAGAAGATCCGGACGTCGACGCCGCTCCACCTGGTGACCCCGGCCGAGATGGCAGCCATCGTCGCCTTCGTCGCCTCCTTCATCTACCTCGTCGGGTTCTTCGGCGTCGACTTCGTCCAGTCCCTCATCCTGCGCCCCGCCGGCGACGTGTGGACCGCGGACGATGAGGAGGATGACGTCGTGCTCGCCGGCGCCGATCACGAGAAGATCCTCCTCAAGGAGGACTCCCGCAGTTCGCCCTGTGGCCAGGCTCTCGACTGCGCGCCGGTCGTGCAGAAACCTAAGCTCGTCGATCCGGTCGTGCAGGACGCCCCGAAAGAGAAGGTGATTGAGGCGGTGCCCAGCGCTGTGCCCGAAGAGGATGAGGAGATTATCAAATCGGTCGTCGAGGGAAAGATGCCGTCGTACTCGCTCGAGTCCAAGCTTGGGGACTGCAAGAGAGCGGCTGCGATCCGGCGCGAGGCGTTGCAGAGGATAACGGGGAAGTCCCTCTCGGGATTGCCCTTGGAGGGCTTCGACTACGAGTCGATATTGGGGCAGTGTTGTGAGATGCCGGTTGGGTATGTGCAGATACCGGTGGGGATTGCCGGGCCGCTGTTGCTCGACGGGAGGGAGTACTCAGTCCCGATGGCGACCACCGAGGGGTGTTTGGTGGCGAGCACGAACAGGGGCTGCAAGGCCATTTTCGTGTCCGGTGGCGCTACCAGCGTCTTGTTGAGGGATGGGATGACCAGGGCTCCCATCGTAAGGTTTGCCACGGCGAAGAGAGCTGCCGACCTCAAGTTCTTCGTGGAGAACCCTGCGAACTTCGAGAGCTTGGCCGTTACTTTCAACAGGTCGGTTTGGTTTCTCTGTTTAGATGGTTTTTTGTAGGTGAATATCACTCGTTGGTTCTAGTTATTTGTAGTAAAATCCATGCATGGTATATTGAAAAAGGTGTCGAGTTTGATGGTCTTCGGTTCAAGATTAGAAATAGCTAGCTCAAGACTAGTGGATCATAATTCTTGATAACTGGTGCATATGTAGTTTTACAGATTTGCACGATGATTACTTGAGATGTAGTTGCTCTTTTGCTTTTCTCCTATTTTACCGTTATTGTTAGTTGAGTTTGGTTTGAGCATTCATTAATGATGTTTCTTCACTTGCTTCTGAACAGGTCCAGTAGATTTGCAAGGCTCCAGAGCATCAAGTGTGCGATTGCGGGGAAGAATCTGTACATGAGGTTCTCCTGCAGCACGGGAGATGCGATGGGCATGAACATGGTCTCGAAAGGAGTCCAGAACGTCCTGGACTTCCTCCAGAACGACTTCCCCGACATGGACGTCCTTGGGATCTCCGGGAACTTCTGCGCCGACAAGAAGCCAGCGGCAGTGAACTGGATCGAGGGGCGAGGGAAATCCGTGGTCTGCGAGGCCATCATCAAGGGCGACGTGGTGAGGAAGGTGCTGAAGACGAGCGTCGAGGCCTTGGTCGAGCTCAACATGCTGAAGAACCTCACCGGGTCCGCCATGGCTGGGGCTCTCGGAGGCTTCAACGCCCATGCGAGTAACATCGTGGCAGCCATCTTTATCGCCACGGGTCAAGATCCCGCCCAGAATGTGGAGAGTTCTCACTGCATAACCATGATGGAGGCCATAAACGATGGAAAGGACCTTCACGTTTCTGTGACCATGCCTTCTGTTGAGGTATAAAAATCCGGTCCCTTTGCATATCTCAGTTGTCTATTTGTTAGAAATATTTCTAATAAATGAGCAAAGACTATTGGAAAAGAGAAATTCTATTGGCGTGAGCAAGCATAGTTCAGAAAAGGACGTGCCTTTACCAAATATAAAAACAGGAAGTGAACTTGGCAAAATGGTTCGCTTTCGACATGGGAATTGATTGTATTATCTGCTTATTGATAGAATCCAATAGACATATTCCGGGAATATCTAAATGAGTCTGGAACTAATTGTGCAATTTCTTTTTTCTTTTTGATCAGGTGGGTACAGTTGGAGGTGGGACTCAGCTCGCTTCCCAGTCGGCATGTCTGAATCTGCTCGGCGTGAAAGGCGCTAACAAGGAGCTAGCGGGAGCCAACTCGAGGCTCCTGGCCACGGTCGTGGCCGGCGGCGTCCTTGCCGCCGAGCTCTCCCTCATGTCCGCTATCGCGGCGGGGCAGCTCGTGAGGAGCCACATGAAGTACAACAGGTCCAGCAAAGACGTTTCCAAGGTCTCCTCTTAAATTATTAACACAAGAAAAGAATCACGATGCGTCCCGAAAGGAAGGAGGGGCCATGGAAGAATCCTCGATTTATGTTTGTATAAGGCATACCGGAGAATAGTGGATATATAGCCAGCTCCTTAGATCCAGGGTCAGATGGCGAGAGAGAGAGAGAGAGAGGAAAACAAAAGGAGAGCTTGCATAGAAGAAACTGGACTCGAAGAGTCGAGTTTGTGATCTGTGTTCTTTCTTTCTTTCTTTCTTTCCTTTTTGCTCGTACTTGTATTGTTTTCTACTTTCCTGAATTAAAAAGGCAATGTAAGAATGTCCTGCAAATATTGTAAATCGTCCGTTAAAGTTTAATAGCATTTCCTTCCTCTTCATAGCTCCAGCAACCATGTCTGCTTCCGACAGCGACGCATGTTCGGACAAAATCAATCGCGATGCGGAGAGTTTTCATGAAAACCAAGGAGGTCGGCTCTCGACATCGGATGTGTTCACCACGCCGGCTATTAAGTCATTAGCCAACAACAGTTCTCAACAAGGACACCGGCGTTTAACATGATTTCCCAGCCCCTTCCGTCTTTGTCGAGCTCTTTTGTCCTTGTCAAGTGCCATGTGAATTGTGGGTCATTTGATTTTTGTATCATACCGACCTCTTGTCATCGCACGGACCCATCCCGCATCCACTCGCTGTGCGGGAATTCTTATTCCGTGCAGCAGACGAGCGTCATGAGAGGTCGGTATGATACAAAATCGACTTCGCGACAAAAAAAAAAAATGAACGTGAAAAAGCCGTATCGAATGGGGTCGGTACACTTGGTCGATCGCATGCTCTTGGATCGTCGCATCGATGGCATTGTAGGATCGAGATCGAGGGAACCGAGTGTCGATTTGGACAGATTCAGACGATCCCTCTCTATGTCTGCTCTCTTGCTTTGTCCTCCACCTCCGCTGTCCATTCCCATGCATGTTTCACACCACGCCAAGCTGCCCCACCACCACTTCCCAACGTGTAAAGACGTTTTAAGGTGGGATATGTGGTCGTGGTGTGCATTTGCCTGTACTAAAAACATCATTCGGTGAGTGGATAACTTATTTTTTGGTTCGAAAACAGTCTTTCATTCATTCACGGGTGCTATGGAAACAAAACATAAGTGTTTCTGAACAAAGGATATTCCCAAAAAGGCCCCGACCGAGGAGTAATCCAATTAGGAGAAGGTGATCTTTGACGATAGGCATCGACGACTCAATCTGCTAGTAAGTGTGAATTTTGTCGAGTAATGTCCTTAGAAGACACTTATTTAGTAATAGGCTAACGAAAATCTCCTAATTTCGCATGCGATAATGGAGGCCGTGCGATACTTTTAATTTCAATCAAACCTCCTTAGCCGAAATGGGAAAAAGTAGGCACCTCTTGATTTATATATAGTGGGATCCATATATATAATTCAGTGTACTATGAATTTTCATAGAAGACAACATACTCGATGAGATTATATATTTTCGTCGAAAATTTAATCGTGGGTTTTCATGAAATTAAACATCATATTCGGGTTTGCTGTGTAGATAGTGTAATCGATCGCTCAAGGAACAAAATGAAGAGATTCACATGAGTTGGAAACGTATGAACACGACATTTCATTGATAACGAGCGTACCGCGGACAAATCCAAAGTCCACAAAATCGACCTCAATTGGCCAAGTGGCATGGCATTAGGTAAGAAAAGACTATTTTTGTTTTCTCTAATGGTTGTGAATTATTATAAATTTGGCTTTTTTAGGAGATCTTAACATTGCTTTCTAGGTCATCCCAGGACAAAATTGCATCAGACAAAAAGAGAATTTCTCAATTCTCACCCTTTTGAATCAATTTCAAAACCACGTTTGTTTTCTTAGATATAACCAAAATCAGAAATCCACCCAGTCAAATCTGTAGCTGGAAATTCATCATACAAATAAAAAAAAAAAAAAGGAGCAGAAAAATGTATATATTTTTTAAAATTATCATCGACCCATTAAAATTAAAACTTTTTTGGCAGTCGTGTTTGGCTGCAGCACAAGCCTTGACTCAGTCAAAGATAGTGTCCTAGTAATTAATAAAAAGATATTAATTTTTTTGAGAAAAAAAAAAAAGTTATGGAGACTGCACAGCACATCTGCCGTTGACTGGTTGACTTCATGCATTCACCATCAATTTTTATTGCTTTTGTACTTTTCTCGCTCTTTTATTTTTCCCATCTTGACTTCACAGCAAATATGCTTTCGCACGATGACATTATATTAGAATGGACAGACATGAAAATGTTGCACATGAACATGAACGGCATCTTTTAACATGTGTTGCATGCACTTGAATAGGAGTCAACGTCAGTCACGAAGTCTTGCCTCATCGATTTTGGTCGTCTAGCGCTCGGTGCAATTTTCAGTGAATACATGCAGTGACGTATGGAATTTTCATTAAAATTATCATGTCTTGCCCTCCTCCGAGTTATAGTATCGCAGTTTATTCTAAATCCCTTCTCGTAATTTTTCGGGTGCGATTCATACTCTATATCAATAGAAAGGCACATGATTCGGGAGCCGCCTCGACTCATCTCGAGGCTTATATAGTTTGAGTCCATATTTTATTGGTAATTTCAGTTTGCTACCGGTGTATTTAATTTCTATCTTATAATTGAGGAATGCAAGAGAAAGGTGTGGGGTGCTAATTATAGTGAAATCCGTTGCTGAACCTAATTTTAGTTTAAAGGTGAATTGGTTGAAAAACTTTAAGTCTCATTTTTTTTTTTTCGCTTTTATTCCCTATTTCCTAGAACAATAATTAATGTAATCTTCTGCAATAGTTACATCATATATGCATACATATGTTTATGTGTGTGTGTGATTAGCACAATAGCAAAAGTTACATCAGCTCTGGGCTTAGCCCACATCTGATCTAAATGTTCCGCTGTCGTTTTGGGCTTCAAAGGTGTGATTCTTCGTTCATGAGTTCCATCCAATTTTTTTTTATTTAGGTTACGTCCAACTTTGTTGACACGTAATCATCAATTAGGTCACTAATCATGATCACCTAGTACCAGAACATGCTAAGCAGTCCAAAGATGATGTATTAACTGCCGCGATGAAGCCTCATCGGATGTTGAATACGACCCACTTGTTTAAAGTTTCATTTTTTTCTTGATTGACTTTATTGCTTTAATATATAAATCTAGCGTCATAACATACCCGGCATTACTCTTAGAATTATAGTACAAGAACCTTATGCGAGATAATTTTTTAAAAAAAATTAAAGAATCGGCCCGCATGATTGCTGATTTCATGGCATGGTTCAATGATCATACTAGATAATTTTAATTTAGTACACGCCAAAAAGTGGAGAAGCGTTCATGTGCAAGGGCAACTTGCTTATGTTTTTTTTTTTCTTTTTTCTTTTTTCTCCTTAATTTGATTGGGGAGCCATGTATAGGGAGCTTTGTCACGATGGTGAACCTCCTGAGTTTATTTTAACAACATTATTGTCAAGTGGGTACTTGGCATGGAATGATGATGAGATTCTTAACAAAGCCTTTTCTTCTTTTTTTATTTTTGCACTAAAGTTTTTTTTTTTTAATAATCTTATGCAGATTTTATAAGGGAGAAAAGCAATTTGGGTAACCTAGGATTTCCACAAAAAATCCCGACGTGGCAATATTCCATCATCGTTTCACCCCCACCAAATAAATTATCACAACACGAACATTTGAAATCTAACATTTCTATGTTGGGCCCTTTTCTAGGCATATTTAATTTTGCAGAAGCCATACTCCTCTAGTTATTAATTTCCAAGAGTTATACCCTCTCTAGTGATTCTAGTAGGCTAGTACTCCCAACTATATATATATAGACACGCACATACATAGTATAGAATATACATATAAGAAGCGAAGGGCATCTTTATTTATACAATAAATAAATGTCGGAAAATTCACGATGTAATTCACTTATTCGAGAAAATTCCAAATAATACCATGTTCTTCATTTAAATACGGAGTTTCAGTGGATCTCAAGTATATCTTATCTCCCCTCCACCTAAATCAAGTGTTATTGTTGAGTTTTCTTATATATAGTTTCCTTTTCTCTCTGTAATTTTTTTTTAAAAATAATTTAGGGGCATATCACCGTAATTGATAAGTTATCTAAAGGAAAACTAGCAAGATAACCCACCATTGCGACCCTCCACTTAAATATGAGTTTATCAAGATATGAAACGAACCAACGTTATTGATTCCCGAACTGAAAGCACGAGAATGGCATTGGGTCAATCGCAAATCCTCTCTCTCTCTCTCTATCTGTGCATTTCTTCTTGGAATTTAGAACCATGTTGATATAGGCCAGTTCCTGGAACTGGTCTTTTGGAAGCATACCCTTCCTCTTAATCTCACTTACAAATCTAGGACTAACATTGAGACAAACGGGCAAATTAATTAAAGGGGTCTCTTTCTTCTTCTTCTTCTTATTTTAGTGTAAAGTATTCAAGCCATGCTAGCCTTTTTTGGTGGCTCAAGACAAAAGCGTTTCTATATAATAATGGATCATTATTCTCTCCGAGGTGGCACTGTTCAATCAAGTTGCAAAGCCCATGACCATTTCACCAATTATTTATGAAACAGAGATAGATATATGTATGTGTGCACTGCTAAATTATGATAAACTAAACAAATGGGCGGTACTGGAAGATTGAAAAAGGAGTAGAAATCCTAATGATGATCATAATGGTGATGAGAGCTAGCTAGGATCACTCTTCTCCGAGGTCTATATGCATGCGACCTTATCACTGACTTTAAGATTAGTTGCTCTAAGTAGAGTGATTAAAGGATCGCTGGGTAAATTTACAGTGACGATCGCAGCTAATGTTGAGTAGGGTAGGTTTGCTATGTTTGGCATGAAAGAGATGAGATCATTCGTGGAGCTATAGGTGCTGCAACTCTAGTGCTCGGTGCAAGAAGATCATGGTACTTGTCTTCAGTTTTTTATTTAATATTCTTCTGCCGTCAAGTGGACACGACTAAAGTTTAAGATCATGAAATCAATTAGTAAAATAACAACAAGCAACGGCTACGCATTAAAAAGGATGAATGTAACGCGCATCTTCTTGAGCATGTAGGAAATGATAGGGTTCTCACAGATTGTGGAAGAAGCGTGTCGGAGGGGGATTATTTTATGTATCTATTACACGACTAGTGTGGTATGACCCATCAATTATATTGCTCCCGTGATGATATATATATATATATCTTAATCCATCTTTCGTTTGAATTTTGAAATTTTCATCACTATTACGTGAGGTAATCATTGTACACAATTTCTTTTCATATTAGAGACTGAAGTTAGAAGTAGCATGTGTTGACAAAAACATGAGTTGGCATAACGACCTAACCGGTGGTTATTGTATGGACACATTGATGATTCTCCATAATACATCACTTGATAAACTCACCCTAGGGTGACATTTGAGAGAGGGCCGTAGATTTAATTAAAGTCATTTTCATTCAAAACTTTAAACCAATGAGTCTCAATCTATCAAATTTCTTAAATTGCCCCACATCACAAGAATCTTGTGATATGGTACTTTGCCCAACATTCTTCATAAATATATCTCAACAATCTTTCCCTCTCGCGAGAGCCTCTTAGGCGCTAATTAAGCACACTCCCGTTTAATCCAAGCATCTTCTATGCCTTTGATATATCTCAATCAAATATCCACGGGTATCACAACAACTGCCCATCAGCTACCTCGCAACAGCATTATTACACCATAATGCTTGCCTTCATCCATTGTCTTCCTCTCGCCAGACTAGTAGGTCAGAAATTTCCATGAGATTAGAGCTCAAGTTCAATCCCGTCTTTACATAACATCCATGAGCCGTAGACTTCACATAACACACATAAAAAAGTTTGCTACTTTCATCCTGCGTTTATTACCAAAAATGAGTTCAAGTTGTCCAAACACATTAATATATATCTAGATGGACATCATCGTCCATTAATTACAATCAAGTAGATATTATACTGAGTCTGTCACGTGAGACGTTTTATATCTTGCATACTCTGTCAAGCATTATTGTATATAGAGTCTTGCTAATTAATGTTGTGACGTAATGGTTTTTAATAAAGTAACATTCGATTTTCAGAGTATAGATCGGAGCAAAAGCCGACATCCAAATGAAATTTACAACAATTTTATATACTGTGCGCTGTACGTATGTAATGCCGTATAGGGTTGGAGGGGAGTTTTTTTTTTTTTTGGGAGGGGCATTTATGAATGAGAGAGGACCCAAGAAATGAGAGGGGAGGACAAGAGAGGGGATGGTCAAGTTCCGATGTCCCGACAGTCCTCACGTGTCTGACACGCCAATGGGTCTAGTCCATGCTGCTTTGACTTCTTGCTTGGCATCTTCACCAACATACATGCACATTTCAAATGCACACTCACTTCGAACAAAAAAAAAAAAAAATGCACACTAGTTACGTTGATAGACCATATTTCACATTTTAAAATGTGTATAGTGATCCCAATATTTGATTCATGAATTTTTCCTCCCGAATGCGGTTTTAATTTTATGATTTTTTTGCTGTGAAAAATGCTTTCTTCGTGATTTTGAAAATTGTAGAGAGTCGAGTTTATGTTTAATTTTAGAGGTTAAGTCGTAATTTTTTTTTTGGCACACCGAATCTGACTCCGTGAATCCCTGCTCCTCCTCTGCCGTGGATTGCGGGCCAGTGGCCGAGCTGCACGAACCCTCACATATTGTTTTCTCGCTTTTCTTGATCCTACTTTCCGTTTGTTACTTTTGCGCGTTGCGAATATAATCCTCCTCTGAAGATGGAACTGATGGAAAGAAAATCATAAGAGGATAATTATTGATGTCACTCGGAGGAGTCGGCATCCATTTAAGCCTGATTGCTCCACATATAGTTCCTCTAATCGCATTTTCTAAACGAACCGGAGTCAATCCGAATCTATCTCGAGAGATGTCGGCACCAAACCATATACGAGTAGTGGGGTTCCAAGGGTGCACGCAAAGAATACAATAACAAACTAGCTGGGAGATAGATAGCTTCACAAGAATCACGGTGCTGCTAAGAATTGTATAAGGACTTGCGACTTTCTTTTTGAGGAGGGGGGGCGCATTAACTAGGTTCATTGCATCTACTGTCTAGTGAGCTTGTAACTCGACCAGGGAGGTAAGGAGGTAAGCTTATGGAATGCTTCTTTTGCATAGATTAGGGCATCCATTAAAGTATTTTTAGTGCTTCCATGCCTGTGTGTGTCAGGCATGTTCTTCCCCCTCTCCCCTCTCAACCCTTTTCCCATCTCTTGCTCTACTTTTGCATCGGAACTCTCTCTCTCTCTCTCTCTCTCTGTGATAATAAACTAATAAACCCTCTTCACTCAAAGCCTCTCTCGGAATTGTTCATCCCAAACCCCATAAGTGGTCTCAAGAACATGAGCTCCTTCTTCGTTCACAGCGATCTATCTCATCGGTGATGTGATCGGTTGATCCTAGAGCTTACAGCCTTTAACGTTTAGCCTCTTACTCTCCAGCGCTCCGTTTCCTCTCCACGATCTTCTACACTCGCCTCTTTCCAGAGACCTCAATCTCAGCCTGCGTGAAAGGACGAGAAGACGGCAGAGCGGTTGGAGATGTTCTAACCTCTTAGGATGATCGATATGCTCAGAAACAAGTTCTCTCTGAAACCCAGAAAAAAAGTTCCTTTCTTTGTTCTTCTCTTTTGCCCTTGCACGGTTCAAAGTAGCAAATGCAAGAAGATCAGATCACCTGTAAATAACGTGGCTTTCACTTTTGTCGTTGTTCGATTTCCTCTTTTTTGGTAGTATTAAGCTGTTCTTGAGCTTTCTTGCTTAATTCCTTCGATCTTCTTGCCTGTCCTATCTTAGTACATAGAAAACCCTAGCTGGAAAGAGTACCCCCAAAGAAAAAAGGGTGAGCTAGCTTCTACTTCAAAAAGGGCATGAAGTTCTAGAGAGAGAGAGAGAGAGAGAGAGAGAGATTAGGGCAATGTCTGGTTCAAGAGATCCCGAAGCACCCACCACCAGCTCAGGCACACCATCTTCCTCCGGCCGCCGCCCACGTGGCCGTCCTGCTGGCTCCAAGAACAAGCCCAAGCCCCCAATCATCATCACCCGAGACACCCCCAACGCCCTCCAATCCCATGTTCTTGAGGTCTCCGCCGGCTCCGACATTGTTGACGCCATCACCACCTACGCTCGCCGCCGCGGCCGGGGCATCTCCATCCTTAGTGGCACCGGCGCTGTCACCAATGTCACTCTCCGCCAGCCCGCCTCGCCGTCCGGGAGCGTCGTCACCATGCATGGGAGATTTGACATCCTTTCGCTGACCGGGACGGTGTTGCCACCTCCTGCGCCACCGGGTGCTGGGGGATTGGCAATATATCTCTCCGGAGGACAGGGGCAGGTGGTGGGAGGGAGCGTGGCCGGGCCCTTGATGGCATCAGGGCCGGTGGTGCTGATGGCAGCATCCTTTGCAAACGCAATGTTCGATAGGTTGCCTTTGGAGGAGAGCGGGGAGGATGCGCCGCCAGCGCAAGTGCAGCCATCGGCATCGCAGTCGTCGGGCGTGACGGCTCGTGGCGGCGATCAAATGGGCGAAGGGTTGAGCGGGGCTACTGTAGGTGGCGGCAGCGGGAACAGTGGCGGCTCCGTCCCATTCTACAGTTTGGGAGGGGGAAATTATCCTTTCTCCGGCGGTGATGTGTTCGGTTGGGGCGGGGGAGGTGCCGGAGCAGGGAGGCCTCCGTTTTAGATTTTCTTTATTTAAGGTAAGGTGTGTGGAGGATGAGTATTTGATCTGCTTGTTAAGCAATATACCTCACACACATTGATCAAGAAAGAGAGGGCTGAACTAGAAATTCAAGCATATGTCGATACCATCAGCTTAAAGTTGCAACTCAAACCCTGTAATTTTTTCTTGATATGAAGGTAGATGATTTTATTCTGGTTTTTTGTGGGACTGGTTTCTACGCATCCTATGTGTGTCCTGTTCTTGACCTTCTTTATTCTTGGATAACATAATCTATAAGCATGTCCTCTTTCTTCTTCTTTTTTTCGGTGGAAATTCAGCTGCATATTTTCGACATTAAGATCTGGAGGCATGCAGATATATAATTATTCCATTGTAATTATCTGTAGTAGGATGGACTGGCGAGGGATATTTCATTGTAAAGTACTCATGATATCCTCTCAATAATGGAAGTTGGAGAATAAGTGCGTGTGTATATATATATATATATATATATATATATAATTTCCACTATAACAAGAATAATAATCGTTGGATTTCTCTGCATTTAACTATACCTAGTAACATGGGCAAATATAGAAAGTTCTGTTTGTCGGTCATTTGGAATGTGCGAGGCCACTTAAAGAAGTAGACAAAGAGAGACTCTTTTCTTTCCTTTAATTTCTTCAGTTCCCCTCTTAGGTGAACTTGAAAGTGCCATGCATCATTGCATGCATTAAGTAGCTCGAGTACTTCTACCAGAAAAAGTTAAAAAAAAAAAAAAAAAAGCAGCTCGAGTTTGGTCACTTCATCTGACTCATTGGCGGATCCCAGTTTCGTGCGATCAATTCTCTGTGGTATACGTATGTCAAATCACCAAAAAAAAACCATGTAAACACTGCAATGATCTCGATTACAGGAGATGTTCATGTATAGGACAATGACCTTATTCAACAGGTGGGACAAAGCACATGAGACTAACATGTGACATAACAAGATATGCAGAAAGTTCAACACCTACGCATCTCGGGCGTCGATCCCCCGCTCAAGCAACATAAAGCTTACCGATTCAATTCACACTCCCAAGTAACAAAGTATAATCATCTTCTGCTCTCCAGAACAGATTAATTAAGTCAGAGAGGCATAACGTGTGCTAATCCGATGGCAAATGAAGCAATGGCAAAGGCCACGCTCGGATGAGGCTGTCCAGCGGTGGAGCCACCACCTTCGGGCGTCACACCCAGGGCTGGAGCAGCTGCAGTGGCAGCAATGGAGTACTCCTTATACGAGGCAGGCCACGAGGTATTGGACATACCCACCGATACCAGGATTGCGAAAACAGTGATTGCTAGGCCAAGCGAATGGCTCAGGTGACGTCTATTGTTTGCCATATCTGGGAGGGCAATAACAGTATACATCAAAACTCGTTCAAGGGGCCACGGGATTATATAGGAAGGCTCGTTAGACAGTAAGTTTAATTAGTCATCTACCAAACTTTGCTTATCCTGCTAAGCAAGGCATAAGGAAAGTCAAGCCCTTCGGTTCCCTGACGAGGACGAGCAGTTCGTGTTCATACAAAGCGTGCTTTTACATTGGTAGAGAGTGGCTGCTGAATCAATTTTGTATTGACGTTAAGCCTGAGATTTCAACCCTGTGAAAACACAGCTTTCGTTAATATATTCGTGTAGGATGGAGAAAGTCATAGAGTGGTTAAAGTCATCGCCTTTGAATAGGCTTTTTGGCGTCGAAAACACTCGTCCCTTAAGACCAAAGGAAGGGCAATGAAGAATGTGATTGTACACGGCCTTCGCTAATCATTGCAAGAATTAGTCAGATAATTTATCCTAATTGAAAGAAAAATTAGGGAAATCGCCAGTCTGCTTTATATAGCCTAAATGCTTGACCATCCATGCTTGGAATTGCAAGAATTCATACTGGCTTCACGCTAAAGATTCACACTTCCTGCTCGACCTCTTCCTTCGTAGTTAAAGATAATCGCTTTAGATATAGAATTGGCGAAGGAGTTGAATTCAGCTCGATCAAATGCATAAGACTTTTGGGGTTGTTTGTGTAAGTTTCTGCAGGTAGAAAAATGAGCCTTGTGCTATCAAGACGCTGCAAGAACACTGCAGTGGAACAAGCGGAATAGGGTTTTAAATTTGCAGGACTCTCTCCGTATCAACCTCCACATCTCCTGAAAATCAAAGCTTGCGCTCAAATACTTATCGATCAATACCCCCATGGTAATATTTTATGAACTTCAGCAGTTGGAGACAGTCTCCATCAACTAATTTTCATGTTGTATTAGCTGTAATTTACCGACAGAATGTAACTGGAAATCAATTACCTTAAGAAAAAAGATTCAGCAAGAAACTAATGCACAACAAGGGCAGTATTCATCATACCATGGAAGCATACTATTTTCAGAATCCTCAAGGAATAGCTCGTCACATCAGGCATGGACCACACACATAATTGCATCAAAGACAATCTAAAGATCTGAATAACGAATAAATGTTCTCTCTTCCCAGTATGCAACATTAGTGTTTAATCATAGCTCCTCTCAAGTCTCGATAACAAAACTACATAATTCCATGATCAGAATACACTAAGAACAAAGGCGATTAATAGTCAATAAATATAGAAAAATATTCCAAAAACACTAAACTCTCTGCTGGTGTAGGTCAAAGCTTCATTTAGGCACTTAGTGGGCCAAACTTATTTGTGAAACTTGCGAGTTGAGAAATTCGCAAAGCAGAGCCACTGCAAGGTCAAACCAAATCTTTCATCTCCTAGTTATGAACAGAGCGTGACATGCAGATGCTTTGCGAAACATGGAACGCCTCTAGCATTACAGATCCTTCTGCTCACATGGAACCCGCACAAACAATTGGCCATTCAGGGTGACCACAGCAGATGTCTGGTGTGGATCAATTCTTGATGGTAAGCTGACAACCTGCAAGAAACCATTTTAAAAATCAAATTTCCAATTGCACAAAAACCTCAAATATACTGCAGAAAATCAAAAAGCCGATTAACCAAAAATGCAAATATCTGAAAATCAATTCGGTAAGATAAGTATTTCCAAACTGTAGGACAACAGGGAACATGAGATTTTCTATGACATTTACATATATAGAGAAATTTAGTACTTCGTCTGAGTTACTATAAAGTTTGTAAAATGCTGGTGTAGACATTTGGAACATACGATAACTCTATTAAAAAGCATTGGCACAGTCCTAAAGTTGCAGTTTAACCACTTGAAACTGAAAAATAGAAGTAAAAATTCATCCTCACACAGACTCTATACATGTGATCTCTAGTTGTTAACAAACCTTTTTAAAGGGCGTGACACCCCATGGATTATCCAGTTGCTGTGGTTGACCAGATATAATTAGACGTCCTGCAGGATCAGACTGCACATGTACCTGGTTTATAAAATAAAAAAGTTATGAACAGAAGGCTGCAACCAAATAATCACCAATAATTGTGAACTTCTGATGCCATGTCTTTTCTGACATTTTCTGCTTGAACCTCCAGAAGATTTTCCAGAAGCAACTCTTCTTTCCATGGGAAAAATAAAAAAATCAAATTATCCAGTAGAATAGTGGCGCTACCTTATAACAAAATGACTTCTGAGCGAGGCTAATGGATTCAGCTTTGCCTAACTTAGTCTGAGTGCCCTCCCTCACTACAAGCATCCCCACCCATGGGGCTGACTAACAAATTATAAATTCCCAGACAGCTGTATACATTCTTTGTATGAACTAAAACCCATAGAATCCTATCCTGGATTTTATGACCCAAGTGTTACTGCACAGCCATATTTCAATCACAAAACTGCAAAACTGGGGAAAGAAAATAAAACGATCAAGAGTGCCCAGCACGAAAAGCTAAGGTGGCATAATCAATTCCTCTTGCACCACAAGGACCAGCTGACACCAGGATGCATAAACTATGAAAAAGGTTAACCATCTTCATTGTCACGTCCACTGAATTTTTCTTTCAGCAAGTACAATGTTACTAAACCTTCATCAAAACAGACTTCTGATGCGATTGTAGATCATGTATTGAGAAATCCCTCTAACCACTTATATAAACCCAATAGTATTAATGACAATCCTCCTTTGAGTGTAAAGATGAAACAATAAAACAATAAGTAACATATTATAAATAGAAGAAATACTCAAAAAAGGGCATCATAAAGTGCTACCAGCTACATTAGACTTACCTCCTCACGGAGAAGCCCAGGAACTAAAGCATAAACCTCAAAGCATTCATTCTGCAGTCATAGTTAAGAAAGTTACTTTTCATTGAAAATATATGTCTGAAAGAACTCAATCAGAAAACAGAAGAACTTACAATTTTATACACATTAATCTTTACCCAGTCAGCAGGTGGTCCAACATCAATTACTATTGAGTTCAATCTACCCAAAAAAAAAAAAAAAGTCAGGGAAATTTTTCCACTTGTTAATTCACAAACAATTCAGACCCAAACTAGTTGATTCAGCATATTACTGTGGCTTCGGTGCTTTAGTGCGTGCCGCATGGACAGTGTTCCCAGGCGAAGGTGTTTTTTTGCGCTTTAACAAACCTGAAGATAACATTGAGAGTCAGTATAGTAAGTCCCATATTAAGCTATCCAATCAGCACAAAAATCAAGAAAACTGATTAAAATATACCCACCACTCTTTATCTGCTTGTCACTTTTCTGCGAAAAGCTAGGTTTCCCATCCTTAAAAAAGAAATTGTTTGTTAGAGGACCACAAATGAAAGAAATGGATAAAACAGAGGTAAGGCAAGGCAGATGGCACGACATATTCATTGGAAGTGTCAAATATGGAATCTTAAAATGCCTTAACAATGGGATTGCTAACCTCAGCATTAACAGGACTCTGAGAGTGCCAACCCTGCATAGCACGAGCAGCAGCATCCCTTAGGGCCCTACCTGAGGTTGATGCTTGGCTAATGTGATTACCACCAACCTAAAGATAAATTCATGAGAATCATATGAATTTTGGCTTGAAATGTCTGTATAACAGGAGAAGAAGAGTATAGAGCCTGTTCCATGGCGCAAATTCTCTCTCTCTCTCTCTCTCTCTTTTCCCTACAGTAATCAGCATCTATGTCTATAGCCAAATTTGACGTGCATCATAACCTCCTTGCGTAACTCTACAAGGACTGGTTCCTTCATGTACTGCCAAAGTAGACATTACCCATAGAGCTTTAATAAGAATTTAACGTACTTGCCAAGTCTTCCACTTTCGAATGCATTATGGTGCCAGAAAAAGATATTGCCAAAATCCCAAAGTATTTATATAACTAAAAAAAATTGACAAGAAATATTACTTACAACAGTTACAAATAAAAAATGTTAGAATATTCACAACATTCCTCTTGCCTTTGATTAATATCTTGGCATCTATTGATCACTGAAAGGAGAGTGACAGAACATGATAATGTTCACAACAAGACTTAGACAAGGGCATCAACTCCCACAATGTTTATCACTTTTACAGATAATCACAAAAGACTTCAAGAGGAAGGTGAAATGCCAACCACATGAACAAGACTGACTTGATGATTAGTATCTCCATTCGTATGGTCATTCTTTTAAGATGAATCACCAATATTCAGTCAACTCTTAAATTGTGAAATCATCCATAACCCTTGTGCCGCAGTTGAAAAATTATTCTCAATAGTCAATGGCTTAACAAAGTGATTTTCAACCTTAGGAAAAGAAAGCTTTGGCAAGTTATGAAGTTCAACCCTCATTCTGCTTGGCTTGGCCTTGCTATTTGCACAAAAGTTACCTGATTTTCACCCTTGGGAATTGAATTGTCATATTCCAAATAAGGAAGTTCACCACACTGCAGCCTGTACTTTTCGTATTCAAGCAGTGCCTGCAGAAAATCATGTGCAAGAAACTTCACCACATACAGGTAAAATCTGATGGAATCTTGAAAACTGAAAGGAGGGTGGCAAGGTAACAAAACCTTTTCATAGAAGTTCCGGAATGTCCAAGAAACAGTAGTACAAGTCCTGTTCAAGTAAAAAAGCAATACCGAAGTGAGCAACTACAGAGGAAACTACAATAACTACACAGCAGCCACCATCCCTTGCTTACACACAAGGAAGAGCTTCGTCTTTGAACAGTATTTTTGAAATCTTGTCTGCAAAGGCTATGCACAATATGTACCTCAGACATACAGATTACATGAAAATATAACTTGAACCCTCTCTATCCAAAAACCAACAAAGTAAGTGATGCAAAATATGCAAACCAAAAGAATCTACTGAGTTATGACAAAAGCAGAACTATTCAATTCAAAAACATAAAGCAGCAGATGAGAACAGACAAGTAAACCATATTAAAAAAGTGCCATTACTTTGGAGGTCTAAATGGTGCTCCCACTTGCCTCCACAGCTTGCATGATGTAACCTGCAGATGCCCAATAAAGAGAAAGCAAGACATTAATATCTTCATACCAGCAAGGAGATGACCCGTGTTGTCTTCACAGATCAGTATGATGGCATACACAGTAATTGAGTTTGGTTGGGATGTAACAACGCAATTTTTTACTTGAAATCATACTTTTGTGGTCTAATGAGCAGTATTGCTTTAGATACTACTGAAAAAATCCAACAGCCTTTTCAAATAAATCCATCCAAATAGATCGGTACTTAACATAAGCAGCATAAAGCAGAAAACCCTACCTAAACTACCCAACAGTTAGGCATCTTCAGAAAGCTAAAGGGTCATGAATTACACAGCAGAAGAGATGATAGACAATTTCAACTAACTACATATAGGCAAGGAAATAACAGGTCACTTGACTCAGGTGTCCCAGTTCCACCCTCACTCTAAAAGCTTTTGCACAACAAAGTTTCCTCAGTAAAACTTTTGGGCTGCTTTAACCATTCCGCCATTAATGGCCTCCAAGTGGAGTTTCTGATGTACATGTGAAATTGTTGCTGAATACGAAGCTTGCATTGCTGGCCAGCAGCCCAGCCAGAAGTAATCAGGAAAGTGCTTGCAAGTGATTTATTATTCCTTCATGCTAATATGCCTCAGGAGTGGGCTGGGTACAAGGAGACTGGAGAACGAGAGGAAAAAGAAAAAGAAAAAACTTACACCATATCCCAAACCCTTCCCTGGCTTGAAGAAATGGATTCACTCACAATGCATCAGTGTTCTGATTACATACATCATTCATGGAAAGTAAAAACGGAAACTTTTCCAAAACTTTGCCACAATAAAGGGGATAAAATTTGAGAGGCACCTGCTCATAGCCGCCAAGTTTAACCACAGCTCTATATAGCCTGTCGCACAAAAAAAGGAAAAACTGTCAAAAGACAACAGACGAGGAACAGCTAAAGCCATCGCAGCAGAAAAGAAGCTACTTGAGCAAGTTCAGTTCTTCTTTGTAGAACTTCGGAGCTTTGAATTCCAAACTCCTCCCCTTGTAGAAAGTTTCGACCTCCTTCCTGAAAGTGTATTGCTCCTCCTCTGTCCCTGATTCATCACCGTCGTCATACTGCGTTTCCCAGGAAAACCGCGGCTCCAAGCTTTTCATCTCCGCTTCACGCCTTGGATCAATCTCTGCATCAATCTCCCGCTTCAGCACTTGCTTGTTCGAAGCCTCTGCCTTCGGAACAAACTCCTTGTCCTTCTCCGCCGCGCCATCCTTGGGTTCTTTCTCAATCCGTTCGTCTTCGGCACTTTCAACCTGATTCGAAGGCTCCGCATCGCCAGAACCGTTCCCCACGGCGACGTGCGGCTCGTCAGCGCCCGCATCGACCCGAGCGTCCTCCCCCGCCGGCTCGCTGACGCCACCCCCGTTTGCGCCCGCCGGCGCCTCCGCATTCCCGCGGCCCGCGTCGGCCTCGTCAGCTTCAGCGGGCTCGGCGGGAGCGGAGGCGTCGGGAGCTCCCTCGGAGGGGCTCCCGTCGCCGCATTCGCCCTCGGCTGGCAACTCCTCACGCGCGGCGCCGTCGCCACCCTCGCATTGCTCCGGCCCCCCCTCCGCCCCGGCGGCCGCCGTCTCCTCCGGCGCCCGAGCTCCTCCGCCGTCGTCCATCCCGACCGCCGCAAGCGACTGCGCCCTCCGTTCGGGACTCAAGGAGCTCCCGCGAAAAGCACGGAACTTTCGTTCCCTCACTCACCCACCACAGAGAGAGAGAGAGAGAGAGAGAGAGAGAGAGAGAGAGATGGAAGGAAAGCTCCTACGCCTACGCAGCGTCGCGCCTGGCGCCCGGTACAGGAGGAGGACGGACGTGAAAACCCAAGCGCGGCGGAGCGAATGTCAGCCGGAGAAGCCGCGGCCGGCTGCAGGGCGGCGTCAACGGTGGGGTTTTCTGAGCGCTCTGCGGACTGGAGATTCGAAGCTCCTGAAACTTTGGGAGAAAGAAAGAGATGGTGTGCGGGAAGCGCGACGGTATATAAAGAAGCAGAAGCGAGGAGAGCTGCGCAAAGTGGCATTTGGCAGGCAAGGCAAGGCGAGCCAAAGGCAAAGGCAAAAGGCAAAGGCCCTCTTTGAGGAGAGACAAGGGGGTTGATGAACTTTTCAACCTCCTCTTCCCTCTCTCTCTATCTTCCTCACGTGCCTAACACCTCTCTCTCTCTCTCTCTCTCTCTCTCTCTCTCTACTCTCCATCTTTGATTTTTTTTCCTTCTTAATTTTCTTGATTTTTTGTGATTAATTTCCTTTATTTTCCTGTGGATAGTAAGCAACTTGAAATCTAATTTCGGATGTTTCTTTTCGAAAACGCAAAACAATTACGCCGATGCCAAACATTGAAATATTTATTTCCTTTGACGGATCAAAATGCCCATAAACGGGAGATGCCGTCGTTATTGTGTTCCTGCCTTTTGGAGGATAAGTTAGGATTTCCATTTCCTTGTTAGGTTTTTTATGAGAGAAGGTGAATCCAAAGAAAAAATGCTAAAGTTTTTTGGGCTAACAAGTAATTCGGGAAGTATAAATATCTAAAAGGCCTTTTTATAAGGATATTATTAAATAACATGAGAGGAAATTCTCGCCGAAAAAGATTACTCGTATTTTTATATAGAGCGATAAAGATTGATAGTAGATTATAATATAAAATATGTTCCATGAAATAATTGGGAAAATAACATATGATTCTAGATTACATAAAGTGTGGCATGATGAAAAAAAAGAGAAAAACCTTTAAGAAGATTTTTGTTCAACGTCCAATTTCATTCTATATGTTTTTTTTTTATGTTTATTTAGAATATAATTATATCAACTATAACATGTTTAACCACTGGGGGTTCACCAGTGGCCTCCCTTCCATCTTGGGGGGGAGACGGGGTCAAATCCCCACCTTTCGAGGGGATTGGGTGGGGAAGATTTCATTTCGGGAGTGAGTTTCGACTCCCACGCCCTACAAAGAGGCATGGGCAAAAGTATGAGAGTGAGTGTTAGAGTAGGATTAGAGTAGGACTGACCAAAAAAAAAAACTATAACACGTTTACTCTAAATTTTTATATGTGATATCAAAAATCCAAAACTTATATTTGTGTGGCATATTTGCTATCTGTTAAGGTTCTGTTAATGAGCATTGTTGAAAATCTATCTACATAGATAATATAGGAAGTGAAAGTGACGGGAATCTCTTGGTTGTACTTAATTGACTCTATCCTCCTTCCATGTGAAACACCTTTTTGTATAAGAACTAGGAAAAGCCCCTCAAGCAAAACAAGAGCTACACAAAGGAGCAAAACAAGAGCTACACAAAGGAGTGTACGCACAATAGTGTTTTTCCAAATACCATGGATTTTTGTGCGACACAATGGCACCTTCACTCGTGCACCAAAAGAAATAGGAATCACAACATACAAGCCTCAACCATATCTCCAAGAAGCCCATATTTATAGGACATTTCCAAGCCATGTTAGATCTATTGAATACAATTATAGAGAGCTCCAGAAGATTCTATACCAAGAAAACCGGACCAATCTTGAAGAAGCATGGGACTACACAACACCTGTTCCATGGGACCACTATGGTCTTGCGCCTAAAGCCAAATAAGCACTTGAGGAATTCAAGCAAGAAGGAATCAAGCAAAGACACCTTCATCACAAGAGCAAAAAATGACAAATACATATGATCTTACACAGTCCTCTCAAGAATTCTATACTCAGGCATCCTATGCCCAATAGGAAGGTCCTTTCTCTCAAGACCCTGGTGATCAAAGGCCTTTTGTCCTTATCTCTCGTAATGGACCCTAGCATAGTATCCCATTATCCTCAAATAGCAAACTGGCCTTAGCCAGTCATACCTATTGACACTCCAAGACCTTCCAGGATTCATGAAGAAGAACCTGCCTCAAGTATTTAAAGTATGTAGAATGCCCTGATTTCACAAAGGGGACCCTCTCACAATACCAATAGACCTCCTGATGATGATATTGGAATGGAACAACGCTACGAGGAAGAATGGCTAGCAAGACATAGCTCTAATGATTCAAACTATGACTATAACTCTCGGGGGATAATAGATAGATTTGTAGAAAAAGTTATTGTAGCTCAGGTAACTGTAGCAGTAGGTTAGAAAAATCACTGTTTACCGTCATTGTTCATACCATCTAGAATAATTCCTAATCGGAATTCCCGAAGCCTATATATTTTCAAACCCATGAGTATAGTCCTTATTTGTTTATTTGTGACCTCTTAATGCCTATAAAAGGCAAAAATGATGTAATGTTTCGAGCAGAGTTCCTTGAAGAAAGTGTGCTTATGCAAATTCTCTCCATATTTCTCTAAACACTTCTTCTTCATCAGCCCAATAGGATCCTTTGAGAAATGCAACTTTATTAAGTTAGAGATGTTACTATCCTAGTATCTTTGAGGGTTTCTATGCTTTGATCCAAATTTTTGGGTAATTCACAACTAAAAGGCAGTCTCTTGAAGGCTTGAACAGAAAGGTTTGCCTGTTGTGGGATAGTATACTTGCTGTGACTGACCTTATCTTCCCTGATTCTAAGCATAGATCTCCTCATTTGTGACTTAAGTAAAATAAACTTAATGCTGTTTTGGTTGGAAAATCATTTTATAAAACCTTGACCAAAGGTGACTATGTTATATATATACAAGTACAGTGATCGGTTCCAGGGTGAACAAACCCCACCATGGAACCCTAGAACTAGAAATTGTCTACTAAAAACCAATTTTGAAAAATGGGAACCAAGAATTTCCCATTGATTCCATGGACCCACCTAAATCTGAACCATTAGTCCAATTTGATTCCCAAATGGGACCATGGAACCAATCAAAATGTCTCCATTTCAGAAAAAGGTATGGGAATTGAGAGCAGGCGATAAGGTCAGAGGGTGGAGGCAATCGAGAGCGAGAGCAACAGAGGGAGTGACAAGATTGGAGGTGATCTAAAGTGAGAGAGAGGGGGGCAGGCATTGACAAGGTTGAATGCTACCAAGACCGAGAGTGAGAGAGGGAGATGAAGTTGTGAGATGAGTGAAGCGAGAGGCAAAGAGAGACCATATACAAATTAAAACTTAAAATTGAAAAAAAAAAATATACACACACACACATTGGATGATGTGTGGTTCCACACCTAGAACTAGAAATAGGATTAGTGTCCATGGGAACCGCTGCTGGTTCTAGGTTGGTTTGGCGCTAGGCGGATTTTGGTTCTTTTGCGGGTATAAGTGTGTGACTTTTTACTATTACAAAAAAAAATAAAATTTAAATGTGTCACAATGGGCATAAATTGAGGTTTTTTACGTTACAAAAAAAAGTTTAGGGTAGATGTGACATGAAAAATATAAGGGAAAATTTTGAATAAGGGATTAAAATGCACTCATTTTCTCAAATAAAAGCTTGAAGTGGACATTATTTCAAATAATGACCTAAGGTGCCGCCATTTTCTCAAATAAGGGCTTAAAGTGAACCTTATTTTAAATAAAGGTTCGAAGTGCTTTTATCAGTCTCAAAGAAGGGAATGAACTCATCGGTTATGAGGGGTAATTTCATATTTTAAAATTCTTAATTTTTTCCTTTTTTCTGTGAAGTGCCCCTCCCGCTTGTGGTGGCGGGTGGCGGCGATGGATGATGAGGTCACTTGAGCCTAGGGGAGGGCGGGTGACCCTTGCCTAGATCTGCGAGAGGGGCGGCGCCCTTTCTTGCTTCTGGCGAGGGCCTGCTATCCAAGCTCTTGCCCAGGTGCTGGTGACCTCGCCGGTCTTCGTTGCCACCCCATCAATGGTGAGGTGATAGCTCGCCTTTGTGTTTTTACTTTTTTTAGAGTTTTTTTTTAAATTTTTTAAAATATAATTTAAATTAAATTTAACTTATGTTTTGACAAAAATATCCTTAATTAGTTAGAATATTTTGTCAGTCGGTGAGATTAAACTGTTAGTTGAAACAACCATAACTACTTCATGCCCTTTTTTGGGATAGAAATAGTTATTTCGGATCTTTATTTAAAATAAAATTCAAGGAAAATCCTAAATAAGGACCCAAAATGCCCCTTTTTTTTTCAAAAGAGGATATGGAGTGGACTCTGTCTCAAATAAAGATCTAAATTGTCATTTAGTCTCAAAGAATGACCTCACTCATCGGCAGGTGAACAGATGCATCTTCGATGCATATTACAGTGGCCTGATTAGGGTATTTTTGTCCAAAACTTTTATTTATTTATTTTTGGTTGTCTTGTTCTTTATTTTATTTTTTTGGGTCAATGGTTGTACTGTTCATCATCTTCTTCATCCCCTGTTCATCTTCTTCTCAAGAACATCGAACTTGGGAAGGGCCAGCACCGGCCGTTGGTGAGGGCGAGGGCTGGCCGCCCATCGCTGGCAGTGGGCAAGGGCCGCCAAGCCCTCGCCAGCCGTGGGTGAGGGCTCGCAGGCCGACCCTCACCAGATCTGGAGAGGGTGGCCTTGGCCGCGACCGGCGAGGGCTGTCGAGCCCTCGCTGGTTGCGAGCGAGGGCTTGTAGGCCCTCATTGGCCCTTATTAGTGGCTAGTGAGGTTGATGAGGGGTGAACTCGCTTATGGTCGCAAGGAGCGACCTCCCCTGCCTCCGCCCACCGATCCACCGACAACCCCGTCTTCTGCCAAGACTACAACTAGGACGCCCACGTTGCCTTCTTCATCGCTTCCTCCCACCACCACTCCCAGATCGACGACTTCGCCGGCTAGCCCTTTTGCTCGCAAGGACCTCCTTGTAGGGCCTCGATTTGGACGGCCCCCTTCCCCATGGCCAGCGAGGGCTCGATGGCCCTCACCCGTTGCTAGCGATGGGCATCGAGCTCTCGCTCGCTGTCAGTGATGGGCATTGAGCCCTCACCTGCCCTTACCATTCCCCAAGTCCGGTGTTTTTTATTTGGACAAGAAGTAGTGAACAGGGAATGAAGAAGACGATGAACAGGGCAACTAAAAAAAAAATTGGACGAAAATACCTTAATCAAGCCACCAAAATATGCATGGTAGATGCATCTCTATTCACCGCCAGCGAGTAAGGTCATTCTTTGAGAATAAATGACCACTTTAGGTCATTTTTCGAAATAAACTTCACTTCATATTCTCTTTTGAAAAAAGAATGTGGTCATTATTTGAGATTTTTCCTAAAATTCATTTCAAGCTTTTATTTAAAAATATAAGAGCACTTCCGGCTCTTATTTATAATTTTCGCTAATATAATTTGGGTTTTTTTTTTGTTTGGCCTTTTCCAATATATAAAAGACCATTCTTTCGTTGAAAACGGAAAATCGAGAACGAAGAAAAGGACAATATTATTAAATAATCATAGGGCGGTCACGTGATTGCCCCCGCCCTATTTCCTTCCCCTGAATCATGCACCCACCGTTCGCATTTCGCTCTCCACCATCCTCAGCCGTAAGATTGCACCCGTCCTTCAATCAGACGGCGATCACCGCCCCGCAGTCAAGGCTCGGCGAACCCAAGCCTCTAGAAGCAAAGCAGCACCCGATCGCCACCCCCCGGAACTCCGTCCACCATTCTCAGGCTCTCACGATTCTCTCTCTCTCTTCTCTCTCTCCTCCAACACGCACCAGTTTCCTCACTCCACTTCCCGTTCAATCGCACGCAGAAAAGCTTCGAACTTTGATCGTCTTCCCTCCGGCGAACCCCTCTCCCGCCGCGAAAACCCTAGAGCGAGAAGGCTCTCTCGCTCTCTCCGTCGCCGCCTCCTTCGTCGGCGTCCCGCCCCGTCGCTCTTCGACGCTGGAAATGCCGGATGCTTCAATCGCGGCGGCGCGTTTCGATTAACGCTCCGCTCGCAGTTGGGTCAGTTCTCTCTCTGTCTCTGTCTCTGTCTCTGTCTCTCTCTCTCTCATCGCCTTTGTGCGGATACTGCGTAGACAGTCGCCCCGTGTTAGATGCTTTTTGAGTTGCGCCTGCTTTCCTGGTCCGTCGATCGCATGACATGAAGCGGCGTTCGAGTTGAGCGCGAGGCGGTGGTCGTTTGGGGTGTTTTCTTTCGGTTGTATATGGAAAACGAGGTGATTGAATTCGACATAGGGTTGGGAGGCGGGGTTGGCAGTAGTGGGAGGGAAGTGGACGATGACGGTGTGGACATAGAGCACGCGGTCGATGATGAGGACATGATCGATAGCCCGCAAAATATCAGTGGCGGGGGTGGTTTTGGCAGCGGAAGTGGTGAGATTTACCTCCCCGAGGGGGATCTGCTTGATCTCGAGCCTTATGAGGGGATGGAATTTGAGTCGGAGGAGGCTGCCAAGGCCTTCTACAACTCGTACGCTCGCCGTGTTGGGTTTAGTACCCGTGTGAGCTCCTCTCGCCGGTCCCGGCGGGATGGAGCCATCATTCAGAGGCAGTTTGTTTGTGCCAAGGAGGGGTTTAGGAACCTGAATGAGAAGCGGACGAAGGACAGGGAGATCAAGCGCCCGAGGACGATTACAAGGGTCGGATGCAAGGCCTCTCTGTCAGTGAAGATGCAGGATTCTGGTAAATGGGTTGTTTCAGGGTTTGTCAGAGAGCATAATCATGAGCTGGTTCCCCCGGATCAGGTGCATTGCCTCCGCTCACACAGGCAAATATCTGGCCCAGCCAAGACCTTGATCGATACCTTGCAGGCGGCTGGTTTGGGTCCTCGAAGGATCATGTCCGCGTTGATAAAAGAGTATGGTGGGATTAGTAAGGTCGGGTTTACAGAGGTTGACTGTAGGAACTACATGAGGAACAATCGTCAAAGGAGCTTAGAAGGAGATATTCAGCTACTTCTGGATTATTTGAAGCAAATGCATGCTGAGAATGCCAATTTCTTCTATGCAGTGCAGAATGATGAAGACCAGTCTATGTGCAATGTCTTCTGGGCTGACTCGAGGTCGAGAATGAATTACACTTACTTTGGTGATACTGTCACGTTTGACACGACTTACAGGTCCAATAGATACCGTTTGCCATTTGCACCCTTTACTGGGGTGAATCATCATGGACAACCCATACTATTTGGCTGTGCTTTTATGATTAATGAATCTGAATCATCATTTGTCTGGCTTTTTAAGACATGGCTTATGGCCATGTCTGGTCACCCTCCGGTGTCAATCACAACCGATCATGATACAGTAGTAGGCTCAGCAATTGCACAGGTTTTTCCTGAAACTCGTCATCGCTTCTGTAAATGGCACATCTTCAAGAAGTGTCAGGAGAAGCTGTCGCAAGTATTTTTGAAGCATCCGACTTTTGAAGCAGACTTCCACAAGTGTGTAAATTTGACTGAATCAGTTGATGAATTTGAATCTTGCTGGCTGGCGCTTATTGATAGATATGACCTTAGGGATCATGAATGGCTTCAGACAATATATTCTGCCCGTAGGCACTGGGTCCCTGTATATCTCAGAGACACGTTCTTTGCAGAGATGTCTATAACTCAGCGTAGTGATAGTATGAACTCATATTTTGATGGGTATATAAATGCTTCAACTAGTTTGAATCAGTTTTTTAAATTGTATGAGAAAGCGCTGGAGAGTCGGAATGAGAAAGAAGTAAAAGCAGACTATGATACGATGAACACTTCCCCAGTTCTCAAAACCCCATCTCCGATGGAGAAACAAGCATCTGAGTTTTACACAAGGAAGCTTTTTATAAGATTTCAAGAGGAATTGGTTGGGACGCTAACCTTTATGGCATCCAAAATTGATGATGACAGTGAGATCATTACCTACCAAGTTGCTAAATATGGGGAGGATCATAAATCTTACGATGTTAAGTTCAATGTTCTGGAGATGAGAGCAACTTGTAGCTGCCAGATGTTTGAATTCTCAGGTCTTCTTTGCCGACATGTATTAGCTGTTTTCAGAGTGACCAACGTGCTTACCCTCCCACCTCATTTTATTCTAAAACGATGGACAAGGAACGCGAAGAGCAGTGTTAATTTAGAAGAACATGCCAGTGGCTTATATACAAACTATCTAGAGTCGCATACTGTTCGGTACAACACCTTGCGACACAAGGCTTTCAAATTTGTTGATGAAGGAGCAAAGTCTCTTGATGTGTATGAAGTGGCAATGAGTGCTCTGCAAGATGCTGCAAAGAAAGTTGCTCTTGCTTCAAAAAATGAGGGAAGGGCTGTCATGGTCAATGGACGCAGTAGGGATGATCTAATGCGGCATAGGTCTTCTTATAATCTTTCGACTGGCCGTAGTCATGTGACAGCTGGCCAAGGCCTATCTGAGGTAAGAATCATTTTTCTCTATTTTAGCCATTGCTTTGTCACTCTAGTTGGAATGACACTTGCCTATGGCTGCCTCTTCTTTTCGTGCAAAGTCCTTCCTAGTCAATTTTGTTGTTTCCTGCCTTTTTATTATTGTATTTTCTAACTAAATAATGCCACTTCTCCTGTATCCTTGGTATGGTCATGTGATAAATTGATGGTAGATCTTGAGACTGTTCAGAGTTTACATACCTTATCAGAAAGGATTGACTATCCACTGGTAAAACAAACTGCAACCCTACAGTCTAGGATTATTGGAGAGTGAACATTTTCAAAATTCATCTGATGCGGACCTTTGGTTGGTTGTTGAAGCGACAATTTTTCTAAGGATGTCAGTTATTTTATCACTGCTAAAGTTTGTTGGTGTCTCTGCTTTCTCTTAAAGATCAGGTCTCAAGTCTTTTTTATGTTGGATTGACACTCTTCAGATCTCCATGCTGTATTTGTAATCAGATAGTGATTATGCTTACAGAATGTATGTGTAGTTGATGGTATCCATAAACTTTATGCTGGGGAATAAAACTGTTAGTTCCATTTTGGTGTGGTATGGTGAATACAGAAGGATGCTTTCTGCTGAGGCCTGAAATCGTTGGTGCATCTCTTGCAGGAGGATATGGACCGTAAGATTGGAGAGCTCATCAATGACCTAGAGTCTGCAAATCGGAAGTGTGAATTGTATCGGGCTAATTTGCTTTCGGTACTAAAAGAAATTGAGGATCATAAACTTCAATTGGCGATAAAAGTGCAGAATGTCAAAATCAGTATGAAAGATGGCATTTGATGGTGCGCTGGAGCAACGCCTTGTGTGGTGGTTCATCTTGGGCTACATCAACCACGAAACAGGCCTCAGTCGCATCTTCTTTGGCTACTCAGGAAGAAACAAGGTGCTCCTTGTACATATAGGGTTCAGCACAGGACTAGAGAATAGGATTTTTCGAGGTAGCATTGTTTTCCTCTCCGACTTTTTTTAGTTTATTTTCAAAGAATTGGGGGAATTACGTTTTTATAATAGAAGCGGCCACTTTCTTCCAAACTCAACAAGAAAGGCATTTGCTAGGTCTGATACTCATCTCACTGCCTTTGGTAATTAATTAATACGTGCTGTGCCAATAACCGGAGAGCACTGCTATAGATTTTGCGGGGAGACAATGTTTACATGTAAAGTTTCATTTTAATTTCAATTTCACTTGGGTGCACCTTGCAAGGTGGTCCAACCTAGATTCTGCGCGCATTATGTCTGTTCAATTGTCTCCAGCGTTAATACGAGGGGTTATCCGATTGTACAGGGTATGTATAGCTTGAAATGCAACACGAACTTCAGAAGCCATGCTTGCTGCAGATGACAATTGAAAGGCTTTGCCGTACACAATGTGTAAAAGTGTCATGGGATATACTTTTTATATCAACTGACCATGGTTAAGGCACATGGTATTTCCTGGATGTAACTTGTGATAACATCAGGTGCGACAATCTGACCATTGTCAAGCACACAGGAAAGGCACGGAATCGGAACTTTCGTGACCCACCAACCTCACCTTTCTCTTAAAGCACATTCATTAGTGAGTTTCTGATAAGTACCATGATGAAAAGCTAAGAAACATACAGCTACAAGAATTCTCTCAACACGGTCACTCTTTGAGACTGAGCCTAGCATTCTGGACCTTCACAGAGAGCTTTAATTTCTGATCTTCCATATCTTTCAAAATAGCCAGAAGGTTTGTCCGATAAACTTCGCATCTTTGATTTGTACCTTCCAACGCAGCAGTCAACTCGTGAATTTTCTTTTTCTTCTCATCCTGAAGGCCACAAAACATTAACATTTACGTGTCCAATGACTTGGGATTATGTATAAAGCGAGAATTTGTGCATTAATAGTAAAGAGTACTATAGCAATGACCAATATTTCCGCATGAATTTATACTAGTTTTAGACATCTACGAATTCCATATTCAATCTCAGATTGCAGTTTAAACTTTTTCTTCCAATTACTTATACGAACACATATATCAGAAACCAACAGGCAAAATCGACAATGTTCCTGTTATCAATTGTTGTTAAGAAGCCAGACATTGAAGATGATAAAGACGAACAACATGCTATATTCAGCATAGCATGATAAACCAGAAATCCTTTTCCTTCCAGTATATACCTTCTGCAGACAACTCAATGCATAACATTAACTACTTGGAATAACAACAGGGAAACTGATAAAAAAAAATCATCATATTCGTGTATTTTAAAAAGCTTCATTTCGTATCACTTCAAACTGGGATTCAATCATAATTCCTTATGCAGACAAGTCGATGCATAACATTAACTACTTCTAATAACAACAGGGAAACTAGAAAAATCACCATATATGTGTATTTTAAAAAAAATATTTCTTATCACTCCAAACTGGGGTTTGATCATGATTCCCCATGTACATCTCTGTACATAAGGAACGCACACTCTTCTTGGTGGGATAAGACTAGGTTGGTGTTATAGTTGTTACATATAATGAAAGCATCGATCACTTAAGATATTATAGCAATAGTAACCCTTTCCACTAAGTGGATTTTTTTTTACAGGAATTCTCTTACGTTGTTTTGTCAAGACCAGTGTTTTTGTTCAAGAAAAATCCCAAAAAATAAAGTACAGATGAACCAGCAATTACACTGGAGCATCCTGGTTTTGAAGAAAAAGTGGAAAAATACAGCTGAAAGTAGCTGAAGTTCAAGAGGCAGCTACATGAACAAGTATATTGGCAAGCCAAATTTAAGAACATTAAAATCATGGCAAGCACAAAACTAGAATTAAAAACATGTCACATCAATAAACCAGAATAAACTTACCACAGATTGAAACGTCAACATGTGATTTTCTCCAGAGGCATGAAACTCTTTACTACTACCATTTGCCAGATTTCCATCCAGTGCAGCTCCAGGACCTTTATTTTTCACAGCAGCCACCTTCTTAGCAGCCTCTTGTAAACCATCCATCGCCACATTATAAATGTAGATGGACTTTGCTCCTTCCTCTACGTATTTAATTGCTTCCTGGCGTAAATTATTATACCGCACTGTTAGGGATTCTCGAGGACCGACAGGTGCTTCGGGAGCATTTTCATCGGTCATGGAACCACTCTTGGCATTTCTAGTCCATCTTTTCAGTATATATTGAGAGGGCAATGTCAAAACATTTTTTGCTCTAAAAACTGCCAGGATATGTCTACAAATGATTCCAGTATATTCAAACATTCGGCAACTGCAAGTGGCTTTCATTTCGAAAGAATTGAAACTAACAGTGTGTGCTTTGAGCTCTTCCCCATATTTTGCCACCCGATAAGTGCTGACGCCTCCTGAATCCTCAATTTTGGTTGCAGGATTAGCAAGGGTCTCGACTAACTCCTCCTGAAATTTCATAAAGATTCTTCTTGTAAATAACCCGGCAGCTTGTTTCTCCATAGGAGACGGTGTCTTCAGAACAGGTGAAGTATTGGTAGTCTCATAATCAGCTTTTAGTTCCTTTTCATGCCAATTTGCTACAGCTTTTTCATACTGCTTAATTAGCATCTGTATGGTCATCGATGCATTGACATAACCATCAAAAAAAGTGTTCAAACCTTCACTTCTATCTGCCAAGCCTAAATCTCCAAAAAAGGTGTCTCTCATGTAAAGTGGCAGCCATTGCTCCCGAGCACTATAGATTGACTGAAGCCATTCTTTATCTGCAATGTAATATCTTTGCAGCAGTGACTCCCAGGATGCTTCAAACTCCTGAACTGTGTCAGCCTCATTTATGCATCTTTTAAATTCAAATTCAAAAGTGGGATGAGATTGGTAAAGGTCTGCCAGCTTTTCTTGAGTTTCTCTAAATATGCCCCACTTACAAAAACGGTGGCGAATACCAGGAAGAACTTGTGAAACAGCTACCTGGATAATTCCGTCGGGATCGGTCGTGATAGAGACAGGATACTGTCCGGCCATCGAATGAAGCCAAGTTTGGAGCACCCAAATGAATGAGGACTCCGAGTCATTCAGAATCAACGCGCAGCCAAACAAAACCGGTTGCCCGTGATGATTCAACCCAGTAAACGATGCAAAAGGCACCCTGTACCTGTTCATCCGGTACGTAGTGTTGAACATCACGGCGTCGCCAAAATATGTATAGTTCGTCCTGGCCGTCGCATCAGCCCAGAATATGCTTCCGCCAGACTGGTCATTATCGCCCTCAACCGCATAAAAGAATGCCGGGTTCTCCGCTTGCATCCGTTTAAGATAATCCAAGACATGCTGACCCCCAACGCCGAGGGCCCTCTCCCTGCCACTACTCATTGAACTCCACGGTCATCCGTCGATCAATCTGCCAAGTCGAGACACCCCACAAAACGATAACATCTTCTGGTAACTACAGCAACCAAAACAACGAAAATCAAGAGAAAGTCCAACCTTCAGCCAACCTCCTACCCTGATTACGACAGCATCGCTAACAAAACAGCAGAAAATCTACTTCCGCATCGCAGCCGCAGTAATTTCAGCAAAAAGTGCAAAGCTTTCTACAGGTTGCAGCAGCAGGAGCAGCTCAGCTGACACGAGAGGCGTTTCCACTGAGCCGCGAGCCTAATCGAACCGAACGCGGACAAGACCGGCAACGCGATCGAGCGACGCTAGCTTGAATTGCAAACTGACCTCTGCAATTGCGCTCTGCTTCTTCTAGGGTTTCGCGGACGCGCCCCCGATTCGTCCCCGAAATGCCAGAGAACACGAATCTTCAAACCGGAAGCTCGAATGGCGGACGGACTGATCGTATCGGCGGAGTGAGTTCTTTGGTTTTCGGATTTGCGACTCGCTCCGGCTTTGCAAGTATTTTCGTGACTCTTTTTTTTTTTTTTTTTTTTTTTTAATTGTAAAATGTTTTGTTGATAAGTTCCCAAAGCACCTGCAACCTGGTAAACAAAGGAAAAAGTCACAAAAAAATTTCAAATTTTATTCAAAGTAATAAATTTACTCCAAATTCTTTTTGTAATGTAAAAAATCCTAAATTTTACTAACCATAACACATTTACTCCAAATTCTATCACCAAAAGCATTTTCGTCTTCTTCTTTTTTTTTTTTTTTTTTATATATTTCCTTTGTTCTTCTTATCTCTTCCCTCCGCCATGACAAAGGGAAGCTGGACTCAGGCTAGGCCGCCCTCATCGGATCTAGCGAGGGCTGTCCTTGCCTAGGCTGGCGAGGACAGCTCTCACCTGACATCGGCTAGGGCGGACTTCACTGGTCACTTGGGTTGGCGAGGGCAACACCTAGGCAAGGGTTGCCCTTGCCCGACGCCTACGAGGGCCACCCTAGCTTGAGTTTGGCTTTCCTCCACCATGGTCGGTGATGGGAAGAGAGAAGAAGAACAAAGAGAAAAAATATATATAAAAAATATATAAAAAAATATATATATGAAAATGTCTTTGGTCATAGAATTTGGGGAAAATATGTTACGTTTAGTAAAGTTTTGAGTTTTTCATGTCACAAAAAAAAAATTGAAGTAAATTTATCATTTTGGATAAAGTTTGGGAGTTTTTGTAGTTTTTCCCCTAAAATAAATCATGTTGTAAAGGCAATCGCTAAGAACTGATCATAATTATTATTAATATCAACGAGTAATTAGAATTGTCTCTCTCTTTTTTCTTTTTTTTTTAATTTCATCTTTGTTAATTAATCTGTCATCTACGTACACGTATATCTGTGCCTATTTTATGCACACTAATAAAGCGGCGTACGTGCTGCATATTTGCAAAACATTGATATTTGGAAGGTTAAACAAAATAGTTTCACAACAATGTGTCTGATTTATTATATAATGAAAATAAATTACTAATAAGAATACACAATTTACATAAAAAAAAAAAAAAAAAAAAGCATGCATGCAAGGGGATGGATATAGATATTTCGAGATTTAAAATATTTTTAGAAAGGTTATTATCAAATACAAAAAATTCAAATCTTAATGTCAAAATCCATGAGAGATTATGTTAAATTATTTATTTATATATTTGCTGATAAATATAATATCAATTGAATAAGTAATTATGGATATTCAAAGCTTTTTTCAAGGGTTCCACTTAAAGAATATTGGAGAGACAAGTGAAAGAAAAAAGATCTAAACTTCTCAAAAGTAAAAGGCTCTTGTAGATAAAAGTTTACAATTGACTTGAACAGATAACTAATTTATATAAATGCTTACTTTTTCATATATAAATTAGTTTCGACACTCGTGATTCGATTGGATAAGTTACTGATGAAGATTAAATAGCTACTCATTATCTCACCTTTGTTAATTAATCTCTCATGTACGTATAATATATTGACAATCAATGTATATACACTAGCGAATGTTTGCTTGTGTGTTTGAAAAAAAAATGGAATTTGAAAGATTAAGCAAAATAATGCCATAACTAAAGTATTTTAATTAATAAAAAATGAAAGGAAATTATCAATAAAAATACACAATTTACAAAAGAAAAGAAATTCAAATTTTAAATGTGCAAGAGAGATTTTATTGATGAATGCCCGGTGGCATTGTTGGGTCTCGCTGCAAGTCATTATTTAGACGTAAATCTTGGGAAATGTTAGCTTATGACCCCAACATCAAGACCCCCTACTTTAGACACTTTAGCAACAAAAGGATTCGAACCCTCAACCTCTGCGATAAGGGAGAGAACTCACATCAAGTGTGCTGCTCGTGGTTGAGTGATTTTATAGATGAATTACTATATCGGAATGCAGAAAAAATTGAATACATATGATAATAATGTAATGGATCGATATAGAAAATTTTGCAAGATCAAGAGAAATGAATTAGAGGGAGAGAGAAATTATTCTGAAATTGTATCAACGAATTATTAAAATAGGCACTTGAGCTAAACCTTGGAGGAGCAGTAGAGTCACCACCACCCTTGTTGCTTCGAGTAAGTTACTTGACGACGTTGCGAACACAAGAACTCTCCCGAAAGGAACCGGTGCTCAACCAACGACGCCACCACCATGGGTGGTCTCATTATTGAAGTATTGATAATTACCTTTGCTATCTTGTACAAGTTACTAATGATGATTAATCAGCCACTGGTTGATGGCGTAATCATAGTCAAGTACCTATTTTACACTAATTTTGCAGCATTAAAAACAATTTCATCGACATAAATGTGGGGAACCAAAACTCACAAATGTATTTGGGCCTTGAGGTCCAGATTAGTGGCCCAATTATCGGCCCACAATGAGGAAGAAGCTTGTCTCCTCGATGCATGGAGCTACACTAACGAGTGGAGAGGCGCTCGCAGAGGTTGAAGACGGGCAAAGTTCTCAACTTCGACGCAGATTCAGCGGGAATGGTGGTGCACCGGTTGTGGCAGTAACTGGGCACAACAGATTCATACGCTGAATTGACTTTACGGTCTCTCTCTCTCTCTTGCCCTTCATCTTCTGCTTCTTTTTCCATTGTGGTGCGTTCTATAGCAGCAGGTGTCTGATAAATTCTCATGTATGTTTCTTGATTCGCGTGTTGAAATCTGACCAGCCTCATGACTCTTCGGTCATATCATCTTTGGCCATATCAAGGCGTGCTTTCTGTTTAGGCTGTCTTTCTTACGGTCGGTTGGAAGCTCAGGGTTTCTCTTTCTTGAGTGACCCTCAAGATGTTTGATTTATTTCCCAAGCGAAGGGCTTCTCTTCTGGGTTATTCCCTTACGTGATTCTTTATTTTGGTGCTGTTCTAATAATGGGTTGCTGGAGAAAATAAAAGACTATTGATCAAATTTGGGATGGTCTATGGTCATGCCACACTAGGGGTGCTATTAGAATTACTTCTCCTACTGTCGGCTTCGGCATTTGATTGGTGGTTGTTTGCATTTAGTTCAGCTCCTCTAAACCGCAAAATGGTTTTACCTATAAGTGATTTTGTTGACATGTAAATGAATAAGCAGAGTATCAGCATGTTTGAACTGGTATTGTTGCCAATGCAAAAGGGTGATCGCAATCAGCTGTAATTTGTATGCATCTCCCCCTGCTCTATTGAGGAACTCAAGTTGATGAACTTTGATGCCTTTTTTTTTTGAAAAATTAACTTTGTCTACAGGTGTTCATCTATGCATTATGTCATACCATGCTTGTCGTTATACCCAAAATGACTAGCTAGATGTCAAGGTTCATGATTTGGTTGTTTGATTGTTTCATGATATTGAAGACCCTACTGCTATGCACAGCTCGAGCATTTGCAGCTGAATCCAGTTGGCAGAAACTGTAAATCTACCTAAAAACACTCCTTTGTCACAGCAAGCATTAACATGGCAGCACCGTGGCGTCGACTTTGCAATATCGTCCGTGGTTCCTATTTATCTCATGAAAGGATCAAGAAGAGTAGCAGCGTAAAGGTGCACAGCATGACAATCAGGCATCTTAGCAGCTCCTTCAGTTTCAGTGAAAGTGGGCTGGAAGATGCAAAAACAGACCAAAGCCAGAGCCGGAGCCAAAGCCCTGGCTACAACAATGACAATGGGTATGAAGCACCTCCTCCGGACCCAATACCTAATAGACCTTTGAGAGGTCGTCAACAATCTCAACGCACCATAGGGAACAATGGGCCTAATTTTAGAGGAGAAGTAAGAAGAGATCCATCCGATGATAGTTTCCTGGAAAAATTTAAGCTGAGTTTTGACAAGAGGGATAAGCCCGAGGGAGATGTGGCAAGTGCAACTGCCCAGCCATCTCAGGAAGAAAATAAAGTAAATTCTAATCAAATGGCAAGCGAAGGGCAGCCGCCACTCCCAGAAGATGCTGATGAGATATTCAAGAAAATGAAGGAGACAGGTCTAATTCCAAACGCGGTGGCAATGCTTGATGGTCTTTGCAAAGATGGCTTGGTCCAAGAAGCAATGAAGCTTTTCGGTCTGATGCGGGAGAAGGGTTCTATACCAGAAGTAGTTATATACACTGCTGTTGTTGAAGGGTTCTGCAAAGCCCAAAAGTTTGATGATGCAAAGAGGATTTTCAGGAAGATGCAAAATAACGGGATCACTCCAAATGCATTCAGCTTTACCGTGCTAATACAAGGTCTATACAGATGTGACAGATTGGAGGATGCTCTTGAGTTTTGTGAGGAGATGATTGATGCCGGCCATTCTCCAAACGTGATGACTTTTGTGGGATTGGTGAACGGAGTGTGTAAGCAAAAGGGTGTTGAAGAAGCTCAGAGTGTTATTAACAGGCTCCGGGAGAAGGGATATTTCATTAACGAGAAAGCCGTCAGAGAATTCTTGGAGAAGAAGGCTCCATTCTCATACATGGTCTGGGAGGCCATCTTTGGGAAGAAACAGTCCCATAGCTTGTTCTGATTGATTTCCCTTGATAGGCCTAAGCTGGATTTGGCGGGCGTGGAATTACGTCTGTTATGAAAAGCATTACGATATAGGACTTCTGTTTTGTTTGCATGGCAGAACAAGTCTACTCGTTCCCTGTAGTGGTGGCCGGTTTTGAAAAGTAGCATAATATTGTGATGGGTGATCCGCCTGTTTGGTTTCGATTTATATTTCTATTTCCATGTGGTACGTGCAGCTGCCAACTTGAAAAGACCAACTAATGAAATGGTGTTAGATGTGTGATCTCCCAAAGAGAAACAAGAGAGTCCGAACTTGGGGTATCCAAAGTATGCATCATAGTAACCATGTGAATGCCTAAATGGATCGGCTCAAGATATGCTTCGAGTGAATTTTAAAATGATTTTGTTGACGATAAATATCTTATAAAGAAAATTTGTTATTTTCAAAATACTATTTTTCTTGTATACTGCACAATCAATACTGTAAAGATGAACTAATGAAAATGACGCGGTACTGTAATGTCAGCGCATACTTAATATCCTAAATTGCTTATCAATCCCTTCGCTTGTTCGCTTGTCATAAACATTGCACTGCCAAACAAATAGAGAACAGACAAATAATTCATAGACGAAGGACGGACATTGGCGATTGAATCTTATCAGCAGTAATTGGCGGGAAGCAACGGCTTCCCAATCGCCGTCTTCCTCGTGAAAAATAAGGAGGGGGGCAGAAGAGCTATGGTTCTCGTCTTCCTTCCGTGAATGAATTCGACACCCAAGAATCTACGGTCTCTTGCCGACCACCTAGCCGTCGTACTTCAAAAGCATTCCTTCTCTCGGAAACAGCTAGAGCAGTTCCACGCCCAATTCCTCGCCGGCGGTCTCCTCCGCTCTGCTCCTCTCCTGACCACGTTCCTCTCATCATGCTATCGCTCGCAAGAACCTCGTTACGCTTTGCTTTTCATGCGCAACCTGCCGATATGTATTCCATCTTTGTGGAACTCGGCGGTTCGGCTGTCGCTGGACTCCGGTCCGTGGCCAGATTTTGTGGGGTTATACAGTGGGATGCTCCGTGATAGCGTCTTGCCCAGCAAGGTGACGCTTTCTTCGATAGTGCGTTCCTGTGCAGCTCACGGTGCGGCCCAGTTGGGCGAATCGTTCCATTGCCAGATTTTTAAGATGGGTTTTCGACTTGACGTGATCTTGCAGACTGGGTTGCTCGACTTCTATGGAAAGGTTGGCGATTTGAGGTGCGCAAGAAAGATGTTTGCGGAAATGCTGCAGAGGGACGTGGTGGCTGATAACGCCATGGTTTCTGTGCTTAGCAAGCATGGATGCGTGGAGGAGGCTCGTGATTTGTTCGATAATATGCCGCAGCGGAACTCGGCTTCTTGGAATTCTATGATAACTTGCTACTGCAAGTTGGGCGACATTGGCTCTGCCCGCTCAATGTTTGATGCAAACCCAGTCAAAGATGTGGTCTCTTGGAATGCGATGATTGATGGGTACATAAAAGCGGACCAGCTACTGGCTGCTCAGGAGTTATTTGTACGGATGGGAACTGCCAGGAATTCTGTTACTTGGAATACTATGATATCAGGTTATGTTCAGTGTAAGGAATTTGGGAAAGCAATAGCCACTTTTCAAGAGATGCGGCTTGAGAATGTGAAACCAACCGAAGTCACCATGATTAGTTTGTTATCTGCCTGCGCTCACCTTGGAGCGCTGGACATGGGTGAATGGATTCATGATTACATCAGGAGGAAGCGTTTAAATATTGATGCTGTTTTAGGTAATGCCCTTATAGATATGTACAGCAAATGTGGAAGCATAGAAGCTGCTTGTGATGTATTCAACAGGCTTCCTGTGAAAAATATCTTCTGTTGGAACTCGATCATAGCAGGATTGGGCACAAATGGTTATGGTGAAAAGGCAATCGATCTCTTTGCTTTGATGCTGGAGGAGGGACTAAAGCCAGATGGGGTCACCTTTGTTGGACTCCTTAGTGGGTGTAGTCATTCTGGTTTGGTTTCTGCTGGCAGAAGATATTTTTCTGAGATGCATGACATTTATGGAGTTACACCAGCGATTGAACACTATGGCTGCATGATTGACCTATTGGGACGAGCAGGGTTGCTCAAAGAAGCTGTTGAACTTGTGAAAACCATGCCAATGAAGCCTAATGCGCAGGTATGGGGAAGTTTGCTCAGGGCTTGTCAAATTCATAAGGACACTGAACTCAGTAAGCATGTGGTTCAGAATCTGCTGGATTTGGATCCACGCGATGGAGGAAATTACGTGTATTTATCTAATTTTTATGCATCATTAAGTTGCTGGGATGAGGTTAATGTGTGCCGCAAGGTAATGATTGATAGAGGGGTACACAAAGAACCAGGATGCAGTTCAATAGAGCTGGACGGTATAGTGCATGAGTTTGTGGCTGGGGACAGTAGACACCTGCAGATCATGCAAATTAACTTGTTTCTAGATGAGATTGCAAAGAAGTTAAAAGAGCATGGCCATGAGTCTAATAGAGCTCTAGTGCTCCATGATATTGAGGATGAGGAGAAGGAAACTGCAGTCAGCTATCACAGTGAACGAATTGCTGTTGCTTTTGGGCTCATGAGCACACCACCTGGGAAGACTATCAGGGTGGTGAAGAACCTCCGCACATGCAGTGATTGCCATTCTGCTCTTAAAATTATTTCAAATGTATACAAGAGGGAAATTATTGTGAGGGATAGGAAAAGGTTTCACCACTTCAAGGATGGATGCTGTTCCTGTAGGGATTATTGGTAAATCAAAACATACTATTGGAGGGCATAATTTGTTTTGTTATCAATGGATACCTAAACCGAGTTTGTACCTGTGGGTATTATTACTCACTTCCTTAGACTGATCCAATGACAATCACTTCAACATCATGAGGCTTCTTTATCCTAAAATATTGTGTTATTAATACCATTATGGGCAATCTGCCTTTTCTCGCTCGTCAGAACCGTGTTCTTCCATGCTTGCTATTCCCGAGTTGCCCAGAATTGTGTATCATTCTAACATTTTGTGCACGATATGAAAGAGTAAGCGTCCTGCATTTCTTAAGCAAACTGAAAAAAGTTTCTGTCTCATGTAGCTGTTAAATGCATAGCAGGCATTCTACCTGCAATGATAACTCTTATATGGTACAAATATCAGCTTATGTCGATTGGCATTGCTAGTTTTTTCTTTTTTAAAAAAATAATTAATGAAGTTGGGCTACACTTGGACAAATTTGTCATTGGTAAGAAATATCTCAACATTATTGATGTCATATAAAAGCCTTTATAAATACATTACACACGAATTATAATAACTAACCTCTCCCTCAGACGTAGTGACCTAGAAATACAATGGTTTTCAGCTTTATTTGTCTGCGATCACCCGTACACCGTACAAACTCAATTAAAAACCCATTTGATTCCACCCAAACCTGTTTATTCTGAGACAGAGACCCTCTAGCTGCTGCTGCCGCCGCCGCCGTTTCTAGACCTTAATAGCCTTGATACTTTTGTTCTGTCTTTGGATGAAAGAGTGATGCTGCAGCATGTGCAATGGGGATCATCCACATAGTAATGTTTGGATACGCTCGCTTTCCTGCGCATTCATCACCAATTGACAAGTGAGAGAGAGCCAAATTGGCAGAGCTACCACAAATTCTGTCAAAGAAGTTTATGAGGCATTCATTTCCCAAAAGCAGGCGTTTGCATTTACTGCAGCAATGAGCTAGTCTAGTTCACTAGAGTTGATTTAAATGTAGATGTGAACTCAAAAATGGCAATAGACTCTCACTCAAAACATATCCATTTCCATAGAAGAGACGAGCACTCCATCATCTTCCCAATTAAAATCCTTGGCCTTTGGATCCTTCCCAATTAGCTGAAGAGGCGCTTCCAGTGGAGGTGGGGACTGCAGGGAAAAAACATAAATCAGCAGCCATAAAAGGTATCATCCATAGGTTCATAATGCATCCTAGGCTCTATAATTTTCTTATGCTGATTTCTGAGAGACTAGCTTCTGGATATAGGACAAAGGGTGAGTTTTCACTGCTGAAAGAAAAGTACCATGCAGCGAATGAGAGGCCAGTTGATCCCCCGGAAGAAAGGATGTTGCTTGATTTCATTGGCACCATTATTTGATCCTAGACGGGATGCAGGGTCTCTCTGTAACAACGCATAGATGAGTTGCCTGGCTGCGAGACTTACCTGGAGTGTGAAGTAAGGATTCAATTCATCAGATTCTCCAGGAAGAATACTAAAACAAATGCCTAACATAACAATTAATTCACAAATTTAGATGGAATATAGCCGTGAAAGTCCAAAGGAAGCATAATCTAACTTTGCTGAAATCCTTCGGTCAAAAAAGATAAAAATCCATTTAATGTTAAAGAGCAGAATGGATGACGTTGAGAAAACACTAAACCCATCAACAGAAGGAAGGACGTTCTCATGTAATGTCTTGTACAGGTAAAGTTCATACTGGAATGCTACTTGGGAATGTTAGATCCTTGTACAAGATGTTGGCAAATGTCTTCTGCCTGTTCTTTCCTCTAAAAGGTGTGCGCCCGTACAGCATCTCGTACAATAAGATGCCTACATGTGTGAAAAAAGTACGCCTATCAGAAAATGATGCAACTGTTGTCTCGACCAATTTAATAAGGAGTACAAGATGAGGTTGAAACAAGAGCAGACAACTATGGACGACGAGGTAGGATCTACAAACTTCATGTACTTACCTAGGGCCCACCAATCAATAGCGCTGCTATGCCCTGCCCCTGTTATAATTTCCTGCGAAGGCAAACCGAATTCAACTTGTAAATGTCAGAGCAACCATGCTGAGGTATAATTGAAGCCTTAATTTGAGAATTAAACACTGCATTGTAAATGATTAACTGGACTTTCTGTGTGTAAAGTTCCTCCTTATGCAGTTACTCAATAATCTAAACAAAGTAAATATCCAAAAAGGCATGGAGATCCATCATACAGGTGCAATGTACTCTTCAGTTCCGACAAAGGAGTTAGATTGTGATACTGGTTCGGCAACAAACATTGGTGGTGGCTGACTCCTTGATCTTCTTCTATTTTTGGGAGGTGGGTGATGTATTATCTGTTGAACATGGTAGAAGTTAGTACATTTATGGTCCCTTGTTTGAGCATTTTCAAATTCAACCATTGAGCGAGCCTATTACAATCCCAAGTCCTCGACTCTTTATCAATTGCAAATAACTTTCTTAAGAAGTTGACTATTAGATAGGAATACAAAACTTACCTGGGGTTTACAGGATGTCAAGAAGGATAAGTCGAAGTCAGTCAATACAACATGCCCATCCTTCTGGAGTAAAATGTTCTCAGGCTTCAAGTCCCGATATACTATTCCTGCTCCAGAAAGAACAATACACCAGATCAAAAAAAAAGGTTTTCTCATGAAAGCGCACAGAGAAAGATCATCATTGATGAACTTGGTGCAACAAAAACTTGAATTATATGCTAGAAGATTCAGTGACTCTGCATTCGTAACTTTTATTAACTAGTTGAGTATGTCTGATGAAGTCTAACCCATTGAAAAATGAATTTCCGTTTGTTTTTCAAAATGAACCTGGGCTGTAATAAATTAATCAACAATATTACTCTGCAAATTATTGGCAGTTGCAGGAAAAAATCTTTAATGATGTCCCATCCCTTACAGTGCAGAAATGTATATGGAGGAAAATAACGAGCTTAAACACATCATTAAAAGTATCTTGACTTTTTCCTCCTGGCTGTAGTATATCAGTCAAGGACATAAGACTAAGCATAATGCAATGTCACAAGCCCTTGGTTCTAGATATCTCTTCCCCTTCTAGACGAATAATTAACTTGTGATATTGACATACCTAAGCAATGAAGATACTCCAAACCAACAAGAACCTCTGCTGCATAGAACCTGGAAACAATGAACAGTTTACACTAAGTAGCTGGAGGTTGTGCCTGGCAAAGGTTAACTATCCCAAACATAAAGCTTAGAAAAGTTCCATCCGTTGGCCACCAGAATTGTCCAACAGTGAAAATACTAGTGAAGAAGACCAACTCGGAGGCACTGATTCATCAAAGAATATACCCAGCACTAGAGAAAGTACTGTCAAATTGGTAAGATTATTCAATTTATTCACATAGGACAGCCCAGATTTGCATCAATCCGCGAGGGCAGATAAATATAATCATTTTGCAGGATGCTAAACCAAATTGAACATGAAATCATAACCATTTCTAGTATCAAGAAGAATCACTCTTCTAAAGCTGGCAAAAATGTCGAGAGCGATAAAGTCTAAGAATGGAATGTTGAGGGTACCTCGCAGAATCCTCCGTAAATATTTTCATTGGCTGTTTGTCAAGCAAAGCAAACAATTCTCCACCAGGGCAAAAATCCGTGATTAAACAAACATGTGTTGAAGTCTGGAAATGAAACAGAATCATAAGATGATCGGAAATGAAACAGAATCATAAGATGATCATTTTGAACTCTACAGATGCATCGAAAGAGACATATGCATAAGTCCGTACTTCCTAGAAAATTTCCATTCCTAAACCTTTCCAATGACTATGTCTCATGATGAAATTCTTGGTGGGGAAAGAGTGCCACCTGAAATTGTAGAAGAATGACTCATTGAAACACAAACCATGACATGACGTAACTTATGTGGTAATTTGGAATTTTGAAAACTGAACATCCTGAATTGCTAAAAGATTTTTCTTACATTACGCCTTATATGGTTGTAGCGTCCACTAAATCTTTGGATCTATAATGATGCAGGGATACTTTATATCCTGAGAGATGTAAATGTTGCGGTGATAACATTATTTAAAACAAAAGATTAGAGAAAGAGTAACATCTCCTTTTGTTTTTTTGTTTAACACATCTTCCATTTATCCTTGTGAATCACTTGTTAGCAATGATTTTGTATCATTTCCATCCAGACAAGTCCAGTGATAACTCTATCTTAAATGCGGCTATTGATTGTACACATATCCAGTTACATTATAGTGGAGTATCCAACGATGAAAAACATCCAACAATCGGCAAATATCTTCAAGGAGTAAACGTAAGACCTGAAAGGAACTGTATAGCGCTGGAAGAAAAGGATGATCCAGTAATGAAATGATTTCTCTTTCAATACATGCTCGGTGAACCTGCAGACAGCAAACAACCAAGTGTTACATCCTTGAAGCTTTACACTAAAGTGCTTGAATTACGGATGCATCAGTTAAAGTTAATGTCTGCAGGCTTTTGTTAGTCATGCACACATCTGTGCCCAAATTGCCATGTTTCCTTTATGCTACTTGAGAATGATGTTGAATCCAAATGATTCAGTGCATGGTATTTTGGAAATTGACCTTCAGAATCACACTAGCAATCAGAGTTGGATGATAACAATGATGATAATCATGCTAAAGACAGAGATAACTAGTAGGATGATTGTTATATTTTTCTCTCAAGTTGTCATTCAAGTCATAATGAGCTGATAATGAAGTTATGATCCACAGATATCAGGTGTTGGGGTGATGTTAATCATCATGTGCTGCTAGAAGACAGCAATAAAACAATGTTATAAGAATTAACTCGCAATATTAAAGTTGTGAGTCCTTCACACATGCAAACCTTGTTACGATTCAACATCATTGATTTTTCCATCGCCTTCATAGCAAACAGTTCACCTGTATCTTGCAGTTCCACTAAATGAACGCTGCAGCAAAATCACAAACTTAGTAAAGTTCTTTAATTCCAAAATGCTATCTGTAGCTTATTTGCTTTTTGAGAATATAGTTACCTAATACACAAACATGATCTCACTATTACAATGGATGGATGTCATAGCCTCATAGGTATGTGTAACTGGATACATTCTATATAGAATTGACAGACTGCAACCTAGTTATTGCTCAGGAACCCTGCATACCTCCCAGTGTCACCACAACCCAAAGGCCTGATGGGCTTAAAATGTTGCAGGCCAATTGTTTCACCACGTGCTGTGATCTATTCCAGATATCCAAACAAATATATATTGTCATCAGTACAGATGAGAAGAAATTCATGAATATGTGAAAATATTAGAATCCTACAAACTGAAAAACATTAGATCTGTGTACTAGAAGCACAAATACATAAATAAAAAATAATAATAATATTATAGATATGTGGCAAAAGTTATAACATAAACGAGACATCAAGCAGAGACACAGCCATCCAATGATTTGAAACAAAACCTTCCAACAGCATCATAACAGCATACAGCTGGCCAGGAAAATGTTAAAGTGACCAACACATACCTTTTGGATTGCTATCCATGAAGGACTATATCTTTTGTGAGGCCTTGGAAAGACGGGTTGAGAATGAATTGCCCACAAATCTTCTGGCCTCTAAATGATGGAACCATTTAAATTGCATCAGCTACATTCTAAATAACTCGCAAGAAAAGTAGCAGTTTCTCATCTCCCAATGACACATGAGATATGATGGCCGGAGTCTAAAACTGTAAATGAAAATGCAAATGTTAATACTTTAAGCTTCTGAAAGTTGATGCTATCATCTATGTCGTAATAGATGAGTCCTGTATGCAGTTGAACCTAATGTGCTCTCTATAACAGATGTATTAAAGCTGTGTGGTACCCGCTTTATATTTTCTAGTACAAAGACACTTCTTGCTAGTTGTGCACATAGATGCACAGATAGGTAGTGGGAGAAATATAGAACTATAGAACAATTGGCATGGTCATAACTTAGGAAAAAAAAAACAATTCTTATCTTTGATTCGATAACAACATTCAAAAGAACATGTCATCGCAAGGCTTGATTTGATATGCTAATTTTTTTTCTGGAAGGTAAACCGGCGAATTACAAGACTTGAATGTATCTTTCAGAGAGATGGAAATCAGCAGATTTCAAGAAGATAAGCGAGTTGGCAAATAAATTTTTAAATAAAGGTATTAAAGTAAAGCCCAGTCATGGAAAAAAGGAATACCTTACCAAATTGGCATCAGGAAGCTCACGGACCGCTTCATCAACATTTTCAGCTGTAGCTTTGACCTGGTAAAACAGATATAAATCACATTGACCATAGTGGGAATACGAGTGCCAATATGTCATCTATGCTGATGCCTGGCAATACTAGACAGGCTTTAACCAGTTTTTTCTTGATTCTCTGTACACAAATCATTTATTAGCGCGGACTCTCACCAGTTTAGCACTTTGTTGCTCTGTCTTTTCTGAAAGACGGCTTCTAAGGGGTTCCAAATGATCACTTCCATCTAGTTGAACACCAATGAAGTATTGAAGCTCACCCTAAAAGGGAAAATTTCACGAAAATTGAAAAAAATATTCTTGCTGAGAAAGCTGATTCATGAATTGTTTCAATGACTATCTAATGCAAGAAAAAGTAGCCACCTTCTGGTCACGCATAGGTTGCAAGTGAAACAGGTTCCAAAATTTCTTCCCTGCAAAATGGGAACTCGTCACATTTTGAGTGACGTTAATGATAGAATTGGAAAGTACAGTATCCAAGTGAATTGTAATCTCAAATGGGGCTAATATTCATGATGTGTAGGTTAATCAAGGGGGGATCGAGGTTGAGGTAATGCACTGCTAGATTCATTGTAAAACAGCACCGACAGAACATCTTACTCACCGCTCTTAGTATAGTTGATCAACTGAACAGTGATCTCTCTTTGTTCTCTTATAGCATCTCTGATCTTGGAGACAGTTGCCTGATCTGTTTCAGGACCTTGAAGAAACCTGTACGCTTAGAAGATGTAGTGAAGCATTAAAAGAGTTCAAGATAGAATATATACTAATGAGGATTACACTGGCGGCAGACTGTCAGGAATGTTTTAGGGTAAAAGCCACAAAAAAACCCAAACTTTGCTAATTGTGATACATTTACCCCAAACTTGTACTCATGTGACATATTTACCTCAAACTTGTACAGTGTGATACATTTACCCCAAACTTGTTTTCTGTGACACCAAAAACCCTAAACCTTTTTCAATGACACCAAACAACGCCAAATTTGTAACTGTATGACATATTTACTCCCAAAATTTGATGTCACAGGAAAAAGTTTGGGATTTTTGGTGTCACAAAAAAAGTTTGAGGTAAATGTGTCACATAAATAAAAGTTTGGGATTTTTGGCGTCTCAGAAAAAAGTTTGGGATAAATGTGTCACAGTGGGCAAAGTTTGAGGTTTTTTGTGTCATTAATAATAGTTTAGGATAAATGTGTTACTCTACGCAAAATTTAGGTTTTTTGTGGTTTTTTCCCAATGTTTTAATTTATCAGACTTATCCATACTATAATTACATGGAATATATTATAAATGTCAATGGTTTTGCATTCATATTATGTTGCTAATGTCATATTTTCCAACTTTTAGGAAACTATGTAACAAATTTTTAATTGCAAGACTCTACTGGTGCAGTGCCATGTAGGCTAGCAACTGAAGAACTGAAGTGCCCATGCAATGATGTTAGGAACTAATCTTGTAAGGGCTCAAAAGGGAGATCATCAACCTCTACACCATAATAGTTGAGTTCATAGGTGTCAATGAAAGAGGACATGAGCAGTGTTACTGGAAGTTACTCCTTCAAATCGACTCGCTACATGGAGGAAGCACTCTTGCGGATCCTTAGGACATCTTCTCATTTCACTTTCGATCTTTATTATTTGCAGCATTGTGCAATATTCAGAAAAGAAATTTTTGGTTGGCATTTGTAATATTGAAACCAATCTAAATACTAAATGATCCATTGGGTTAAAGACATTGGGACCCTTTAATTAGAGCAAATGACAAATATGATGGGTTATTATAGTATGGATATGGTCTATTGATTGTGAAAGATGGTTACAGATCCTAATATGAAGCACGAAAATTCTCACCTACAGTTTCTTCCCAAAATTTCCTCACGGGTATATTCAGTCAATTCAAGGAAGCTGTCAGAAGCAAATATCTGCACATATAGGACCAAAATAAGTCTGCAGATGTCATCAGCTCAAAGCACAAATTGCATATTGATGGAGAAGACTCACAAAATAGAAACTGGAAAGCTATCCGTACCACTAATTTTTTATGTGAACGGATATCTTATCCAGCACAGTGATCTGTAAGACATCTCTAACCACCAAACATATAATGATCATTGAGGTATGGAGTTCATTGTAGCTAGGTGTGTGTATTAGAGTTATTGCAATTTTTCAGTATCAAATCTCTCAGATACAGTTTGTGGTATGAGTGCAGGTAATACTTTTGAGTCCTAACTGCAACAGAGATTGTCAGAGTATATTGCTTTTCCATATCTTGAATTTATGAAAGTCGTATGCTCTCAATCTATAATTCACCTAAGACAATATATATTAAGTTCTAGAAAATCATCGAAATCTCCCGGAGGAAAATTGATGAAAGTTAAATATCTAATATTTGTAAAGCAAATTGTTCGTTCTCAATTTTATAATTTCAAATCGCAGAAAGGAACCAAAAAAATCCAAAGGACGACAGCTAAACTTACAATTGGATTATCTGGAAGTCTGGGATCTGAAATCACAAAATTCTTTTCAATGCGCTCCAATGTGGTTGCAAGGTCCATTCCTTGGCGTACATCCCTCTCTCTATCAGTGCGGTCCCAACTGTCTCTGATTTCAAAATCTTTTGTCACCAAAAATTCAGGTTCAATACTTTGTTGTAACTCTTGCTTCCCTCCAATGCTTGAAGACCTCCCTCTGAGCCTAAATTCAGTAGAACCTCTCAGCAAAATGTTAGCTATAAGGCTTGCACAATTGCTTAAAGTGAGGTTCGTGAGAGAAAAATAGGGATTAGTACGATTAGAGTGTCCCACTTTCTTGGAAGCATTGCTTTCCTTTCTTCAAATTACCAGCAAAGTTCAAAGCACATAAGTTTGATGGAGTAATAGTTCATATACATGGTTTCTAATGTTTTCTCAAATACTAACTGCTGGATACACTAATTGACTTTGAAGGACAATGGCGATTTTGAGAGTATCAGAGAGATCACATGTTTGAAGTGATCATTAGCTTATTGAATGGAAAAGAGAGAACCAACCCCACATGCATTGAGTGCTTAAATGTAAAAACTCACCCCGGTAAGGAGATACGTGCTGATTTTCGAGATTTCTTTTCTGCTTCTTGAATGGAACTGGTACGCGGCAAATTACTTGTGTGATCCACCAGAGGAGTTTGTCTACCAGGGGTGCTCAGTTTTTCTGTATCAATGGACTTTGGTGGGAAGGAGTCGAGGTTAAATCTCTCCAGTTCTTTATTCTTAACATCATTACTTATAGACCGAATATGAGATCGTGGATGCTTCACTGTTTGGACAACCTCTGTGATGGAATCTAAAGCCTCTTCCTTTTGACGAGCTGTCACATGGATGATTCGAATATTGAAAGTGAAATCATTGTGTGTGCGGGATACAGCGTCAAGTTGCACTCAACACTTACCATCATAGCGGATTAAGGACTGAGGCAATCCATTTGGCCGCACTGCTTTGTCAACGATCCCCTCTGTGTACTTGCTGACCTCAACTTGCATTCTGCAAGGAACTAAACATTAGTGAAGACAATGCAACATGGAAAGATTCTGATTTGTCTGCAGAAACAGACACATGCTATAAAACTTGTAAAAGAATCATCACAATCTCCTTCTTTTCCACACTCTCATAAACATTTTTTATTTAACCACCAAGCCAAGTACACGTGAACTCTTATGCTGACTCGATGCATTCATGAATTTGGTGCTCTGCATCCATGATTTCCATGCATGGAACCATTTCCAAATATGTCCTTCTCCATCACTTATTACTTTTACGACACATAATTTGCTTATATATCATGCAAGAAGGTCATGTTGCAGCAGCGAGTCAAGTCGCTTTGTCGCGGAGTTAAAAGGGACAAATCTCTCCAACACATACGGCCAATCTTTCTCTGAGCATCACACTAAGGGTCTATAGCGACATGAGAACAAGGAGGTAGGATTGTCAAGATGAAACTACTAGAACCTGTAGTACGGCAACTACAACACCATGATAAATTGTATATCTCTGTCCTCATCTAAATTAAAAGTTTACATGCCTCATGCACAATCAAGACTACCACAGCAAAAAATGCGTGTACACAGACAAGAGGAGGTGAAGGAAAAAAGACCGACCCAATGAATTTGATGGTGTTTCCTTTGTCATCTTTGATAGGGGTGAGAGTGAGGAGGTTCCAAAAGGGAGTTCCGTCCTTCTTGTAGTTCAGAAGCCTACCACAGTAGCTTTTCCCGGTTTTCACAGCATCCCTTATCTTGGCCACTTCATTCTTGTCTGTCTCCGGTCCTTGAAGAAATCGGCTGAAGATAAAAACGCATAGAGCCTTCAATGCTTTGTGTCAGATTGTGGCAATTCATGCCGTGCTCGTGTTCAGCAATCACGGCATTGTTCGAAGGATCTTAATTGGATTACGTAGGTGCTGGTTTGAGTTAAACATTACATAGAATCATGTTAGATTCGTTCGATTCTTCTGCAAATTTCTCAGATGATCACCTCATATCGACTGTCATCGTATTATGACAGGAAAGAAAAAAAGGAAAAACCAAAATGAGTCAGCAGCTGCATCAGCCTGTTTTAACGAACTTAACGGACTTGATTATAAAAAGGTGGAATTACAGGTTATAAAACGAGGGGACTCGGCTCAAACTCAGTTCTGGACTCACCAGTTCCTCCCGATGACCTCCTTGGAGGAGTAGCCGGTCATGGTGAAGAAGCCGCTGCTCGCGTACAGGATCGGGCAGTCCGGCTTCGTCGCGTCCGACACCACGAACGTCTGCTGCAGCGACGCCAGCGCGTTCTTCAGCTCCTGCGACACCCTCGGCAGCGCGTCCGACCCGAGGCTCGAGTCCTCCGACGTCCGCGTCGAGTCCGCCGCGAACCTCTCCGACGAGTTCTTGCTCCGCTCGCCGCCGTCGCCCGACACCCTGATCGTGAAAACCGGCGCCTTGACGCCCCCTCCCCGCCCTCCGGCAGCACTTGCAGCCCCCACTCCGCCGTCCGCTCCGCGATGGACGCTCCGGTCAGGATCGGGCCCCGCCCGGTTCGGGAGGCCGACCCGCCGTTGGAGGCCGCCGCGAGATTCGGAGGGCCGAGGTCCGAGCTCGGTTGGGGACGATTGGAGGCCGCCTGATGGTTCTCGAAGGCCATCCACTTGTCGGCTTGCTCTCGGTTGACGAAGACCCGCGGAGACTCTTCAATCTCGTCGGGGGCGACGCGAGGTTGCGATTGGATTGGTACCGAAGCTGGTTTCTCCATCTTCCGACTCTGTTTTCGCCGGGAAATCCTGGAAGCAGGATGAGATTAACCTGAGGAAATGAGCACAAATTCAGCTGCTGCTGGTTGCTAATCATGATTCTGGAACTTGGGTTTTCTTCTTCTTCTTCTAGATTGAGCTTGTTTACATGAAAAGTTGGAACTTTCAGCTAACTGGCTCCCGTAGCTGTTTCTGGGAAGCTCCTTAGAGAATTAACAAGACTTGAGAATAGAATGTGAAGTTTCAAAGCAAAAGCAGACCAGGACAGCACACTGAAAAGCCAGCTAAACCCATCAAAACCTAGTTCAACAACCGAAAACCGACCTGAATAAGAGCTGAGCTTCAGTTGAAATCTGCGTACAATCTAAATGGGGACTGAGCCGGTGGTACTCACTGACCGATGCTCAATTTGCAGGAGCTTCTTCAGAGTTCAAAAGTCAAGTCCTTGCTGGTTCTTGATGACAATCCCTGCAGGTACTAGCTCTCTGTCTTCAGTCTCTGGCCTACAATGTTTCTGGTAAGGAATCATCTATCATAAGAATAACCCGAAATGTACAATTTCTCTAGATTTCATCGTTAGGGAGTGTGCTGCAAAGAGAGTAGAACAGCTGGGAAGAGATAGCGTTCGGATATCAGAATTAATATGAGTCGCCAAATGTACTTTCTTCTTACCCAACAAGAAGAAAAAAAGGAAGAAAATAATAGGCTGTGCTCGTTGGATGTCCATTTGATCCGGATGTGTTCCTGTGTATGGATGCGCCGAGGCCGTTGATTCTTTATAATCCGTCCAATCGTTGTGGATTTAGCATTTTTCTCCCTGTTTTCCTGGATGTCACGTTTTCGGGGAAAAAAGTCAGAAATCTTGAAGCGTTTCCTGAAGCAAACGCAGAAGGAGATTATGAGGCCAGAAAAGATTGACATGGGATGATTTGATGATAGATTTCGCTATCACCTTAACTTCATTTTGGTCCTTTTATGGAAGAGACCGCGTGCGAGTGTGTGTGTGTGTGTCGTGAAAAGAGATGCGTACATACCATCGGGACCACAACATTGTCGCGCGGTCCTGTTAACTTCCACGTCCGTTTGCTTGCGCGTATTTCGTCCTTGAAGTCAGGAACGGGTGAATTTACAGCGGCTTGACCTCATGAAGTTGGCAAGAGAAAGTCAGTGTTGGGTTGCGCACGCAACATTACTGCTTGTATGTGGTGAGGGATGATACACAGGTGCATGGTTTTTAGGAATTGAATGAGAAAATGTTCGCGCGTGCATTGAATTCTAGTCCTCTGCCATCAATACCGGCTTCTGCATGGCCAGGTATAGGTGGGACTTCCTTTTCTTGCTTGATTATATCCTTCACCTAACAAGTTCAGGCTGTATTCGAGATGTCCCGAGTTTCGAACGCGAGTCTCGTGTTCCCCTCTAGGCCGTTCGCCCGGTGGATGGGCCGGAGATATATTCTCGAGCTTGAAGCGAGATTGATTTTGAGATAAACCATCCCGTTACCGGAGACATAGCTCTAGGTGATGTTTTCTGTGTGCACGCATCGTACCTAGCATTTATATCTGTTAACACAGTATGCCACTGCACCTGCCATTTATCGCCGAAATTCACCAGCTATACATTTATCTTCTTCTTATTCTTTTCGCTAGGACGACAAAGCGAAACAGTCGATGAAGGTACAATAATTGCAGCCAGTGTGCGGTAATAAGTTAGGTCGGGATCCTCCGTCGGAGGCCATTGATGACAGACAATGATCTCGTAGATCCTAAGACTAAACGCCAGAGCATCACAAGTCGATACGTGTGGGTCGAGAGGTACTTGACGACTGTGTGTTGTGTCCCTCACGAAACAAATTTTCATCTTCACGTAAAGGACGTTCAGACATCACCAAAGTATAGGAGGAGCAGATAAAGCACGTGGCATGGGTTGCAGCCACAAGGGCTTATTTGGTTGTTTCTTGTGGATGCGAGTCCAAAGCTTGAGGCTTTCAGCGAAGACATCTTCATGTGGTGAGTGGGCGACCGCTCAAGAATCTGGGGGGCCCTCCCTAAAACCATCTGCACATCTTCACATTGGAGAGGAGGGCTGGTCATTGCTTGTGGCAATCATTTTTACCTATGGGCTCTCTATGGGGACAAGAGGGACGGGGTTGAATTATGGCACGAGTGGTTTTAAAGCAAAGGTGATGTGAGCACGGTGCGGTTCGATTTGGTTTGGTCTAGGTACCGATTCGCGACAATACCATCCGAAGCTATAATTGCAAATAGACTGAACCGAAACGTTTTCGCAGCCTGGGGCTTTCTAAATCGAACCCAACAGTTCTTCTTTCTGGTTTTGAGAAATCGCAAACCGAAAGCTGGAATGGAATAAGCTTTAGATAGCTCACTGATTTAATTAAGAATCAGGCCACTAAGTTGCAACAAATCACAATACAATTCCAAAATGCAAAGCTAAGCTACTATATAGTTTAAGAAAAAGAATTACACGACGAAATTTGGTTTTACTGTTTGATTCTGGTTTAAGAAAAAGTTATGTTAGGGTTGGGAATCCTCTGGCATCAAATTAAACTGCAAAAGCATGGGTTTGTGATTAATGGTTTAAACCATCTTACAAGAGACGGGCGTTCGAAATTCTAGGAGCACTCGAGTAAATTCCAACTGGCAAGCGGCGAGGTATTCAGAACAATTAGATCTGGACACGGCCGATGGCCATGGACTGAAAGGAAGTTTGAACTTGACGTTTCCATTAATATAATGAGTGAAACAGACAGATTCTTTTTTCTTGCAGAAATGAGTGGTGTACTACAATGTGTCACAGCATTATCAACTCATGGAAGACGATAGGGATATAGAGGCACATCGAACTAGCCAACTTTCAGAGGCAAATAGACAATCTCAAGTAGAGCTGGACTGGCCTGGTTTGAGATGGCCTTGCTCCACAAGTGAAGCAAGACAGTCGTCAAACATCTCTTCGACCGACTTGAACTCGAACCCTAAGCTCTTCAGCTTCGACGTATTGTACTCGTAGTACGGCCTATCCAGAGGCTCCAACCTGTTAAACAGGAACTGGCAAAACTTAGCAACCAAACCATATACATATATAAACCGATTTCTGCAATAAATCATGTCAGTAGTTGTCATACATCATCATTTAATCAGGGTTTTTGCAGCTAGCAGGGCTAAATTATGATAAAGGAAGGAAAAGGAGGACGACAGGCCACGAGATTGATGTTGAATGATGATGATATTATGCATTCTTGACACTTTGATGTGTTGTGTCTCTCGTTTGGCTGAGGTTCGTGTACCTATGTTTGTCTGGGACCCGGATCAATGTCCTTCCGATATCAGTGAGACCTTTTCGTGTGTTACTCGAGTCATCCATCCACCCAGCCAACCGAGAAGTACGAAAATCTCAATAGAACTTCTAATTTTGGAATGCGTATATTGAAATTTTTAGCACATGGTAATCTATGATTGAGCAGGTGGACAGGCAATGAAATGATCCTTGAGCACTTTAAAACGTCTCTTCCAAAGGACACGACTGTCATGCCGACATTTAAGAATGTCTCGGCTATGTCCAATATCAAAGGCACAGCATTCAAACAACCAATTAATTGAACTGGTAATTTTTTTTTTTTTTTTTTAAGGGTTGGGTTGTTAGTTTACCAACCTTCTTGGGACTGGTAGAGATGGATACCGCGACGATAAGAATGATACCAGTTCGTTGTTGTCCAGGACAACTGCACTACAAATGTAGCGCCCGCAAGCACTTCGTTCCTCGTACACGAGAACATGGCAGCGCGCGACGTCGTCGATGTGGACGTACCCCATCCTCCCATGCCATTGGAATTTTTCTGTTTCCCCTGCTTTGCATCAGCAGAGCAAGCTCATCTTAATCATGAAACAGATGAAATCACAGCCACAAGTTGGTATTGGTTGAGTGATTAATCAATTAGACGGCAGAGGACACCACCTTTAAGTAATCCGAGGACATCGGATGCAGTCGAGCACAAAACCGGCGGCAAACTGGGTCCAATGAGAAATGCTGGAAGCACCGTGACAAGGTCGATTTTGTTCTCGTCGCAGAATTCCCAAGCTGCCTTCTCAGCTAAGGTTTTGGATAGAACGTACCATATCTTCCCAGATACACGAAGTTTGTGACATTTATATTAGCCAGATAAATCATCATAATGCACATCATCCCGCGACTTAATCAAGCAAGAAAGAGAGTTTTCAAGACCTCTCCGAGAGCAGAATGTCCCAAAAAACTATACCGGTTTTATAGAACATTACCTGGAGTCTTTCGCAAAGTTCTATGGAGCTCCAAGTCGACTCGTCCAAAGGTACGTTTGGGTCTATATCATCTCTAGCCCGCACTGTCGAAGAAGACGAGGTAAGAACCACACGCCTTAGGTTTGGGTTTTTCTTGCACGAGCGTAGCACATTCAAAGTACCCTCGATGGCCGGTTCCAGGATCTCTGCCTGCAATGCAAGTTGAGCGTATCATATGAAATCGAGTCAACCAAACTTACTGCTTTCGGCACTTGATAGCAACTCATAGGACAGTTTCAGACAATGTCCAGCACTAAAAATCTCATCAATTTGTTCTACCCCGCAATTCAAAGGTTCGGCCTATTCCCGATGTGACCGGAAAATGACTCGACCATGCTAGGATCTAAAGCTAGAAAAGGTCACAGGCTCAAAGTGGGCTGCGATAACAACTTGCCTTTGGATCTCTAGAAGGTTTCAGTACAGGGGAGGCGGTGTGGAACACGCCCTCGCATCCCATAATCGCCTCGTCGAAGCTTCCCTCTTTCATTAAATCCGCCTTCACCAGCCGGAGCCTCTCTTTCGCTCCCTCCAGCTTCCACAAGTGTGCCACTTTCTTCTTATTCCCTGCCAATGAAGCATTAAAATTATAGCGTCATGTTAGCCAAATTCGATGCTTCTTTAAGGGAAACCAAAACAAATGATGTTGTACGACAGCCATTCAATGATGATATGCGCTGAAAGTACACGGACCGGGGTCTCTGACTGTTCCAACGACATGATAACCAGATAAGAGAAGCCTTTTGGTCAACCAAGAAGCAAGATAACCAGCAGCTCCTGTAACACAGACTTTGCCTTTATATTCAGAATCCATTTTCTTGTTTTTCACTCACATACAATGTTTCCAAGCCCTGTTAAAGTTGTGCTATAGCCTGTCATTCGACAATCATTATATACCAATAACAGTGTCGCTTCACGGGGTCTTTAGAAATTGTCAAGTGCGGAGAAGGTAAGTCATCTAATGCTCGTGAGCTATGCATATTTCTGAAATCACCCAAGAAAAAAAAAATGGAAACTCTCTAAAACAGAAAGCAAGATTTAGAGTTTGTTTAGGAGAATCATTGTTTGCATTCAAGAACTTGTGGATGTTTGTAAGCAAGACTGTGACCAGACCAAGCTGTTGTTCTTGATTTAGGTGAATCATTCGAAACCGATGGACCTATTCCCGTCCCATAGCTCAGTTAGCTACACCTAATACCGATTTTCGGTTCGATCCGACTTGGCGAAATCCTTCAAGACACTGACTTTCCCGTGGGTAAGTAGCATTATATTATAAAGCATGAACCTTGCATCATGTCAGAGCTGGCTAAAGCTCCGCGACATGCATCATCAATAGACGTTGATCGAACGCTGAGCATAGACGAACATGACCACCGCGCAAGACCGAACATGGTAATGAGAGATAAGAGTCGAGATTACAGAGTCATCTAGATGGTCATTACCAGTTTTCAGGAATGATGGACCAAAATATGGTAGAATATGATAATTGCAACAGAGTAGCATCCTGTTAGTTGAATTTCACGTCTAGTGTTTTTGGTTACGCGGAAGTGCTTACGAGTCAAATCCGTGGCCTTTAAATGTACAGGCTTATTCGATAAATTTATTAAACTACATCTCGATTTTGAATATGTGAATAAAGCCCAATTTGAAACTAAGATATGTGATTTAAATTAGGCAAGTCTTGATTGGAATTTTGGTTTATTAACAACCCATTATTGTTGAAGTTGAATTCTTTTGTTGAGTAGGTTTCTTAATTTGAGTCGACTAGTCACATATAAAAACGGGATATTGCTTGATTATTACAAATTAAAGCAAACAATTTGAACAAAAAATAAAAGGGAAACAAGGGTAGCGTTAGGATTCTATCAATGAGTTTTTCTGAGTGAATTCTCTTGATATAATATTTTATTTTGGGTGTAATCTACTTCTAGGAAGAGCTTAAGCGACTGATTTGTCAACTCTGCATTTATAATGAATTTCTTTGCAGCAAGATCTCTTTGTGAAATAAGTTCCGACGCTCAAACTGGATCACATAATTTAATGTCCTTTGATCTCTCCAATATTTTCTTCTCCTTGCATTAAACTTGAATAGTATAATTCGTTAACTTTTGTATTATTTTCAAATAGAATATATATATATATATATATATATATATATATATATATTTACCAACGTGACGAGCTCTTTTAGAATTTGATTATGCCCGAATTTATTTAAATGCTCATTTACAATTATTTTTTTTGGTCAAAGCTCATTTACCTATCGTCGCGTCGCTTTATTCACAAATTTTATGAAACGGTCTTGTTTTCGCAAAATAAAGAAAGTAACTTTAGTATGTTGAATGGTTGGTGGGCCTAATTATGCCGAGAGCTTTGTCTGACAAGTACAATACACGTGACTCTCATAAACTTGACGGAATCATAAATATGTTATAATTATGTCAATTTAGTTATAATCTTTTTTTTTTATTAATTCAATCTATTCAGTCAATTTTAAACAAGCAGCCCGATGTGGACGGCGATCGTCTAGTCAATGTTAATGTGGAAAATTTTAAAATTTTAAAATTTTTCTTTGTTTTTATTTTTTCTTTCCTTCTTCGTTTGACCAGTCAGGTCAATTTTACTGGTCACTGGTAAGGCTCGCCCTTGCCAAGCAAATCTCATTTACATGTCATCCATCTAATAATGAATGCATGAAATAGGTTTTACACGTGTCATCAATTCAAGGCAAATTTGAGTAGCCTGATAGTAATTCAAAGCTACAATTGTTATACCCCTTATGTGGTAAGTAGGGACGAGTCAAGAACGAGTGAGGGTTGCAAGGCTAAAAAACTTCATTCCAATTCATCCATAAAAATATTGCTTAAAATTCTAACAACCTGAAAATAAAACAAACAATATGGTTAATCTTTTAACGATAGTGAGTGAGTACGAGTGAGGGTTGTGAAGCTTGAATGAGCGACCGAGCGACCGCAAGTGGCAAACAAGCAAGGAGGAGGGTGAGTTGTGGGCAAGCAAGCAAGAGTCGTGAAGTTTCTAAATGAGGTAGAAATCTTGGAGAGAACCAAAGAAAAAAAAAGGATGTTAAGAGAAAAATTAGGTTTTTTAGGCTTTATTAAACTAGTTCCAAAACCGGTCCGATTGATATGGTTTTTGAGTGGTTCTTCACTCGCAACAAGGAACCAGACCAGTTCCAATGAGAACCTTGAATTGGATCGGTTTTTACGGCAATCCTATCCAATTCCCAAATAGAATCAAGCCGGTTGCACAACCTTAATATTCACAAACCAATAGCAACCTAACACACCATCCAATGAATCAATTTCATGTGTCAATTTTAGTAAGTCTACCATCCCCCTCCCCCCCAAAAAAAAAAAAAAACCTCACTAATCTATCATGACATCTTGTGCAAATTTGAAAATCACGTATCACCCAACCCATAGTGAATGTATCAAAAAACTTTTATGACAGTAATGTACCTAATGAAAACCCCTTCATTTATTGTTTCATTGCCAATTCAATAGTAATTTGAAGCTAGTTTGGTCACATCCCTTTGGTGGGTGGGAGAAGTAAAGCATAAGATAGATTGCTTACCTAAAAACAACGATTCCAACTTATTAAGATTGATTTTAGTGATGCATTAAATTGGAAGTAACTCCATAAACGAGTGAGTCAAAATCACAAACTAATAACTGTTCAAAAACATCATTTGGTGAGCCAATTTTAGAAAGTTTGGGATTTCCCCAACTAATCCATCGTGACATGGAAAGCTTACTTGAAAATGCCGAAGTTCAATTGAACCTCTGGACCCAACTAGTGTAGCCCATCTCTCTTTAACACGAGTGGTCCAACTGTAGAGTCTCATGGTTCATCTCGGAAATCCAACAAAAGAGAGAAATCAAAATGGAAAAAAATGATAATTGTTGTAAAATATTGCGTTGCGAATATATAATAGAGAAGAGATTGAGAAGAGAAAACAAGTGAACACCATAGATAGTAGAGAAAACCAGAGGAGAGAGTTTTATTTGTAGTATCTCATAGTTGTTATGTGTTGTGTTTGTTGTTCAATTGTATATCAAAACTAAACTCCTATTTATAGGAGAAGAAGAATGTACTTATCATTAATATTAATGTATCAAATGATACATGTACTGAATAAAGGAGATGAACGTTCATTGTATAGGGAGATATATTTAAAATGTATTACACAAATGTACCATAATAAGTACATTAGATAAAATGAATATAATGAATATTCATTCATGTATTTCATAACACTTCCCCTTGAATATTCATTGTATTCAGTACATTTGATACCGCATCATTAAAAATCTTAAGCCGGAAAAACTCATTGGGACAAAAACCGAACAAAAGGGAAAAAGAGTGCAGAGCACAAATGTTATGATCTCTCCCTTTTATGGATGCATTAATTGTCTTGTTAAAAATTTTAAGCTGGAAAAACCCTATGGGAAAAAATCGGACAAAAAGAAAAAAAGAGTGCAATGCATATATAGCCACTACCGAGGCTAATCAATCTTGCATCTTGTGAACTCGCCGCATATTAATGCTGCAATGCATAGTTCATAATATCTCCCCTTAATTGAGTCATATAACCACTTTTAGGGCTAATTAATCTTGCATCTTAGTTATAAAAGTCAAATAAATATTATATAAGGTTCATAAGCATTTCATAACCATATGAAAGAACAATAAAAAGTAATATATTTAAAAAGAAACAACTAAAAAGAAACTATTAGAATCATAAAATTTGAAATTCAAATCATCATCCATCAATCTGATGTTTCATCAAAGTAATTAAAGGTCTTCACATTTGCTACTTCAGGAGCAAGAGGAGTCTCATCAACGGAAACAGTGTTGGTCTCAACAGTGATTATGGCAATATGTGACATGAGATTCACCACGCTTGCCCGTATTATTTAAAGATGCTTGGTATAGGTCAACAAAGTGCCTTGACGTACGACAGGTACGTGACCAGTGCCAGTTATGCCACAATGATGACAAATACTTTCATTAATCACCTTCTTTGGATTCTTCTCTTTGCCATGATTCAAGCCAAAGTTTGATTTCATATGGTGGTTAAATTTCCTCAAATACTTTCATTAATCACATTCTTTGGATTCTTCTCTTTGCCATGATTCAGGCCAAAGTTTGATTTTATATGGCGGTTAAATTTCCTGCCATCCCTTCTAGGATTATGATCTTGTTTACGCTTATAGCCCTTAAAATGGCCATTATTTTTCTCAAAATTAGCATCAAGCAATGCTTTTGAGCCAGTAAGTCTAAAATCATGATTTTTGAGCAGCAATTCATTAGTTTGCTTAGTAGTGAGAAGCACATAAATTAATTCAGAATATGTGGCAAACTGACGTTACTGGTATTGCTATTGCAATATAATATTAAGCATGGAAGGTGGAGAAAGTTTCTCTAATGATTCCGCATCAGCAAGTTTGATACTGCATAACTCAAGCCGAGAAATAATATCAAATAAAGCGGAGTTATAGTCAGACACTAATTTAAAATCTTGCGATCTAAAATTTTGCCAGTCATATTGTGTTTAAGGGAGGATAACGGTCTTGGTATGATCATACCTATCCTTCAACCTCCTCCTCCATAAGATCTAAGGGTCTCGAACGGATAAATATTGAGTCTGCAAGCTCTCATGCAAATGACGGCGAAGAAAAATCAACGCATTTACTTTATCCTTTTCATTTGAGGTTCTATCCTCTGTAATTGCATTAGTGAGACATTGCCCTTAGAGGTGTATTCCATGTCAAGGCACCAGGATATATAATTCTTTCCACTCACTTCCGGATGTGGAATTTGGGCTTTTCAATATTTGCCATAATCCTTGCAAAATTAATTAATAAGGATTTAATTTTGCAAGGATTTCTAAATATCCACCGCCACTTCAGGAGCATAAGGGTATTTTTAGATTTGAAATTTGGCTTTGGACCAAGAAAAATAAAAATGAAGAATTGATAGAAGAAGATGAAGTATAAGTTAATTAATAAAAATAATACCCACCTTGCAAAAATTACTTACTCAGTTGGTAGATCCTTGTGCTGATAACGTGTTGTAAAATATTGCATTGTGAATATATAATAGAGAAGAGATTGAGAAGAGAAAGCAAGTGAACACCATAGATAGTAGAGAAAACCAGAGGAGAGAGTTTTATTTCTAATATCTCACAGTTGTTCTGTGTTATGTTTGTTGTTCTATTGTACATCAAAACTAAACTCCTATTTGTAGGAGAACAGGAATGTACTTATCATTAATATCAATGTATCGAATGATACATATATTGGATAGGGGAGAGAAACATTCATTGTATAGGGAAATGTACTTAGAATGTATGATACAAATGTATCATAATAAGTACATTAAATAAGATGAATATAATGAATATTCATTCATGTATTTCATAACAATAATATTAATGGTAATAAGCAAATCCTAAGTTTTTAGGAGCGAGAAAAAATATAAAACCAGATTTTTAATCCAACATTTCTTCTTTCTTCCATTGTCTTAAAAACATAAAAGGCTAATTTGATATGAGGATTTGAGGAGTGAGAGAAAATAATGAAACAAGATTTTTAGATCCCAAATTTCTTCAGCGTTCGGTCGTCTTAGGAACATAAAAGGCCAATTTTTGATGCGTTTGATTTTGAAATTGCGCTGTGTTTCGTTCTTGGATCGCTTCGCTGCTTTGCCTCTAGAGTAAACATGGAGAGCGAGGGAGAGTGAGAGGGAAAGGGTGTTTTTTTTTTTTTGGGTGGCAGGAGGAACCAACTTGCACCGACAGTGCGCCGTAAACCCCGAGTGACGTTAGCAAGGAAACCACCACCCCGACGCCACGCTTAAATCGCCTAATGATCCGCCAGTCTCCCTGCAACTTGCGTTGCAGGGGCTTCGAACTCCGACCTCCCCGAGAAGGACGTTGTAGAGCCTACCCAGCGGAGCCACCTGAGCCGGTGGTGGGAGAGGGTGTTTTTGGTTATTTGGAAGTGCTTAGAAATCAAATGCTTAGCCTTTAATTGTACAGACTTATAGCGCGTTTGGTAAACATTATATTTCCGAAAACAATTTTTACTCAGAAATGATTTTTTTTTTTTTTTAATTTTACTCTTGGGAATAATTTTTGAATTTTTAAAGGCGCTTGGTAACTATCCAAAAATTTTATTCTCGGAATAGAATTAAATTTTTTTTTTTTGTTTCTTTTAATATGTTAATACATTTATTATATTTTCCTTGTTTTTCTCTATTTTTTTTCTTTTTCTTTTTTTCTTTTTCCTTTTCTCTTCTTCTTCTTCCTTCTTTGTGGCTAATGATCGGCTTGGCGTTGAGGTTCGGCGAGCTCGCTAGAGCCTCACTTGGCCATAGCCAGCCTTGGCCTCGCAGATCTGGGCGAGGTTAACCTCGCCATGGCCTGGCGAGGCCCAACCTTGCGCCTACTACCTCGCGCCTACTAGCGAGGCTTGAGCCAATGAGCCTTGTCGTGGCTTGATGTCGACGGGGGCCAACGACTAGCCACAAGGAAGAAGAAGAAGAAAAAGAAAGAGAAGAGGAAAGAAGAGAAATTAGACTTAATTCTAATAATTGTTTTCGGGAATAAAAAGTAACTTTTTTATACTAATTGATTATGTTCCAAATCTATTTGAGAGAACAAAAAATTTACCAAAAAAAAAAGAATTTTTATTTTTGGGAACAAAAAATTTACCAAATGAATTTCTTTTCTTTTTATTATTGCAGGGAGCAAAAAAATAGAATTTGTTTGGAGTTTTACCAAACATGTTCTTATTCACAAAATTATAAACTACATCTCAATTTTGAACCTATGAAAGTGCAATTCGAAACTAAGACATGTGATTTAAATTAGGAAAGTCTTGATTGGACTTTTGGTTTATCAACAACCCATTATGATTGAAGTTGAATTCTTAATTTGAATAAATTTCCTAATTTGAATTGACGAGTCACATATAAAAACGAGATTTTGCTTGATTATTGCATACTAAAGCAAACCATTTGAACAATAAAGAAGAGGGAAACAAGAATACTGTTTTTTTTTTTTTTTTTTTTTTTTTTTTTTTTTTATCGAGGAGCTTTTCTTAGTGAATTCTCTTAATATAATATCTTGTTTCGGGTGTTGTTCAGTCATGAGAAGCATTTAATCGATTGATCATTTGTAAACTCCGTGTTATCTGCTACTTACCTTTACCAAAAAAAAAAAAAAAAACTCTATATTATCTGTAATCATAATGAATTTCTTTGCAGCAAGTTCTATTTGTGAAATAAGTACCGATATTCAAACTGAACCACATAATTTGATGTCCTTTGATTTCTCCAATAATTTCTTCTTCTTGCGTTACGCTTGAATTGCAAGATTCATTAATTTCCATATTTTTGTGAAAACAAAATTATTTATTTAGCGACATGGCAAGCTCTTTCAAAATGTGGAGTATGTCCAAATTTATTTAAGTACTCATTTACAATTCATCGCGGCTCTTATTCACAAATTTTATGGAAACGGTGGTATTGTCGCGAAATCCGGAAATCGACTTTAGTACGTTGAATAGTTGGCGAGCCTTTGTCCAACAAGTACAAATATAAGATGCATTATCATATTCACCGTTGGATAACATGTGTGCTTTAATCAAATTCATTCAGGTATCACTTATTAAATAGTGAATATATATGTACGCATACTTTTATACTGATGATGCAACTAATACAAATCCATCATTTATGGTTTCAAGGAAAAATTCGAGCAACTCGATAGTAATTTGAAGCTGCATTCGTTACACCCCTTTGATGGGTGGGGGAAGTAAACCATAAGATAAATTGCTTTAAAAAACAAAAGAGCATCATTAGCTTGGTTTTAAGTATTGCGTCAAACTGTAAGTAACAATCATATTCATAAACCGATAGCAGTCCAACACTTCATTAAGTAAAACCAATTTTGTGATGAGTTTTAGTAAGTTCAGCATTCCCCCAATTAATCCATCATGATATGTCATGTTGACTTGAATTTATTTGTGTTTCATCCATCTAATAGTGAATGTATGAAAAAAGTTTCACATGTGTCATCAATTCAAGGCAAATTTGAGTAGCTTGATATACACTCGTTATACCCTTCTGTGGTAAGTGAGGGCCAATCAAGATCGAGCGAGGGTTGCGAGGCTAAAAAACTTCATTCACCATACATCAATAAAGATATTGCTTCAAATTCTAACAACCTGAAAACAAAACAAACAATAAAGTTAATCTTTTAATGATAGTAAGCAAGGGTGAGTCAAGAACGAGCAAGGATTGCGAAGCTCAAATGAGTGACGGCGAGAGTCATGAAGTTTTTAAGTGAGGTAGAAATCTTAAATAGAACGGAAAAAAGGATGTCAAGAGAAAATTTAGGGTTTTTAGGCTTTATGAAATTAGTTCCAAAACCAGTGTAATTAATCCGATTTTCAAGTGGTTTTTCACTTGGAATAGGGAATCGGACCGATTTCAACAATAACTTGGAACTGGACTAATTTTTACGGCACTCCAATTCGATTATTGGATAGAATCAATTTGATTGCACAACTCTAATATTCACAAACCAATAGCAACCCAACACATCATTCAGCGTATCAATTTCATATATCAATTTTAGTAAATCTAGCCGACTAATCTATTATGAGATGCTGTGCTGATTTGAAAATCATGTGTCATCCATCTAATAGTGAATGTATCAAAAAAAAATTTATGCCAGTAACATACCTACTGAAACCCCCCTTTGTTTGTCGTTTCGAGGCCCATTGGTGGTGACATACCTGCCGTGCTGATTTGATAGTAATTTGATGCTAGTTTGGTCACGTCCCTTTGGTGGGTGGGGGATGTAAAGCATGAGATAGATTGCTTACCTAAAAAGAGCATTTCCAACTTATTAAGATTGATTTTAGTGATGCATTATATTGGGAGTAACTTCAAAAACAAGCGAATCAAAATCACGAAATAATAACTGTTCAAAAACATTATTCGGTGAGCCAATTTTAGTAAGTTTAGGATTTCCCCAACTAATCCATTGTGACGTGGAATACTTACTTGAAAATGCCGAAATATGAAGTTCAATTGGGCCTTTGGACCCAACTAGCCCGGCCCATCTCTCTTTAATGCAATCAATCCAGCCCTAGGGTCTCGAAGTTCATCTCAGAAATCCAATAAGAAAATATGAGAAATCAAAACGACAAATGATGATGATGATAATGATGATGATGATGATATTAATAATAAGCAAATCCTGAGTTTTTAGGAGCGAGAGAAAATATCAAACAAGATTTTTAATCCAAGATTTCTTCTCTGTTTAATTGTCTTAAGAACATGAAAGGCCAACTTGACACGAGGATTTGAGGAGTGAGAGAAAATAATGAAACAAGATTTTTAATCCTAGATGTCTTCTGCGTTCGGTCGTCTTAGGAACAGCGTGTGATTTTAACATTGCGCTGCGTTTTGTTCTTGGATCGCTTCACTGCTTCACCTTTGGAATAAGCACCCAGAGCGAGCGAGCGAGAGAGAGCGAGGGAAAGGGAGAGAGTAGGAGAGAGCAGTTCGGATTTTGTACATGTTCCATATGAAAAGCCTATCCATTGGAATAGGTTCCTTAATTTTTGGAATCTAAAATCTACCATGTATACCCTAAAATCTAGAACTTATCTTATCACAGATTCCATTCCATAGTCTACTCAGGTTTCATCTATATTATTAATTGAATAATTGCAATGAATTAAATTTTCAATGACTACCACTTGTTACTACAATTCAATGTTCATAAAGACACATGAAAAATATGAATATTAATAAAGCAAAAATCTTACTCCTAAAATAGAAGCTCAAATTAGTGCTTTCAGATTATACGATAGAATATCGCAAGATCATGCGAAAACATGAACCGAGAAAAATATTAAAACTTATTTCAGGTTCTAAGTTATAGGTTATAAATTTTAGGTTTTAAGTTCCTTCAACTAAGAACCTATAACTCATTCGTTAAAATAGGTTTCTCATTTTTGGGAACTTAAAACTTACTTTGGATACTTTGAATCTTGAAACATATAGATTTTTACCGATTCAGTTCTCATATTCTAGATTTTATCATAAAATCATGTCCTAAGAGAGTTCATCATTACTTCGGGCGGAGACATCTTACACAGAATACGAAATAAGTGTGGAGATTCGCCCCCTCAACTGTCTTTCGGCTTCCTGACCTCGTCTTTGGTCTTTTCGCGCATCCTCTCGACTCTTTTTTTTCTTTTTTCCCCTTAACTTTGGTCGTTGTTTTCTACGATTTTACGAACCGGGTGGTTGAATCTGTGGCCCCTGTTCGTTGTTGTCGTCTCCTGTGTGGTACGTTGAACGTGGCCGTGTTTTTCTGTTGCGTCGCATCCAATTTGAGCAACTTATCGACTTTCCGCTCCCTGTTTGCTCGACGGCGTTGCATCTGACTAGGATCTGGAAGTTCATCTCGGAAATCCCACGAGAAAATAGGAGAAACAAAACAGCAAATGATGATGATGATGATGATGATTTTAGGAGTGAGAAAATATCTAAGAAAATTTTTAATCCAAGATTTCTTCTTCGTTCAGTTGTCTTAAGAACATAAAGGGCCAATTTGATACGAGGATTTGAGGAGTGAGAAAAATAATGAAACAAGACTTTTAATCCCGGTTGTCTTCTCCGTTCGGTCGTCTTAGGAACACAAAAGAGAGGGAGAGAGTGTTTTTGGTCACATGGAAGTGCTTATGAATCAAATCCATGGTGTTTAATTGTAAAGACTTATTCAAAGATTTATTAAACTATATCTCGATTTTGAACTTGTGAAAGAAGCCAATTTGACGTGTAATTCGAATTAGGAAAGTCTTGATTGGACTTTTGGTTTATCAACAACTCCATTGTTATTGGAGTTGAATTCTTAGTTTGAATAGGTTTCCTAATTTGAATTGACTATCACTTATAAAAACGATATTTTCTTGATTATTACATACTTAAGCAAACAATTTGAAAAAAAAAAGAAAAGGGAACAAGAGTATTGTTAGGGTTTTCTATGGGGAGTTTTAGTGAATTCTCTTGATATAATGTATTGTTTTGGGTGTCGTCTAGTCATGAAAAAAAAACATTTAATTGATTGATCATTTGTAAACTCTGTATTCTCCGCCGGCATAATGGATTTCTTTGGAGTAGGTTCTTCCTGTAAAATAAGTTTTGACAATTGAACCGAACCACATAATTTGACATCCTTTCATTTCTCCAATAATTCTTTTTCTCGCGTTAAACTTGAATTGCAAGATTCATAAGTTTCCGTGTTATTTGAAAACAAAATTTATTTATTTAGCAACGTGGCAAACTTTTTTAAAATGTGAAATATGCCCGAATTTATTTAAATGCTTATTTACAATTCATCATGACGCTTTATTCTCAAATTTTATGAAACGGTCGTTTTTTGGCAAAATACGGAAATTTACTTTAGTACGATGAATAGTTGGTTAGTCAAGAGCTCCGTCCAACAAGTATGACTCTCAAAAACTTATGGAATTAATTTAGCATTTTAAGATGTGGAGAGACGCACTACAAAAAAAGATTGTTACAATCTTGCATGTGAACGAATTAAAAACTTTTGCTGGCATTAATTCATGGATTTTTATAAGATTCATTATCATATTCATCGTTGCATGAATAACCTGTGTATTTAAAAATAGTTATGTAATCGAATTTATTCAGGTATCATCCATTCCATGGTGTTTATATATATACTTTTGCACTGATAATGCACCCTCATAATGCAACTAAAACAAATCCATCATATATGGTTTCAGGGCGAATTTCCAGCAACTCGATAGTAATTTGAAGCTGCATTGGTTATGCCCATTTGATGGGTGGGGGAAGTAAACAATAAGATAAATTGCATAAAAACCAAAAAAAAAAGCATTGCTAACATATTAAGCTTGGTTTTAAATAAGCGTAGATTCTGAATGATAATCGTATTTATGAATTGACAGCGGTCCAACACTTCATTCAGTAAAAATCAATTTTGTGAACAAATTTTAGTAAATTTAGCATTCCCCCAACTAATCTATCATGATATGTCGTGCTGACTTGAATTCATTCATGTTTCATTCATCTAAGAGTGAATGTATGGAAATTTCTTTACGCATGCCATCAATTCAAGGTAAATTTGAGTAGCTTGATGGTAATTTGAAGCCACACTTGTCACACCCCTTTGGTGGTAAGTGGGGGCGAGTCAAGCACAAGCAAGGTTGCGAGACTGAAAAACTTCATTTCTCATTCATCCTTAAGAACATTGCTTCAAATTCTAACAACCTAAAATCAAAACAAACAATATAATCAATCTTTTAACTAAGTGAGGGCAAGTTCATGAGCGACGGCAAGCAGCAAACAAGCAAAAAGTAGGGTGAGTTGCAAGCGAGCAAGAGAAAGTCGTGAAGTATCTGCGTAATGTAGAAATCATGGAGAGAACAGAAAAAATGATGTCATGAGAAAAATTGGGATTTTTAGACTTTATGAAACTAGTTCCAAAACCAGTTCAATTAATCTGGTTTTTAAGTGGTTCTTCACTTGAAATAGGGAACGAGACAGTTCCAATGAAAACCTAGAACTAGACTGGTTTTTAGGTCAGCCCAATATGATTCTAGGGTAGAATCAATTTGGTTGCACAATCCTAATATGCACAAACTAATAGCAGCCCAACACATCATTAGCAAATCAATTTCATATATCAATTTTAGTAAGTCTAGCTGACTAATCTATAATGACATGTTATGCTGATTTGAAAATCACATGTCATCCATCCAATAGTGAATGTATCAAAAAAATTTTAAATCGATAATGTACCTAATGAAAACCCCTTCATTTATAGTTTCAAGGCAAATTTGAGTAGCTCGATAGTAATTTGATGCTAGTTTGGTCATATCCTTTGGTGGGTTGGGGAAGTAAAGCAAAAGATAGATTGCTTACCTAAAAGAGCGTTTCCAACTTATTAAGATTGATTTTAGTGATGCATTAAACAAGCGAATCATATTCACGATTCAAACACATTACTCGATGAGCCAATTTTAGAAAGTTTAGGATTTCCCCAACTAATCTAGCGTGACGTGGAATGCTTACTTGAAAATGCCGAATACTAAGTTCAATCGAGCCTCCGGACCCAATTAGTCCGGCCCATCTCTCTTTAATGCGATCGGTCCAATCATAGGGTTTCGAAGTTCATTTCGGAAATCTAATGAGAAAATATGAGAAATCAAAACAGAAGATGATGATGATGATGATGATGATGATGATGATGATAATAATAATAATAATAATAATAATAATAATAATAATAATAAGAAAATCCTGAGTTTTTAGGAGCCAGAGAAAATATAAAACAAGATTTTTGATCCAAGATCTCTTCTATGTTCAGTTGTCTTAGGAAACATAAAAAGCCCAATTTGATACAAGGATTTGAGGAGCGAGAGAAAAATAAAAGTCCAAAGATTTCTTCCGCGTCCGGTCTTCTTTAGGAGCATAAAAGGCCAATCTTTGATACGTCTGATTTTAACGTTGCGCTGTGTTTTCCTTCTTGGATCGCTTCGCTGCTTCGCCTCTGGTGTGCACACCGAGAGCGAGCGAGCGAGCGAGCGAGAGGGAGAGGGAGAGAGGGAGAGGGAGTCCGTGAAAAGCTTCAAGAATCATTACTTTGGGCGGAGACATCTTACACAGAATCCGAGGTAAGTATGGAGCTTCGCCGCCTCAACTGTCTTTCGGCTTCGTGACCTCGTCTTGTGTCTTTTCGCCCATCCTCTCGACTCTTCTTTCTTTTTCGTTTTTGTCGACTCGGGTCGTTGTTTTCTAGGATTTTACGAAGTGGGTAGTTGAATCTGTGGCCTCTGTTCGTTGTTTCTGTTGTTGTCGTCTCCTGTATTGTGTGCATTGAACGTAGCCGTGTTTCCTTGTTTCGTCGCATCCGATTTGAGCAATTTGCCGACTTTCCGTTCCCCGTTTTCTCGAGAGCGTTGCATCTGACTAGGGTTTTACTGGGTAGGAAACAGAAGTGACGAGTGATGGATACTGGAGGGAATTCTCTCCCGTCTGGGCCTGATGGGGTGAAGCGGAAGGTGTGCTACTTCTATGACCCAGAAGTCGGCAATTACTACTACGGCCAAGGGCATCCGATGAAGCCGCATAGAATCCGCATGACGCACGCCCTGCTGGCGCACTATGGCTTGCTCCAGCATATGCAGGTCCTCAAGCCCGTCCCCGCGAGAGATAGGGATCTCTGCCGCTTCCATGCCGACGATTACGTCGCCTTTCTTAGGAGTATAACCCCCGAGACGCAGCAGGATCAGCTGAGGCAGCTCAAGAGGTTCAATGTCGGAGAGGATTGTCCTGTGTTCGATGGCCTTCACTCTTTCTGTCAGACTTATGCTGGAGGCTCAGTTGGCGGTGCCGTGAAGTTGAATCATGGTCTCTGCGATATCGCTATCAACTGGGCAGGTGGGCTGCATCATGCTAAGAAGTGCGAGGCTTCTGGATTTTGCTATGTCAATGACATTGTGCTTGGCATATTGGAGCTCCTTAAACAGCATGAGGTTTGCATAATCAGCATCTGTTCATTTAAATGCTTTATCATATGACCTGCGTTCATTGGCTTGATTACGAGTCCTGGAAACGATTGCTTGTGATTTTGTTTATGTAAATTACAGTAGAAGAATGCTGTGTAGCTGTTATCTTGTCTAATCATTAGAGGCTTCCTATTTGATAGATTTAAAAAAAAAAAAAATCAGGGATGGAGTTTTCTCTATTTGGTTAATGGATTTAGTTTGCTAACTTCTCCTTCCCTACCCATCATGTTGATCATGGTAGCACTACTGTCAATCATGCTAATCATTGGGGTGGAATGGTCCGTGTGTCATGTATTAGGGAGAATGCATCTTGTTTAGTTTTGTTTATGTTCTCAAATAAAACCTTTTTGTTCTAATGATTGAAGCAAAAGACATTAGGTATATTTATCATGTTAAGTCAACGGCATTTACTGTTAGATTATGAGTTAACTAATCCACACGGCCAACTATGACTCATAATATCTATCATTTTCTCTGTTTAAGTTCCTTACTGACTTTTTATCTGTTAAATTTGCAGCGTGTTCTGTATGTGGATATTGATATTCACCATGGGGACGGTGTTGAAGAGGCTTTCTACACAACTGATAGGGTCATGACCGTTTCATTTCACAAATTTGGTGATTACTTTCCTGGTACTGGCGATATACGTGACATAGGATATGGCAAAGGGAAATATTACTCCCTCAATGTTCCATTGGATGATGGGATTGACGACGAAAGCTACCATTCTCTGTTCAAACCAATAATTGGAAAAGTAATGGAAGTGTTCAAACCCGGTGCTGTGGTCCTTCAATGTGGCGCCGACTCTTTGTCAGGAGACCGATTAGGATGCTTCAATCTATCAATCAAAGGACATGCAGAATGTGTCAGATACATGAGATCATTCAATGTGCCAGTGTTGCTGCTAGGAGGCGGTGGTTACACCATTCGTAATGTTGCCCGCTGCTGGTGCTATGAGGTATTCTGTTGTTCTGATGTTCTCTGGAGCACTTTTAATCACACTATAAATCATTAGGTTTCATTGGCTAGTGGAAGGGCCAGGTCTTATAACCCCTCTTGTTCCAGAGTCCAGACATGGGATTAGACATAAGAATCTTAATGGTGAAATGGAGTTCTAAAAGCTATTATTTTAGGCAAACTCTACAAGCGATATACTATCCCTTCTCATCCTATGCAGCTGGCATACACTCTTGTCATTGTTACTATTTTCATGTTTGAAAATAGGAAATTTGTACTGTTCTGTTTGAGTAATTGCTTTGTCATTAATTTGGTATCTCTGAGGCAGACTGGAGTGGCCCTTGGACTTGAAGTTGATGATAAGATGCCACAACATGAGTATTATGAATACTTCGGTCCTGACTATACACTTCATGTTGCTCCGAGTAACATGGAAAACAAAAATTCGCGACAATTGCTGGAGGAGATAAGATCGAAGCTTCTGGAAAATCTCTCTAAGCTCCAGCATGCACCCAGTGTCCCATTCCAGGAAAGACCCCCTGATACTGAGCTCCCAGAGGTTGGTTTCTCTGGTTAAATATGCTATACTCTATATAGTGATTGCTTATGTTATGTATGGGGAACAATCTGTTGGATGATATGGTGAATGCTTTTCCCTTGTTTTATCTTGTCCAAGTTTTTATGTCCATAGATGCATCTCCTCTTGATGATCAAGGAAAAGAGATTTCTTGTTGATGCCATCTTTATGATGAAGCAATAATCATGAATTCTGTTTTATCTGCTGGAGCAGCAAAATGCTGTGAGATCCCCATTCTTTTAATTGGACCCATCCTTTTAGCTAGTTAAATGGACTGTTGTAATATATGTGGCAGCTTTGCCTTACTCAGATTAGGGCTGGTCATTCATGTGCTTGTGTCATAATGGGGTTTTGTAATTGTTTCTAATCGTATCATTGAATAAATTTACGTCTTTGCTAATTATGCTATACAACATGTATGTTAAATTTGTGTCAGTTAGTATTGCTTTTGGGTTTGCCATATAATCATGTGTAAACTTGTTAACTCGTGTTGTTAATTGCCAGCATTAACTTTGATGTGTCAAGATTTTTTCTAATATCTCTTCCCTCAAATTCCAAGTGTCTTGTATGCTAAATATTCACAAGTACGTGATATTGGTAAAATAACATTCCTACAATTGCATTTCTGGAAGATCTTGAATTTCAAAAGTATTAGTTTGTGGCATTGGTTTAATTACTGGTTGCATGACTGTTTCTTCCTAACTTTATGGAACTTGATTGTTTGACTAGATTTTTGTGTTTTTGTAATTTTTAGGCTGATGAAGATCAAGAAGATCCTGATGAAAGATGGGATCCAGACTCTGACATGGATGTTGATGAAGATCGGTATGTTTTTTCTCCTCTCCATTCATTTCCATCTTATTTCATTGTTTTATCATTAACTGAATTTATAATATTGCAGCAAGCCCCTGCCTAGCAGAGTAAAGAGAGAACTAATAGTAGAACCTGAGGTCAAAGACCAGGTTGGTCCGTTTCTTATCTAAGTAATGTGTAATTTTAAGTACTATTCGCTTTAATCAACATTTTAGTTTCAGATTTGTAAGATTATCCTATCCACTTTGTAAGTTTTTCTTTTTGTCCCCTCGTGTGAAATTGTGGATATCCATCAATTATAGTCCATGCATTAGTCTTTGAATTTTTGCAGCAACACCCATTTTGTGAGATGTTTTGAGTAATGCCGCACATGTACACAATGTGGAATTAAATCCTGGGATGTCAAAATGCATAGATAACATCACTAGCCTGACATAATGACTTGTCAGTGATGGCCAACTAGCTTTAGTTTACAGCTTTTCAAACTCAATTTCGTATGATTCAAAATCTTAAAATAACTTTGTTTCTCTGTCATATGGCTGAGGGAAGACTTCTTTTTGTTTGAGGTTCTTTTGCTTCTGGTACTGCGATATTTGACCTAATTACTCTGCTCCTTCTATTGCAGGATTCCCAGAAAGCATCTATAGATCATGGAAGAGGGCTTGACACAACACAAGAGGATAATGCATCTCTAAAGGTGACTGAAGCTGTAAAATACATCACCATCATTCATTTTGATCAATGGACTGGCATAATAAGCTCCATTTGTGTGGTTTTTGCAGGTCTCTGATATGAATTCTATGATAACAGATGAACAGAGCGTGAAAATGGAGCAAGATAATGTGAACAAACCATCTGAGCAAATATTCCCTAAATAGATTGTCCATTGTTGGAAATTGACTTGTAATGCTTCTGTGGCAAATACTTAAAGCTTATAATGTCAAAACGTAGCTCTTTTTTGTGTGAACTATTATGCTAAATTAAACCTCAGCAAATACTGCTTCCTTGTGTTTTATAGATCCAGACATTTCGATTTTGTGTAAAATTGACAGTTAAGCTATTGAACTCCCAGTACGGTTCATTAGATTTTAAACTGATCAATGAAATCTTCATAGTTTTGTGATAGAGGTTATGTATGGTTGATTATCCGAGTTCCTAATACTGGCTTAAAAATTTTGTGGTAGTGGCATTTCTTCTTAGTCGTTGCAACAATGCGGCTATATACAGTCTGTTGTTTTGATGATATTTGCACCCATCCCACTCTATATCTTGCCGATTGCACCAACAGAACAACTACAGCTGAACAAACCAGATGAGACATTTAATCAGAGATTTTTACTTTATTCTGTTTCACCGAAGCATGGGTTTCACCATGCGTGCAAGACTGTACGACGCAATAACACATCTTAAGAGGTTTTATAGTGAGAGTGCCAGAAATCATTATGGGATCATCCGGACAAGGTTTGAGAGTAGTCCAGTGATCCTTGTCAGGAACATGCCCTGCTTTAGATGTCGGAAAACTTCGCATTATGCAGCAGGTAGCATGTCATGAGATGATGAACAAGAAACATCCCATACTGTTGTCTGATTATATACAGTGCCTGTTCAAACTGCATTTATGTTTCCACTATCACCATGATTCGAGAAAAGAATGTCTGGTACGAGCATGTTGAAATAATACCCGAGTAAAAATTGGTGACTGGAAAGTATAATGAGAGCTTCATGTCAAGCATGGGCTGTCCCCGTCCCTCTCTAATTCTCATTTGCAGAACCATTAAGCGAGTCCCAATATTAGCCCGCAGCAATTTGAAAATGGAGTTGTCATAACATAGTCTGTTTCTCGGTTCCTGGGTTTTATGGCATAGAGCACCATCTGAAATGCACGCTCTTGTCACTGGAACGCATCTGAAGCGGTCGAACACCCCAGACTTCAGCAACTGCTAAATTACCCAAGCTGCTAAAGAGTTTCAGACACCATAGCAGTCCCTTTCTGAATTATGACTACTCCTTTCCACGCCCTTCTGTAAAGATGGATGTGAATCTCATCTTTCTAAGCCTTATAGACCTAAAGGTAGTTTCAAATTAGCTGGAAGAAGTACCCATTGAAGCAGCCAGATACAGTTCATGGTGATCGAGCAGAACCACCTAGGAAGTTGCTTTGCTGCTTTCAAACAGGGGTTTGGTCTGTGCCTGTGCTGCTTTATACCCGACTTTTTGTCCATCTTGTAATGATATGTGCTTTATAATTAAAGATTTCACAAGGAGACATTCATTGTCAAGCACCGAAGATCACAGGAGTGAAGCCTGTCATTTAAATAATTCTTTCATCGCTAGAACTCTGCATGGAAAGGGAGAAAAAGAAAGGAACGGAAATCAAAATAGATAACTATGTGTGCGTCTCTACACTAGTGCGGACACACAAATGCAGCATATCACACACTCCCCCACAAATAGGAAAAATGAGACATGCGAGTGCACAAACAGTCGATACTTTCCCATCTCACCTCTGGTATATGAGCAGTAATTCTGTTCTTTATGAGGACATACATAAAAGCATTAAACTTGTAGACATGTTTTTCATTACCCTATGTTCTCCTCCCAACATTTTGTTTATTGAATTGTGTCAGTAAAGTTTCTGACAAAACCCTAATAAATTACAGCCACTTCTGGAGCTGCTGCTTTTCACTGTGAAATTGTGAAAATAATACGTGAGCCAAGTGAAATAAGACCGTGTGTTTTCTTGTGAACTCTAGAAGGAGTTATCTATTAGAGAGTATTTGAAGTTGGGGATGAAACCTGCACGTCAGGCTGATGCACTCTCTGTCCAAAAGACCAACAGGGTGTCCACTATGATCTTTGATGTGCTCTGAAACGACTGCAACATGGCTCAAGCCATGCCTGTTCATACTTGTACGAGCATAAAGAAGATTCATGCTAGGAACTGCCGTCCAGGGGACTTGACATTTGCCATCCTCAAGAGAGCACAGTTCAGACACTAAAAGCTCCTGTGAAGAAAAGTCGACATGTGAATAAGGGCACTAGTTGCAGAAGATTCAGTCTGGCAAACTCATATGTTTACATTGTTCTTCCTTCCTCACTAAACTTCACACTTGGCCATTTTGTAACCGCTTTTCTTCCTTATATCAAAAATGATTTCCAGGGTCGTTTTTCCTTACATTCAGTTGATTTTGTATGTCAAGGAATCTTTGCACTATTACTCTAGACTTGTAGGATCAGTCACATTATATTCCATTCAAAAAGAATTCTTACAGCACATTTGAAGCTAGAAATGATAGTAAAATTGAAAAGGAGTGCCGACCTTTGGTTCTTTGCTTCTTGTAGTAGAAGATTTGCCGAATCCTTGAATGTCCTCTAGTGTAAGTAGCCCGACCAAAATTCTATCATCATCAACGATTACTGCACATGATTGCTTCTCTGCAAGCATGAGGCTCACAGCTTCTGACAGCAAAGTTCTTCCTTGGACAGTGACATATCTTGTCCTCATGGCCTGCGAAACCAAAACTCTTCCTTCCAACTCTTCAATTCCTTTAGTGGGTTCCTCCAGACATAGCGAACTTTCAACATCACAAAGGTTATAGGTGTTTGTAGTTGTTTCAGTAAGTGTGTAAGAAGAAGGTACTTCACTACTGCTGCCAGAAGTTTTAAAAATTTGAGTTACAGGAGCATTTCCTTCATAATTTTTTGTGGCATCCTTGTCATCTAGCTTACTGTCCTTGCTGTCTCTTCTTTTGGACTGTCCAGATGTAATCAATGAAGACAATCCAACAGCCCCAAGTAGTGGTAGGACTATCCGATAGTCCTGTGTCAGTTCAAAAAGCAACAGAACTGAAGTAAGAGGCACCTGACAGACCCCCGCCAGAGTAGCAGCCATTCCCACCTGCAACAAAATTTTTCTGTCATTGGGCATTTGGATTTTTCTGCATAAAGACGGCACAGGTCTCTAAAATCACAGTGAAGTGGATTTGTAAGTGATTTTACAATGCCACATTTGCCGCATGGTTATGTTTACACAAGAACCCAACAGGATGTCAAGGTAATATTTCCATAATGCCAACCAACAACCTCAAGCCTAAGCACTCCAAATGTAGGGAAAACTCTCTCTCTTGTGGGTTGACTGATATAAATGAATCTTATTCCCATAGATTTGTCACAACTTCTTGACATGAAATATGCATTGGTAAGCATCTGACACCTTTCTGGTCAGAATATGCCGTGGAGAAAGGCTTGTTAGCATGTGTGTTTTCACCATATATACATAAATCTCGTCAACTGTCAACATGTTTTTGTGTATGTCGATCTAAAAATCGACAGTGCTGATGACAATTAAATTATGGAGAAGTATCAGGCCATATAGTGCTGATGACAATTGAATTATGGAGAAGTACCAGGCCATATGCTTGAGGTGATGCCACATCCAGAATGGAGAGAGGGACTATTGCATTCAACTGGGAAAGTGCAGAACTAATTAACTTCCCATACGCTGTCCCAGTTGCTGCACCAATAAAAAGGGAGGGGGCATAGTAACCACCTACTAATCCTGAAGCGCGGCACAGAGAAGTTGCTAGTATTTTAACAGCTACTAGTTGAAGCAATAGATCAGCAGATAGACCTTTCACAAATGGCCGAGATTCCAACAAAATGTCAACATTCTCAAAACCCCAGTAGAGTATTTCAGGATATGCCAAGGCTACTAGGCCAACTGTTAAGCCACCCATTACAGGAAAGGCAGCCCTTGGCATTCCGGTGGCTTCATGAATATTCTCAACGATGACCAACATATATGATGTACATCTAGACAATGCCAATGAAACCAAGCCGCATAGGGCACCCAATAGAAGATACAATGGGAGTTCTGAAAATGAATTGAACAAATTCCAGATCAACAAAAGTAGAACTGTTGTTTCTCCAAGATTTGAAGTTAAGAACAGAAATGCTCATCAGATACAGTCATGCATAAATCATGTGAGCAATCCAGATTCTTTAGCCATTCACCACATGAACAACAAGGTTCACAAGAGGCGGATGGCATGTTTACCAAAAAAGAGTCGCACCAATCTTCTGCAAAACAGGACAGAAGGACAAATAGTAGCAAATTATGGCACCTGTGTCCATGACAGCATGAGAAGCATTGACATAGAAAATAATTTTCATGATCACTATCCACAAAGATACAATGGTGAAATTATAGAAGAATATTTTTGATAAATAGAGTCCCTCTAGCCACTTGAAGAGTTACTAGAATGAGGCAGTCTCTGAATTTCAAGTCAGTGCTTGCGATGTCAGCAGCAGCAGCAGCTACTTTCTTGTCCATTCAATCAGTGGAAGAGAGACTTAGTAATTGCAATTAGTGACCCAAAACTTGAATCAGTGTGCTTGAGGACTGCTGCTTTAGTGCAGCAGAAATGGAAGCAAGTAGTTGCATCCATGGTACTGCTCTAGATGTAAAAGAATGGTTGCGGATGTACCAAAACCAAGGTTAAAATTCCTGATCTGGGCAATGAACCCTCAGAGTTGAATGCATTCCAAAACTAATCTTTAATAATGTTTTAGAGTATTCTCAAGAATTGCATTAAGCTAGTAAAGTTACATTAACACGACGCTCAAACTATGACTTGTAAAAGTCCAAACATTATCATGCTTCTACATTATCTGCATCCAAGCAAGTGGCAGATGGCAAGCAAAAGGCAATTGGGTGAGGCATAAGTCTTAACCGTCTTCTACATCAATTTCAGTGCCTAAACATTAGAGTACTTTTAGACTTTAAAATTTAGGAAGTAAAACTCCAAGATGGAATTAGAAGCGTTTTGAGGTTCTCTATGCATGATTATTGAAGCCCACGATAAAGTAATTTTAGCCTCCAGATGGCTGATGCGTGTCAAAGTAAACATGGTTTAAGAGAGAGCAGTGAGCACATAATTCATCAAGAGAATTTGGCGTGTAGTTGCTTTCTTTTTGAAAGCAAATTTATGTTTAGCGGAAAAGATGTCTAACAGAAGCCTTTAGAGACTGAACAATAAGCATGTCTATGTAAGTGGTGTCCATTGATAATGCACGACTTACCCCCAGGTGATCGGAAGTCATATAGTGGGACTTTGAAGGCTGGTTGAGAGCCAAGACCGACTTCTGATACTATCGAAGCTATGACAGCACTGAGGATAACCATAGAGGTTGTATTTGTAAGTGAGATGGATAAATCTGCAGGGGAGGGCCATAAGACAGACTCCACAGCAAAAAAACAACCAGCAACGGCAGCATTAAAACCTAGACACAGACGAAACAAGTATCAGAATTCAAGAGAAACATTAGGAGGCGTTTAGCCAGAACTCCTTAAGGATAAGGATGCTACAGGGCAACTTCCCTCGATGCCGATTTATACCCACCTGTTTCAGAAATTCATATTATAATTCTTCCTTAGGAATAAAATATGAATTAACGCTGAACTTATGGAACTCCCAATCTCTTAGCTAAATTGCTTTGCATTGTTAGTAAAGCTTCCTATGAAATAAAAACGTGAAAGGACATTAAACAAATGGAACTGTTAATCTCTTAAACTAAACTACCTTGCATTGCCATTGAAGCTTCCTATATAAAACCTAACAGAAAACTCCGAACAGATAAACAACCCTTCTGCAGAAACTGAAAATTTCTATGTATAGGGCGTGTTAGAGCGACTCAGAAGGCACATGGGCTGTCCAGTTAAATATCCACCTGAGGAAATTCCAGCAGCAGACCCTGCCGCCACAAGCGATAGCCTTCTTTGCGAACTCTTATCAAACAGTTTGCCAACGCCCTTTGCTACCGATGCTCCAATCTCCACACTGGGACCTTCCGGGCCCAGAGAATTCCCAGTACCTAAAGTAACACAAGCAGCCGCAGCCTTGAGGAACGGCCTCAATCCGGCCTTCAATACATCTCCCTCGCCAACCTCTTCTAAACCAGTCCTCACGGCGTTCAGCGCCCCCACGATCAGACCACCACAAGCAGGGACAAGAATGACCCGCGTCCAGATAGCCTCAACGGGCGCTTCTCTGAGCCACGAAGCTCCCCTAGAAGGTATCCCGTCCCAGAATAAATCGCGAATTTCGTGAACCCCATTGTTGAATAGCACTACGCTGATGCCAGTCAAGAGACCGACCACGCAAGAAGACACGACAACCCAGTTCCCATTTTCCTGCGACAAGGCTTCTTGAATCACACTTTCCACAACGCCGCCTCTGCTTCTCTCTTGGGTGCGCTCTCGCGGGCCGAAAGCGTCGTCAGTGCTATCGTCTTGAAGAAGGGACGGGTCGTTCTCTTCATATCTCGAACAGCGAATGTGGACAACCCTGCTGGCGGGAGACGAAGATAAAGATGAGCGCTTTAAGAGCAAGGATGATGGTGGCGGAAGTGACGGAGAGGATTTGGGGATTGAGGATTCGGAGAAGAGTGGAAGCGGGAGTGGAGGTTGGCGCGAGCTGGAGATGAGCAGTGAATGATGGAAGCTCGCCATTGCTGTTTTCATTTTTGCTTCAGGCGCTGTTTCATGGATAAGGAGGAGCAACTAAAGCCTCAACAGTGTATCGCCGAGATCGAACCCAACTGTAAATAACTGCTCCACGACTGACTGGTAAAATGTTAAATTAACTTGAAAACCCGGGCAGTTTATGTTATTATTATTATTATTATTCTCTTTTTTTTCGGTCTCTGAGCTTTCTTCTTGTAGTCATAATCTCAGTTTATCTGTCTATCGAATTATTGACACGACGAAAGATATTATCAAAATTATTGTCTATTAAAAAAAAATTATTCACGTAATTCTTTATAATTCGAAATGATGCTATCTTCCATAACGACCTAATATTATGTTTGGTATGATAAAATGGAATAAAGTAGGGTCACAAAATTAGCAAGTATTAAAACGGATTACAATGAAGATTCTAATCTCCATATGTTCAATGAATTTTGAGATATTGGAATGGAATTCTCATATTTGTTTGTGAGAGAAGTTTTGATGGGATAAAATGGAATGATAATGGGATTCTCCTTACACTTGAATTTACTTAAATTACGCTAAAATATATGATGTGATTAAATGCTGATTGTAATTTAAAATTAATTAACAAAGATGATAATCATAAAATATGAAACTTCAATTAGTTTAGTAAATTCATTTTCCTAATACATAATTAACTTAATATAACATTGTAGTATTAATTTAATGTGCTGAAATTTTCAATTAGATGTTCACCTCTAATATCCGTTCATACTATGGTTATCCACTAAATTCATAAATATAAATAAATTAATCCATACATCTCAAATTATATCTCATAAAATAAATTAGTCATTGTAGTTCATAATCATAATTTTCCTTAATTTGAATGTTCATGATGATGAGTATTTACAACTGTAAATCTAGATTTATAAATTATAAAATTTCACAATCAATATTTTAGTTTAAAATAGAAATAGAATCACGACTCCTCCATAATCCCATTCCCAACCAAATCACAGGGGTGAAAGGAGAGGGGATTCCAGGGAATAGGTGATGGCCTGGTCATTCCGCAAGGATGTGCAATTGCATGATCGTCTTGAAGAATAAAAGGACCAAGGTCTATTTTGACCAATTCCAGCCGCGATTGAGGCCGAAGACCAGAAACATTATTGCATCATTGCCCACGCTTGCCAGGTGAAAAATAAAGGCACCAACAACACTGCATCGTCCCAATAAACCCACCACCAACAAATCATCCTATGGAAACATTGTTTGCTAGCTGCGGCATATAAGATTGTGATTGGATTTTAGACAATAGAAGACAGCAAAGATGACCTCAATATATGGAGGAGAGGAACCCTTATGCAGAACGAGAGCTGAAAGGGTCCAGAAAGCAACATGTACTGAAACCAAGCACGCCGCATTGCTGCGAAAATGTTTTCTTTTTTACAGGAAAGCATCCTTCTCAAGCAGCTTTAGCACCTCATGCTGGTTGTTCAGCTTTGCGACATCAATAGGAGTCTTGCCATCCATGTTCTGCAGAGTTCTGTAAAGACGAAGAGCGCAATAAGGGACATATAAGGGCAGATAATGCCCATGAAGTACAAAATCATATTCAACGGGCTGGACTTACACAGCAGCACCATTCTTCAACAGAAGTTCCACGCACTCTTTCCTACCATAGCCAGCCGCATAGTGAAGAGCAGTGTTTTTGTTCTTATCCAGAGCATCCACTCCCGCTCCTGCTTCAAGAAGGACCTGAGCACACTTCTCCTGCAAATCACATACATTGATGAAACTCAACATCTATTCCAAAATTTAACTTAGTTGAGTCTGACAAAAATAAGTACTCAGAACACCTCCAGTTTGATTAGGTCCAAAGATAATTCATGTCTAAGCAACTTGTATACTAAACCAAACCAAATAGGGTCTAGAACCAAACAGAAGCAATGGGAACAGTTCCACCCAAACTGCACCGATTTGGAGAAGTAACCCAAACCATGTCAAAACAGTGGATTCAAGAGTGAAACTGGGCTCAATTGCTTTGTGATTGTTGGCAGCATACTGTAATAAACTCTCAAAGAGGTACAGACCATGTAAATCTTTTCGGATTAATGTTATGGCTTGTCAAAGCCAGTGTATGCCAATTTCTGCCATGGGCTCACTGTTCCAACATTATCTGACCATTCTAAAGAATATTCAACGATTCACACCAAAGACAAAGTGGGGGAAAAAAAAAGATCAAAAAACCAATTAGATTAGGCAGTTCAGTTTATTCTTGAAGAAATTTGAAACTAAACTGAACGGCCAAAAAAGGGTATTGTCCAAAACGCCCCTTGTACCCACAGAACCAAAAGAACCAAACAGACCCAAAAATTCAGCCTATAAGTATAAACCCTTTTTTGCTCATACCTCTCCATATCCACATGCGAAATGCAATGCTGTTCTTCCTTCAGCATCTACTTCATCCTTATCAGCACCAGAAGCGAGTGCTTTCTTCAAACCCTGGTACAATATAAAGTCTTTCAGTTTTCTGCACATAGGCTGAAAAGAGATGTGTCCTGCAGGTGAACCATCTCATGGGAAAAACGCTTCAACAGCCAAGCAATCACTATCACTCTTCTTTTGGTCTTTTGATCAAACAATAGTACTTAAAACAATCATAAGGCAGCTTCAATAGATGCCATACCTCGACATCACCAGCACTAGCTGTTTGGTGAACTATAGGCTCATCCTCATTTCCTAAATCATCTTCTTCATCTGGAACAGAATTTTGAGCAGAAGTTGCTGCTTCTCCTGTAACTGCAAGACCCATTGCTTCACCCAGCTTCTGCAGAACATCTTTATCGTTCCAGTACCTAAAGCATCACATGTGGACAAAAGTTAATACAGCAACAGTTTTCTCCGCAATTTAAGTTGGATAGCCAAAACATAAAAGCTCTAGCAGTGGTACCTCATCATGGCAGGAGGACCCCCCTTCTCTATTTCGTCCAAAATATGCTTTAAGGATGGATCCTCCTTGATGCGCGCCATCCGTTCCTCAATCTGTTCTTTTTGTGATGGATTCGAAAAATTCTCAAGCATGCTAGACATGGCAGGATCCTAAGAAACAAATAGTATTAATATCCACCTTTCCTTCCTGACATTCTTTATTAGGACCACACAAAAGAGCTTAAGCATATTGTACCTGCATCAGTACACTACCAAGCCGCTCAGCCATGGACATGAAATCAGGATTATCCATGACTTGTTGGATGGTCGACATGTACTGTTGACTATCAAACTGAGGAACACCTTCATCTTCAGTTACACCTTGAAAAGTCTTCTGAAGCTGCTCCGCCATTTGGTTGAATGCCGGGTCCTTCGCTATCTGTTCAGCTAATTCCTTGATGCTAGGATCCTACACAAATATATATTGATAACCATCAATAGCAATTTATAAAGAAAACCTCTACGGGACAAAATGGCAAGTTTTGCAAACCAATGAGTGAAAAAGGAGATCAAGAAACTTGACACATCAGGGAAGAAGAAAAAGTGAATCTGGGAAATGCCCGTAACTGGTGTTATTTACTCTAAATTATCAAGCAGACACTTAAATTGTCGACATCACACTGAAGTAACAATTCCAAGATAACAATAGTAGCATCAATTTCAATCATACACGACTTATACATCACAGAATTTGATATGATTTATATAAGTAGCCCGTTCACCATAGATGAGACAAATATTGAGTGAAAGTACAAAATACATACATTGAGCATGTTGGACATAGATGAGAAGTCAAATGGATTGGCCCCACCCAAATCAACTCCTGGCAGAGGAGAAGCCACGCCTTGACCTGATTGTGCCTGCCCCTCAGACAACTCAGATGCAGAAGACTTCCCATCTGGATGAAGAAAAGGAATGCATGAATTTATCATACAACACGCACACTCTTAAAATTAAAGTCAAACACAATAAGAAGTACTGCACCCCAATGGATATCATAGAAACAAAACTTCACATGAAGCACCATATGCGCCTTTCCCAACACATATATATTTCAGATGCATAAATTTTCTTGAGATGGTTACTTCAGGAGATATGCTTCATCCTTAGTTGGACTAGAAAGATAAGGGAAGATTTAGACCAGTGAGGCACTTTCATGAGATCTATTTACATCATCAGCATGTTCCTCCCATTAGAATTTCATTACACCATTCTTCATGACAAACTTAACCAGATTAACCTTGGAACAAAAAAAAAGAACGAAATCAACACACCCGCACTCACGCACGAGTGCCTGCACATACATATATGATCAAAAGCTGGTGCACCGTTCATTCAACATATTCAAGACATTCGTTTAGTCACACCCAAAGCTGCCAGTCATACGAAACCGTCCGTTAACCACAAACCAAAGCAGCTCAGTCAGAAGCTGTATGTCAAAGCTAAAACGATCCCATAGCACACTATCTCAATCAAGGGGGTGCGACAACACAGCATAACACAGGTCAGCCATCATCTTGCCACAAGCGAAAACCAACAAAGCAGCATTTCCCAGCCAAACACTGCAAAACCTCACGTGGCAACCTCATTTGCTTACAGATTTGCACCAAACTCCACCCAAACCATCCCCCAAGCACAACATGAAGGCAAGCAAAAACTAATAAAGCAGCATCCCCGGGCCAAACACTACAAAACCTCACGCGGCAACCTCAATTGCCTTCAGATTCACATCAAACTCCACCCAAACCATCACGCAGCACACGAAGGCAAGCAAAAACTAATAAAGCATCATCCCCAGCCAAACACTGCAAAACCTCACGCAGCAAGTAAATTGCCTTCAGATTCGCACCAAACTCCACCCAAACCATCCCCCAAGCAGCACATGAAGGCAAGCAAAAACTAAAAAAGCAGCGTCCCTAGCCAAACGCCACAAAACCTCACGCATCAACTTCAATAGCCTTCGGATTCACACCAAACACTCCACCCAAACCATCCCCCACGCAGCACACGAAGGCAAGCAAAAACTAATAAAGCAGCATCCCCCAGCCAAACACTGCAAAAACTCACGCGGCAAGCTCAACTGCCTTTGGATTCGCACCAAACTCCACCCAGATCATCCCCCACACAGCACACGAAGGCAAGCAGAAACTAACAAATCAGCATCCCCCAGCCAAACACCGCAAAACCTCACGCAGCAACCTCAATTGCCATCGGATTCGCACCAAACTCCACATCCAAATCATCCCCCACGCAGCACACCGAGGCCTCCCCGATGCCATCCGAAACCTCAGCAAAGGACACCGCAAAACACAACAAATCCCCCACCGCCAACCTCAGAAATGACCGATCCAGTCCCCAAAACAGCATCGGACAATCACCATCGCGACCGAAATCAAGGTCAAATCGCGAGAGAGAGAGAGAGGCGCGAAGCAATCAAAGGAAGCTTACCGGAAGGAGCGTCCTTGGGCGGATTCGAAGCCATGCCTGCAAAAATCGAGCTCGAGATGAAAACCTAAAAAAGCGAATCGCTAAGACGAAGAAGGAGAAGGAGGAGAGATGGAGAGGGGGAGGGAATCGGTAACTAACTGCCTGACGAGCCGAGGGAATGAGGAGGAAAACTTGACGAGGAGGGGATTGGTGCTGAGATTGGATAGAACCGGGGCAACGAATCTCCTCTCTCTCGCTCGCGAGATTCAATAAACCCTATCGCCGAATCGATCGAGCCCGCGAGCGGATTAAGCTTCAACACGTCACGGATTTTATATTATTATTATTAATTTTGTCGTTAATGTTTATTATTTTAAATCCCGGATGGGGACGTTCGTGCTGCGGAGCGGGGATTCGTGTCTGGCTCCCAGGTTCTGGATCCGAACCTGAGGCGAGGGAGAGAGAAAGAGAGAGGGAGGGTGCTTCGGTTCGGTGGGCCCCACCGACCGGTCATGCCATTTTCTCCTGTCCTTTTCCCATGTGATGACGAACGGCTCGTCCAGCTCCTGGCGGGATATCGACCACCGGCTGACCCGGCGCGTCTCCCGTCGGCCCATCTTTCCTTTCTTTTTTCCCTGTTGGCGAATCGATTGTTTTGTGATACTTTTCTTATCTGTTTTGATTTGTGTATGAGATGCGTATTAGCACTCCTAGAGGAAGAAGAGTCGACGGTTTGCATTGGCTAATTTGGATCTTATCGGTCGAAGAGGTGATTTGGCATCTTCATTTTCTTGACATCATGGAGAGATCGAATTTGAGGAAGTAAATTTTCTTCTAAAGATAAACATTGGCAATGCGAGTTTCTGATGGGCTATCACACTTTCCAAGAAAGATGTCAATTGCCCACGCCTTCCAAAAGTTCTTGGATCCACCTGTCTCGATGATCCGGAACCAAGGGAAAATACACATCAAGAAGCCACCTTTCTCCATCCTCAACCCATGTTAGAAGCCATCCCGACTAGCAGTAACACACACCGACAATCATGGTCCTATGATGGGAAACAAAGTAGCGGTTCCACAGGGAGCACTCGGCTTCTGCGCAATGGAACAGGGCGTGCGGTAGAATTTTAGCTGTTATTACAAGTGAAGATATGCATCCAACAATGAGATGTTCTATACAAATATTATTGGCATCCAAGAGAAAATCCTTGGAACCGTCCACAATCCACCGTGAATGCGCACATTGATCTTTCTGAAAGAGAGATTGCATCAGGAGCACATCGCTTTCTCCAATAGTTCCTGCAGCTCCCCGCTTTTGTATGCCTCTGCAACAAAAGTAATTTGTCAAGAGATAATGCAGGATAGAATTCGCAAGCATACTAACATGATCAAACCATCACAGTCAGCGGATACATCGCGACTTGCATAAATTTCAGTCAGCAACAATCTGATTCTTTTGCCCACCCAACCATCAGTGGGCAGACCATCAATGGGCAGAGTTGAAAGCTGAATCCTCACTGACATTCGACCTATGCAATTTCTACGTGCTAGTTGACACACATCCGCACAAAAAGTCACCTCTCAGTTATAAAGAACAGCTGGTATTCCAGAATTAATATACATACGATTAGTATTAGAAGCTTCATTCATAAACCTGGTTGATCAGAAATAAACAGATTCATTCCTCCGAAGTAATGAAAAATCTAGTCAAAGGGATACAAAGCCTTCATAAGACACCAGCCAGTTAGACCATGTCTTTCCACTTAGCAGCCAAATTCATTAACTTCAGTTCATTGCTTGGCTTAACCATAGTTTCCTTAACTTGAAGTTATCCAGATTATAGTCTCATGACCATGAAAAGATTGTATGTTCAGACACCAAAGAGCTAACTAATCTTTCATGCAGTCCTTTTTTCAGGGCAGGAGCCTCCCAATTGCTGCATTTGGTCATGGTCAGTGAGGATGATTTGTGTGAAGTTGCTTCCCACATTATCCCCTTATAGTGGTTCCTCCAAGCATCAATGTGACAATCCTATTACACCAGAGCTTTGAAAGAAGTCCAACCCATATTTCTTTCTCTTTTCTTTGTCCTTCCTTCTATTGATTTTGTCTGCTTCTTTCTTCCTCTCCCTCTCTCTAGTCTCTGACTCATCTTTCATAACCAAACAACAACTAATGAAGGCTATACCACCATGTCCTTCATATGACAAATCAGAATCTAACCGAGATAACTGGAATTCGACATCAACATTTATTAAAATTCCAACAATGAAACTATCTTCGGTTATGTTGTTCCTATAGTTTCTCTAGCACATATTAGCCAGTGGTAACATAGAAGCATTTACAGATAAATTAGGCATAAAGCTGTATTATGTCATTTTCAACAATAGCGAACTGCAGTGAAATGGAAACCAGCAATTGTACAATTTGTACCCATGAAAACATCTAGTGATGGAGAGTCCAGACTATAACAATAAGGAGGTTGCAAAGATCTTACATGAAAGTAGTGAAAGAAGTGCGCGAGTATGATAACAGCAAATAGTTTTAACAAATTTTAATTAAAACAGCTGAAAGTAGTTGAAACTTACCAACGGTGATGTCACACCCTCCAAAAAACTCCCCTTCAATATAAAGCTGAGGAAAGGTAGGCCAACTGGAGTACTCCTTCAGTCCTTGACGGAGCAGTTCATTTTCAAGAATATCTATAGTTTCAAAAGGTACATTGAAGGACTTCAGTATTTGCACAACAGTGTTGGAAAACCCACATTGAGGGAAATCCCTAGTTCCCTTCATGAATAGAACCACCTTGTGCGAATTAACCACCGTATCCAGTGTATTCTTGAGCTGTGGAGTTAATACTGCATACACAGACAGTAGCAAAAGGAGACATATCACCCATTTTTTTTTCTTAAAAAAGAATAGAGACAGAAGAAACGGGATAAAAAAACACTTAACCACTCTGGCCTCCCACAGGAAATCGCGAAAAAGTTTTGAATGGACAGTCAATTAGCCTAAGGACTCGGGATCTCCATAAATCATCACAACTCATGCGAATGCCATCTCACGATGATTTTTCAAATGGATAGAGCTCACTTAGTGGTCAGAGAACTCTTTCATACTTCTTTCATCATCGGAAAATACTAAAGGAGTGTAAATACAACCGACACAAAATCAGTGCAGCTTGCACCCTTCCATTCAGTTATGAACTGTAAATACGATTGACACATGATTAGCGAAGCTGACGTTCCTCTCAAAATAAAGCGCCACAGAAAGAAAGTTCGCTGTTGTAGTCACCACTATTCCCCCTTTGAACAACTTAATGCCAAGCCCTAAAAAATGAGGGCAGCTTCCAGACATCTAACCCAATGCCTAAGCCCTATTTCCAAGCACGGCGATCGCTCTTTTCCATTGCCGTAAGTCGCAACAGTATGCCTGTACGTATCGAACAAATAGCATGAACTTCATTGGTGAACTGTGACCCAGCATTCTTCGATGGAAAAATCCAACAAACTACAACATCAGTTGTACGCCAATTCAACAATCTACCATCCATGGCCCATTCAGGCTTCGCAACCACCGACAGCAGCACGCTCTTGGCCAGAGCCACTTTTCCCTCTAAATTCTTTGCACTACTCTTTTGCCCATTCAGGAACAAATAGCATGTTGTGTACACGCAGCATTTCTAGAGAACGGCACGAATCAAGCATCGCTTAATCAAAACGAGAATGTCAGGAAACATCAGGAATCAGCATGGCTTTCAATACGTTGGCTCAGCTAAATTAAGAATTGACTTCGCAAACCAAAACCCCAATCCTGAAAATCCTCTAACGAACACACTCGATTCGATGCGAAATTATTCAGTCGTCGAGAAACGGAAACGGGGGAAACGACCGTGTCCCGTACCAGAAGCGAAGCAGCGAAAGGTCCCGCTGGTTCTGGACCGGACCCCAGGCACGGGGCTGCCCACGGCGGTCAACGCGCGCGGCGAGAGGGACGACGGAACTCGGTGGCCGGCGAAACTATTGGCCGGCGACGACGCGGCCGTCCTCGGCGCGAACGACGGCGCTCTGGCGGCGGAGGAGAAGGCGGTTGGCGCGAGGGTAGCTGAAGAGAGAGAAGCCATCGCAGAGCCGGCTTTCCGGAATCTTCCGAGCCGATGCGCTCCGCCACAAACTCGAGTCCTGTCGGGCAGTGAAGCTTGCTCTCGCGCGAAGCAAATTCCCGATGCCAGGAGCAAATTAAAAGGAATAAAATTGGCAAAATATCTGCTTTTATTTTACATTGTTCGAAATTTATTTAGTAAGCAAAAAATAATTTTCGGGGCCCGGGCTATTTCCACAGCCTAATTTTGCTTGGGGAGCAGCTAAAATAGTAATCGGACAATATTGCCCCTGGAACTAGCAGGCCAATTAGCTCTTCCATTCGAAAAAACAGTTCATCATCAGTTTACAGCCATATTCTTCTTTATGTGCAATTTTAATTATAAAATGTGCGAGTGGCCATATTATATCACATATAATCATGAAAGTATTATTTTTCTTTCAATCTAACATTTGTCGCAAAAAATGATTTTTTATCAAGTTACCGCTCAACACTAATGTATAAAGTAATCAATCAATCTGAAACTTCTCTATTATCTTTAACAAAGATTAATAGGTAATCTCAACGCTACAAGTAAGCGAGTTTAAAACTATCAAAGTCGGGACCCATTTGACAATTCAACGGTGCATTGAAACCCAAAAATCCAATAATTAATAAGGTTAAACTTACTTAATAACCTTGAATAGGATTGACAAATGATTGAATTAAGTCGAAGAAATCCAATCGATGTGGAAAGTAAGAAAAAGATTACTCATTTCGTTCAACAGCGAAATAATAGATGGAAATTACAATTTGGCCAAAAATAATGGTAAAACCTTTTCAATGTTTGGTGAGATATTAATCATACCAAGCTATGATTCTCAATTCTCAAATTTCGCATTTAAATAGTCCCGCTTTATTTTTAATTTTACGATTGTTCTTGACAGCTTTCGAATGCGAATAAGAAAAGTGAGTTTCCATAATTTTCGGCAGTAACATCTCGAAAAAAAAAAAAAAGCATCACCAAAATGCAAAAACTCAGAAACCAGAGCAAGGAAAAATAGATACCGACAAATATCTTTTTAGAGAGAGAGAGAGAGAGAGAGAGAGAAGCGGTAAGGAAAACGATGGGTACGGAGGCGTGTGGGCCCGGCGCATTATTAGCCCGACATAGAAGAAGGAAGGGAGGAAGACGGACGAAGACGACGACGAGAACCCACTAGGGCAAAAGAGAGCGCTTCGAGATATCGAGGAAGGTCGAGCTCCCGCGGCGGTACTGCAGCAAAACCCTAGCTCCTCCTCCTCCGCCCGCTCCGATCGCCCTCCTGTCTCGCAGGTATCCGTCGCGCGATTCTCCGTAGTTGCATCTCCGTTTCGCTTATCTGAATCCGTCGACTCTCGCATTCGCACGCCATTTCTTCCGTGTGTGTGTGTGTGTGTGTGTGTGTTTTTTTTTTTGTCTGGGCTCATCCGGAACAGTGGCCTTTGACTGGATTTGTTGGTTCTCCGAGCTCGGTTTTGCTCGGATCTTGATTGATTGCTTCTTTCGTCGAATCGGCCGCGACGGCGCTTGCCGACGTCGCCGTTTTCTTGTGCAGTGTTGTCATCTCGTCGACGTCCCATGGTGGTCGTCTGCATTTGGGTATTCAGTAGAAAGTTTGAGTTGACTTCGCAGTCAATCGCTTACTCTATGGGGGAATTCCGAGTCCGTGCTTGGTTTTTACGTGATTCGATCCGGTTTCGGAGTCTAGGATTGCGTACGGATCTCCGTCGCTTCTCTGTTGCTGTACTGGGTAAATCCAAGCTTGAAATGGATCTGCAAATTTGATGGACTGCCGACCTCTGATGGATAATTCGTAATTAAGTTGATTCGATTTTTGTATTAAGCTAAAAAATTTAGTTGCTGAAACCTGCTCAAGTACATGAGGAATGTACAAGAACAGAAGAGGAGTCTAATCTAGACAAAGTACATTAGAACAGATTGTACGTGTAGATCCTAATTGATTAAATGTGACCAGAACTGATTGGAGAGAATATTCAGATGCTTCAAAAGGTTGTTCGTTTCGTATCTTCCAAATGCTAAAAGGAATTGCTCCTTGACATGCATTACTTCTCTTCTGCTGGTTTTTTCGGGGACCTGGCTGCGAATTAGGTTCTTGATATTATATTTTGTGATAGCGGGAATATTAGATGGAATACTATTGGCCATCTTCAATTTATGCAATCTTATGCGCAGAGTAGGCGTTAACTCTGCTTCATTATTGTTGTTGTCTTTCGTTGAGGAGATCTATAGTTCATGCGGTTGTGGGGTTCTCCAATTGCTGCTTATGCACGAGAAGTGTTGTGACTTAATGGGTGAAGAAATAACTGCACATATTAGCCTGCCAATTAAAATTCCATGATACATCACTATAGACGTGGCTTTTTGGTGACGGTTCAAAATAAAAATAATATTTGCGTGCCCCTTTGTCTTCAAACTTTTCTTCTGGGTTGGCGGATTTGACTTTACATCCATATCACTTGCCATCATACAATTTGAGCTAGTGGCCTATCTTCTGGGAAGGCCCTTCCTCAATGTCTAACATGGTATCTTTTGCATCGGCTTAGTAAACCTTGACTGCCAGTTTTCACTTGACCCCGTGAGAGGGCATACAATTGATAACTTGCTGCTATTTTATTTGAACTATTTTACCAGTCATTAAATTTCAATTGTTCTACCATTCTCAATCCATTTCAGGATTTAACTGCAGAAATTAAATAGGTATCCTTCTTATGATAATTGCAATGTTACAGAAAGTTTTTGGTGTTTCCACAGTGCCAAAACGAGTTATCTCTTCATATTTTATGACACACAAATTGTTCTTTTGGATAGATGCATGTTACTCTTTGTGTTCAATATAACTTATTCAGAATACTGATAATTTAGGGCTTTTCAGATCATGATTTGTCCCCCTTTCATGAGATTTCTACTAGATGTTTTTTCGCTTTCTATGATCAACAAGTTTCCTGAATTTGACACTTTTGTTGCTCTCTACTAATCTCATGCAGTTGCAGTCCCATTGTATCTATCTTGACCAGCAATGGCAGACGGTGAGTCAGACAAGAATATTGAAATCTGGAAGATCAAGAAACTGATCAAGGCTTTAGAATCTGCCAGAGGCAATGGTACCAGCATGATATCTCTTATAATGCCTCCACGTGATCAAATATCCCGGGTAACTAAGATGTTAGGTGATGAATTTGGAACTGCTTCTAACATTAAGAGTAGAGTCAACAGGCAGTCAGTGTTAGGTGCCATTACTTCTGCCCAACAAAGGCTGAAGCTGTATAACAAAGTTCCTCCTAATGGTCTGGTGCTTTACACTGGAACAATCGTAACTGAAGACGGCAAGGAAAAGAAGGTAACGATTGACTTTGAGCCCTTTAAGCCTATAAATGCATCATTATACCTCTGTGACAACAAGTTCCACACTGAAGCTTTGAATGAACTCTTGGAGTCTGATGATAAGTTTGGGTTTATTGTCATGGATGGTAATGGAACTTTATTTGGAACATTAAGTGGGAACACTAGGGAGGTACTTCATAAGTTTACAGTGGACCTACCGAAAAAGCATGGAAGAGGAGGGCAGTCAGCTCTTCGTTTTGCTCGTCTTCGGATGGAGAAACGGCACAATTATGTAAGGAAGACGGCAGAACTTGCCACACAGTTTTTCATCAATCCTGCCACCAGTCAACCGAATGTTGCTGGGCTAATACTGGCTGGTTCTGCTGATTTCAAGACAGAGCTTAGCCAGTCTGATATGTTTGATCCTCGTCTGCAAGCCAAGATTTTGAATGTGGTTGATGTTTCCTACGGTGGAGAAAACGGTTTCAATCAAGCCATAGAGCTTTCTGCAGAGATTCTATCAAATGTAAAGTTCATACAGGAAAAACGCTTGATTGGGAAATACTTTGAGGAGATTAGTCAGGACACCGGAAAATATGTCTTTGGTGTAGACGACACTTTGAAGGCGCTGGAGATGGGTGCTGTGGAAACGCTGATTGTCTGGGAGAACCTGGATATCAATAGGTATGTGCTCAAAAACAGCACAACCGGTGAAATCGTCATCAAGCACCTGAACAAGGACCAAGAGGCAGATCAGAGCAACTTCCGCGATGCAGCCACCTCAGCGGAGCTGGAAGTTCAGGAGAAGCTGGCATTGCTCGAGTGGTTTGCCAATGAATACAAGAAATATGGTTGCACACTTGAGTTTGTCACCAACAAATCTCAGGAGGGATCACAATTTTGCAGAGGATTTGGTGGGATTGGTGGCATCCTTCGCTACCAGCTGGACATAAGATCCTTTGATGACTTATCTGACGATGGAGAGGTTTATGAGGACTCCGATTAAAGTGAAGGGCCAACTTGGCTGTGACGGGCTGCTATATTATACTGTGATTGGCAATGGTAAGTGCAGGACTCTGGGAAGCTACTGATGATGTTACTGCTAATTCTCTGGCTAGCCCCTCACCACTTTGATTCAAGATTGCTCTGATCCTTGGCCTGCGCCCCTGATCTGCTTTCCTTTTTTCATGTATTGCCTGCAACTTAAAACTTCCAAATGTGATTTTCTGGTGTGGACCCACAAACTGGACAGATGAATGGATTTTACTTGCGAAAAGGACCAAGCATTTTATTCCCCTATTACCCTGAGTGCATTTCGATATACTTGAAAATAGATGACGAACGTAGGATGAGGCTGTGTCCATGTATTCAAGGACGTCTCACCATTTTCTCTTGCAGGGAGTTGTTTCGCCATCAACTTCAGCTGGTCCCCGTCGCTTGTTGGTCATGGAGATGCGTACCCGCATATGGGTTGATTCGATTAGCTCCATGCTCAAACCTTTTCGACTGTTATGTTCTCTCGATCGTGGTAGCATGTACAGCATAGCCATCTCCTTTTCTCATTTCTCTTACAATTTAGAATCACAGTTAGAATAATCCAAAGTCCCAATGTAAATGTTGCATACAAGCAGATACACAGCTCCATTTGCTAGTGAGGCAAATCTGGACCTGAATCCACCTCAAAAGGCCTACGCAATTCGATTCCAAGCGTTATGCGGGATGATTTCTTTGAGTGGAGAATAAACCCAAAAATAGTGAAGCAAGAAGAAAATGCGAAGATCGATTATTGATATTTCGATTTAGCGCTGTTAAGTAAATGCTCACGTTATTTTGACCTATTTTTGGCTTCTGACATCTCAAATTATATTGAATTGACTACACTATACCTTATGGCTGCGGTTGGCAATCGGGATAAAATTCGGGATAGGATATGATTTACCCTATCCTGCGTTTGTTGCTCGCTTAGGACAGGATAAAGTCGGATATAAGGGGGATATAGACAAGATAAAATCATCTCATGGGGGAGGTGGGATAAAGGTGGATAGGATTTCTAACGTCCATAATAAGAAAGTTATTTTTCTTAAATAATAAACTTATTAAATTAAAAATTGAAATTATATTTCAATATAAATAATATTTGAATTCTAATTTAAGAAATTAAAAATAAAAAATAAAAAATTATTTTTAATTAATCTCATTTTAATTTATATATTCAACTTTAATTCTATCTTATGATAAACATTCAATCTATAAATTAAATATTTTATATTTATTATATATTTTAGATATTTTTGTATTTTATGTGTGTTAGTACAGCTTTTTACTATTTGATAAAATTTTATTAAAGAATGATGAAAGGGGAAAAAGAAATAATAATGAAAATAATATAAAAAAGAGGAAAAATAAAATAAAAAATAAATTAAGGAATAGTGTTACGAGAGATTTTCACCCTCTCCATTTATAAATATTTAGGTTCGTTTATAATGATACGTCGTTTATATATATAAAAAAAATGTATACGTGATATGATGTGAACATATTCGACTTTAATATTGCGATTCATCAAACAATGGATGGGATATAAACAAATCTCAGGATTTCATATCCTATCCTATCCAGTCCTATCCTGATTAGAAATCCGGACGACCAAACGTAACCTATAGGTCTTACTTTTTGCTTAAGATGTCTTTTTTTGTTTCAATTTTATTAGAGATGAAATATTGTATTCCCGACAAACAATAATTATTAAGGTTAAATATGAGGTATACTCTCGATTTAAGACTAATGCTTACCCTTTTTTTCCTTTGTTGGTTCTTTGCTTTTCATTCTCATTCGAAACAAATTTTGTTTACTTCTTCTCCGGAAAATATTTTATTTGGTAGATAGTTAACTGATTATTGTGTTTTTGATTAAAAAACTAATTATTTTGTTAATTATATGTATATTTCTTTTTTTTTTTTTTTGTACTGGGAAATATTAGTTAAAAAAATAACCTAAACACAAGTGAGAGGATAACCTTTTGAGTAAATTGTGTATAATGCCACAATGTTCAATTTTTGAGTAAATTATTGTAAATTTGTATTAAAAATCAAAGTCAAAAAATTCACAATCATGAAAATACTCTTGGGAAATAAAGTAAACAATTTGCAAATAAAACTAATATTCTTTACTACGATATATGATTAATACTTGCTTAGATTATAATAATGGAGAATGACTTTAAAAGAAGACAACCTTAAACAAACGTTGAGATGTAATGGTGTGGAAGAAGCGGCTAGGGTGAAGGGATGTGAAAAAATCCACAAAAAAGAAAAAGAAAAAAAAAAGATAAGAAATAATTTTAAATTAAGATTGGGACCGCAAGGGATAATGGTGTCAATTAAATGTAATAGAAGGTATCAAGAGTCAATAAAAAATGTGGAAATAGCACAAACCTAAATAAAATCTAAATTAATTGCAACAAGGAGTGTGAAGCGACTAAATTTCACGATTCTTGAATTTAACTATTATTTACATGTCGCAACTTAATTTTTTTTTTCAATCTAGTTCGACTTGTATGGAGAGAATGGGTTTTCGACTTTATATTATTCATGAAAAATTATCCAAAAAATCTTGAGTTTGCTGGAGTTCCATCTATTCAATTTTAAATTTTTTAATTGTATCAATTGAATCTTAAATATTTTTTTATATATTTTGTCAATTGAGTTCATTTAGTTAATTTTAGTCGAAAATTATTGATTTAATATTTTTCAATTCTTTAATTTTTTCAATTTTTTTCATTTTTTTCTTTTTTTTTTTCATTTACCTTTTTTTCTCTCCGCCGCCATCATTAGGCCTCGATATGTCACCCCCTTAAGCGAGAGCCGCCCCCGCCGACCTTAGGCAAGGGTCGCCCTTATTAGCCCTAATTGATGTTAAGTAGATCACCACGTCAACAGTTATCCACGCCGCCGGAGGGACAGCTGGCGTTGACTATTCAAACACATCAATTACCTCTGTTTTCCATTTCCGGTCTTTTATCATTATTACATCCGTGCCACTCATCCTTTGACATTTTGACCCTTCTCCCTTATCCAGCCCCCCGAAGTCTCTTTCTCTCTCCTCTGTCTCGGCGGCTCCAGCCCAAAACCCTATCCCGAAACCTCCTCGCCGGGGAGAGCTCGAATCGAGCGCCGTCGAGCTCCGATCCGGATCCGACCGGGAAGGGAGGAAGGAAATGGGGGCGAGCAGCGACCCGAACCCGGACGTCTCCGACGAGCACCAGAAGCGGTCGGAGATCTACACGTACGAGGCGCAGTGGCACATCTACGCGATGAACTGGAGCGTCCGCCGCGACAAGAAGTACCGGCTCGCCATCGCCAGCCTCCTCGACCACCCGCCCGCCGCCGCCGCCATCACCAACCGCGTCGAGATCGTCCAGCTCGACGACTCCACCGGCGAGATCCGGGCCGACCCGAACCTCTCCTTCGACCACCCCTACCCGGCCACCAAGGCCGCCTTCGTCCCGGACAAGGACTGCCAGCGCGCCGACCTCCTCGCCACCTCCAGCGACTTCCTCCGCATCTGGCGCATCGCCGACGACTCCTCCCGCGTCGACCTCCGCTCCTTCCTCAACGGCAACAAGAACAGCGAGTTCTGCCGCCCCCTCACCTCCTTCGACTGGAACGAGGCGGAGCCCAAGCGCATCGGCACCTCCAGCATCGACACCACCTGCACCATCTGGGACATCGAGCGCGAGACCGTCGACACCCAGCTCATCGCCCACGACAAGGAGGTCTACGACATCGCCTGGGGCGGCGTCAGCGTCTTCGCCTCCGTCTCCGCCGACGGCTCCGTCCGCGTCTTCGACCTCCGCGACAAGGAGCACTCCACCATCATCTACGAGAGCTCCGAGCCCGACACCCCCCTCGTGCGGCTCGGGTGGAACAAGCAGGACCCCCGCTACATGGCCACCATCATCATGGACAGCGCCAAGGTCGTGGTGCTCGACATCCGCTACCCTACCATGCCGGTCGTCGAGCTGCAGAGGCACCAGGCCAGCGTGAACGCCATCGCGTGGGCGCCGCACAGCTCCTGCCACATTTGCACGGCGGGGGACGACTCGCAGGCGCTCATCTGGGACCTGTCATCAATGGCGCAGCCTGTGGAGGGCGGCCTGGACCCGATTCTGGCGTACACCGCAGGGGCGGAGATCGAGCAGCTGCAGTGGTCGTCCTCGCAGCCTGATTGGGTGGCGATCGCCTTCTCTTCGAAGCTTCAGATACTTAGGGTGTAATGATTAGTGAGTAACCCTTAACTGTTGTAGTGTAATTAATTTAAGGGGAAAGTTCATTTGTGTGGTGGGCCTTGGAAAGTGACTTATTGGTGCCCTTTTCATTGGACTTGAGTGACTGGTGAAACTGATGTTGCTGATGGCTGTTGATGGTAAATGTGATTATTGGAGTTTCGCACATGTTTGCGCAGCTTAATGTGTCCGACCTTTTATTTTTCCAGTTTTCATGGGCTGCCAAATCATGGGTTTCGCACTCCAATCAACATGTCAAAATGAAGAATTCCTATTTTTTAGGTGATCCTATCCCATCCATTGGGAGATCAATTTGAATAGGACTCTTGCATTTTGAGTTGATCTTAGTTTTAATTGCTGGTGATCTGGTGTGATCATCTTCTTCTGATGTAAAGCCTGCCTGTGAGAAGAAGTTTACCCTTTTCCAGATTCTTCTGGTCTCTCTTGGGAATTCTGACCTGGCATTGCATCTATGTATTGTGATGATGAGCTGAGGTTCTTAGTCTAATGTTGCATACTACCATGCGCGTGTTTGACGCGTGTAAAATGATGGAGCTTTATGAGATCATGATGAAGGGATCGGATGTTGATGTTAGGTCATTGCTGTATGTGACTATATGGGGTTTTCTGTTATGTTTTTATTTTTTTTCCCATAGGTGTTAACTCCTCTTTTTGTTAGCAATAGCATCAGCTATGTAATAAAATGAATCCCCTTTCTTCTTTTCAAGAAACTCAACTGTTAACAATTCCACTTTGAAAATTGAGGTGACTGAGGAATTTTCATTAGCTGCTGTTTGAATTTGGTTTACCCTTATGTAAGCTGCCTTTGAAACATTTTTTTCCATCTCGTCTGCTGAGTGAAAATGTGAAGAACAAGGCAAATGTTTTTGCTGAATGAGCAAGGAGGGAGATTATTTTCAATGCACTACTCATCCCATGCATAGATCCAAGAACATAATTCATCTGGAGCTCTAGGTCAGTTGCCATGGGCTAGAGACTGAGGTGGTATGGGGAGAGTTTTGTTGTGAGTAATCAGTAATATCTTTGCACAGTGATTTTGTTGGTATAAGACTAATGTAGTTAGAGCACACTCATTGCTTCTTTCATCCTACATTATTTTCACCTTATGATTCATTGATTTATGTTCTTATCTTGTATTCTGGACGTGTGTGACTGTGATGAGCTGAATATACCGTCTCAGAAATAGTGTCCCTGAATTGAGATTCTTGAACATATTGAAACACGGCATGTCGATCATCAGTAATTGGGTCAGAATCTCATGAAGATCCTAAGTTCTGATTGCACTTAATTAGGCTAGAGAGACTGAGGTGGCATGGGGAGAGTTTTGATGTGAGTAATTGGTAATATCTTTTGCACAGTGATGCTGATAGAGCACACTCATTGCTTCTTTTATCTTGTATTGTTTTCACCTCTTTGGTTCATTGATTTATGTTCTTTTGTTGTATTTCTGGACTTGTGGGGCTGTGATGAGCTGAATATACTGTTTCAGAAATAGTGTCCCTGCATTGAGATTCTTGAACATATTGAAACGCTGCACATTGATCATCAGTAATTGGGTCAGAATCTCATGAAGATCCTAACAGAATGAGATTTTGTTTGCACTTAATTGGGCTGGAGAGACTGAAGTGGCATGGGGAGAGTTTTGATGTGAGTAATCGGTAATATCTTTGCACAGTGATGTTTTTCGTACAAGACTAATATAGATAGAGAACGCTCATTGCTTCTTTCATCCTGCATTGTTTTCACCTCATGGTTCATTGATTTATGTTCTTAACTTGTATTTCTGGACACTTGTGGCTGTGATTAGCTGAATATACTGTCTTAGAAATAGTGTCCCTGAATTGAGATTCCTGAACATATTGAAACACTAATGAAGATTCTAATAGAATAAGATTCTCTGATTGCACTTTCAAATTGTTTTCTACTGCATGGCCACAAGGTTGATCACTTGCCCTAGACCATTTTTTGAGCCCTGCTTTGCTCAAAGGTTAGGTTAGGTGTTAGGGGTTAAAATTCCTCCCTAGCCCCCTATCCTAAGTCCTGGGGGGCATTTGGACCGAGCCACTTGTGATCCTGAATTTTTAAGCGCTCTTGTGAAGCACAACCGCAATATAAACATCTCTCATTATATATACTTTTAATAGACATCTCCTACTTGGCTGCACCGATTTTTGGGGTTTGTAGTATGTTATGGCTTGATTCTAAACGTGGTAGAAATAGGTTTTATGGATGTTGTGGAATCGGTGGTGATATTACTTGCCGGAACCTGATCTCTCAATCTCAGCACAAACAGACCCCTAAGTGGGAATTAAGATAAATGAACAAGTAATTCTAGTTCTAGTTCTAGTAGTAGAAGTCCTATCTAGACGGTCCCGGTCTGTTCCCTTCTCTAGTAAAATGGGCTCTCCAATCAGATTTTGCTGTTTTAGGATCGGGAACTCAAATCCACTATCTCGGCCAATTCAAGAGGATCTCTTCTCGTTGAAGCTGGTCAGGGCATCTCCTGTGGATAAACGCCATCGGTCTCTGCACGCAAACTGCCCCAAGATGCCTGCACTCGCGGGGACTGACGATCCCAATTGGTCCTTTTTAAAGTGGAAGCTCCCCAACCGCAGCTTTTGAGATCCACTACGAAATGCCATTACAGTATTAAACCTCTCTCTCCATATTTATTGAAAAAGTTCTTCTGCGTGGAGTACAATTCGTAGTGTCGTACCTTAAAAATGGAGCGAGAGTTTGATCTATGCCCGCTAGCACCACCTACCTACAGTCTCACCTCTCGATGGACCCTCTCACAGCATATGAAGAGTTAGTGGCCTCGATTTTGAGTCAAAGTCAGCTCCCCACCTTTTCTTTCTGCGTTCAAAGGTCTGCCTAGGAGGGCTCACTTTCTCTGTCTCTCTTTCCTCTCTCTCTCAACTACGGGCGAGCAATCTCTTCTCTAGGAGTGATTCTGGCATCCACTGATCCCAAGTCCACCATAGAGAGAAAGGGTTGTTGTGATGTACAGTAAAAAGACGTAAACTTGATCAAAGATCTGGCATGATGAGCTCGGGCCTTGCCTATGGAACAACACAGGCTTGGCCATCGCTTGGCATCAGGCATATAGAGCCTTGTTCAAATTTACTCATGCTAAAAAAAAAAACATTGAGAATTTCTGTATGAAGTTAGTTGAGTCCGGCAGGCAGCGCCGCTGGCCTAGGTGCTCCCATTTCATCAAAAGAATTAACGAAGTTGAGTCCAAAAACATTGCCCGCAGCAACGCCAGCCAAAATGTCCGCATGAATCAGGATGTCGAGTTAAAAAAAGATAAGTGGAGATCTGCCCTGAAGATGACAGCTTGAACTTCTCTAAGCGCCTTAACCCGCTTAAAACGTATCGGGTCATTTCAAGTTGTGTGATAGGATGCAGTCACAAGGCGTGAAGGCTATGCGGCATGCACAACACGCTCCATTTGATGGAACGATGGCTTGATATAACGGCAGCAAGTGTAGCGGGGCCATGACCTTCCACATCGCTCGGGTTATATGCATAGCATGTCGATTTGCACGCTAGGAACAACGATAGCAATGTGGTGATGTTACTTATGATTCCCCTGACTCCTACCCGGATGTTGGTTTGCGCTTTGTAATACCGCTCGAGTGCTTTCTAAAGCTTGACATGTGCTATGGTCTTTACAGGTAGGATGTTGCCCAGTGCGCAGGTAATTACTTCATCACGATTACCGATTGCCTGCTCATAGAATTTAAGGTTGGAGAGAGATTCGTCACCTACATATTGTTTGGTGGGCAGGGAGTGAAGAGCGAAGTTTGTATTGGTCGTTGTAGCCGAAGTGTAGAATGCTAACTGCATAATTTTGTATACAACTTCATACGGAAAAGAAACCACAATCCGGACTACAACAAAGAACTAGTTTCGTTCTCTCCTCAAAGTGACCGTCATCCAGGCAGGGACTCCTCGTACAGAAGAAATCACCTCTCTTCTGAACTCATCTCTGCACTGATTTCCGTCTTTCTCACATCACATGGCACCCCACCGTGTTGTCGTCATTGAAGTAGTCTCCTACCCCGGTGAATGGCGTCTGAATTTCCATCTGTACCGGCCGCCTTTCATAGGAGTAATATTCTTGGCCATAACTCGTTGGAGGCACAGGGGCCATATACGAACATACGGCGTAATATGGGATGCCCATGGGACGAGGCTCGACCAAGTAAAAGCATTGGGTCTTAGGATCAACTTGCACAATGCCTGGAACGCCTGGAATGCCTGGAATTGGATACATAACATTATTGGACTCGGGTTGTCTCGAAGGAAGAGGAGCCTCGGTTTTCATGGCCTCAGTGTTTACAGAACTCTTGCTGCTGCTGTTGTTGTTGCTGCTGTTGTTTTTGTTGTTGTCTGTTTCCTTCTTGTTGTTTTTGTTGTTGTCTGTATCCTTATTCTTCATTGAAGCTTTTTCTTTGCCGTCATCTACAGAGGGAATTGCCTCATTGGTTTTTGCTTTCGGCTTATCGTTTGATTCTGAGCACTTTGGCTGATCTGACCCGGTTTTGGGAGCTTCTTTCTCTCTTCTGTCTCTGTCGTCATTCTTGTTCTCGCGAGTCCAAACTTCTGCCTGTTTCCCGACTCGGGCTAGTTTCTTGATCAGTATACGGGGATCCACATTTCCAAGGACCGTCACCTTCGGCTGCCAAGGATCGATTTCCGTCTTCAAAACGCCTGAAACGTAACCGAATTACTCCACATATTTTAGAGGGCATGACAAGGGCCTAGAGTCATTGCGAATCCCGACTTATTTACCTTCAACAGTCTGCAATGCCTTCTTGACCTTCTTCTTGCAGCCATCACAGCAGTCTACAGACACCTTCAGCTCAATCTTCTGCAACAGGCGAAAATGTAAACTTTCCACACTTAGAGACCATTATAGCTAACCGTGTCACAACGACGAGCACAGCGACAAGCAAGAACTCAAGAAACAGTAACGAGAGATGTCGGAATTTCGAGCTTTGGCACCTTGAGTTCGGCTTCCTTGGCCATGCCCTCTGACTTCTCGCACCTCTCTGTCACAGGAGTCGAAAAGAAGCGAAAGACCATAGATTTTTACGAGGGAGTTGCTCTTCTGTTCTGAGTACATACTTGTCAGTCGGGTTGCTCCTATTTATATGCAGAAAAAAAACATAGGAACTGGGGAGAAAAGGTGGGGTGGATGGACCTTTGGAATAATATTATTAGCCTTTGCTTTTGCTTATATTATTTTGTGTGCGTAGCTCCTGGTTCCAACTCTAAAGTTACCATTAAAGGACTAGCTTTCTATGCAAGCAAAATATACGCAACCTCTTCTGCCGCTTCCTTTCGGAAAACGTCTATCTTCCCTTGTCGACCACGGTTTCCTCTAGGAACTGCACTACTGAGGGCGAAAGTCTCTTGAGCAAAGGCAAATACTTCTTGATAAATTCTTTTGGAGAGCGTTGCAATTGTACTTTCAAAGATCTTAAAAAACCTTTTAACTCAAGACAGGTCCGGAGGTGCTTGGAGTTTCGAGCATTTTCCAAATTCAAGTATATTTTTTCCCTCCAACTTTGCCATTATTGAACTTTTATAATTTCCGAAATATTCCCACCTCATGCAACGTCATCAACGAGGCTAGATCTAGCCGCCAACAAACTAGTCCGGCATCAACCAACCTCACCTGAGGCCATTGCCTAGGGTCATGAGAACTAGCATGAGGTTGCTGGCACTAGATCTGGCTCATCGGCAACCAGATTTGGTCTCGTGGGAGGCTAAATCCTTTGTTGGTTTTGAGTTTTTTAAAAAAGAAAAATGCTTTACAAAGTGTGATTTTTCCAAATACCATCTAAATTAATTTTATTTTCTAATGCACTTTTAAACTACAATTTATTAAACATTTCTTGCATTTCGAAAAATAAGGCTTTTGTATTTTCCCAAAAACTCTCTTAAAAGCCGAACCAAACACACTTGACATGTACCCATGTCTTGCCCTCGCACGCAAACGACAAGTTTCTTGCTTATCTTGGCTGCTCGGTTGAAGAATTTTATCAGTAATAACTCCAGGGTCAGCTTAGCTCAGGTTAAATCTTGATTAGAACTTGAGCTTCGGGCTTGTGGGAGTTCAGAGTGTACAGCACTAACTGATGTGTTGCTATGTCCATGGGATTGACTCCGATGTCTGATAATTCTCAAAATTTCCATGATGAATTGATTTTGCAGAACATTATGTATTTTTCCCTTTATCAAGGAAGTTCTTGATCTTGAATTTTGAATGAGCTTTAGCTACTTGCATCTGGCTGACCAAAGATGCCTTTCCTTGTTTCCCTTCAGCTACTTGCATTATTAGCTGCATACTTGACCATGAAATCTGAGTGATCTTTAGCTACTTGCGTTTGGCTGACCGTAAAAGATACCTTTTTTTCTTTTCTTTTCTTTTTTTTTTTCTTTTAGCTACTTGCTTAATAGCTGCAGCCCATCTGAAGCCTTATTAGCTGCACAATTCTTTTCCTTTATTTGGTTTTCATATCTAAAAAGAACGATGAATACAACTTGATACAATAATTGGCGTACGATGATACGCAAATTATGATTGCTAGTACTGAGAGTTCTGTCCATTGTTCCCACGTATCTTTATTCTGCTTTGATTGGGTTGGCTTTGTAATGACAACAAGGATCCCGCATCCGGTCTGCTGATTTCCAGAGCTTGGTTTCCTTGCTTATAACTCTCAAAAGCATCAGTGTCCGGAAAAGTTGGGGCCTTTTTCTTACACCGCTAAACAGCAACATTTTGCCCCCGAAATGCAGAATAACCCTCTTTCGAATCACTGTGTCAAGAAAAGGGTCGATCGAACAAGGTGTTTTACGACTCGTTTAAGTAGTATGGTCTCTTGACTAGTATTAAATGACGTCGAAAAGACAAACCGGCCAGTATAACTTCTCCAGTAATTGCATGAACTGCTCTTATACATCTAGTCTCCATTCATGAGTTCCTATTAGTTGATTGACTTTACAGTTTAAATTCGGTGATGACGTACGAAAACGTGGGACCAAGGTTTTGACCCTGCGCATTCAAAAGATACCGGCATAATTGCAGGGTAAATTCCTCAGTCAGTGAAACTTTTCAGAGTGAACTAGAAAAGCGACTTTAGCGGGTAAACTAGAACTCTAGAACTGAGGTTTTTTCTTTTCTTTTCTTTTCTTTTTTTCATGACTAGCAGGAGAAAGAGAGCCGCACACGTGGATAGATGCACATTGACATGCAAGCTATCATATTCAAATGCGAAGAAAAGAGAGAGAAGGAAAGAACGGATGCAGTCTCTTAGTTCTTGAATTTGTTTATTGCCAACAAAATGCATGAGGGCTTTTCTTGATTCCACCCAGCTATTAGACGCTGAACATGGGGGGGGATGCTCTTGACTTACTATATTAGCTCAGCCCCTTTGATGAGTAGTCATTCGAGGCTGCAAGATTGCTGTTCAGCTGTAGAGATTTTAGGGTTTCTTGATCGGATTAATTCGTGCCTAAATCCTTTTATTGTGACCATATTTTCAATGTATTTCCAACTCAAATTTGAAGTTTTAATACCTCGGAGCTTGCGGGGCTTTCCGGGGTCCTTTTCACCAGCAAAGAGTTTGAGAGATATATGAAGTTTCGACATCGATTAATCTGAGCTTTGTTGCTAATTTTTGTGACCGTTAGTCGGTCATGGAGGTGGATTTGAACCCTCCTCGTTCGATCAAATTAAGAATATTCGACCATGTACGGTTGGAGTGGTTATTAACCCACCAAATTATGGGGCTGAGAAATTAGCTTAAGATGCGGCGAATGGAGGCCGGGATGACCAGGGGCCGTGAGATTATTTTTAGAGAGTCAAATCCTCAAAATTCCTTCTTCGAACACATCCTACGCAAATCAATCTTATTTTATGTCGATTCAAGATCCTTAAATAGTACCCTTTACCTTACTCCAGTCAATTATCCTAATTAGCCCATAGGTCGGTGCAAATCTCGGTGTATAAGCTATACACGCTACTCTAATCGAGCGATGTAGCTCGAGCTAGGAAAATGGGCACACATGCGAGTGCGTTTGGTTCATATTTTGAAAGCTCATTAGGAAAATGCAAAGCAATTTAGTCTAAAGGACTTTAAGCAAATGCAAAGGCCGTTTGGTAAACTATGCTTTGAGAAGCAACTTTGAGAGAAATGTTGTTTGGTAAAAAACACATTTGAAAAACTCTTTGAGTAATTAACATTAGTTTTTTTTTTAAATTTTATTTGTTTAAAATTGAAAAAAAATAATGTATGCAGCTTTTTAAATATAAATTTTGGCAATAATACTAAAAAAATTGAATACATACATAATTTTTTTTTTAAAAAAGACCAAACCCTTTCGGAATTTTTAAATTTTTATTTGCTTAAAATTGAAAAAAAATGATGTATGCAACTTTTTAAATATAAAAAAATAATGCTAAACAAAATCAAATAAATATATACAATCTTTTTTTTTTTTAAAAAAAAAAAAGACCAAATTTAATTGAAATTTTTTAATTTTTATTTGTTTAAAATTGAAAAAACAATGTATGCAACTTTTTGTATATAAATTTGAAAATAATGCTAAAAAATCAAATGCATATATATAATTTTTTTTTTTTAAAAAAAGACCAAACCTTTCATTAAAATTTTTAAATTTTTTATTGTTTAAAATTGAAAAAAAAAATAATGTATGCAACTTTTTAAATATAAATTTTTTTCAATAACACTAAAAAAATCAAATACATATATATTTTAAAAAAAGACCAAATCCTTCATTGGATTTTTTATTTTTTTATTTTTTAAATTTGAAAAAATAATGTATGCGACTTTTTAAATATTAATTTGAAAATAATGCTAAGAAATCAAATATATATATACATATATATATATATAATTTTTTTTTTAAAAAAAAAAAAAGACCAAACCCTTCGTCGGAATTTTTAATTTTTATTTGTCTAAAAATTGAAAAAAATAATGTATGCAACTTTTTAAATATAAATTTTGACAATAATGCTAAAAAAATCAAATATATAAATAATTTTTTTAAAAGACCAAAATATATTTTATTTTTTTAGCATTTTATATATTTGATTTTTTTAGCATTATTATGGCATTTAAAAAATAATAACGAGGGTAAAATTAGAAATTTGAAGAATGAGCGAACCTAGTTTTGGAAGAAAAAAATAAGTTTCAGCATTTGGCCAAATGCTGAAAGCTCAAAGCTAGTCCCTCCTAGCATTAGGCTTTTAGCCTTCCCAATGCTGACTTTCACTTGAAAGTTACTTCAAAAAATTACCAAACAGTCAACATTTTCCCAAGGGGCTTTGAGGTTGAAAGCTCATTGAGAATGCTGAACCAAACGCCTATGAGCTTTGCTTTCGTGAGCTGGCACTTCGGTCTCATTCATATGCCATCCATTTTACGCTTTGACTGGATTGACATAGTTGGTCGAATGAGGAGATTTCTAGTTCAAGAATTGAAGATTAACTGTTCGAATCCCACCAATTACGTGATAATTGTTTTGGGTCAGGGCTGTTAGTTTAGGGGAGAAAGGGAAATTGTAAAAAAAAAAAAAAAAGCGGTAAAAAGAGTAGGAACAAATGAATTTCCAGCATATATATAGACTTTCAACTTGCCCATTAGTTTGGGGGGAAGGGGAAAATTGTCGAGAAAAAAAAGTGGTAAATCTATTATATTTTTGCCAATTCAATTATAAATTTCTCAATTTATCAATTGAGTCCTAAACATTTTCACATTTTATCAATTGAGTCCATCTAATCAATTTTTTTTTCCAAAAATTGGTTATATGGACACCACTCGTCCTACATGGCATGATCTGCACTGATCTGAACATTTTTAATAATTTTTTTTCTAAATTGTTCCTTTTTCTTTGTTCTTTCCTTTTTCTATTTCTTTTTACTTTTTCCCGCCACCAACCCTCATCAATGGCCAACTGGGGTTGTCGACCTCAGATTTTTATAGTTTTTGGAATTTTTATTAATTTGTTATTTTTCCATTCTCTTTTCTTTTCTTTTCTTTTTTTTTTCTCCTTACTTTTTTGTTCCATCAAGTCTCATCAATGGCCAACAGAGGTTGTCGGCCCAAGGTGAGGAGTCCTCACCACCCTTAGCCAAGGAACACCCGAGCTTGGCCTGGTGAGGGCCGCCCTTGCTAGATGAAGTGAGGGTTGCCCCCACTAGCCCAATGAGGTTGCCCTTGGGCAAGAGTCACCCTCACTTGAGGGTGACGAACTCCACACTTCAAACTAAGCCTTTCAGTATCACATACCAATGCGTGTAAGACATATATAAAGGAACGTGGGATATTTCAACAACCACAAAAATAAGCATTGACATTTTTCACATTTGAGTTTACCAAAACATTGCTTATCGTCTACTTCTATTTTTTAGTTATTTTCATTCCTCGTGTTTTAAATTGAAATTTCTTGCAGCTCTTTCGTCCTGGGTGGGTATAGCCTTGAAGCTTCGTTTGTTCAATGAAATAATCAGCTAATGACAAATGTTTTCATTATCGACAATAATTTACGTACTCATCCATCCATTTTTATGAACGATATAAATGACTGTTTTTAGGGAAATATTTTTTTAAATCATTTATTTTCTATAAAAGAAATGCACCCTAAGATTCTCTTCTGCGTTGGAAATATTCACAACTTCCAAAAGCATGTCCAGCCCGACTGCTCATCAATGAATTATTAATTAAGGAGACTTGTCTGCTTTTTCTCCAAAGATTTTAAGTTGATGAGATAGACAAGCAAAGATTTTGGATAACCAATTTGGGTTTTGTTAACAGAACTAGGGGTGTGCAACCGGACCGGGTCAACCCGATTCCCGGATCGGCTCACCTGGAAAACAGGGTCGGGAACCGGTTCCAGTTGAAACCGGTCCGGGAACCGGGTCCCAAAATTCAGACCCTGTTTGAACCGGTCCGGGAATTGATTCCAAGGGATTACCCACCCGGGAACCGAATCGACCGAACCGGTTTGAGAACCGATTTGAGAACTGGTTTGTAAGCCACCCCAAAAAGACCAAAACACAAAACCCTAATTTGTTTTTACTTTATATTTTTACCTCTCAGGCTCTCACACCCGCAGACTTCCCCGAGCTCGCGACCTCCGCCTGTTCGCCGATCCTGGTTCCATCCGAGCGCTGATGCTGCTTCGGTTTACTTTGTTTCCTTCGGTTGTGTAACTGAATTGTTGTCTGGTATAACAGTAAGTCACTATACATCGATGGTGAATAAATCACAGCCAAGCTATATCAAATTCAATCTCGTTTTGATGCTCATAAAAGACCATTCCGCCAAAGTTTGAGGGAGAGAGTCTTCAACGTAATTTAATTCAAAATAAGTGGAAACGGTACGAGAAATGCTCAGGTATCGGAAGTTTAATTAAGTTGAGAAATTATGGATATATGAAAGCAGTTAAGTTAAGAAATCATGGATATATAAAAGAACTTAAGTTAAGAAATGGACATTGACCTAGTAATAATCAAAGGGAATTTAAGAACTCATCTAGACTTGCTTCTCTAAGGTTAATATAAAGATACAACAATTTTTATGCAAAACAAGTTCCAATATAAACAGGGTCAACCCTGTTCCCGGACCAGAAAAACAGGGTGGATCGGGAACAGGGTCCAATACAAATAGGGTCGGGAATAGGGTCCAAAAAAAGAGAACCGGTTATAACAGGGTCGGGTATAGGGATCCAAGTCTAGACCCTACCCACCTTGAACCCGATCACCCATAAACAAAACCCAAAAAAAAAAGGGATTAAAGTGATATTTGACGGAAAGATATTAATATAAACAAAAAGATTTATAGAACATTTAGGCCGTGTATGGTTCATGGAAGTTGGAAATGGAATCCCATTCTAAGCCACCAAATTTCTTAAAGTGGGATAGACCCTTTCAATTTAAGAGCAAAACTATACTCAATTTATTAAGTTAAAAGATTGTGACACATCCAATAGCAAGTATTTCCCTAAACAACTTGTCCGCTTTTTCTGCAAAGATTTTAAATTGATGAGACAAACAAGCAAAGATTTTATATAATCAATTTGGGTTTTGCTAACTGACAAAAAAAAAAAAAACTTCTTCGTGTAAGCATGCGTCCCCATCATTTTAAATTGATGAGTAAACCTATTTCATTTAAGAGTGCGGCTTAGCTAACCATTCTCCCTCCAATCATTTTGTGACGGTCAACTAATGACCGCTCATTTTGTGATGAAACCGGTTTCATCTCACCCAATTTTCTCTCTTTTTTTTTTTTTTTTTAATTACAAACTTAAATTGAGAGATAAAATCCTAAGAGGGGCCACTCAATTAATTTTTCATGAATATGATGAAAATATAAATTGAATACTAAAATATAAATAATTACAAATAAAAAATATTATCACCTACTAAAAAGAAATCATTAATGTCATTATATAGATCTATTAAATTTAAAAAGATGAAAAAACACTTGAGACGTTGGCTTTGCAATTAATAACAAAATCATCGTTGGCTTCTCAGTCCTTTCACCAAAACCAAATTACTTTAGAAGAACTCTCCGGTGATCTAAAATTAAGGCCAGTGATGTTGATTACGCAAAAAACGAATGAAGTAAAGAAAAGAACAAAATAAGAATAATGAATTAGTAGAGAAGTAAATTTACCCCATTGATTCAAACCTCGTAGATGAAGATGTGTTAGGCCTAAAACAAGACGCGGACACTTGGAGTGTCAAAATTTGATATGAGAGGATACTTAAGTGTCAAAATTTAGAAGATGTATATTTAAGTGTCAAAATCGGAGCAAAATGGATCAATTAAATGCTATTAGCGAGAAAATTTGGCAAAATGCTCACGAGGTGTTTTTTCAGTGAGACAAGTGCAAAAAGACATTATTTTGCACTTTGAGGTGGCTACATAAGTCGAAAACAACGTTGTTTTGTATGCTAATGTGACTAGATAAGCCAAAAGGACTTCTTTTTGCTTGGATTTGAATTTTAATATAAATATTAATTAAATTGAATTTACAACTAAATTATTTTAGAAAAAAAAAAAAAAAAAGGAAGAGGAAGAAGTTGTAGAACATGGTCCGACAACCCCGACCGACCATCCCCCCATAATTGCCAACCCTTCCCAGCAATGATCGGAAGGCAGTGGCAAGGGCTTGCATAACCCTTGCCCAACACCTTCCACAACTTTTTTTTTTTAAAAAAATTATAAATTAAATTAAATTTATATTTATATAAAATTTAAATAAAAGCCAAAATGACGTCATTTTGGCATTGTTTTGTCTTCAGTGAACCACGTAAGCAAGTTATATTACTAACAAAATACTATGTAGGATTTCCGAGAGCCTTCACCGGACTTCATACTCAAATGTCTCCATTTTTTTAAAAAATAGCACTTATGTGTACCTTTCATAACTTTTGGTATTTAAATATCTCCCGTGCTAAGTTTTGGTATTTCTGCTGTACTTTTGATGACCTAAAATATTACAAAATCAATCTTAGTCTCAAGTGTTTTTCTCATCTTTTAAATTTAATAGACCTATAGCATTAACGATTTCTTTTTAGTAAGTGATAATATTTTTTACTTGTAATATTTATATTTTAGTATCTAATTTATTTTTTTATCATATTCATGAAAATTAATTGTGTGGACCTTCTTAGAATTTTATTTCTCGATTTACACTTGCGATAAAAAAAAACATAAAAATACAAACATACAAAAATACAAAAATTGGGTGAGAGGTTTCCTCACAAAATGAACGGTCCTAATGCTGACCGTCACTCCGATGGAGGACGGTCAGCTAAGCAATTTTCTTCATTTAAATAAGGACTTATAGAAAGTAGATTGTGATTTTTTTTTTTGGTCGGTAGTAGATTGTAATTTGAACATAACCAAAAGTAAACGATCCTTTTGTATTATGCAAAGGTATTTACAGTAGATGTGCACTTCGTCGGGTAAGCATGCGTCCCCGTCATCTCAAATTGATGAAGAAGCCTTTCCACACGTCTCACCTTCGCCTTGGTATAAGTCAAAGTTTTGTTGGCCGTTCAAGAGACATCTATGGACGGTGTTTGTCCGTCAGGAGTTTTTATTTCTTTCTTTTTATTTTCTTTTATATTACATTGGAATTGCAGCTTTTTTTGTTCACGTTGGGCCCTTGTAGCTGTAAATGTGGTGGGAAGAGAAATTATAGCCTACTTTGCCGGCCGAGGAATATATATAAGCACCAACCCATTGCTTATTATGAAAATTGGTATTTCACACCTCATGATAAGCACAAGCCCATTACTTATTATGAACAAATTTTTGCTTGAAACAGGATCTATGAAATTCAAACATTTTCCAGATACGCACAACCCAAACATAATTACATATTTGACAGCCACTATATGCCAAATAATTCATCCTTCAAAATGAACCTCATCACTCGATACCCTAGTAAAATCTAAAAGTAGACTGACCCAATCATTACCGTATCAACCTACTTCGCTCGCGCGCGCGCGCACACACATATGTATGTGTATACATATGTATATACACAGTCTGCTGGCCATTGACAAGGCCCAACAGAGTGAAAAAAGGAAAAAAAAAAAAGAAGAGAAGAGAAAAGGGAAAAATAAACAATAAAAAAAGGGAAAAATAAATAAAATGTAAAAAAATATTATTAAAAACTATCTACGTTTGTGTTGGCGTGCCACATATATTAGGCACGGTCCATATCCAGATGAAATCAATTGGGAAAACATGAAAACGTTTAAAACTCAATTGGGAAAAGTCAATTGGCATGCCACATATATTGGGCAAGGTTCACGTTAGCAAGTTCCAAACAAAATTAGCTAGATGAAATTAATCGGGAAAACGTGAAAAGATTTAGCACTCAATTGATAAATTAAAAAATTTAAGACATAATTGGCAAAAATATAAAAAGTTTAAGACTTTTTGCATAATTTTCTCGGTAGTTTGGTTCAAGAATTTCCAATGAAATCAATTGAGAAAACGTGAAAATGTTTAAAACTTAATTGGGCAAAGTCAATTGGCGTGCCACATATATTGGGCAAGGTTCACGTAAGCAATGATGAAGTTAATCGGGAAAACGTGAAAAGATTTAGGACTCAATTGATAAATTAAAAAATTTATGACAAAATTGGCAAAAATATAATAAGTTTAAGACTTTTTGCATAATTTTCTCGGTAGTTTGGTTCAAGTAATTTCCAAATAAAATTAGCCAGATGAAATCAATTGGGAAAACGTGAAAATGTTTAAAACTTAATTTGACAAAGTCAATTGGCGTGCCACATATATTGGGCAAGGTTCACGTTAGCAATGATGAAATTAATCGGGAAAACGTGAAAAGATTTAGGACTCAATTGATAAATTAAAAAATTTATGACAAAATTGACAAAAATATAATAAGTTTAAGACTTTTTGCATAATTTTCTCAGTAGTTTGGTTCAAGTATTTCTTTCTTGATTTAGTATGATTTGTGTTTTAACGAGTACCATTCAACTCAAGAGAAGATGGTTTTAGCTCGTTTTGGGCCAAAACAAGTCCTTAAGGCACGGATCATATCCCATGCTGAGGTCAATTTGTTTGTGCACACTCATCACTTAAGACAATAAAATTTAAAAGTAGACTGACCCAATTATTATCATGTCAACCTACTTTCACATATTTTGTTACACACACACAAAGTCTGCCGGCCATCGATGAGGCCCAATGGAGTGAAAAAGGAAAAAGAAGAAAGAAGACAAGAGAAAAGGGAAAAAATAAAAAAGAAAAAGAAAAATAAATAAATAAATAAATAAATAAATAAATAATGTAAAAATATTACTAAACATTATCTACTTCAGTGTTGCCATGCCATATATATTGGGCAAGGTTCACGTTAGCAATTTCCAAATAGAATTAGTCAGATGAAGTCAATCGGAAAAATGTGAAAGATTTAGGACTTACTTAGCAAATTAAAATTTAAGACAAAATTTGGCAAAAGTATAATAAGTTTAAGACTTTTTGCATAATTTTCTCAATAGTTGGGTTCAAGCATGATTTGTGTTTTAACAAATGCCATTCAACTCAAGAGGAGATAGTTTTGGCTCGTTTTGGGCCAAAACAAGTCCTTAAGGCACGGATCAGATCCCATGCTGAGGTCAATTTGTTTGTGCACTCTCATCACTCAATACCCCAATGAAATTTAGAAGTACACTAACCCAATCATTATCATATCGACCTACTTTCACATATTTTGTTACACACACACAGAGTTTGCCGGCCATTGATGAGGCCCGACAAAGTGAAAAAGGAAAAAGAAAAAGAAGACAGGAGAAAAGGGAAAAAATAAATAAATAATATAAAAATATTATTAAAAATTATCTACATCAATGTCTTACGTGCCTTATATATTGGGCAAGGTCCACGTCAGCAATTTCCAAATAAAATTAGCTAGATGAAGTCAATTGGGAAAACGTGAAAGGTTTAGGATTCAATTAGCAACTTAAAAAATCTAAGATATAATTGGCAAAAATATAATAAGTTTAAGACTTTTTGCATAATTTTCCCAATAGTTTAGTTCAACCATTTCTCTCTTGACTTAGTATGATTTGTGTTTTAGCGAGTGCCACTCACCTCAATAGAAGATTTGACTTAGATGCACAACTTCTAGGGTGAGCATTAGTCGAAGGTCAACCCTAAACTAACCTTAGACCGGCCCGATCTTATCAATTCTGGTCCGGTTCCAAGGGAGACTAGATCGGTCATTGATCTTGAAATCCCTACACTAGCGCTATACAGATTGATACTCGATCCTAAGAGTTTAAGGTCGGTTTAACCAAGATCAATCCTAATTCTATATATTACATATAATATATCTATAATATATTACATATAATATATATTATATGTATTATATATCTAATATATTACTTATAACGCTTTTGCATTTGGTGTTACGAGAATTATTGATAGATGAAGAACTTCCCATCTTGTCTTAAATCTCTATGAGTGGTCTTAATCATTTTTATGGCTTCTTACTTTTAACAAGTGTGAAATTTCTATTGTTGCCTTATCTTAAATTTATTGAATATATATATTGGTATTTATAGTTTGGTTACACAACGCTACATTATTGATGAATATGTAATTTGAAATGATACGTTTGCCTTTTCAAGAAATACAAAAAATAAAATAAAAAAATTATTGATTGATCTCGGATTGACCCTAAAGCGGGATTGAACTCATGGGGTGAGCGTAGTTCTCAATCCAGACTCAATATGGTCAATCCTCGGTCTCAGAAATTGAAGACTAACACTACACGAGTTGGTCCTAAGGTTAGGGGGTGGATTAGCCCCACCCGGACCATGCTCCCCTAACAGCTTCCATTATGCACAAACAAGGAGGGAGACACCAGTAGACTCTTGAGAGGCACAGGATGGGGTGAAGGCCATCCAAAAGGGAAGCTTTTTATGGCCACCCAATGCAGAAAATCATCCCTGAATTGTGGCCACTGGCCTTTACATATGCTGCTGAGAAAAGAGGGTGTGAATGCAGATAACATTGTCCTATGAAGAGAATTTGGTGGAGCCACAATTCTCATGCGAAGCCAAACTCAGATTGGCCATCCATTCCAATCCCAACCATTTTTCAACTCTCCCTTTCTTTTATTTTTCTGGGCATGGAACTGTTGTCAGCTGCAATTCCAAATTCAACTGTTGAAATTCATCCGGCAATGTCATAAAACCAACCCGGCCCAAGGAATTGACCCCGTGGTTAAACCCGAGTTATGACAAACTATAGCTAAAAACAAAATTTAAGAAAAATGAAGAGAGGCGGACTCATGTGGTGGGAGAGAAAGCGGAGGGATATAAAGACCGGGAGCGAACAAGAGCCATACATTGGATGACAGGCTATCCACAATCTCATCCTGTCCTTGGTTACACTCATCAATCACCACCCAACACACAAATTTCTTCTTCTTCTTCACTTGTTACATGTTTTAAGCTAAAATTGAAAAGAGCCTACTTACACTTTCTTGCTTGCTGCTGCATTGGGGCACTCTCACCTCCACCATGGCCTCTGCTGCCCTTTCTGTGGCCAAGCCATCCCTTCAGGTTCAACCCCCCAAATGCTTTCCCTCAGCCGTTCTCAGGCAGATTCACTTCTTTTGGTGCATCAGCATGAGAACCATCTTGTGTCGTCTCCATCTTGATCATACACTCGTCTCGTGTCGTGTCCATCTGACTGACCTGTCTTGTTTCTTGATTCTGCACAGGCGAACGGAAAGGGGTTTGCAGAGTTCTCCGGACTTCGCAACTCCGCCTCGGTGTCGTTCGGGAGGAAGAACTCGGATGACTTTCTCTCCGTCATTGCCTTCCAGACCTCTGCAGTGAGTTTTTTTCTCTTCCTTGTCTCGGCAACCGTATTAATCGATTCCTACTGTAAATCAACATGATCAGCCTTCTAAAACATCCTCCCTTGTAAAAAACTTGATGAGATCCTACACTGATGCTCATGCATCAGGGACAACCTCTCTGGCTGGAATTGAGAGTGAAAGTTGACAGCGAAATTCAATAGTTTCGATGCCTGATGACCCTGTTTCATAGATGCTATGATTAAAACCAATTAGATGTTCACATATTTTTCTCAAGCATGAACTATAATACAACAAGTGAAGCCTCATTTAATGAACATAAGACGGCCAGCGTTGTGCAGTTGGTCCAACGGTATGCTAGTCATGTCTTCTACTGATCCAACTCTAGTTGTCACAACTAAGGGCTAGTGCTGATCCTGTGAATGTCAATCCATGTCCCTTTGAGTGAGGAAAAAAAAACTCTTGTTTGAAGGTGGGAAGCAATGGTGGATACAGAAAGGGAGTGGTAGAGGCAAAGCTGAAGGTGGCCATTAATGGGTTCGGCAGGATCGGCCGCAACTTCCTTAGGTGCTGGCACGGCCGCAAGGACTCACCTCTCGACGTCATTGCCATCAACGACACTGGCGGCATCAAGCAAGCCTCCCACCTCCTCAAGTACGACTCCACCCTTGGCATCTTCGAAGCTGATGTCAAGCCCGTGGGCACTGATGGCATCTCGGTCGACGGCAAGGTCATCAAGGTCGTCTCTGACCGCAATCCCCTCAACCTCCCCTGGAAGTAAGTCCTCCGTTGTTCACCCACACACAAACACACATTTATTCGCTCGTACGATGCTCAATCTAACATAAAGTTCACCTGTCTTATGGAATGAATTCCAGGGAGATGGGGATTGACCTCGTGATCGAGGGAACGGGAGTTTTCGTTGACAGGGATGGCGCAGGGAAGCACATTGCGGCTGGGGCGAAGAAGGTGCTCATCACTGCACCCGGCAAAGGCGACATCCCGACATACGTCGTCGGGGTCAATGCCGACCTCTACAACCCGGCCGAGCCCATCATTAGCAATGCCTCTTGCACCACCAACTGCCTTGCCCCCTTCGTCAAGGTCCTCGACCAGAAGTTTGGTAATTCACCGCGCCGATCTGCTGCTGCTCTTCTATCAACTGCCATCTATTCCTAGCTTCACACCCCATGCGCCATGACAAAGAAGATCAGAACGATGGTGTTGACATGAATTTGTGGTGACAAAATTGTTTATGTGACAGGCATCATCAAGGGCACCATGACCACCACCCACTCATACACTGGCGACCAGAGGCTGCTCGACGCGAGCCACCGTGACCTCAGGCGTGCCAGGGCCGCTGCCCTCAACATCGTGCCGACATCCACAGGGGCAGCCAAGGCTGTGGCCCTCGTCCTTCCAACCCTCAAGGGCAAGCTCAACGGGATCGCCCTCCGTGTGCCGACCCCAAACGTCTCTGTGGTTGACCTCGTTGTGCAGGTCTCCAAGAAGACCTTCGCAGAGGAGGTGAATGCGGGCTTCAGGGAGAGCGCCGACAACGAGCTCAAGGGCATCCTCTCGGTGTGCGACGAGCCCCTCGTCTCCGTCGACTTCCGGTGCTCCGACTGGTCGTCCACCGTCGACGCGTCGCTGACCATGGTCATGGGGGATGACATGGTGAAGGTGATCGCCTGGTACGACAATGAGTGGGGCTACTCTCAGAGAGTCGTGGACTTGGCTGACATCGTTGCCAACAACTGGAAGTGAAAAATCAAATCCGGACAACGTCGTCGTCATCATCATCTTGGAGCTGATTTTGTTTCCACTCAGAAAAATCTGTGTAATTTGGATTCTTAGACAGTTACCTATTCTCCTCTTCTTTTTGAATCTGCAATGTGACTTGAGAATTGCGGAGCCACTTCTCTTTTCTTCTCTTTAATGTATGAAATAATTTACCTTTCTATTCATTAGAAGGATTGAGCAACTTCTTCAAATTGCTGGTCTACTGCCAAATTATGAATCAGAAATTCTTGCTGTTCTCGGAACCAAGACTGGAAAACTACTAGCGTCAAGGGTCAGTCTGGTTAGGGAGAGCTTGGCTTCGTCCAATTCACGATCCAACTTCAAGCACTCAATCCCCCATTTGTACGCAGGCAACCGGGAAGCACTTTTAAGAGTTCATTTCATTGCTGAAGCAGCATGTAATTAATGTTCCATGGACACCCATTTGTATAATTCCTCAATTCCTCAATTCCTCATGCATCAACTTATCCGCCACTCCAAACCATGAAATGGGGTGTTCCCATTTTTCCAATGACAAGAAAATGTTCGCAAAAGGGAAATTTATCACGAACGGATAATACTTTCGACTTTCATGCATTGCTCAAAAATAGAAAAATCGCCATTTACTCGGAAAATGACAAATCAAATTGGGCGATTCCGAAAAATACATTACCCAATTCATGATAAACGCTGGTATTTTTCTCCGAAAAATTCGCTGATGGAATAAACCTTTAACTAATGGAATCACGACCGCCCCAAAAAAAGAATAATCACAGGAAGAACCTCAAAAAAAAATCTGTTACAATTCTTCAGAACGAGAGAGTTAGACAGTGATTCTTGTCACCGCCGCAGACCAGGAGAACCTTCTTCATCTCCATCTTTTCTCCTTAAAAAACACGAGAAAAGGAACAGGAGAAAAAACCCAAAACAAAAGTCGAAAACTTTTCGTCCCGCAGGAGGTGATTGGATCGTGGGCAGGCTCCGTGCCGTGCTCCTGCTTCAAGGGCGCCAGCGTCTCCTCCTCTTCCCTGGCATTGAGCAGAGAAAGCATGGCAGCATCAGCTGCAACAGCAGCCGCAGCCGCAGCCACTTGCAGACTCTTCTCCTTCAACCCAGCCTCTCTCTCTCCTCTCAGGCGACGACCCTCCTTCCTCTTCCCCGCCCTCGCCCCGACCCCCTCCTTCCCTCTCCTCTCAACTCCGCCTCCCGCTCCGCCCACTCCACCACCCTCTCCCCCAGCCCCCGCCCTCCTCCTCCTCCTCCGGCCGCCGCCCTCGCCCCAACGTCGTCGACGTCCTCGAGGAGCGGGGCTTGCTCGAGTCCGTCACCAGCGAGAACCTCCGCTCCGCTTGCTCCTCCGGCTCCGGCTTTCGGGTCTACTGCGGCTTCGACCCGACCGCGGAAAGTTTGCACCTTGGCAACCTCCTGGGCATCATCGTGCTCTCTTGGTTCCGGAGGTGCGGCCACCGCACCGTTGCGCTCCTCGGCGGCGCCACCGCCCGCGTCGGCGACCCCTCCGGCAAGAGCCTCGAGCGGCCCGAGCTGGACTTGGAGACCCTAGAGAGGAACAGCGCGGGGATTGCGGCGACGGTGACTAGAATTCTCGGTCAGGGCAACGATGGCGATGATGATGATGGTGATGGTTCTTTTGTGATCTTGAATAATTATGATTGGTGGAAAGATGTGAAATTGCTCGATTTCTTGAAGAGGGTAGGGAGGTATGCTAGGGTTGGGACGATGGTAGCCAAGGAGAGTGTGAAAAAGAGGTTGGAATCGGAGCAAGGGATGAGCTACACTGAGTTCACTTATCAGTTGTTACAGGGTTATGATTTCTTGCACTTGTTTCAGAATGAGGGGGTTAATGTACAGATTGGAGGAAGTGATCAATGGGGCAACATTACTGCCGGCACCGAGTTGATCCGGAAGATCTTGCAGTTGGAAGGGGCTTATGGCCTCACATTTCCCCTTCTGCTGAAGAGCGACGGCACGAAGTTCGGGAAGTCGGAGGATGGCGCGATTTGGCTGTCTCCGTCAATGCTGTCCCCTTACAAGTTTTATCAGTACTTCTTTTCCGTTCCTGATACAGACGTCATTAGGTTTCTCAAAGTTCTCACTTTCTTGGAGATCGAGGAGATAAATGAGATTGAGAGGGATATGAAAAGACCAGGCTATATGCCTAACACGGCGCAGCGGAGGCTTGCTGAGGAAGTCACCCGTTTTGTTCATGGGGAGGACGGTTTGCAGGAGGCTCTCAAGGCGACTGAAGCATTGAGACCTGGAGCTGAAACTAAATTGGATTGGAAGACCATTGAGGGAATAGCAGAAGATGTCCCGTCTTGTTCCTTAAATTATGATGATGTGTTGAATTGTTCTCTTGTAGACCTTTCGGTTTTGGCTGGGTTGATGGAAAGTAAATCAGCTGCTCGTAGATTGCTGAAGCAAGGGGGCATGTATTTGAACAACGGTAGAGTCGATGGTGAGAGTAAGAGGATTGAGGCTGAAGATATTGTTGATGGGAAGGTTCTTCTGCTATCAGCAGGTAAAAAGAATAAGGTCGTTGTACGGATTTCCTAACCACACCAATTGAGTCACTTCATTTTTTTTTCCCAAAATTATCGAGTTTGCTTTCTTTTGTGAAGTATCTGCATGCACAAGAATTTTGGTTCTACGCTACAGTGTATTGGCACTTTCCTATATCACAGCTAAGATTGCTGAAATTCAGCTAATGTTGAACACTGTATTGTATCTTCTGAAGTCCTCCCTTTTTTCATTGGTTTTCTAGAGCAATCAAAGAACTCATATGAATAAAAGCAGCTTTCTTTCTTCTATTTGTCATCAACTATGCTCTCTGTTTAACGTGTGTTACTCGTCATGCTGAGGCTGGTGAGTTAAGCTTGTCAATCCTTATGTTCCTGTCTTGTCAACCATTTTCTCTGCAATCTGTTGTATGATGGCAAGAATTAATGGATGGCCAATCTATAGCTGTTTGCATTGATGATCAATTTGTGGAAACTGGGTCCAATGGAGTTGGTGTGATGAGGATGGATGCATAATGTTTGATGCTGAAGTTCTGATAATATGGGGGGTTTCCAATGTATGTGGGCATGGCAAGCGGAAATGCAAACCTGGGAAACACTTCAACATTGTGCTTAAATTGTGAAGAGCAGGATAAATGAAGATTTTCTTCAAATTCACCTAATGTAGTGAAGATGCGAAGCAAGGTAACCAAGGGTATAGATTTATGTTCACCTCAGACTAGGTGCACCGCCCATCTGGGTGTGGTTGATTGGGGTAGTCCAGCTCCACTGAGGGGTAGTCCAGCTCCAGTGACACCTGCGTGTGTGGTGCAGCCAGTCCCGGTGCATTAGTTGTGCACTTGCAAGTTACGGTGATATCAATTTCACGGCACAGAGAGTAGGCTTTGCCGAGCAGGCATGTGAGATAAACTTCAGTGTTCCAACTTACAATAGCTGGTCAGTTCTGTTCACATTGCATCTGAAAATTTTGAGACCTCGAACCGCACCGTATAGACCAACATCCGAGAACTGAGCTGCTATGAAAACCCGCTTGGTCTTCGTGAATAATATGCCCTGCTTGGTTTGTGAACGGGTGATGTAATTGACTTGGTTCATAGATCTCCGTAGATCCTCAGTCAACTCAGGCAAATTAAAGACTGCATCCCATGTGGATCTTCAGAATCCAAAGGATCTATTAAGCTAAGTCCTCTAGACGGTACAGTTCTATTACTTCCTGTCCTAATATAGGTTAAAAATGCAACAAGCGGTATCCAGCAACTACGACAGGATGTAGAAAAGGCATAGCTAAACCCACTGAGACTGAGCTATAGATACATTCTATGAGTTAAGCAACTGATAATAGCCTCAAGAGGGTGAATGGTTATTTACGTTCATCTTACAAACACCGCCATATCAAGGGCGTTAAAACTCCAACTTTTGATAATCAGGTGCCTTCCCGCTGTCGAAATCAATTTTATGTTACGGTTTATGTCGCTAATTAGCCAAGACAGAGCTGGAACAACTCCTCAAGCATCGTTCCTTTTTCTGTCCACATTAATGCCATGTCATTACTGGAGCTTAGAACGGATAAAGTGATCGGATCCATAACAGTTAATTGAAGCTGTCGGTACACTTCAACCATTCCCTCAAATTCCGTCCATTATTTCGACATACAGAAATTGTCATAGTAAGAAGTATTATAAAGAATGTATTGTGATCGAGCAAAGGAAATTTTTCAAAAATCTGAAGAAATCAAACACTGTACATGAACAATGAAAAAGGTATCAAATGAAGCCTGCAACATATCATCTACCTCATCAAAAAAAAATCTATGATGGATCTGAAACGTATCCTGTGGATCATCGCACCTCATCAATGATAAACCTACTATCACTATGTGATCAACAAAAATGATCAAATATTATAAAAGCCAAAAGAAAAAAAGAAACAAGAAAAACATGTAAGGTATATGGACTGTATAAAATTGATTCCCAGTTTCCTGCAGGTGGCAACGTCATGAGCGACCTGCTTCTTCTAAAACAACCAGTGTTTCTTTTTCGGTTTCTGAGGAATTGGAGCATCTGCAGAAAATAAAACATAATGTAGGCGACACAACTGTAGATTCCATGCCAAAAATTATAAGTAGCCAATAAGAAAACACACCTCGTATTTCATAGAGGGAATTATAGTGAACCTCAGACCAGAAACTCAACCAAAACTCTGCATCAATTGGAAGCAGGGTTAACGACTATATGGAGTTACGAAAGACCGGTTGCACATTGAACAAAAGTAATATTAGATCAGTTGCATATGTTTACATCCAGGTTCTAAATCAAGCTATTCTCTACGTGCTTACCATGCCCCCAAAAAAAAAAATCCCAGAAATCGAGCTAACTTGTAAACTCGGTTAAGTACAAAATTTGCATGGAGTGAAAATATGTGAGAGAGAGAGAGAGAGAGAGAGAGAGAGAGAGAGAGAGAGATTTCCTTTTAGTTAAGTCAAAGAAAATCAACAGACCTTCATGAAATAGAGACTTAGACTTACCACGTTTGGGCGCCTCAGATCGGGGCATTATTTCAATAAAACACGTATCTCTGAATGAAGTTAACAGGCAGATCTTCGCCACAAACTGCATTGCAGTAAGATATGACATTACTAATTCAAGAAACAACATCACCGAAGTTAAGGGACGTAACTGATTAAAATTGAGGCATTCACCTCAAGGACAAAAAAATAAAGCAATTAATACCAACTCATGCAAAGTACCATATCGTCATGATCACAACATTATTTTTATGATAGATGCTTTCTTTCCCATTATGTGCTTACAGCCACATTTGCTGGGCCAGTTCAGAACTCAAAGATCACATCAATCACAAAGAATAACTTAGCAATAAAGTTGTAATGATGCCTTTGTGACAGAAATTTAAAGTAGTTAGTCCCTCAATGTTCTAATCTCACATCAAGTCATGGGTATTGTTTTGCAAAGAGTTACATTACAGAAAATGGCAGATCTGTGATTGCATTGCGTAGAGGCCATAGACATGAGATATAGCCAGAGATGTGATTCTTGAAAAATATTAAGGACTTTGGAACAAGAATAGAGTACCTTATCTGCAGCGGCTTGCAAGGTAACATGGTCCCCCCATTCACCAGATCTGCATCACTCGGTGGTCAGAAAATAGATAAGCTATAAATTCTGTATACAAAAATAAAGATACAAAAAGTAACAATAGAATTTGAAATTTCAAGACAGGTACATCGTTGAGTCAGCAATAACAGAACCAAGATGTTAACATACTTTGCCATCTTCTTGTAATAACGTTTGTACTTCATTGGAACATAACCTTCATATAAAGAACGATAGTCTTTAAGCTGGAAAAAAGAGAGTTCAAGAATATTAGAACACAAAAATCAGTTGCTCATGTTAACTTTAATTTCTTCACTGCAAACTAGCCAAATAATGTATCAAACCCTTCACACCTATCTGAACTTAAAAAGATGTATAGATATTAATCTTCAGTTTATGCAGGGAGAGTCTGATGGAAATCCGATTCACACTGAAAGAGAGAGCATCATGCTAGACAAGGGTCACAGTGCAAAATTTGATTAAAATACGATTCATACATCTGAGTAACTCAATCGCATAATGTGATGTTGTACCTGCTTCACTATTTCCTTCCTGACATTCTTGTGATATTCAGGTGATTTATACATCTGGTCCGACAGTGCACGAAACTGCAAGGCAGAAAAAAAAAATTACTTATTTGAACTTTAGAATTTATAATATTGCTTTCTGAATCTAATATACCTGGCAATTTCCATCGCCAGAGACTTTCACTTCATATAACCCATAGATATTCAGCCTGGAAAGAACAATGAAGGATTTGGCTTTAATAGCTTACATGAAATGAAGAGCTGTATAACCAAAAGAGAATATTCTAAACTAAACACATGGGATTTTCTAGGGAGAGCAATACAAGCGTCGTGCTGCCAGACGAAGCAGCCTGCGTGGCAACGTGGGGGCGAAAGGGAAAGAGTGGGGTATCAGTCCATTTGAGTTCAAATGAAACACACATCTATGAAGAAACGTCACCTAGATAGCATTCATAATCATATCCAAAAGGTGCATGCAAGGGGGCATATATCAACAGCAAATAGCTTCTCATGGTAAAAATGATAGAAGGCTACTCCAATAAAAATAAAAGGGGAATGGAGTTTGATTATTTGTTCATTTTCTAATAACCTAAACTTACAGGATAAGTGGTCATCCAACATGGAATAATATGAGAGCTCAATTCATGCTTTTAAATCCTAGCACTCTCTATTTAGGTCATTGCCTTGTTTCTTACAGATAAGGCTCCTATTCTTCGGTCAACTGATAGATGGGGGTAAGTTAACGTTGGGTAATTCATGTCTCTACTTATGCACGGGGCAGTGTCTCAAATATACACTAGATATACATAATGGTCCCATTTCCTAATAGCTTTTTCGATGGTAATCATATCCAAAAGGCATTCTCCAGAAAACTTTCACTCCCCCGAATATTCCAGCTTTCTTCTTTACTAGCTCCAAAGAATTATGTACACTTCTGTCGGTATCAATAACAATGATGATCGAAAAAAGCCTTTACAATTTAGTAGGCAAGTGAAAGAGATATTACCTCTGCAGAAGTCGCTGGTGATCTAAACTGGCATCACTGAGATCAGGGATGTAGGTATTTATGCGGGGAACGTGCTGAGAATTCAGAAACCAGTTCAAGGAATTAATGAATGGAGAACTAGTGAACAAACAGAGGGTGCTAATAGATGAATGAAGCAACAATTAATAGGAGGAGCAACAAAGCCACCAGAAAGAACTTTCAAAACAATATCCAAATTCACAGGTATGGAACTCTTGAATTTAATCATTTTCAACCCTATCTTTTTAGGTGCGCTCATACATTCTTTACCCTGTCAATACAGGCACATCATTTGTACTCATTTCTTCTGATACATGACCAGATCATCCAGGCACACCTCACTGGCATGGCAAATAAACGCACTTAATTTTTATCATTGACAACTTTGGGCTCCAACGCATTAAATCCTCACTCATTATGGTACTAAAGTTATTTTCTCTTATCCTCAAGAATTGGACCCACAGTCAGCTTATATCAAAGTCATCTATCATCTCTCCCAGTCGCAATCCAGCAGCACGGGTGGTGATGCCGCTATTGCAGTGTTCGTCCCAGACTAGCAAAAAGGCTAGTGCAAAGCCAGCCCAGCATGGGTGTGGTACTCCTAAGGTCCATATAAATCCCACGTCCAAGTTTTATACCATCGATGTGGGAGCTAAGCCCCATACCTTGCAATTAGGATCATAACAGCTTAATATGTTGTAATGATGCAAATCCATTATGCGTGCATTTGAGAGATATAGAATGTAAAAAGGCCCATATTCTCGAAGATGGCATGCAATAGTCACATTTCCCGCAAATCTTTCACACTTGATGGTCAAGTTCAATGACACAAAATATCATAAGGGCATCAGCTACAACCTCGAACAATGACAATGCTCCAGTAAAAGATAAAGAAGGAACTCTTTCTTTTCTCTTGTTGGGGGCCTCTCCTCCATTGAGTGTGGCATTTAAGAATTAAGGATATGAGAAAAAGTTACAAAAGAGAGTACGAGATCTAACCCGAACAGGAGCTAGATTAGAAAGGCGTCTAGCCACTCCTCCATCTACTTTCGCAAATTCTTCAGACAGAACAAGCGCAATCATCCGATCATCCTCGAGATCCTGTTGACTGCTTAAAGAAGTTGAGCTGGAACATTCACCCACGCTATGAGTTCCATTCAACATATTAGACATCCACAAAAGTCCGTCACCTGCCGAAGGACAATAACCTTAAGCGCACTTCCCCAGCTCAAAGCTCACGGTAAGAAATAAAAACTGCACGACAATCAGATAACTTGTGGAAAAACCATCACGTAGCACCATGGATAGTCCAATCAAAACCCAGAAAATAATATCGACACGAAAGTCTCGTGAATAATTCGGAGAGAGGAAAGTTACCGAATTGCGATGTCAGGAGAAAGGACGAGGAAGTGTATGACCACCTCTCCAGCCAAAAATCGAAAAAGAGATATACCTATCAATGGAGATCTTACCTGCACTGAGATATGCGGTTCATTCAATGGGGCAGGTGACAAGCTGCGCCCCACCAGCGACCCATCACGAAAGACACAATCTAAAGATTCCAAAACACTCGTTTGGCACTTCAGGACGTGCATTTTCGAACGGTCCCCAGGCAGCGGAGGACCCACATGCAGATATCATCCGCCTAGTGGCGGGCAGGCAATTCATCGGGGGGACGGGGGGACAGCACCGGTTTCTGGTCTCTAGCGATCATCCGGTTTCAAGAAACCAGAGGCATTTTGCCAATTCGAAAAAAATAAATTTGCGCTTCGACAGCAAAATTCCGCAAAAATCCATACTACGAACCCATTCAATCCTCATCAAAAAAAAAAGGGGGAAAGGAGAGCACAACCGAAATCGATGGCAGAAAAGAATCGGGCGGAAATAATTACCGAGCAGCAAAAAGGCAGATCGAGGGCGACCGGCGGAAGGCGGCTGGACGGACTCCGGGAGCGAAACCAACGGAAAAAGCGACCCGCAACGCGATCGAGCGGAATCGGGTGTCGGAAACGTGAAGGGAAGACGGGAGTTCGATGCCCGGAGAGCCTGGTCTATATCAGAGAATGGCGGGCCGATCGAGAGAGAGAGAGAGAGAGAGAGAGAGGGAGGGAGGGAGGGAGGACACGCCACGCCTTTTGAGACGGATTCGCCTGAGGACGATGACGGGTCGACGTCAATCCAAAGGCGCAAAGATAACACTCTTCTTCGCCGCTTATCGCCCGCCTACCACCACCCCCGTAAAGGAGAAAAGGAGGAGGAAAGTGAGAGAACGATTATTAAAAAAGACGGTTTCCGCGTGCATTCAAGTTGCGACCGGTGCTTTGATCTTTTCCCCCGTTTAATTAAAAAAGAAAATATTGAATCGGCCTTCTTCGTGGAGGGCAGGAATGGGAGGGGTCGGCGGTTTGGTGTTGGTTGGCTTTCGCGGGGACTTTTCGGTTTTCACACGGGAGGGAGGCCGAGATGGGAGAGGGGGTGCGATGCCACGCCGACGCGTGTCCTCCGTCGGATTCGCCCCTTCAGTCTGCGCGCGCGGGCTCGGCTGCGCACATCTTCGATCCCTTCTGCAACTGGGACCCGCAACATATGCCTGCATCCACACCGGATATACGCGTTCCATAATTCTCTGACCCTATCAAAACAGGTCGCGCACTCATTTATTGTAAAATCGAAAGTAATTTGTGTATTAAATTTACTTTTGTGACTTTCTTTTCCCTGCTCGCTTCTCACCTTAATTTGAATTTAATTTTCTCTAGATATGCTTTTTATAATATGAATCGAGTTAAGTATTAATCAAGTCCGAACAGTTTGAGTATAAATCAATTTGATTTCCATTGCATGGAAATAACTCAATTTAAATCGGCACATTTTTAACTCAACCCACCCATTTGACGGACAATTCGCCCCGTGAGAGAATTAAGAGGCGGTAAGCTATTTGATTAAGCACCCCGCTTTCATCCATCAGGAGTTCAAAAACCTTCATGACGGCATTTCAATTTTAAGCCCTAAAGTAAACTGGATTTGTATTTATTTTTGTATGTTCGTTAATAAACAGTGAATACGGGTCCTGAATTTAAGGGGGGCAGACTCCAGTAAGAATCCCCATCGCCCATACACCCGCCATGCCATCTCAGTCGGTAACTACCCACGGGAAACCGAGAAACGTCGAGTAGGCAGTCCGCGAACCCTTGGCCCCTCTTGCTTAGCTTAAAGTGCACAAATGCCGTGGCATCATCGCCTCGGACATTCTTGGCATCACACTTTCCTCCACATCCCATCACCTGATGAAACAGCTGTTTGTTCAGATCGACCAGATCATCGCTCCCCCAAGGTTGACGAACCGAAGATGCAGCCTCATTGCACGCTCCACTTGGTCCTTGCAACCCGATGGGTTTTCTGCAGCGAATGATGCAGTACAACTCTGTTGGCTGAACGGCAAGATCGGGGGGCATGTTCTTCAGTTGAAGGCAGAGATTCAGAGACAGTTGGAATCCTTGTGAGACGGATAACCCATCTGGGTGCCTCGGATCAGCATTGCAGACATAGAGCTCTGCACCGATGGGAGGCCTGAAATCAATCACGTCCAGTGTTAAAAGAGCTCCTTACAATCAAAATGTCACCTGTCAAAAGCAATGAAACTACCCAGAAAAGACATCGAACTAACTAAATTCCTGACCAATAATCTCAGACATTCTCTTGGTTAATCAACTACGCACCTAACAGATTAGCAGAAGAAAAATAAAGAGTGATCTGAAGGAGCATTAAGTTACAATAATGTCATAAGAACAATAAAGAGCAGGCATGTCGATTTTTGCTACTTCATCTACAGAAAGATCTTCTGCATGCTTAGCATTCTGCAGGCTAAGATGGCCAAAGTCCTTGTAGAAGTGTACTTACCTTACTTTAAAATAGTATTTAGGGGCTCGAATAGGAATTTGGAACCAATTCATAATGACATTCATTGCAAGTCCTCCACCGACCTTGCTAATCTGGGAGAGAGATTCTTCCCCTACTCCGTTCGTCTGATTTCGCAAATTAATAATTCCAGAAACTGCAGAGTGACAGATGCTGAGCAGCTCCCTCGCTTCGCAGCTGCTAGGTTGATTTTTGGACTGCAAGTGAAAGCAGCTCTCGGGCCGCTCATTCACATCTAAGAGTGAAAGGATACTTTTGGTGATCTCGTGATTTAAATGGATTATGCGTCCAGACAGATTTTGCAATACCGCCGTCCATGTAATTTTTTTGGAGTCTTCTAAACCAGACGCTAAACTCCCTTTGGGATATAAGCTTGGAATAAAGAGAGCAAAACCAGTGACAAATGAGAGCAGTGAACAACCTAATGCAAGGGTTGAAATGACTTGCACACTTTTTCTGTCAATACCGATGAAAGATACAGCAAGCAAATCAAACTCCTTCGATAGCGTCATCAATCGAGATGAGATTAGAATGAGCTCTCGCAAGAACTTCATGCACTCATCCCCTCTTCTCTCAATCCCTTCATTATTGCCATTGTCTTTATCAAAAGAAATGGAAGCCGAGACTTTGATCATTTCAACCACAATTTCCAACAGTTTCACTCTTAATGCCATAAACCATGTCTGGAAGAGAAATGCTCTGTCAGATGTAGTACCAGATTGCAGCATTTTCCACGACGACTGCAGATAAAAGTAAGCATCAGAAACCTTCTCTCCAAATTCAGATGAATTCATAGACTCAGTGGCACCTTCTCCAGTCCTACAGAACTTTCCTCGAATAGGTACATTTGGGATCTTGATCTTCTCTAAACATTCTATCAAACTTGATCCTTTATCTGGTAAGATGAGCATTTGAAGTTTCATCTCCGCCAGAGAAAATTGAGCTAGTGATTTCAACCAGCAGCAATGAGATTTACATTTGACTCTGGCTGATAGATCGGTGAATATATAATTTGCTGTAAACCACGTGCCCCGACATGCTGCAGACAAGCCAGCATTATAAGCAGGCCAGTACTCCTTGTCAGCCAATATCTTTCCTGCACACTTAATGCTAAAGCATTCACTTTCAATCAAGTAACCACAAACAGTAGCATGGAGGTGCTTATTAATTTCCTCATTCTTCTTTACTAAGCAGATCCAGATAAATGGACTGCACAACAAAACCGAGCATATTATCTGTACATAAGATGTAAATAAGTTGCAGTGCTGAATGCATTCAGCCAGAACCTTGACTTTCTCAAATATATAAATGGTAATAGCACCAGCTTCACTTAGAACTTCTAGGAAAGATGTCAAAAATCTGCAGATAATAAGTAAAAGGTTTGATATTTTAACTATGTTTCCTTCCTTCATATATTCTGCACTGTCAGCCACTGATAGACCATTTTCTTCTGAAGACCTAGCACCCTCACACTCATTTAGAAGACCTTTAATAACCAAACTGGTTTGATCCAGCACCAAAGCACCCAGATCCAAGTCTCTGCTGGCCAGACGAAGAAGTAGCCTGAGCATAATCTTTACTTCACCAAACACTTGAGAGTCAGTATAAGAAGGATTAGAGGATGGCCTAACCGAAAAAAGTATCCGATCAATGATGGATCTCACAACTTGCAGAGGCAGAGAAGCAAAGTACCCAACAGATTTCATTTCTTCTCTCACACTCACCATAAGAGATGCATCTACTAAAAGACAAAGGGCTAAGAGGCTCTTTGGCTTGGTAGGACGTTGGGACGCAATACTTACAAATATCTTAGCGAAATCGAGCATGTCCATGGGAGATATGCTTGGCAATACATAGAACCGAACCTGCAGAAGTGGAAAGATCTCAGTATACTTCAATCAGGATAATACAAAAATATAAATTTAGACGAAGAATGCAGGAGTATCTAGGAGCATCTAAGAGACATGACCCGAAACAAAATCCGTAGAGCTTGGCATTGAAGACCTGTAGGATGTTTAGGATCATCTGCAATTCTGAGCAACTTCTTAACATTTCCAGCATCAGGGAAATGGAGAACTCCTCTTCTGTAGACATAATTGATACATCTGAGAGCCATTTCTTCCATAAACAATGTTTTCCCTTCACTCAAAATTGAGAAAAGCAAGTCCACCTGCATTTAAATGTCAAAATGCTATGCAATTATACATCAGGAGTAGAAATCTGCAATCATTGCCACAAGGAGGGATTAACAGGAAACTTTCAATACAGTTTAAAACCAATAAGCAGGTTTACTGCCAACTACAAGCCACAGTCCGTAATCTATCAAGGCCAAGTCAAGCAAAACAGTACTACAAGGAGATAATATTCTTGTCCTACATTAGTAGATACCAAATGCACTAAAACAAGCTGTTTTCTTCTCTGTGAAGAACGTAGAAAATCAGAAGATGAATGGGGTCATCAAACACAGAACTCCAGACTTTCCGAGGCCAAGAGAAGAGAAAAATTTCAGTGAGATTTAAGTACCTTTCCAGAATGGTTAATGATAGAATAGTTTAATCAACTGGATTTGCTACCCTATTAAAGAGCCAAGAATGTCCTGAATAGTGCAACCAACTAACAGGCAGAAACATCCTAGCTTTTCCTTGAACAAATCATTTACGCTATGAGCATGAGAACCCAATCGAGGACAAACATTCAACTGTGAGGTTTCTCAAAGTTATGAATATTTTATGTTAAACTTACCTGTTCAAGGACAAGTAGAGGTGATGTGCAAGCAAGTTTTGATAAGGACACCATCATGGCAGCAAGAAACTCGTCATCAACAGAGCCTAAAAGCATCTTTAGACCTGTCTGCAAAAATTAATGCTTAGTGTATTGTGAATAATTGTCAACAAACATGCATGTAAATGAACTTATGAAGCTCATAATAAGACTTTTGCTTCTGACTGCTGACTATCATCCTATACCATCAAAGAACAGAATGAGCTAGGTATAGCTAAGAGCAAAAATGCTAATTGCCTGTATGGTGCAGCATTTCAGGCAGTTATATGATAGAGTGGCAAGGCATTTACCGACAGTACATGAAGAGACAGACTTTAACGCGATACTATTTATTTATATTAGCGGATTCTGAACCAATACAACATGATTCTTTAGCTCTAGAATTAACTTTTAAGAAACTTGTCAAAATAACACGGCTAATATGCCAAGCTACATCTACCGTTGGCCACAACATCAACACTAGACTCCCTGTTCACCTTTTTCTCATGTCAAGGCACAAGCAATAACAAAACAATCATGCCGTAGTTAAAGATCTTTTCTTGCCAATGCATGTCTCGCAAGCAAGCATAGAGAAACTGCTGAACCTTGTAAGCTTCATCTGCAATCGAACAGGAGTAGTTCATTTTCGGGAAAACACGTGCTCCAGCCAACCTAACAGTAGATGATGTATCTGATGAACTCGTCAGATTAACAAGCATGTGCAAGAAAACCAATGCAAAGTCATCTGCTAGCTCAGAAAAGCACCCTCCGGCAAATAAAGATCCCTGTACCTGCAAAAAAAACAAACAACGAAATCGAAATGAATTCCTTTTCCATCATAAATGGCATTAAGTTGACAAATTGGCACACGTAGAAAACAAAGCAGAACAAAATCCGACAAGAAAATTGTCCTAGCAAATTAGAGAGGTGTGAACATTTAGCAAAAGATGTAATCCCCCTGCTCACACGCTTGATAAACACTTGTTTTGTCAACCAATGTTCCTGCTTCATGACAAAATCTCCAACATCCATACACTACTAAGCTCTCTGCAACAAGCAACGATGCTAATCCAATTTTAAAAGTACACTACCCTTACCCTTCCAATAGAGAGGAAAAAAACAGGTGTCGGCTAGGAAAGCACAATTGGAAGTAAGTTATTCACAGTGACCACGAAAGTGAGGCAATGGGGTATTCAATCATTTATCGCTTAAAACCAATCTCACCTCCAAAACCTCGGAAGAAACCAAACTTGAAAGCACCAGGTACCGCACATGAGCACTGTCTTTAGCAAAATCAGCGCAACACCCAAAGATCACTAGAGCCATCGCTCTCGACTCGACATCCCCGCCATCAAACACAACCTTCACTCTAGTCAGCAACTCCGTGGGATTATTCACGCGGCCTTTCGACAGGATCCCCACCACGGCGTCCCCGCTCCTCCTCCTCCTCTTCCTACCGCACCTGCGTAGCCTCCGGAAGACCCTAACCACGGCACGCTTGATCTCACGGTCGCCGGACTGAAAAGCGTCGGCGAGGCGCAGCAGGATCGCATTGGCAAAGAGCCTCTCCTCCCCAGGAACCAGCCCGTACATGCTGTAGACCGACATCGTCGGCTCCGGCTCGGAGCTCCATTGCTCCAACCTCTGCCCCGCCTGCAGTATCGCTTCGACCGGCCGACCTGTGGTCAGCGAGACAGGGCGAGACGGCGCCTACGTCATCAGCGAACGGCGTCGATTACAAGCGAGTGGGGAGGTGCCAAAAAAAAAAAAAAGGTTTAACTGACCGGGGATCTTGGAGCGGAGGGATTTCTCGAGCTCGATGCTCCAATCCATGGCGCAGGCTGCGGATATCTTCTCCATCGTCGCCACCTCGGCTTCGCGGAATCATCAAAGGAGGAAGAAGAAGAAGCGCGAAAGTCTAGGAGATGCTGAGAATCGAGCGCATAAACCCTAGTCCCCTCTCTGTTCGACGAAAGTGGCAGCAGAGATTTCGCGGGGTTTTGGTTTGCGGAGGCAGGTCCGTTTTCGCGGGGTCTGACACGACGCCGTTTTCGTCGGCGTGATGGGCTGGCAATGCATGGCCCGATTTCTCAGCCCACGACGCCGTTTTCCATTTCGGGTTGCCAGCTTTCTTTTAGCGGGTCTGAATTTGCATTTATTTCTCCTCTCTTGCGAATGCTTTAATAAGTACGCGATGGGGAAATGTGATATAGGAAGCTTATTTCCTAAAGTCGTTAAAAAATCACAAGTTAATTTGATTCCGATAAATCATGCCTTAGGTTTTTGCACAGCTTTAACTGACAATCCAAAAAGTGATCATTTACACCTTGATTTTTGGCTTTCTCCATAATTGGAACTTTGATCCTTTCACAAACGGGCATTAGGGGTCAATACCTAATGATATCCCAACGCACCTAAAATGCTCAGAATTTTCCTTAGGATGAAGTGAGCTTTTTTTTGATGCATTATATAATAAAATATATCATTTAGAATTATATCTCTCTCCCAAATCACTCAAAAAAAAACTTTATCCAATATTAGGATAACAGTAAACGAGTTAAGAAAAATAAATGAAACATGACTCCTTACAAGGAAAGGCTCCGATTCCTTTGTTGTAAGGAATGATTAGCATATTGTGATTGAATTAATCGTTGAGCAAATCAAAGCACGACTTTTTAGAAGCGCTTGAAGATCTCTCGAGATATTATTACAGAAGGACGAAGGTCATTTGTAATTATGCTTATTACACTTAATCCACTTTATTTTCCAAATAAATATCGTTTCGCTATATCCAATTCCCGAGGCAAACGGAGTCCGACAACACGAATTCGCTCAAAAATGGCCGGGGGCTCGAAAGACCGATACGACCATCGTTCTTTTAGCGCCTTCCTTCCCCTTCTATAAAGGTACAATTCATCGTCAATCTGAGCTTTCGTACGGAAAGGCGGACTGGACTGGACCGTGGAGTTCTCGACGGCGGCCGAGTGCGAAATCGGCTACGGGCTCCGGTCGAGCGCCTCGTTGAACCGCTTCAGCGAGAGCTGCTTCTGCATCATGATCTGGCGGTGGAATCGCCGGATGAACAGGTCGGCCACGCGGTCGATCTCGTTCTCCAGCACGGAGTCCTCCCCCTCCTGCTTCGAGCTCTTCGCCAGGTCGATCACCGACCCCTCGCGGTCCTCGAAGTCCTCCAGCTCGGACAGCGAGTGCGCCAGATCGGGGCACTTGTCCTCCTCGCCGCCGGCCGCACCGACCTCGACGAGCTCGCCTCGGGCCAGCTCGCGGGCCATGCCGTCCGCATAAATAGGACATTATCGCAAATCATTTTAGTTTTTATCGTGAATTCAGGTTAGTTTCTAAGGATGAAGCGAAGCCTAAAATCAAATTTATAGTACACAGAAGCCATCACAGATATGACAGTAGCCTCGAAGTCCCCGAAACATCGTAACTCCTCCGCGATTTGCTCAGTCCACCATCAAAAACAGCCCAAAAACGTTCGCCAAAATCAAGCTTAACCGTTGAGCTCGGATCCGAAGGAAAGGCCGATCCGTTATCGAGGCCCGCCCATCATTTCAACGGGCCCAATTCACGGCTCCCGAACATCGAACGACAAGACGCTGCGCGATTGGGCCATTCTCTCTCTCTCTCTCTCTCTCTCTCTGGACTGTTGAAGCTCGCTCCGTTCTTGGAGCTTCATCTCCGGCGATTCGAGCTCCTCGATCTCCCGAAGCGATTCGCCGCGAACAGGAAAATGAGGCACCGGCTTTTCACCATCGCCTCGCGGAGCCGCGGCAGAAAGCAGCCGTCCCCGCTCGCCTCGCGCTCGTTTTCGCGGCTTAGTTCGCAATCGGATGGGTGCGTTCCGGTCATGCTTCGACTACGCTCGTGATTTTCTCCGACGTTCTCTTTTTCTCTTCTTCTTCTTTTTCGTCCGTGATCGAATCGACGATCGTGGTTTCGTTGTGCAGGCCTTCGTTCGCCATCGCCTTCGACATCGACGGCGTGGTCCTCCTCGGTCACACTCCCGTCGGCGGTTCTCCGCGCGCGCTCAGGAGATTGTACGACGATTCTGGTAAAGCTTTCGTCATCGCTTGCTGACATACCTGCGAGGCTTATGTCGTGCTGGTGATCTTGCCGTTTCGCGTATGTTCTACGCTTCGAATGCATGTCTTTTTTCGTTGATTGCTACCGAATTTTCTGACGATGTAAGGGCGGGGGATATTGAGATTCGTATCTGCTATTTGATAGCCAGCTATCACTTACTTTACGTTCTTCATCTTTTCAGGAAAGCTGAAGATACCTTTCGTGTTCTTAACAAATGGTGAGTGTTCGTGATTGGTAGACTTCAATAGGTCCTAGTAATTGCTTTAATGTGTTAGTAATTTTTGCCATTACATTTCTCACTTTTGATATGTGTTACTGAATGTGACCGTTCAATAGAATCACCACCGGTGAGTGCTGTGATATAACGGTCAAACTAAAGTTTTCAAGTTGCGTGCTGGACATCATATGCTTATTGTGGTTGATTATTCACTTATCGGCAAGTATTGGTACTTTTAAGATCTAATAGTAATCGTCTCAATGATTTTGAGATTGCTGCTATCTTATGTTTAAGTCATTCAAGCAATTTGAATCTGTGACGCCTTTTGAGATGCCCTTACCTATAATCATTCAATATGTTACTCCCTTGAAATAAGAAATTTCGCTTGTTAATTCCTGAAGAAGCGATAATTAGTTTTTACTGCACGCTGCTGATAGCAATGGCTGATGCAGGAGGTGGCTTTTCTGAATCCAAAAGAGCCCAGGAGTTAGGTCAACTACTAGGAGTCAACATTTTACCTTCACAGGTAGTTCGTCTCTTGTGTTACAAAATCTGCTTGCCCTCACGATTTTGCTTGTTATCAGGTCCAGAACTACTTTGTTTCGTTTTTCTCTCATATTTTGACCAAGATAATTTGCAGGTCATACAGGGCCACACACCTTTTAAACAACTGGTAAATAGGTAAGGATTTGTTGGATTATCTCCATGACCAATGTCCATTGAGAAGTGTGGCATGCTAATGTAAATCAGGACTGAGCATTTTCGATAACATTTGCTTTTTTCATATATCTCACTCATGATTATTAAAATCTGGGATCGCAAAATAAAATATTGTGCATGTGTATTATTAGCTTAGTAAGAATTCTCCTGTACAATAATTATTTATAAGTACACAATTTAGTAGGGTCAATACTGCGAAATTGGACTTTATTGAATGTACACATCTTGTATGTGTACATGGATATCAAAGAACACATCCTCATGTGCTTTCTTCTTGGAAACCAGGGAAACGCACTACATATATTATATCATATGAATTGAAAAGACATAGAAGAGTGCGCATGCATGTACTAACTATTCTAAGAGAATTCTGAACAGGCTTTTCTGTTTTACTAATGAATATGCTTCTCTATTTTATTCATCTGTTTCCTAATTGAGGTTTTTGCACAGATTCGAGAACGAACTTGTCGTTGCTGTTGGCAAAGGAGAACCTGCTGCTGTGATGTCCGAATATGGATACAAGTAAATATTTTTACAACTTCTCTAGGTTTGCAAATGTACCCAGCAATGTCTCAATTACTTGCTTGTGCATGCAGGTGTGTGGGTGGGGGGAGGGGAAGAGAGATATAGCTTGGCAATAGGGATAAAGATATGTATTCAATAAAAACTGATATTGATGGTTATTACTTTAATGTCTAGGTAATACATAGGAGCAAGCAAAGTTAATAAAAAGCACTCAAGTTCTCAGGGACTTGAGTAATCGCAGAGGAGTCCTCTCCTTAATTCATTTTAGTTGTCCGTGTTCAATACTGTTTCACCTGGAATGCGAATTCCAACAACTTTATTCTCTTTTATTTCTCTCCGGTTGACCCTCTTTCTGGTTGTACCTTTTCTATGCAGAAATGTCCTGTCAATTGATGAGTACACTAGCTACTTTGATGCTATTGATCCACTGGCACCGTACAAGAGATGGACAACTAAGCCAGACATTGACCAGAATAGCACCTCCAATGAGATGGCGAAGAGAAAAATTGCTGTGCAAACACAGAGAGTTCAGGCAGCATTTGTAGTCAGTGATTCTGTTGATTGGAGCAGAGATATTCAGGTTGTGACCACTCTAATGGATATTGTCCTTTCTTAGATTATCTAATTCTGCTGTTGAGTCCATACTGGTCTTTTAGTCACGCGAGTTCTAAATCTTTGAACTGATTATCAAAAGACACTAGGCTTTGTTTTGTTTGTTCAGTTACTACTCTGCAACTTTAGTTGTCATCTTTTTAGAAGTCTAGTGGGTGCTGAAATCTAGTTTGAAAGAAGTGATAAAATGGAGTGTTATCATCTATCTATCTGTCTGTGTACTTTAAAATAATTCTGTGATAGTCAAGTTTGGGTTTAGGTGCTCTGTGACATATTGAGAACTGGAGGGCTTCCTGGAAAGGAGACTGGAAAGCAACCGCACCTGTTTTTTGCAAATGATGACCTAGAATACCAGGTATGCTATGCCATTTGTGATGTGAGCTGCAATCTTGAGTTTTTGAAACCTTAGTGGAACTAAAGACTGGCTGATGACTAGCTGACAAAGTGTAAAGGCAGGCTACTTTTCCTGCCGAACGTCTAGGTATGGGAGCTTTCAGGATTGCATTGGGAGCAATCTGTAACAGGTAATAGTGAGGCTTCCGCTTCTCAATGGTTAGTTCTCCATGGAGTTAGATATAATATTCTCCACAAAAAATTAAAGATTCGCCCATAAGATCCTTGTGTAGGCCTAATTTGCCTCAATGCAGCATAGCGACATGCGTTAATCTTCAATCTTATGTTGCGCATTGTTTACTTGTCCCTGTTCTGCAGAATACATCCCATTCCTCTGGCGTATACATCATATGGGAAGCCAAATCCATTTGTCTATGGAAATGCTGAGACAATGTTAAGGAATCTTATGCCATCTTTGTTAAGCAACCTAGATGTGGAGAATACTACAAACTCTGGAATTCGTTGTTTCAAAACCCTATACATGATAGGAGATAATCCAAAAATCGACATTAGAGGTGCACGGCAGGTATATTTCATACCAAAAATTATAGTTTATTATATCAGTGAATTTATTTCGAAACGTAATCACCAATACTGCCAACAACTCCTTCAGGCAGGAGATCCTTGGTTTTCTATATTAACAAGGACTGGGGTATTCAAGGGAAAAGATAATCATTCAGAGTTCCCTGCTGACTTGGTGAGTATTTGTACTCTTAACAAAATTTACAAATCTCTGTCTCTCTCACTCTTCCTCCTCGTATGTATGTTGGGGTGAGTTGATGGTAGGTTCCTACGTATGCAAGTCATGTTCATTCCAGCATATTCACTTCTTTAATTTAGAGATTTTATATCTGTGTTCCTAGTAAAAAGTCAAGGTTGAGAATGCAGATCTTAGATTCCACCAGGAAAACATTAAGAAGTATAGTACATTGTGCAATCACTTAGGCCTTGTTTGGTTCACTTTGGAGTAAGAAAAGGAAATGAGATCCCATTGCAACTCATCTTCGGATGGTTTTATGATTGCGGAATCAAATTACCTAGGTTATGGATTCTCTTTAAAATGCAGAATTGGATTGCTCAGGTAGAGGTGGTACTGGAATTCCTAGAAGAGAAAAACATTTGTGAACTCTACCCACTCAGTAGTCTGAGCTTCATCCTCTTTAAATCCTACAAAACCAGAACTTTCTCTCTCTCTCCCTCCCTCCATTCATCATCTTCAAATCCTTCCCACGTGAGTTTCGCCTGCATCTTGATTCTATAGCCCTCACATCCCTCTACTAGGCTAAATCCTTTCTCTCTCTTGCCATTGTGAAACTTGTTTGGATTCTTTATGGAGACATCAGCGACAAGCATCATGTTGGCTTTTTTTTTGGGGGGGTGCATAAAGTTCCATTTACCAACTCGGCTGAGTTGCTATCACCCCATTCGCAGTTCTTGTGATTGGTCTTTGTCTCAAAACACAAAGAAGATAAGAAATAAGGATAATGGCTTAAGGTAACTTCCATGCAGTAGTTTGAAGTTCATAAAAATGGCTTCATCTTCATCGCTGTGGATTTTGTGCGAACAATGCTTGACTTGCAAGATTTTGATGAGTTTTATATATTCGGTTCGTAAAGATGCTTGTGTGAACTGTAAAATCATTTGGAGGACAATGATCGGGAAATTGTTGAGGGATCTTATGTGGTTCTTCGCTCTGTTTCTATCCTCCGCTTTGTACATGTTGATTGGAGACACATTGCATTTCTGACATGTTTTAACCTCATTTGGCAACTCACATTGGACATTTTTCTCTTCACTAGTAATTTAAGACCGAACGACAAAGAAAAAAAAAAGAAAACCCACTCCTAGGAATTTGATTGCTTAGAATGGGATTCCTTTTCATAATTGCATGGCCATGAAACATGGCCTTAAATGTTTGAGGTGTCCCATACTTACACACCTTGATTTGCTATGCTTTGGGTGATCTGTGAATTCTAACTTGGTTGGACGAAACATGACTGAGCAAACCCTTTCCCTATTCAGCCTAGCAAAAAGTCATTATTTCAAAACCGTGCACATTTTTTGTGGGGAATTTGCCTTCTCCCTAAATTTTCCAAGGTTAAAAATGAATTCGAAAATCACTCATCCTGATCGAAATCTTTTTTGTTTACCTATGCAGGTTGTGGATACTGTTGAGGATGCCGTCAACTTTATCTTGAGAAGAGAGTGTGGTTCTTGACATCACTTAGACAAAAGATGCATTTTCTTTTTGTGGTATCTGAACAATTGTCACTTCTTTGGAAGCTGATGTGATCTTCCATTCTGTGTTTTCCCTATCATAAAAAGTAACTTCCATTAGCTAGTCTTCTATTGATATTGCTCATCGTGTATGTATGACGTTCCTTGAAGGCGGTCCACATCCCATTTGAATTAGGTTAAGATCAAATGAATAATTTATGGTTCTTCTTACTCTTTTCTCAATGCATGCGATGTCGATTACATGATTTTTGGGAAAGTATCCCAATGTTCTTTGTTACGTGTATATGAGAATTGTAATTGGCATCTCTGAAACCTTTATGGACCCTTACCGAACAGGGCGATGTTTGGATCTCCAAATTCAGCCATAGTAGATTGACCTCATGTTGCATGAGATTAGTTTGAGATTGGATGGCATGATGCAAAACAAATTCAGAATGGAAATTGGTGAAAATAAGCAGCAACGAAATTACCTCAACGGAAAAGATACATCACTTATGATAAGAGAAAATAATAAGAAGGGAAAAGATACAGTTTTCGTGCCCGGTTGATCCACAACCTCAGAACTTCAAAACAAGCTAATTGTCTGATCCTTCAGACGTAGAATTTTTCCATCTTCTTACCGCCCTTATATATTTAGTAGCCTTAAAACTTTGGGACTTGCTTAGGATGGCTCCCATGTTTCCCTAGTGATTTATCCAGTGCAACGTGGAAATCACTAAAAGGAACAAGTTCGATCTTGCAGTTTTGGAGAAATTCATATGCACCACAATCCCAATAAGACTATCTTGGGGATGAATATTATTGAAAATTACTATAAAGATATGGAGACCTAAATACATCAATTTGAGTAGTTGTTACGAAAGACGAACTCATATTTTAACTTCCCATCACGCATTAGTTCCAACAAGTGATCTATCATTCTTCTACACTCTGTTACATCATTTGAACTGATCCAATTATACAGACAATATCCCCTAAAAGAAAGATCCTGCAAACCATAAGAACCATTATTGCATTGGTTTTACATACCTCTTAGTCTCAATTCCAGGGATAATTTTTTCCGCTCAAATTTGGTTGCGTCACATACTGAAATTGAGATTTTGGGCCAAATTTAAACAAAAATAACTATAGGGCATTGCCAAGACTGAGACAGAAACATAGACAAGTCAAATTGTAATGCTTGACTGAAATAACCTCATAACCATAGGCAAAAATTTTAGTTCGCTGCTTCTTAATTTACCTTGAAGATAAAAGATGAAGTTGACACTGTAATTGGTTTCTTAGACATCCCACCATATCACCATGGTTCATCCCTGCCAGAGAACAAAACCAAATCAGCTCTCTTCAAAAAGATAAGGGAAGCACTTGACACAAATTTAACACTCGTTGCACCTCAAAAGTTTCATCACTGAGGAAGCAGCATTGCCACCAACGCAGTTTAATGCAAGGGCAGGTTCTTTTAGATCACCCTAGTACAAAGTCAATAAGATGTAAATAAAGAACTCAAGTGCCAATGGCCAAAAATGGATGTGTCCATGCATAAGAATATGGTAGAATGGGTTAATGGATGGACGGTTCCAATAGAATCTTAACATTCTTTACTTCTAATTGGCTCTCAGTGAACACTTCTTCAGCATCAAGTTTCTCCAATGCCTCTTTTGCTTCATCAAAGCCAGCTCTGTCACAGGAAAAAGACGATCATCAAAGCAGAGTAAAAACCAAATTTAGTTACTGATATGCAGTGCTAACTGCTAAGTTGGAAAAGAAATCAAGAATTCTACCAAATTCGTCCTCAGATGTCATAGCAGGAACTAAAGAGCTGGCTGATGAGAGCCCTGCTAAATTAATGTGTCAAGCACCACGAAGTGTTTTCTGACCACTTTTGTGTCTCATCATGGAATTAAGAAAAACGGAGGAAAATTTCACTCCAAGGAAGTTGCCAAACAAAGAGGTCTTAGATCTACTAAAAGGAAGTTCCACTAGCAACCAAAAAAGATGGAATTACCAATGCCCCTGCAGTATGATGATCTAAATATACAAGCAATCAACATCTAGAACGCATGATGATTGCAAAAATAGAAGAAGCAGAATCAACAGTAACAAGTCACTTCTGATAAGCAATGTAGAAACATATCTTTTCACTTGACACTACAACTAACTGCCTTTGTCTTCAATAGATTCAAAAACAACTTCTAGTCTTTCTACACATTTTACCTCATCACAAAACCTCATCTTTATATTGGGAGATTGAAGGGTGTTAGTTGATTTACCTAAACGAACCTAAAGTATTGTCTTATTTTCTTTGATAAATTCAACATCATTAGTTGCTCAAAATGCCCTCATAACAAAACCATTATGGCATGCCAATGCATGTACTAATGCTCAGTTAGCCACATAAATTCCTGCCCATTATAGCACCTACCCAGAGTTAAAATTTCCTCGAATCAGTGATCACGCTTTAGTGTTACTTCAAACTTAAATGGTCAACTACAGTAACACAAGCTAGATCCACTTCTCCCTGTTATTCAATGCAAGAGATCAATCAATCACACCCCTTCCAAAAAGCAAACCTGAGATACCAAAATGCTAAATATTGTGGCACATTTTTTATTTGTAAATTGATATAACACGGCCACAACCAAACATAATCAATAAATTTGTGCATCTGGCAATTGTTCATAACTTCTAGTCCATCAGCAATCCTCATAATTAGAACAAGAAAAGACAGAGTTGCCACAAGTAATTCAATCCCCAAAGAGTTCCAACTTGTCATCACTGAGCTTGAATTTTGGATATAATTTGGGTTGCACAACCATCCAAAGCTACTATAGAAGCTAAGTAGACAAGGAGCTCAATGCGTTAAAAAAAAAAAAAAAGGCTTGCTAACAATGGTTAAGGCAGATCACTGAAAAGAGAAATAAAAGCAAACCCAGACATACCCTTGTTATCTAAAGTCTACACAAAAGTTTTAAACAGCAATAGTTCGACAAAAGTTATATCGTGTCAAGGTTACCGAAAGCCTTCGAAAGTATATGGTGTCAAGGTTACTGAAAGCTTTCAAAAGTTATAAGGATAAAGTTATGTATCTAATAAAATTGATATTGAAGATGTCTAGGTAATACAGAGGAGCAAGCAAAGTTAATAAAAATCACTCAAGTTCTCAGGGATTTGAGTAATCGCAGAGAAGTCCTCTCCATAAATCTTCTTAGTTGTCTGTGTTCAACAATGTTTCACCCGGAACGAGAACTCCAACCTCCAACAACTTGATTCTCTCTCTCTCTCTCTCTCTCTCTCTCTCTTTCCTCCAGTTGACCCTCTTTCTGCTTGTGTCTTTTCTATGCAGAAATGTTCTGTCAATTGATAAGTACACTAGCTACTTTGATGCCATTGATCCATTGGCACCGTACAAGAGATGGACAACTAAGCCAGCTACACTAGCTGTCCTCTGTCTTGCCCTTGGATTCAGATGGCTGAGACTTAAAGATCCAATCTATCTGCTTCTATCGAAATTCGCAGGTCTTACATACATTCCAAAGCACTCACTAAAGATAAATGCCACTTCCAGTATTTCCACGGGGATTATATAGAATCCATATGCTACAAATGGTTATTCTTTCACACCCCTTATAACTGAGTGAGAAAATTCAAGATTCCGCGCTGAGCCATCAGGCAGTTGCAGGGCACGTTCACTTTCAACGTGTAGCCCGATATGTGTCTCCTTGTTCTATCAGCGTTTATTTGAATATCTATGTGAGTACTTTGTGGTTAAATTGCAACATGCTACAAAGACATTTTGCGGTCTATGTTTTCTTGGCATTTTTAAGTGAGCACAATTAAACATGTTGTTTGATCCAGTTTTGTTGAACACAGGCGAGTCAGGTTCCACAGCAAGTGCAAATCCTGTAGCAATGATGGAATTTTACATGAAAAAGGCTGCTCAGGAGGAGAGGAGGAGACAACCTAGACAATCGAAAGACGAAATGCCTCCACCTCCTTCTCTTCAAGGTTAGCTTTTCAATTCCTTGCGAGTGGGTGTTATTTCTGTTTTCTTGTGTCTTGCTATATGCATCTTAGTTGAGATGACATATTTGTGTTTTGTTTCATAGGACCCGCGAAGAAAGGTCATCACATGGGCGACTTCATTCCTCCAGAAGAGCTTGAAAGGTTTTTGGCTTCATGTAATGATGCCTCTGCCCAAAGGGCTGCTAGAGAGGCTGTTGAAAGGGCCAGGATTCAGGCTAATAATGTTGGCCATAAGCTTTTGTCAAAAATGGGGTGGAAAGAAGGTCTTTTTTTTCTATTCCCTATGACTCTTGGTTTCATTCCATCCAGAAGATAAGGCAGTTTTGATGTAGCTAGACCCTTTTGTTAGGATAAATGTTTCACTTAAGCAACTTAATCATGTGTGCATGATGTACTGAAGTTTTCATCCATCATGTGCTTGAACTACTGGGTTGTTCATGAGTGTAAAAACAGTTTGTTTATTATTGCTTCTAAAATGGTGTTTGCTATTTGTGTTATATTTTCTTTGATGAATGACAAGTTTGTTTATTAATGTTGCATTCATTTCCATTTTTTTAATAAAAATGAAAAAAAAAAAAAGAACCCGTTGGAACCTGTTAGAACCCAGAACCGATCCCGAAACCTGTAACAGGGTAGGTTATAGGTTCTTGGTTCTGACGGATAAATTCCAAATTCTAAAAAATGAAGATTCTGTACCCGAGAGTAGGCTACAGGTTCCAAGCGGAACCTGTAAGGAACCAGGAACCGCTCACCCCTAGACTAGAGGCAAGGCAGCCAGGACTGCAACGAGGCGACCAAGAAGGAGGGAGCGGCGTTTTCCGAGAGTTTTCAAGGCTGCTCTTTTTGTTTTAGGAATAAGGGTTTCTAAAAGATAAAAGAATGGGTGCTGTGCAAGGAGGATGAACATAGAAGGAGGAGGAGGCTACTGTTTAGGTTTCAAAGGAAGGGGGTGCCGTGGAGGAGGAGTCTAAGGAGGAGTAGGCAGCTAGGTTTGGGTTTCCAAGGAGAGTAGAAAAAATTAAAAATGAGGTGCCATGCAAGGAGGAGGCGCCTAGGAGGAATAGTAGGTAGCTCGTGTTTGGGTTTTCAAGGAAGAGCAGGAAAAAAAAAATTAAAATGATGGTGCCATGAAGAGCAAAAAAAATAAATTAATTAAAATGGGATGCTCGTCCACCAACTGGGCGGGATTTGTCCTTTTTCTCTTTTCTTTTTGGAGGGAGAGGGTGGAGGGTGATTTCAAAAAGAAAAAAGATGAATAATATTGAATAATAATAAATTAAGATCACCATAAAAAATTATAAATATATTTAAATAAATTGACTCTACTCTTTATTTTTAAAATAATCATATGTATATATAAAAATATTTATTTATTATAAAACATTCAAAAGTATGGTACTCTTTTTTTTTAGAAATCACTTAGGCCTTGTTTGGATCACCTTGGAGTAAAAAAAAAAGAAATGGAATGCCATTGCAGCTCATCTTTAGATGGATTTATGATCATAGAATCAAAGTGCCTAGTTAACGGATACTCCTAGTGCAAAACTGGATTGCTCAGGTAGAGGTGGTACCAGGATTCCTAGGAGGAAAAAAACATTCAAGAGCCCAACACGCTCAGCACTCTTGAGCTTCATCATCTTCCATGGCCCTCACATTCCTCTACTAGGTGAAATTATCTCTCTCGCTATTGTGAAACTTGTCTGGTCTGTTAATGGAGACGCCAACTACGTGCATCACATTGGCTTGGGTGGGGATATAAAGTTCCATTAACACACTTGGCTGAGTTGCTGTCACTCCATTTGTTCTTGTGATTGGGTCTTTGACTCAAAACACAATAAGGATAAGCATATCACAATGGCTTGAGGTAACAGCCGTGAAGTAGTTTGAAGTTACGCGGGAATGGCTTTCTCTTCATTGTTGCAGATTATGTGTGAAATGCTTTACTCAATTTTGAGGAACTGTATGTAATGGGTTTGTGAAATGATTGTGTAAACTATATGATCATTTTAGATGACAATAATCGGGAAATTGTCGGGGCATCGTTTGTGGTTCTTCATTCTGTTTCTATCACTAGTTTTTCATTAGCCACTTTAGATATGTGGATGGAAGAAATATTTTACACATTCCATTTCTAACATGTTTTTACCTCAAATTGCATCTCATATTAGACATTTCTCGCTTCATATGTAAATTGAAACCAAACAATAGAGAATGAACCCCACATCTAGGAATTTGATTACTTAGATTGAAATTCCTTTTCATGATTGTATGGCCATGAACCAAACATGGCCTCAAGTGGTTTTGAGCTGTTAGCGTAAAAAACCCTCTCATACTTATATACCTTGATTTGCTATGCTCGAGGTGATCGGTCAATTCTAAATCGGTTGGTGATCGGTCAATTCTAAATCGGTTGGATGAAACATGATTGAATATTTTCCTTCTTCAGCCTAGCACAATGTTAGTATTTCCAAAATATGCCCAATTGAAAGCAACTTTTATGGGGAATTTGACTTCTCTCCAAATTTTCCAAGGTTAAAAGTGTATTCAAAAATCGCTTACCCCGGTTGAACTCTTTTATGCTTACCTCTGCAAGTCGCAGACATTGCGGAGGACGCTTTCAACTTTATCTTGAGAAAGGAGTGCGGTTCTCGACACAAAAGACGCCTTTTTCTTTTTGTGGTTTCTGAACATTATCAATTCTTTGGAATCCGACACAATCTTTCCATTCTGTGCTTTTCCATATCTTAATTAGTGACTATTAGTCGCTAGTCTTATGTGTATTTCACTTATTGCGTTTCACATATGTCATTCCCCAAAGGTGGTCAGCATCCCATTTGAATCAAGTAGAATTAAAGGAATAATTTATGGTTCTTCTTGCTCTTTTCTCAACCTATGCAATGTCAATTACGTACTTGATTTTTGGAGATGTCCCAATCTTCCTTCTTACATGTATATGCGATGTGACATAATTGGGACAATTTTTCATAAATGTCGGAATATCATGTTTATCTGATGATAGACTTGTTAAAATGGGTTATAAGACTATTTTTTTGATTTTATGAATGACTTAAATTCAAAATAATATGGGTATTAAATAAGTTTACAAACTCTCACTTCATTTTGGATTTTCTTAAATTAGTTTAAATATGAAAGTGTTTTAGAAATATGAGTCAAATCATATATGAATTAGGTCGAGTATGAATAACGTGATTTGTATTGCATGAAAATAAGTCAAAATGAATGAAATATGTTAATTTAAATTTGACCATTTTTGACTAGATTCAATTTATGCATTTGTCGGGTCTATCCAGCGTCTTTTGTTATGGCATTGGAACCATCATTGGGACGTAAGGGTAACGCCAGACTCGAGAGTCCCGCAGTTGGGAGGAGAAAACGATGTGATGCCGAACAAAGTCGGAGAGACATCAATCATTACACTACATCCTCAAAAAAGAATGGTGAGATGTTGCTTAAAACACTTACCTTAACCTACCGAGCCAGCTCACTTTCCAGCAATGACTTCTAATTCTCCTCGTTCTCTCTATTTAATTCTATGTTTAGACTTTTCAACCAACGGTTCCTGATTTGTTGGTTAGTAATGAAAATTATTATCTCTTGACCCAAAAAAAAAACCTACCCCATGAGGGAGGAAGGGAGGGAGCGTCGCGGGGCATATATAGCGCTATCTTCCACTAGGCGAAAATTATCACTTCTTTGCAGGTCATGTAAGCATTGGTACAACATCATTCACCGATTTGCTCGATTCTTCTTGTGAGGGTATACGTGCAAGCACCTACTTCCACTCACATTATATATCGCCGAATTCCATGTTTAATCATTTCGATCTCGAGCTCGGATCATATGATCAATTCATCATGATGAAAAGGTAAATTGGCTCTTGGATTGATGCTTCATAATATGTTTGTAGACTCACCGCTCGCATTGAACTACCTCCAAAGAGTTTTCTTGATGGAGAACAATAACTATCCACAAACTCATCCGAGTTTCCAATACTTTCCTCCTCCATCGGCATGGATTGATCCGAATTCCGTATCATCCGATGACAATAACACTCCAACGTGGGTTATTGTTGGTTTAGTCATTGTTGTCGTCATGCTTTGTGGTTTCCTTTTCTACTACATCTGCATCTGCAAACAAGGGAAGAAACGGGGGCCGCCGGGGCCGCCGGGGCCGTCGGGGCCGTCGGGGCTGCCGGGGCCGTTGGGGCCGCGAGGGCCGCCGGGGTTGTCTGGGCCACCTGGGCCACCAGGGCAGCCGGGGCCGCAGGGGCCACAAGGGCCGCCAGGGCAACCGGGGCCGCAAGGGCCACGAGGGCCACGAGGGGCCTCCCGGGTGTGCCGTCGTGCCGGTGGCCGTCGTGGAGTGCCAATGGCCATGAGGGTGGCGGCGGCGACAGCGGCGGTGAGGGCGACGGAGGCGGCGGCAGTGGCGGCGGAGTGGGGGTGGCAATGGCTACAGTGGGACAATTAGCCGACACTAATGGCCCATTTATTTGTGAGAAGTGCAAGCATGGAAGAGTACCAGCTTTTTTCAAGTAGAAATGCCTTGACTATGGGCACTAGACGGAGCGGCCTGTCTAATCTAGACAATAAATGAGAGAGAAATTACAATATTCTTTCTTATCTTATTGTATGCTTATGAATTTAGAAGCTTCTATTTATGTTTGTGTGTGAAACTTGAATGATGCACGGTGATTGATTGTCTACTCTACTATACAATGTTGGAGATGCGATGAATAACTTTTGTGTTGGAGGATTTTTCGAATTTCATCTTATAATACATGAGTAGTTTTATGGTTATCGATAAATAAATTTTTGAATTATAACGAATTATAACTATTTGCATTTTTTCATAATTTCTATACAAAATGTCAAAAATCGACCAATCAATCCAACATACATAATAAAAGAGTTCCTGCTCTTGGTGGAGAACCGTTTGACAGATTTGCTCTATTATTGCATCATATTCCGAGGAGAGTAATCGGAACTAAGTCAGCCGGTGATACCGGCAAAATCGAATGGACTATTTTATTCGATTTTTTGGGTGGGCTTTATACTCCAATTTGCACGGGGGGAACTATTAATCCCAACTCGAAATGAAGTGCTGAGGAAGGACATATCCAGGAAGTGTTCCGTGAGTGAATGGAAGTGCGGTTGTGACATATAATCCTAAAAGTCTGACAATCAATGGATGAGACGACATCAATTGTTTCTCACAAGATCCAGCTAGCATAACAATTCCTTAATTTATATCGGTGTTGTTGTGGCTACGGTTTTCCATTGCCAAAAGATGGAAATCGGAAGAGCAAAAGGAGCAGTGGGATGGGATCCTTATAGTTTATCTAAAGAAATAAAATCCAACTGATGATGCCTAATGAAACCCCACATTACCTTTTTAGTAACTTCCATCTTTCATCAATGTAATTAGGCTTAGCCTCGTTGCCCTCTAAGGGACCATGCGCTAACTTGCAAGAAATCAAAACCAGTATCCTGTCTTTCCTTGTACTATAAACTTCTTTATGACACAAAAAACAGAAAAGTAAAAAGATAAACAATTATCAAAAAAATTATCGGGCTTAGACATTGCACTACTAGACAACCACACAACCAATCAAACATGAGGCTTGATAGAGTCGGAAGATAAAGCAATCGAATGGCATGACCAAGCTATGCAGAAGGTACAGTATATGATTAGGAAAAATAGAAAGAAACATCCTATGTAACAAGTTAAATGAGTAGAATCGAGCTTTTAATAATGGAGTTGAATCGAGTTCAATTTCGAGCCCTATATACTATATATTGAGTCGAGCTCGAGCATAGGGATTTGAAACCGAATTTTGTTCACATTCACGATTCAATGTCAAAGCGTTGATTTCAAGTAAGATTTTGTGTAGAAAAACTACTTCAAATCAATAAATAGCTCGATTGCATCTTTATAAATTTTTTGTTAAATGAAATACATTATCTTACAGTCTTTAGGGCATTGACCCCACTAAAAATATATGATAGTTCCATCCCTGCATGCTGACAAGTATGATGCAAGTCGTCTTCACAATTTCACAAGCCTCCTCCGAAACATGAACATATCCAATCAAAGCACAACTCCCGAAAGATAAAACTGCAATCAATCTTGCAAGAAAGTTTGAAAAAAGGAATATTGGAGCATCTCTTCTTATCATGCCCCTGGACGAAACCGATTTGGACGAACCCCGCAGTAAGCATCCATTTCTCAGATCATAATACAACGCGAATTGAAGTGTTATTGACTGGGGCAGTTCTGGGAAAAGCAAGTAAAATGCTTTGGGCCGATGAGGACACGACTGGGGCAGAAATCATACTTTTTCACGACGACGAAGACCATAAAATCAAATGCTATTGGTCGATGAGACAAAAAATCAAAGATGTGGCTGACGCTAGCTTTCGGGGACTGAGTGCGGGGTAGTCAAAGGAAAGTGCAGAAAATTTCCCTTACTTGATGGATTTCCAAAATTATTGATACAAAGTTCGAGAGAACCGGCAACAATTCATCAAAAATTAACCTAATGTAGAATCAATTTCTTCCCAAGATTAAATGGACCAAAATCGACTCAACCCCTATAATAACAGGCAATATATTCCCACAATATAATCTTGTAATGAATAAAAATAATGCCAAAATGATAAAAAAGACAAAAGCAAACACAACAAGTTTACGTGGAAAATTCAATGTGAAAAAATCATGGACGATTCAAAAACTTTTACTAATCACAAAAAATAATAAGATGCACAGAGGTCTTCTTTAGTAATATATTAGAGATTCAATATCAACAATATAATGACATTTCGTCACTGTAAAAGCAGATTAACTATATGAAGTAAGAAACCCTAATCGCAATGGGAAAAATTTGAGATAATTTAGAAAAAGTGTTCAATGAACAAAATCGATCGACAAATGAAACTGATGGACTCGCTTGTCTCGACTCATCTGTCTCGGTCTTATAACAATATATTGAAATTTGGGTCAATTCCAACGATATTTGGCCTTCGATTCTAGACCGGATGTCGCAGCCCTTTTCCGCCTTTCTTTTCCTTTATTGCATTTTTTACTTTTTGACCTTTTCTTTTATTTATTAACGTTAACTGAGCCCCACACAGGCGGACCCAGCCAACATTAATATCTAGTACAGTCAATAAAAGAAAAGCATGACCGTCAATTTGATTGCCAAATAACCTATCAATAACTTATCAATGCCGTTAGAAATTTACCAACTTTGAAATGAATTAAAGAATAACCAACTCTTTGGAAATTTTATAAGCATCGTAAACACTATAATAAGTCAATTTATAAACTTACCAACTTCTACTCACTCTCCTTATCATTTTGATTTTTTTGTTTGTTGATGATCTCTAAGTAGCCCCTCCAAATGTCTCTTTTTCGTGTGATGAAATAAAACTCATTTTGTGATCAACTTGAATCATATGGTTGAAACAGGAGGGTTGTTTTTGGAGGCCTATAAGGACAACTACAAGTAAAACGTAGCTTGTGATTGAATGCTTGCACCAAGAAAAATCGAAACACATTGAGTGTTCTTGAGATCTATCTCTTTGCTGCTTCATTATAACCTATTTAGTTTTGATCCTAAAAGTTAGCAAGGGTGCTGAAATCATTTGTATACACACGGAAGAAGTGGTCGTGCTTAGAGAGAATGCAATTGTTTAGGTAAGAGACGAAATATGCGAATGATTATTTGTAAACACTTAGAAGTGTGGTTAAATAATTTTGGGGGAGAATATGTCTACCGTGTTATGTGCACAGGGTGTGAGAACGACTATTGAAAGAGATCTAATAATTATTTAGTCTATAGTGAGATAGCCGTAGGAGGAGTCGAGTTCGCGCAATACAAAGTTCTTGGCAATTGCACTATTGGCTGAAGTTATGAATTTCAATCTAATGGGGCTGCTAGAGCTAGAAGAGAAAGCATATCCTAATTGAAACTCTATAAATAGATTTTGTAATTTCTTTTTCCCTAAACTCTATAAGTTTCTTATTGCAAATTAACAGTTTAATTGCATATAAAAAACATTTTTAAATAAGGTCTTTGGTTCTAGAAAGATAAATATTTTTATATGTATAAGAAAGGAAAAAAGCCACCAAAAACCCCAAACTTTGCCCAAAGTGACAAATTTATCTCAAACTTTTTTTTATGACATGAAAAACCCAAAATTTTGCAAACTATGACACATTTACTCCATTAAGGGCATTTTTGTCTTATTTTTTCTTTTTTTTTCTTTTTTAAAATTTTTTTTCTTCTCTCTTCCCTCCACCGGCCATGGCGGAGCCCTCGCCCGACGCCGGCAAGGGTGGCCCTCACCGGATGCCGGCGAAGGGAAGAAAAAACAAAGAAAAAACAAATTTAAAAAAAAAAGTAAAAAATAAAAATAAAAAGACCAAAATGCCCCTATGATTTGGGGTAAATGTGTCACACAAATGAAAATTCATGATTTTTTGTGTCACAAATAAAAGTTTGGGGTAAATGTGTCACGGTTAACAAAATTTAGGATTTTTCATGTCACAAAAAAAAGTTTAGTGTAAATTTGTCACTTTAGGCAAAGTTTGGGATTTTTTATGGCTTTTTCCCTATAAGAAAATACTTCACCCCTTCTTTTTATGTATTTGGACCTAACAATATGGATTGCCATGTCGGAGGTGTCAAATTTTGTAATACTACAGTAATGTGACTTGCTAGCCTTGTTAATAATTTAAAGAAATTTACTAAGGACAATGAAAAAAAAAATCATTATTTTTGAATTTTTTTATGAGAACTTGAGATGGAGTTTGAAGCTTTACACTATAATTTAGTTTTTAATATTAGAGTTGGATCGAGTCTGATGCGAGTATATATATTGTATTGAGTTGAGTGCGAGCACGAGATTGAGAAAACCAAATTGTCATAATTCCGAGATAATTGCACAATCTCTCCTAAAATTATTATACCAAAATTTCAAACTTATCATTGAAATAACGTAGTCCTAAACTTACAAGGGAAAATGTAATAAAACATTTTAGCTAAATCTCATTGAATTCATCTAACGTGGCGTTTCAATTATTTTTGACTATTTAAGTATAACGACGATAGCATGACATGATAAGACGATGCTATTTTTCTTTTGATTTAAGCACCCAATAGAGAAATGTCAATAGGCTTATTTTTGGAATTTAATGCTCTCCCTTGCGCCTTATTGTAGGCCAAGGCACGAAAGAATATAGTCGGAATCCATCCTTTTCCGAAAGTAGATGCACTAGTGGAGGTACTGCTTGTCACTTCCATGTCATCAACGAGGCTATCTAAACATCCATTGTCTCGGTAAAAGACGATGATCACATGCTTCTGATGGCTGGCAATAGTACACTGCTAAGCTGTCATCAAAATAGGATTGCATCTCCATCATTTTCTCCGTTTGTTTGTTTGTTTTTTTTTTTTTTTTAATACTCAAAGAACCTCGTACAACTGATAGCTGATGGATAAATCTTAGAGTAACGCTAGCGAAGAATCCACAATCCCGACACTATACTTAAGACACCAAATGCCTCCACTAGTTTCGAACCCTTCACCTTTGGAGAAAGATCAACGGAGTTCTTATCCAGCGAAGCCACCACAGCTAGTAGTTTTTCTGAATTTGTTTGTTAATGTGACGGCTAAGAAAAATGGTCCATCCATGTTGCTTCTTTTGGCTTTACATAATCTCCTCCATTCAAAAGGTGTTCTAATTTCCAATCTAGTTTTTGACTACGACGACCAAAAAAACAGATGCCATCAGTCCATGAGTAAAACTAATGTTGGCTGATGAAAGGCTGTTAGAGTATTATTGCCTATTTAGAGCACATAGATATTTTGCTTTACTTTTGGCTCGGATGATTAAATAATACGATTGAGAATGAAGATGGAACTATAGCACAGATGTAAAGGGAGTGTATATTTGATTAAGAGAATGATTTAAAATACATTTCATAAAAATAATTATTTATATTGCTTATAAAAATAAACAAACTAAAAATTTATTTACCTTCTACGAAAAATATTTGGACATAAATTATTATGAATAATAAAAATATTTCTTATTAAATAATTACTTGAGTGATATAAATGATCATTTTTAGGAATATATTTATTAAATTATTTATTTTTTGCAAAACAAAAAAAGTCTTAACTTACCAAATTGATTCAGAAATTCTTTTCTTAGGTTGGGGTCAGAGTGGAATTCCATGTTGAATTATTCTCACCGAATGAAGCCCATCTCTTAAAATAACATATATGTTGTACGTGTAAGAAAGGGAATGCTCTCCAATCAACGTGTACAAAGCGAATAACAAAAAACTAAGGATAGAAACAGGATGAAGAACCACATAAGATCCCTAAACATTTTCCCGATTATTGTCCTCTATTTGATTTGACGGTTTGGGATTCCTTTCATGATTCCGTGACCATTAACCAAACATTACATTAAGTGTTTTGAGGTGTCAGTGTGGATAATCTTCCAATCACTTATAATCTTCCGTTTTGCGAGGCCCATCTCTTTGGCCTAGCAAAATGTCAGTATTTCAAAATCATGGATAATCTTCCAATCACTTATAATCTTCCATTTTGCGAGGCCCATCTCTTCGGCCTAACAAAATGTTAGTATTTCAAAATTGTGCATGATAGGAAACCACTTTTGTGGGGAATTTATTTTCTCTCTAAATCTTCCAAGGCTAAAAATGAATTTGAAAATCGTTCATCCTGGTCCAACTCCTTTGTCTTGAGAAAGGAGTTCGGTCCTTGACATTGTCTAGACAAAAGATGCCTTTTCTTTCCGTGGTATCTGAACAATTGTCAATTCTTTGGAAGCTGACACGATCTCTCCATTCTGTGTTTTCCCTCTACATCCCATTTGAATTCGGTTAGATCAAATGAAGAATTTATGGTTCTTCTTGCTCTTTTTCTCAATCCATGCCATGTTGATTACATGATTTTTGGGAAGTATCCCAATATTCCTTATTACGTATATATGTAATTGGCAAATCTGAAACCTTTTTGGACCCTTCCAATACCAAGCAGGCCGATGTTTGGATCTCCAAATTCAGCCATCATGTTTTGGCAGAGCATGAGATTAGTTTTAGATTGGAAGGCATGATGCAAAACAAATTCAGAATGGAAATTGCTGAAAATAAGCAGCAAAGAAATTACCAGAAAAGATGCAACAGAAAAGATGCATTACTTATGAAAACCAAGTTTCCCCAATGATTTATCAAGTGCAATGTGGAAATCACTAAAAGGAACCAGCTCCGTCCTACAATTTTGGAGAAATTCATATGCATCCACAGTCTAAGCACAGAGACACTATAAAGATATGGAGACCTAAATACAGCAATTTGAGTGGTGGTTACCGAAGACATACTCTTATTTTAACTTCCCTTCCTGCACTAGCTCGAGCAAGTGATCTACCATTCTTCTGCACCCTGTTACATCATTTTAACTCATCCAATTATGGAGCCAAAATCCCCTCAAAGAAAGATCCTGCAAACCATAAGAACCATTGTTTTATTGATTTATCTACCTCCTTTAGTCTCGACTACAGGGATAATTTTTTTCACTCAAATTTGGTTGCGTCAAATACTGAAATTGAGATTTTGGGCCAAATTTAGACAAAAAAATAAAACTATAGGGCATTGACCAAGACCGAGACCGAAACGTAGACAAATCAATTTGTATGGCTTGACTGAAATAACCTCCTAACCATCGGTGGAAAATTTAGTTCGCCGCTTCTTAATTTACCTTGAAGATAAAAGATGAAGTTGACACTGTAATTGGTTTCTTAGACATCCCACCATATGTCACCATGGTTCCTCCCCGCCTGAGAACAAAACTAAATCAGAAGCACTAAACACGAATTTAACACTTGTCACACCTCAAAAATTTCTTCACCAAGGAAGCAGCATTGCCACCAACGCAGTTTAATCCAAGGGCAGGTTCTTTTAGATCACCCTAGTAGCAGGTCAATAAGATGTAAATAAAGAACTCAAGTGCCGATGGCCAAACATGGATGTGTTTCATGCATGAGAATATGGTAGAATGGATTAATGGATGGATGATACCAGTAGACTCTTGACATTCTTTATTTCTAATTGGCTCTCAGTGAACACTTCTTCAGCACCAAGTTTCTTCAACAGCTCCTTTGCTTCATCAGAGCCAGCTCTGTCACAGGGAAAGGACGGCCATGAAAGCACGGTAAAATTCAAATTTAGTTACTGATATGCAGTGTTAACTGCTAAGTTGGAAAACAAATAAAGAATTCTACCAAATTTGTGCTCAGATGTCATAGCATGAACTAATAAGCTGGCTGAGAGAGCCCTACTAAATTAATGCGTCAAGCACCACAAAGTGTTTTCTGACCTCTTTTTGTGTCTCATCACAGAATTAAAAGAAAAGGAGGAAAATTTCACTCCAAAAGAAGTTGCTAAGCAGAGAGAGGTCTTAGATATACTAAAAGGAAGTTTCCACCAGCAACCGAAAAAGATGGAATTACCAATGCCCAGCATTATGATGATCTAAACATACCAGCAATCAACGTCTAGAACACATGATGACTGCAAAAATAGTAGAAGAAGCATCAACAGTAACAAGTCACTTCTGATAAGCAATGCAGAAAGATCTCTGTTCAATTCACACTACAGTTTACTGCCTTCGCCTTCAATAGATTCAGAAAACAAGTCCTTCTAGTCTTTCCAAATACATGTTACCTCATCACAAAACCTCATCTTTATATTGGGAGATTAAAGGATGTTAGTTGATGTACCTACACGAACCTAAAGTACCTTCTTATTTTCTTTGATAAGTTCAACATAATCAGTTCCTACCATTCTTGCATGCCAATGCATGTACTAATACTCAGTCAGCCACATAAATTTTTCCTGCCCATTGTAGCACCTAGCCAAAGATTATAATTTCCTCAAATCAGTGATCACACTCAGTGTTACTTCAAGCTTAAAAGGGTCAGCTACAGTAATACAAGCTCAAGGTCCACTTCTCCCTGTTATTCGATGCAACAGATCTCAATCAATCACACCAGCTTCCAAAAAACAAACCAGAGATACCAGAATGCAAAATATTTTGGCACATTTTCAATTTGTAAATTGATATATCACCGCCACAACCGAACATAATCAACATATTTGTGCCTCTGGCAATTGTTCATAACTTTTAGTCCACCAGCAACATTCATAATTAGAACAGGAAAAGTTGCCACAAATAATTCAGTCCCCAAAGAGTTCCAACTTGTCATCACGGAGGTTGAATTTCAGATATAATTCAGGCTGTGTAACCATCAAAAGCTACTTCAGAAGCTGAGTAGACAAGAGCTCAATGCGTTCCAGAAAAAAAAAAGGGCTTCCTAGCAAATTAGAGAGGTGTGAACATTTAGCAAAAGATGTAATCCCCCTGCTTACATGCTTGATAAACACTTGTTTTGTCAACCAATGTTCCTGCTTCATGACAAAATCTCCAACATCCATACAATACTAAGCTCTCTGCAACAAGCAACAATGCTAATCCAATTTTAAAAGTACACTACCCTTACTGCTCCAATCTAGAGAAAAAAACTGGCGTCGGCTAGGAAAGCACAATTGGAAGTAAGCCATTCACAGTGCCCACGAAAGTGAGGCAATGGGGTATTAAATCATTTATCGCTTAACCAATCTCACCTCCAAAACCTCGGAAGAAACCAAACTTGAAAGCACCAGGTACCGCACATGAGCACTGTCTTTAGCAAAATCAGCGCAACACCCAAAGATCACTAGGGCCATCGCTCTCGACTCGACATCCCCGCCATCAAACACAACCTTCACTCTAGTCAGCAACTCCGTGGGATTATTCACGCGGCCTTTCGACAGGATCCCCACCACGAAGTCCCCGCTCCTCCTCCTCCTCTTCCTACCGCACCTGCGTAGCCTCCGGAACACCCTAACCACGGCGCGCTTGATCTCGCGGTCGCCGGACCGAAAAGCGTCGGCGAGGCGCAGCAGGATCGCGTTGGCAAAGAGCCTCTCCTCCCCGGGGACCAGCCCGTACATGCTGTAGACCGACATCATCGGCTCCGGCTCGGAGCTCCATTGCTCCAACCTCTGCCCCGCCTGCAGTATCGCTTCGACCGGCCGACCTGTGGTCAGCGAGACAAGGCGAGACGGCGCCTACGTCATCAGCGAACGGCGTCGATTACAAGCGAGTGGGGAGGTGCCAAAAAAAAAAAAGGTTTAACTGACCGGGGATTTTGGAGCGGAGGGATTTCTCGAGCTCGATGCTCCAATCCATGACGCAGGCTGCGGATATCTTCTCCATCGTCGCCACCTCGGCTTCGTGGAATCATCAAAGGAGGAAGAAGAAGAAGCGCGAAAGTCTAGGAGATGCCCAGAATCGAGCGCATAAACCCTAGTCCTCCCTCTCTGTTCGACGAAAGTGGCAGCAGAGATTTCGCGGGGTTTTGGTTTGCGGTGGCAGGTCCGTTTTCGCGGGGTCTGACACGACGCCGTTTTCGTCGGCGCGATGGGCTGGCAATGCATGGCCCGATTTCTCAGCCCACGACGTCGTTTTCTATTTCGGGTTGCCAGCTTTCTTTTAGCGGGTCTGAATTTGCATTTATTTCTCCTCTCTTGAGAATGCTTTAATAAGGACGCGATGGGAAAATGTGATATAGGCCTAATGTCGTTAAGAAATCACAAGTTAATTTGATTCCGATAAATCATGTTTTAGGTTTCTGCACAGCTTTAACTCTTAAACCCGAAAAGTGATCATTTACACCTTGATTTTTGGCTTCGGGCATTAGGGGTCAATACCCAACGATATCCCAACACACCTAAAATGCTCAAAATTTTCCTTAGGATGAAGTGAGCTTTTTTTCGATGCATTAGATAATAAAAGATATCATTTAGAATTATATATCTCTCCCGAATCACCCAAAAAAAAAAAACTTTGTCCAATGTTAGGATAACCATGAACGAGTTGAGGAAAATAAATGAAACGTAACTCCTTACAAGGAAAGGCTCCGATTCCTTTGTTGTAAGGAATGATCGGCATATTGCGATTGAATTATTTGTTGAGCAAACCAAAGCACGACTTTTTAAGAGTACTTGAAGATCTCTCGGGATATTATTACGGAGGGGATGAAGGTCATTTGCAATTATGCTTATTACACTTACTCGACTTTATTTTCTAAATAAATATCGTTTGGCTATATCCAATTCGCGAGGCAAACGGAGTCCGACAACACGAATTAGCTAAAAAATGGCGGGGGGGACTGGACTGGACTCGAACTCGAAAGACCGACACGACCATCGTTCTTTTAGCACCTTCCTTCCCCTTCTATAAGGTACAATTCATCGTCAATCTGAGCTTTCGTACGGAAAGGCGGACTGGACTGGACTGGACTGGACTGTGGAGTTCTCGACGGCGGCCGAGTGCGAAATCGGCTACGGGCTCCGGTCGAGCGCCTCGTTGAACCGCTTCAGCGAGAGCTGCTTCTGCATCATGATCTGGCGGTGGAACCGCCGGATGAACAGGTCGGCCACGCGGTCGATCTCATTCTCCAGCACGAAGTCCTCCCCCTCCTGCTTCGAGCTCTTCACCAGGTCGATCACCGACCCCTCGCGGTCCTCGAAGTCCTCCAGCTCGGACAGCGAGTGCGCCAGATCGGGGTACTTGTCCTCCTCGCCGCCGGCCGCACCGACTTCGACGAGCTCGCCTCGGGCCAGCTCGCGGGCCATGCCGTCGGCGTAGACGACGACCGCGCTGCTCCGATCGTCCTCGCCGCCGCCGCCGGGCTCGCGAGGGCCGAGGAGGTTGTGGAGCTTGTGGGAGATGGAGTCCACGAGGAGGCGCCGGTTGCGGAGGAGGGAGAGGAGGACGACGCGGGCCTTGAGGGCGTTGGCCTTGCTCTTGAGGGCGAGGGCCTTGGCCTTGGTGACGCTGGCGAGGACGCTGAGGATGTGCTTCAGGAATCCCGAGGCCTTGTTCTTCATCTTCGATGGCCTTCGGCTTTTTCGAATCGAACGGAGATCGGGATCGGATCGGATTAGGACGAGTGGAGATTTTCGTTCGTGAATTTGGCATGGGAAGAGCGTGTGGAGATCGATGGGGTTTATATAAGAGGAAAACGCTTTCTTTTGGGGGTCGCGTTGCATGGATCTGGAGGGAGAGATTGGGGAGAGAAGCGTGGGTTAAGGAAAAGCAGAGTTGGTGAAAGTGAAAGTGGAAGTGGAAGTACACGTGGCTCCGTTTGTTTGGTTGTGATGTATAATCCAGAGTCCACTTGTGTGGCTCGAATTCGTGGGATCTGATTGGATTATTCTTTAAAAATTCAGTTCGATCCTATCGCTAGTATAGTTCGCACTGGGATGTCGTGTGGACACGTACAGATTTTTTTTTTTTTGGGTCGAGACGCGCGTCTGAACAAGTGGATCGCTTACTCAATTCGTATTTTTGGAGGGAAAAATGGATCTCTATTTAATAATAGGGTGAAGATCTTCCCCCACTCTATTTCGATATCTCAACAGATCAAAAGCGATGATTAAAAACTTCGTTTTTCATTAATTTATCGCTGCCTTTTACCGAGACATCAAGGGAAAACTATACGGGGATAAAGCCCCAGGTCAGCATGATCGTGGGGTTAAGGGACGGAATCCTTTATCCCGTATGATGTTCTCTAGTGGCATCTCGAACAATAGATTCACAAAAATGAGGTTTTTCAGTGATGAAGATTTGCCGTCATACCGGAGGGAGCATCATGCGAAATAGAAGAGCTTTGCCCATCAGATTCAAATGATATTGCGTACACGTTTAATTAAGTGACTACTCATTTAGACCATTGGTTCCTCAAATGATATTGTTCCATTTTCCAAAAAAAAAAAAAAGGATTTTTTCTAATTACAATAGATTTTTGAAATCACGGGTTAGTGTTAAAAATCGACAACAAAACAAATTATCAATCACCTGAACTTTTGGTTATTTACCGGTAACTTATTGGCACTTTCATAAAATTGCCAGCTCATTTTGACAATCTGCAAATTAACTTTAATTTGGTTTTGGTTAATACTTTGAAAAACCCCAAATTAGTACACTTATGACAAATTTACCCAAAACTAATTTTTTGACCACCAGATACTCCAAAACTGATACACATTCATCAAATTTACCTTAAACTGGTACATTTATAACAAATTTACCCCTATGTTAGTTTCTGTTAAATTTTAATGTCAAATTATTAAGTTAAATGATACATGATAGTTGATTGGTGTACCAATTTACTATTTTACTCTCCGTTTGTCACAATTAAATAATTTTTATGATTTTTTGTGGTATTAATCTAATTTAAAATAGGGTATATTTGTCACAAATGTATCAGTTTAAGATTTTTGGCGGTTGAATAAATTAGTTTTAAGTAAATTTATTACAAATACACCAGTTTAGATTTGTTATGGTCAGCTGGGGTAAATTTGTCACATGTATACCAATTTGGAGTTTTTCATGATTAAAAAATTAGTTTATGGTAAATTTATCACACGTGTAACGGTTTTGTGGTTTTCAGGGTATTAACCCATTTGGTTTTATCCCTATGCATTAAATTTACCAACTTTTATCAATATTTATTTCAGCAACTTGCAAATTAACTTTTTTTTTCCCGATCATGTTATCAACCAGTTTTAAATTCCCAACTTTCATTCGAGTTACTTAACAATGTTTACTTTGGTTTTATTTATTATCATTATCAACTTTTCTTATCGTTTTATCTACTTTTATTTGTGTTTCTAACAAAATGGTGGGAGTGCATAACAAAAGTCTAATACACGAGGGAGATCATCAAAAAGGAGTTCAAGTCCAAACCTGTCATTATATTTAATTAGACTTATATTCACTCAAAAATTCAAGCCTATGAGTTATGGGTCAAAAGAGAGTCCAACTTATCTCAACTTGAATCTCTAATGTGCGACTCCATCCCTGATCTCAATCACCAACACGCAACTTTATTCTTGATCTCTTTCTTTAGACCAATTTCATTATTTGAGATATTCACTAAACACATCAACGAATTAGAAGCCTACCAATCTACCATCGAAGATCGCCAAGTTCAACAATTTCGTGCAGAGAGACCACTAAGAGGGAGTCCAAGTTTGAGCCCGTTAACAATTTAATTGAATTTACCTTCACTCAAAAGCTTAAAGCACATGAATTATGGGCTAATTATGATATATTTACTATTCAACAACAACCAAACTTCTAATGTAAGACTTTTCGAACACAATTCACACGTGCATCCTAACAACAAATGCCTTAAATTTGTCAACTCATATGTATAAATTTTCCAATTCTTATTTGCATGGCTAATTAGTTTTTCTCCCATTAGGTTATTTATTAGTTTTGATTTTTCAACTCTCATTCGAGTTGTTTATCGACATTCATTTTATTAATTAAAAAAACAAACCCACTTTTCTATTGAGTTACCAACTTTCACTTGCCTTACTCAACTGAAAAATGGCAATTGCTTAAACAAGTAGTCTTCCTTTACATTGGAACTAACGAGAAGACATTCTCGCCTGCGCTCTTTCTCGTTCGGCGCATTAGCGTCCCACTTGCTTTAATTATTCATTACACCGTTAACCTTTTGAACTAAGTGACTCTAACGCTGGATGCAACGATGAAGGTGCGAGTTTTGACTCCTTTTGCCATAAAGGTTTGATCATTGTTTATTGAATCCATTCACTGATCTATGCACACTTGACATACAAAATCGAGACAAGGGCAAAGGAAATGCTAACTCGCTCGTCCCATTTCGAAAATCGCCATATCTTATCATAGGAAAAATTATATAAAAAATCCTAAATCTATTATACGGCTACCGATTTAATCCTATACATTTCAATTTGGCTAAGTTTAGTCCTGAATCTTTTGATGATTTTTTCAATATAATAATTCCAGTCAATTTTAATCGGAAATCACTAATATCTCGATTTAGCCAGCACCAGCCGATATCGACGTGAATGAATTATGCAATCCGTTTAAATTTTCTGATTTTATTTCCTTTCCTTTTTGCCTTTTTCTTGTTTTTCCTATATCCCTCCCCCAGTTGGCTGGGCTTCGACGATGGTTGGAGAACTGAAGTAAGGGCCTCTGTTATATAATAATTTTAAGACTTTTGGATTTTCTCAATTACGATTGTAATTAAAACTTAAGTAACCCTCCCAGCAGGCCACTTGTGCTATTATATGCCTTCAGATCGTATAAGATGTATCTGTCATATACATAACTTACATGTACATGCCCACGTCCGTAGTCATCCCCCACGATCTTCTTTTTGCAACAACTTGGATCGTGACTACAGCTCCCAACAAGGGCTCGAGCCAAAGACGTGCAGGCGAAGCAAAACGAAGCGCCATGATACGCACTCGAGTTTAGGTGCAAATCGCGATTAATGAAGACTATCACAATCGAGCAATCACGCATGGTCAAGAGCCGACCCCATCGAAGCCAATAGCGCCCACCGGCCATGTCCTCATGTGTCGCCCTCGGGGGCGCACGTCACCGATAGTACCTCGAAGATATTTAGCTACAGTGATCCGTCGTACTTTGGCAATAGTTAAACGAAACTGGTGCCAAAGCGAAGGAAAACCCTAAATTCGTTTCCTATCTTTCCGCAAAATCCAGGGGGCTTGCCAAATGAGGCACCACGGCCGCTTGATGGAATTTGTTGGGGAAAAGTTAAATATGGAGGAAAAAGAGACCCCACTAGGCATTATAAATATAATTAATTTCATAAAATAAAGCACATGATATATGTAAATGTGAAGAAGAGCAAAGGCAGGGGGGGGGGTCGCTTTTGCTTTTGTCGCTCTTCCGAAAGTATGCAAAGCAAAGCCTCAAAAAAGGGTAAAGCAAATGTCCATAATCAGAAATGTTTATTATAATTTTATATATATATATATATTATAATGTATTGATATTTATATGAAAAATAATACATTGCGTGAGGACTTGTGCACGCTGCGCTCAAAGCTGTAAAGCTCCAAAACAATGTATAATTAGTAGGGGCAAAAAAGAAAAGACAAAAGAAAGGTGACACAAGTAAGTACATGGTGGAGGTTGCCCTTTTTCATTTTAATTTTATTCTTGCTATTTATTTGATGTTGCTTTTCTATTTTCTATTTTTACCTTGTTTGTCTGAGTAGAGAAGCACCCATAAAGAAGTTAGAGCAAGGTGACAGGACATCAATCGAAGCGAGATTTGCTTTGCTTGATTTTTTTTTTTTTTTTTTTGGGTAAAGGGCTTTGCTTGATGTTGATGTTAACAACGTTAGAAAAAGATGCATATGTAGTCATGCTCGTGGGGTTAAATGTGCGGTCGATGCGAGACACGAATTTACTCACATGCCCCCCACGTGATTGTCATATTTGGAATCGGATTTGGTAGAATTCCTTTGTCTATTTTAGCCAAAACCCATGCTCTATACCGTGTTGAAAGTTAGGTGTGGATTGAAATCCCTAGAGGGAATGGAAAAAAGAATGAGAAAATTATCAAAAAAATTTAAAATTTATTGTACAAACATAAATTCAATCATAAATATTTTAATTTGATCAATTGGGTCTTAATTTTTTTAATGATTTGTCAATAGTCTTTTCAATCAAGTTTGACCAGTGATTCCGACATGGGGCGCCGATTATCTTTACGTAGCGCGGTTAACATTAACATGAACAAGTTTTTATAAAAAAATTCTGAATTTTTATAGTTTTTTGAATTATTTCCTTTTTTTCTTTTTTTTTTTCCCTTCTTCCATGGCAACCCTCGACAGATTTGGCAAGGGCTGACCTCGCCAGCCTCAGACAAATCTCATCCTTGCCATACTTCACTAGATCTTGGCGAGGCTCGCCTCGCCTACCATGAAGGAAGGAAAAATAGAAAGAGAAAATAAATTCGAAAAATTGTCCATGTCAATAATTACACAGCCAAAATTGGCTATAAAAACTACATTGACAAATCGTCGGAAAACTTAGAACTTAATTGACTAAATATGAAAGATTTAGCAGTATATTAACATCCTTATGATAGGTTTATGATTTTTTTGATAATTATCTCTCAAAAGAATGATAATTGCAACGTCATACCAATGACACTGATGAAAAAATTGATAATAATCCCGTAGGATTACAAACCCGAGCTCCATATTCTGTAAGATATATTATAGATGGATCAACTTAAAAAAATATAAATTTTACTAAGACTCATGTGTGGGTATACCTCATAATGCACGCGAGACGAACCTAAATTGATTTTTAATCTGAAAGTTTTTATCAAAACCTGTCTAGAGAGGTTTGTAAGAGGGCACACTTATATTTATTCAGGAATTAGGATACGTGTCAATAATTCTTTGCTCGACATCCATTGGTAGAAATCCCAACATTTGCGGGGACCAAGTCAGAAATAGATCTAGTTCCATCGATAGATCATACGGAGCTCAGCATGTTAATAATTGGAGACCTGAACTTCAGGTTGCCGGTTACCATCCTAAGTGGGTTCAGGCCCATAGCCTTCTCGTCGTTGCTTTTATGAGGCCCGACACTTTTTCTTTCTATTATACCAATAATTCTGTTAAATTACCAATATCGCTTACGCAAACTCAATAGAAAAAAGATAAGCTAACTTAAGAATATCTCAAGGATATACCCAACAGTTTATCTATCGAGACACGGCAAGGCTCAAATGACCCGTATACATGATTCTTCGTGCGAAATAATCGAAACCAATAACGACTAGATTATGGCGCGTTTGGTAATAATTCTATTTTCGGGAACAATTTCTAAACATTTTAAGCCATTTGATAACTATTCAAAATTTCTGATTCTGGAATTGATACTATGTTCAAAATTTCTTTCTTTTAATTTTTAAATAATTTTATTACTTTTTTTCCTTTTTTTTTTCTTTTCTTTTGTTCCTTTCTCTCTCCTATTATTCTTTTTCAAGTGGTGAGGTCGCTAGCCCTTGGCGAGGCCAGCCCTCGTCGGCCGAGCCTCACCGGCTGGGCAAGCCTCACCGAGGCTGGGCGAGGCTAGCCTAGCCACCGACAAGGCTCGGCCTCACCGAATTGCAAGGCTCGCCTAGCCCCGCCGAGGCTCGACCTCGCCAAATCTGGCGAGGTCAAGTCTCGCCGGTGGCTAGGCGGGCCTCACCAGGGCTAGGCGAGCTCGTCGAACCTCGCCCTGGCCTAGCGAGCTCACCGGATCGGTTGTTAACAATCGGCAGCAGTGGGCAGCGAACGGTGGATGGTGGACAACAACGAACAACAATCGTGGCGGTGGCGGTAGATGAAGAAGAAAAAAAATGAAGAAGAAGAAAATGGCTTGATTCTTAGATTTGTTCTCAAAAATAAGAATTAATTTTTTTTTTTATTCTTGATTTCGTTCTAAATCTACTTCCGATAACAAAAAAATAGAAATTTATTCTCAGGAACAAAAATTTTATCAAACACGATTCTCTTTCAAAACTACTCTCGAAAACAAAAGAATAGAATTTGACACTATTTGGCCGATTACCAAACAAGCCCTTAGAAATCGACGGTATTAGTAAGAACAAATAGAGCTAGATGATTATAAGGTGATTGAGAAATTGCAGAAAGGTTAAGGGGCGGGCTTGATCATAGAATGGCAAGAGCACCGATTGGCACAAAACCAGCACAACGTCAAGTCACGAGATGTCAAAGTGATTGGCGATATTTGCTTGGCATGATGATCAACTTTTCTTCTCCTTCTCCTTTTCATTTTTACAATTTGACTTAAAAAGACAAGAACCACTCAATGACAATAAAGCGAAAGGAAAAGGGGGTAAGGTAAACACCAATGCATTCGCAAAATGGCCATTTTCCAATTATCAAGTGGAGTGCTCCATGCATTGTATGGCGAAAAGGTAAAAAGAAAATATCAAAGGGGGAAAAAAGCAAACCAAATCAAGAACAAAACTCACGTGCACGATTTCCGTCCTCCTCTAACCACATTGTAGCTTGATTACAAGGGAAGGAATTGAACGAAAAACATGGGCTTTGAACATGGGTTTTGCACGCCAACCCTTACTTTTTAAGACGATTTACACAATGGGGTCGAATCTGCAAAAGCTAATGATGTCTGAGATTCAAAAAGTTGAAAAAAAGGGTAAAAAAATATCTCAAAAATTCGTTCAACCCTTGAGAAAAGCGGGAGAAGGGGGACTTGAGCCGCACTTCATGCTCCATTATTGAGCGGAGAAGTCAAGCTTCCCAGATGTTTCGCGTGGAAAAATTAACTAAGTGATTGATTAATTAATCGAAATCTGATTAGGTAATAGGGGGAAAAGCTAGAGAGGAGCGATCCAGACTGGTCACAGCTCCTTCTAAGTTCCAAAACTCACTTTGAGGAGCACTTACAAAGGCCTTTGACGTTTCAAAGCTGGAACGCTGGAATCTTTCCTCTCCGATGCACGCCTATCGCTATCAAGATTTGGAGAAAATGAAAAACAGACATGCCCTCGATGCGTTTCTTGTCGTGCCATCACATGCTATGATAGATAGGAGAAAACCTACTTACTTGTCTCGTAAGTTACTATTTGCGCATCGCGGGATCGGAATGAGAGATGAAAATCACGTCGCTTTCTCTGACCTCGGAAACAAAGCCACGGGCGAACTTTGCTTTCGTAAGAAGGCCCACGTTTTGATTGACCATAACTCTCGATCGGTGGTGATATTTCGATAGCACTCCCCGGCCGACATCAATGCTTTTACCCCACGACAATCATGTAGATTTCTAGAGAGGTTTGCCTTTGGCGACGCTAGGAGCAACTCCTACTACATTAATTCGACATATATTCATGTGAATATTCGGCATATAATTGGAGAACGATCATGCATAGTTTGAGAAAGTGTTTTCTTGGTGGACTACGGAAAATAATGGAGGCCTGGCTCCAAGCTTTAGAGCTTGACAACCAAGTACACAGGATGGTGCGTCGATGCTTCTTCAGATCAACAACTACATGTGCCTCAACAATGATTGCGCTAGGGCTTGTCCGTAGCTTTTGGACAAGGGAATACACTTTTGTTGCGTTGGTTCGGGGCCGTACGTCAAGTATACGACCCCATGTGGTGCTCCAATGTCGCGAGCTTTTCGTGCGCGATGACTACTCCCGATCTACCACGCTACTTCCTACCGCATGGCCTTACTCTCCTTCGGCAATAATTGAAGTTGTCGGGGAGGTTTGTTCCCGTGATCCCTTAGCTTTATGGAAGGGTCAGCGTCTTGAGGTCCAGCACCGACATCATGATGAATTGGAGAGGGCGTGAAAGGAGGAGCGGACGGCTCTATTAAACTCGAGTGCCGAGTGGGATTGCCGAGCCATTTGAAGTCGTTGGAAATAAGAAGTAAGATGGTCATCGGTTGTGAAGACGGAAGAGTTCTCAGTGATTTGACCGTAAAAATCCTAAAGTTTGGAAGTATCGGAATTCAGAAGTACAAAAGAGCCAGCAACCAAAAGCCCTCCAAATGAATGAATTGGCGAGGTATTTCTAGTGAGAAGATTAAGATGGTTAGTGGACGGAATCATGAAATGGGGTGATCACAGTGTAGGAAATCGACCGGTTAATAGGTTACCGTGATTAGGGGATACGGGACAACAAAGAGGGTCGGCACGTGTCGATTGGATACAAGCCGACACCAAATCCACTACAAAGGCTATAGTGCATATAAACCAAGTAATCCCTAAAGAATCATGTTCCAAACCGATTAAATCAAAACTCTCTGAAATATCGCAATCAAATAGGGATAACTTGGGATCTTGCCGCTTCACCATCCCATATAGAGAGCAATGCTCTGTGAAGCAAGTTTGCAATATATCCCCTAAGTAAAGGGTAGTTGTCATTAGATTTAAAAAAATTACACAAGAAATAATACATTTATATTCACAAATTCAAAATGAACAAATTACACATCTACAGAATTAAATTTAGATAATTTGCAGCGGTGATTTGTAATGCATGTTCTTTTATGATTTCACTCCTAATTAGTAGTTTTAGTTAATATTTTCAAACAAACAAAAAAAAAAAAAAAGGATTTCCCTTCAAGAAAATGTTTTTTTGTTGGAGACATTAAGCCATTATCCCTGTCAATACTATGACCACCTACTTCCTCCCCAATGATTCCAGCTTTTAAGCAAAGACATGGATCCAACCATTAAATAGATTGATTTAGATTTATTTCCTTTTTTTGCATGAGTTCGACGCAGATCTTAATGAGAACAGGAAATAGTTGAGGGAAGATAAATAAATGAATAAATAAATTCTGGACTGTGGGGCCCCTGTTCTTTCAGTACACAGCTGGCATTTTCTTGCAACAAGGGTCTTTAGATATTTCAGCCTCCTGCCAATATTGACCAAATTATCTATCGAATGGGACTTTGTCAACCCAAAATAATTGAGAGGGGCGAGTAGCTTAACAACGTGCCTAAAAATCTAGACCTTCAAAAACTGAAAATTTATTCATCAAATTATGCCGATAAATAAATGAACTCCATTAGTAATATATATACTTAGTTTTAAGTAAAATGCAAATGATATGGTGCAATCGATTTATTATGACTAATTCACAATTTGATAGAACAATTCGGTTCAATCTATCAAAGTATCTCACATTACTAGTGTAAGAGGTTTATATGCTTTTTGCTTCCCTTCCATCTATAAATTTAAATTTTTGGATTTGACTTTCTAATATAATATCGGAGTTAGGTTCTGCTCTACTTTTTTTTTTTGTGCCCTTATTCATTGAATTCCATGTGTTGTTTTTAGTTATTGTTCATAAAATTTCATGTGTCATTCATAATCAAACTTGCACGTAAGATGAGGTGTTAAAGTATTCCACATCGCTTGTTAATGAGGTTATATGCTCTATGTATACACGTGTCATTTCTTTAGGCTTTTGGGATGGACACATTCCGATAGCAATATTAAGGGAAAATTATTCAAAAAGCCTTAAACATATTATACGGTGATCCAGTTAGCCGTGAATTTTTTAATTTTGTCAATTTACTCCTAAATCTTTTACCAACTTTTCAATGTAGTTTATCTAATCAATTTTGGCATGAAATCATTAACATGATGATTTAATTAGTGTTAACCATCTCATGTGGTATGATCGAAGTTGACACAGATAATTTTTAAACTTTCGGAAACTTATTAAATTTTTCTCTTTTATTATTCTTTTTGTCCTTTCCTTCTTCTTTTTTTTCTTTTACTTGTTGTTTCTTGACCAATTGCTAGCCATAGGCAAAGCACATCATGGCCCTTGCACAGATCCTGCGAGGGTTGCACCACCCCCACTCGCTTGCCTTAGCCCAAATCTATTTTAGGAACATCCGGTAAAGGTGTTGTGGCCCTCACCCAACTACGGTACCCTTGCTCCTAACTAGCAATTAGTGACCACCAAAGAAACAAGAATAAAGAAAAAAAAAGGAAAAAAAAAAAATTAAAAAAAAAAATTACAAAAATCATCCACGTTAGTACTGACAGCATCATGGAAGACAACCGATGCTAACCAATAATCATGTTAATGATTTTCAGTCAAAATGACAACATTGAAAAATTGTTAAAAGATTTAAGATAAAATGGCTATCGTGTAATAGATTTAAGGCTTTTTAGATAATTATCTAAGAGTACTATCTTACGATCAAAGTATACACATAATCATACGCTCGCATCATGTATATTCCAAATGAATCCACAATGCCTGAATTGCCTCATCATTTTACTTTTTGCAGAAACGAGGTCCATACAACTATACAAGCACTCAAGCGCGGATCTTTCTAGTTTTCTTTTCTTGGCGCAGGCGATTAATTATCCGTTGAAGAAAAAGATGGCAACAACAAATTCAAACCTCTGTCCGACCGACCAAAAGTAGTCCCACTCCACAGCTCTATTATTACCACTATTCATTCAGACAAAACCGCGTTAGCTGTATTGAACTCAAAAACATTATTTATTTATTTATTTATTTATATAGGTGGTCTCCTCAACCTTTCGCATTCTTATTTTCCCAATTTTTTTTTTAAATTGTTTTTCATCTTTTACAAAAATAAACATTTTCTTAATGTTAAAGAGGGGAGGAGCGGTTGTTGGATTCATTTGAAAATATATGGTCGCGATGCTTTTCCAAAGGACATTGATGGGTACATCTTTCCTATTTCCCGTTTCCTTCATTTAATTTTATTTTTCTAATTTCCCTTTGCCTTCACTTTTTCATAATAAATTCTTCCTCTCAAGGCACACCTTGTCCCTCCCCTATAAATTGGCGCCCGATTCGGCTCCCTAATCATACTCATCATCAAGGGTTTTCTTCGGCTTCTGCGGGGTCTAGCCCGCCTCGTAGAAACAAGAAAACCCGTCATCTCTAACTCTTTTCTTTCTCATCAACACTAGCAAGAAGAATCTATCTTATTGCTTTTATCAGAATTTTTTCTTAGCTTTCGAGAGAGTGGTTTGTGAATTAGCTTTGTGAAAAAATTATGGAGTTGCATGATTCTAGAGTGAATTCTGCCATGGCCAAGAGGCTATGGAATGTGCTTAGAGTCTCTTTCTTCATGATAAGGAAGGGGATCATGTCCAAGAGGAAGTTGATCATGGACATGAACATGATGATGAAGAGAGGGAAGCTCATGAGGAAAACCCTATCCAACCTCCTCTTCCACCACCACCACCACATCACCACCACCACCACCAAGGCCATGGCGCGCGGTGGCTCTGCCCTACAGGAATACGAGTTCTCATGCAGCAACAGCCCCAACCCTGTTTTTTTCCGCGTGCCGACACGGAACAAGCACCACTATTTCCCATGCATCAACCATCCCCAAGTCATAGAAGAAGAGGAAGATCAAGAAGACGATCGTGAAAAAGAGGCTAAAGCCGTTGTCTTGATGCCCAAGACCCCGGAGTACGACTTCAGCTTCCACTTCGGCGCCCGCGGTGAACGCGTCAACGAGGAGGATGAGAAGCTGAGCCCTCTGCTTCTATCTCCATTCGCCGTGAGGGTCTCGAACTATTCATCGGAAGATGAAGATGAAGATGAAGAAGAAGGCGGCAATTATAGCGGAAGGGTCGATGACGAGGCCGAGGAGTTCATCAGGAGGTTCCGTGAGCAATTGGGAATGCAAAGTGGGATGCAACTTCTGCAGTATTAAGTGAACCTGGTGCCACATCTTGAAGAATCAAATTAGCAGTTAACCCCGAAAGGGGCATGCCACTGTTCATTCGCCCTATTTGGTTCGCTTCGGGTCGAGATTATGGAGATGAAGATGGCTATCACTTCACGAAGATCAAACCTCCAAATCCCAACTACCGAAATAGCGATGATATATATTACACGGCCTTTCTATGTACACCGTGAATCGGTCGTGTCGTGCTTGTAGATCTCTCGAGTTCTATTCTTTCCCTCCTATGAAACACGCTCATATTAGAATATGGACGATGCTAGTTGGCCTTTCATAATAACGACATATGCTTGCAGCTGTTGCTCCTCTGCTCCTTTTTCTTTTTTGGTTGCTTTGAGTCCCACCGATGTCCATGATTTTCACCTAACCCTCCTCCTCCTCGCTTTCCATGCATGTTGGATCAGCAATTTGGCCCCAGAAAAAAAAGAAGAAAAAAAGAGTTCCTTTTTCCTTTTAACTTTCTGTGAGAATACGTGGTGGGTGAGGCTGCGTGTATGTCGATCTGCTTCTGATGGAACACAACATATAAGACGCAACGTGCTCGAGAACCTTTGTTTATTACCTACGTTAAAAGAGCCTGTCTGGACATCGGAATCGCCAGGTTGGGTCTTCACGTTTGGCTTAGCTAAGCATTCTTGGTGGTATTCAAAGTAAAGAATGCTAAACAATGCCCACCTTTCGGGCGAACCGTGGAGCCGAAAAAAGGGGGGACAAAAAAACAGGTTTCGTTTGGTTTCGTGAAGTAAATGCTCACATTCGAGCACCAGAGAAGCAAGATCCAAGGCAGCTATTGAGCATACTCAGGATCTCACGGACGGTAACTTGGGCTAGACACAACATTATATAAATGTGTCCAAAGTTAGATGTGGTCCTAGCTATCGACGATCTTATAAATAGACCGGCCACTTGTAAGTAGTCTTAATTTACACGTACACTGTGAGTTTACCACGATTGAATTTGATTGACATTCAAAATGAAAAAGAAGGGGTTGAGGAAAAATTGGATTGAAATCGAATTTTTTGTAAGGAGGACTTGGAGGAACAATCTGAAAGTTCTTCTAATTTTCTTCATTCATCGTCAATTTGCCCCTGACAAATAAAACCTTCAGAACACCTAGCTCCTGCATGTCGAGCTGAAGAAATAGTTTTTCTCTAAAACATAAAGAAATTTTCCCATTGATCTATAGTTTATTATTAGTTAAAGGTATCAAAATGGGCAAAGCCCGTTGTTTAACTCATTTTTAATGGGTCATAAATGGAATGGCTAAAATGTTATAAACAGTTTTAGATGGTTTTAAGAATTAAATGTCAAACTATATGTGGCTCGGAATGGGTGGAGAACGTACCCTTTTCAAGTCCATTTTTGTTACGACATAAATAAAGTCCACTTTCAGCCCTTAAAGCTCCCTCACGTACTGTTCACTCGGAGTTGGCGGAGGTCAAGGGGTTACATGAGGCCGTGCCAAAAGGCGAGCCGGGAGAAGGAGAGGTGGCCGAAGAGGAAGTTGTTGGCGGCGAGGCGAAGGTAGGAGAGGCGGTGTTTGAGGGGGTCTCGAGCGAGAATTCTTGAGCTTGGACGAGGAGTGTCGTCGGGTCGAGAGGGAGGACGAATTGGAGGAGGAATTGAAGCTAATTAAGTTGAGAGAGGTCGAAGACGATAAGATGGGTTGGAGGAGTCGAAGGACTTGGAGGTTCTTGAGGATTTGGATGATTGGGCGCCGTTCTGTGGCTTGGTCGATTGAATCTGTAGATGCTCTTTATCTTCCCTTCTCTATGTCGTTGTAGGTTTGTAGCTTTAAGGCAAGCATCGTTATTCCTTCTTCTTTTTTGTTTTTGTGTTTTTCTATTTATTAAGGTTTTAAGATTTTCTTTGGCAAAAAAGTATTTTGAAATTTTATTAATCTTCTTTTATCAAATTTATGTAAATATGCTATATTTTCACATACATCAAGATGGTGGTGATAAGACAATGACAAGGACATTTAGAGGTGAATATTATGTCGGAATTAACTTGGTAATTGGATTGCACCGGTCTAGTTCTAAATTTTGGTCAATGAGTGGTAGCTATTATCATTGAAGGATTTTCTTTTGTCAATAGCATTAGTTTTTTTACACTATCGTTTGAACCTAGAGCTGACCCTAGACCATTCAGTGCTGGGTTCCCAAGGCCAAGGCCAATTGGTTCAAGCCAATTCTAAATAGGTTCAACTAGTCTAGCTCTCAGGTTAGCCTAATCCTTGAATCCATCCACGTGGGTATTCTTGTCCCGATAGCGCTAAGCATCTCCACGTCACTTATTTTCGATGCAAAGTCCTAGCTCATGGCCCAACCTAAGTAACCAAGCTCCTTCATCGACTCGGCAAGCCGATTCAAGAGTCATCTATTTTTCAAAGACAACAATTTAAAGAGAAAAATTGCTAAGAAAAGAAATCCGAGTTAGGTCGAGTGAGGATCATAAAATTTGTGTTGCATATTAATGGGAGTTGGACAATTTTCAACTCACCCATACACAATCGGACCCGCCCTTTTGATGGCGTACTTTTAGTGTAAAGTGAAAATTGGTGGAAGATGATGGGCATTGACGATTGGGAGCCTCACGATCAAGACAATGCATCATGGACAAAGAATCCCAAGCTCACGGCGCACTCGTTCCACTTTACACACGTCCACGAAGTACAAAAAAATAAAATGGGCCTCTCTTCCTTCTCCCCCTCTCCTTCGTCCCCTGTCTTCTGGCGAAACGGCCATATGAAAGGCCCAATAAGATCAAAATGGTAGATTCCGAGGTGGTAAATTCTCCACACTGCTACTCGAGAGAAACCCAAAACCCAATACCGATGGCTCGAAGTCGACACAAACCGATGCCTAGTTTTTCCCAGTCAAGACCCGATGAACCGTGCTTCGCCGTTAAGGGAGATGTGATTAGGCACTCGCCCCTACACACTGGCATAGTTCGAAGTTGGTCCAGCCAGTACCATTTCGATCGATTGCGAGCAGCTGCTGAACACCGATTGCATCGCAACACGCTTTCGTCCGTTTTAGCAATCGCATCAGTGCTCGGAAAGTCCAAAGCAAGATCGAAATCGAACCCCGAACACCATGTGATGCCAAAAGTCGGAAACTTTCCATTCCATTGATAATGTCTGATGACAACTGAAGCCATACGCTACACAACGAGAATGCTAAAATCCGTCTCCAGAACATGCAGATATTCCCGTCAAATCGTCCTCCCCCGGCCGGAAATTTTCCGGGGAAAGTGACGTACAACGACGCCTAACGGAAAATCTAGAATCTTGATCTCAACAGCTGGTCGACGGCCACTGCCATTCAGTTCAGTGCATACATACATATACACACATTACACGCATACATCGACGCTACCCACGAGCTCCCAACGACAATTCAAACCGCCGTCGCGATCTCACCTGCCGTTCCAATACGACAAGCCCCGGTCCCGCTCCCACGGCGCTCCCCGCCACCCTCCGCCGAAGCCGTGCGGACCGTGCTGCCACGGTCCGAACGGAGGCGGGCCCGGCGGGTAGTGGCACGGCCCGTGCGCAAAGGGGGGCGGCGGCGGCGGAGGCGGCGGCGGCGGCGGATGCAGCATCTCCGGCGGCCGAGGATAGTAGCTCTCCGGCGGCGGATAATAGCTGTCGTAAGGTACTCCTACGGGGTAGGCTTCTACTGGTTCGCTCTGGAAATCGATCACTGGGTACTTAATCTCCGGCGACGAAGGTTGATTCTCCGAGCCGGCGGCTCCGGCTTCGACCCATCCTCCGTGCGGCGGGGGAGGATTGACGACCGGATACCCGCCGACGATCGGGCCCGGCGCGGTCCCGGCCGCCGCCGTCGCGCCCTTCCCGAGCACGCTGTACGAGAAGGTCAGCACGCCGTTGGGCTTCCCTTCCGGGTTCTTCACCTGGTAGCTCACGAACCGGACCACCCCGTCCCCTTGCTCCGCCAAGTCCGCGAGCGGCACGCGGACCTCGCCGACGTGCTTGTCGCCGAACATCACGCCCTCGTGGAACAGATCCACGCGCAGGAAGACGTGGGCGCAGTCCCCAAGGGGGATCCCCGACAGGTCGAACCGCATCTCGTGCTTCCACTCGGGGTCGCCGTCGCATTCCCTCACCGTCGGAGTGCGCTGCTGCTGCTGCTGGCTCTGGCTCTGGTCCAGCTTCTTGCTCGGGTCGTCGCTGACGAGGGAGGCTCGGGCGTAGACGTTGAGCTTCTGGAAGAAGTTGAACGCCCGCACGTCCTTGCCGTGGAGGAGCTTGACGATCAACGCGTTGGATTCCATGTGAGCGCCGAGCCCGAAAAGGGTATCGGAGAGACGAGCAGCGAAATGGGTTTCGATCTCTCTCTCGAGCCTTTATATCAAGATGAGCAATTTCTTCAGTTGCGTGTAGGCGTGAAGGACTTGCCTATAAATACTGCAATATACTGCAATATCAAGATGAGTAATTTCTTCACTAGTCATTTCCGAACGATACTGCTACATGCTCATTCTACTGAATCGAGTTAACTTCGCCCATAAGGAAAGACGCGTAATTCGAATGACCCAGGGACCACCGCGACCGCACCATCTTCGGATCCTGTGGTCCTCAGTTGCATTAACATGACAGACCGGCAATCGGACTCTGCACTTAAACTGCCGAGTAGCGAGGCTGCTCCGATGGAAGCCGGTTCCAAAGGCGAAGCCACATCCTGAGTGTAATCCACAACAGAACTTTCTTCACATTTTAATGCATGGATCCATAACGACCGAGATATACGGGGCTTAGCCAGTAGCCACAGCCACGCATACCCATATGCATAGATATATACAGAAATGAAACACGATGAGTCCAGTGGAGATTGAGTAATGAACTTGATCGCGATACACTTACTTTAGTTACAGCAAAGTTTTCAAAACAGCCACAACGTCCCTCACTTGTCTATCGAGTGAGCCCAGATATACAGCAAATGCACGTCGCCTCTCCGTGCTAACCCCCCCATCTTCGAGCCCCGAAAAGCCATAACAAGAGGCTACTACGTAATGAGAGGGATATACTCCTAAATACGTGTAATCTAAACAATCCCTACTTCGTGGATGTTCAAATCGATGATATGCTACAACAGTCTGAATAAAGAATCCTATGGGAGCACCACGGCCGTGTCCATCATCTTCGCACCCTCCTCGTCGAGCGAGATCCTGTTCCACCCAAAGTTCTTCATGGAGAGCACCTTTGACCGGTCGAAGCCAGTGCTTCTGAAGCCCGTGATCTTTGAAGACACCATGGGCATTACAAGGACAGCAGATGCGTTGATTGAATCGTCTGTGAATCCTAGTGAAACCGAGCAAGCATTCTGCAGAATCATGGAGATCTTTCATGTTAATTATCTCATGTGTCAAGCATTCGCAATGATAAATATTTTGTTGACTTCCATAATTAGTACCTTCGCCCTCACTAATATGTCCATAATCCTGAAGGTCACTTCTTGCATGAATGATGATGATCTCATCTCTTTACCGTGTCCATCTCCAGTCGACACAATCAATCTGTCACAGACAGCACAACATTTGATATCCCCATTTCAATTGTCAAATTTCATGCAAGATCATATGAATGCCAACCAGTAGATATCCTCATTCTGTGAGGGACCACACAGATCAGGAAAATATCTCGATGGCATTCTACATACTTGACTACACACACTTGGCAAATTCACAATTACCTGTCTGATTCACTTGAGATGCCTGAAGATTTCACAGACACTAAGGATGGATTATCTTTTACTTCACCACCTGAAGAGGAGATGACAGACAAAAGTGTAAGTAAACCTACATCTATTTAATGCACCAAATTTTCATTGCTCTTGAAACTCGGTACCTCTTGACTCATCAGGTGCCAGTAAACAAATCCCTACAAATACGGACGTCATTCCCAGTATGAACATGGTTGTCCTCAGGGCATCAAATACCTGTTTGAAAAATGGGTGAATCACACACAAACTGATTGTCTTCTGGCTGAATAAAACAATATGATTGTCTAATTGTCAGACCTGATATTCCTGAAAGTAAACAAATCCTGTACAAATGGAAAAGAATGTCCACGCAATTTGAAACATTGGAACGATAAGAATTGCATCATACAATGACAATCCTTCATTCAACCGTGTCATCTGCAAAGCAAAAAAAAAAAAACAACGTTAAGCTTTCTGCAACAGTTGGGTATATTGTAAGATCCAGGTAAGAAACTATGACAGCTATCTTACCCAAAATCCAGCAGTACTGAGAAACAGAAGAAGCATTGAGTATGTGAACCAGCTGTGCAACTGATAGTTGCTAGACATTGCCAGTCTAAGCAAGTTCGACCTGAAAACAAGAGAAATAACTGTGTTAATACCACACATAACTGCACGTTTTACTGGTCACTCGCACCACAAGAGTTTACAATGTATAAAGTACTTACAGAGATTTTGCGAATAACACTGAGCATGACCCTACGGCACCTGAAACTATAGCATACGAGAAAGGAAGCAGCATATGCCAGTATGGTCTCAGCTCCTGTCCTGAAACTGCGATAAGAAGCTCTCCTCTCCTGCAATCCAACCCTTACAAGGTAAAGAAATTGTAGGCCCAATGATATAGTGAGTAAAGAAACACACACATGATGAAGAGTTGGGAAAATGAGATTTTGCAAAGCTCACCTGTAGACTGCATGATGAAAGGCAACAATTAGCATCAATATCAGACAGTAAAGAAGGAATGTGATGTTGCTGTACTTTTCAGCCAATTGCTCTGGTGTATATACTGAAAGGAAAGCCAATGAACAGGACGTAATTTTTCCACCTTAAGGAACCAGTAAAGCAGGTAGAGAATAGGAGTCGAAATAAAATGACTGAATCCATCAAGGTAATCAAGTGTCTCTATAGAACATTATGAAACTCTAAGCTTGCTGCCGATAATCACATACAGAATTGTCTTCACAGCCAAACAGGCCATGGACTCAACACATCGACAGATGATGTTTCAGAAAAAAAGAACTCTATGCGAACCTTCCAGAGCTAAACGCAGAGTAGAGAGCAAAATGAGATTCAGCCATGCTGTAGAAAGGATGACAATCTTTCTATAAGTAATAAGTGTGACCGGAGTCTAATCACTATGATGGTTAATGGAAGTAACATATGGTTTTCGAAATTGATGTTAAATATTTGACATTGCAGTTGCAATGACATTGTTCATCGACAATGCAGATACACTTCTCAAGTACAAGAACAAGCAGACGTACGCCACAGAAAGATGAACAATTTACAATCAACGGATTATGAAACATCCATCACAACCATAGCAGCATTAGCATATCTCAGGTGCACAGCCAAAATATGTTGTAAGAGAATATCTAAATGGAAAACATAAAAGCCCCATGAATGACAACACTTTTGCTGTATGAGTGTGGGACTCTCAACTTAAGACATAAGACAACATCACAATTTTCGAGAATCTAAGTACCAAATGTTGGCAACATTAGTTTGAATGTCAGTAAGGCCTGACATAGAAAGCAACAAATGATAGCAAAAAGATTGCAGCTCACACTAACCAGGTGACTGATGGTTTCCAAACGCAACAAGAAAAACATTTCCAAGGACTATGAATGCCGTCGCAATCAAGACCCTGTAACAGGAAATTATACAGCATTTCATAATATGATCCATAGAAAGAAAGACACATGCGAAAATGTGTCCTGAAGGTAAACTTTACTCTTCAAAAGGTTCTAATCAACATACTTGACCGTCACCAATTTGTTCAACACGAAGTATGCGAAAGCGATGTTGGATACAAACTGAACTGACCCCAAAGCTGCAAGGAGTGACTGCATGAAAGGGACAAATTGGATGAAAAGAAATTGAAAGTAAAAGGATCAAGAAACGGAGCTATGTGATCCATCCTCTCGACCAATTCTCCATGACAATCGAAACGGTAGGTACACTTTTAGTATATAAAATAGGTCACCTGGGCAGCATATCCAAAGGAAATGAAATTCAGGCAATTCCCCAGAAAGAAAAATAATATGCCTGCATGCATTGAAACATAAAGCCAAATGAGGACATAGGCCGTTGGTTTCACAAATTATGTAATTCCTACAGCATAAACAGTACCATGGGACTAGAATTTACCAACTCTCCAAGTGTGGAAGTATATGATAGGTTTTAAAGGAAGCTTGCCATTTGCATCATCCAAATCTTGCACGGACTGCCTTTCTCTCTGCAAGATTTCATGCGAAGCTCATTAAACCTAATTTTGCTAAAGCAATAAGTGATTCTTGTGATAGTAATAAGTTGCTTCATTTCATTTCACATCATGCTTAAGAAGATCAGATATAAATGATAAGCAATATCGTGTAAGAAACAGCTATAGGATAGTCACGTCTTCCAACATTCCAACTAACGAGCTGCACGTCATTGATCAGACGAACCAACCATATCTTTCCAATCCAAACAACCTAAAATCCAGTTGATTTTCCTCAGAATGAGGGGCCGAAGTTTAACCAGAACAGTCGCCATAAGCTGTCAGGCTCAATACCATGTTCTCTACTACTTTGCTAAATTTGTAGGTGGAGCACGATCCAGGAATAAAACATAACAATAGAAGAGTAATGTGGGAACAGTACTTCTAGAAGAGTTCTCCAAGAACATCACTTTGGCAGCTATTGGTAGAGTGGGCAAAGATCAGCCCAGTAAACTAAGACAGAAGAAGAGAGGGGCATACCTCATTGTGACCTAATTTAAGAAGGTTTGTCCCAAAGTTGATGGCAATGCTGCCGAAGAGGTTGATGAAAGCTCCAATTACCCACTCCCCCATGGATTAAGAGGTGCCAATGACACCCCGCATAAAGCACCAGAAACACAGGCACCGTCCTCTGTCAGCTACGCAGTCTCATAACATTTGAGAAAGCATCACCTCCTCAGAAAGACGACTTTCGCAGATCAGAGAGGTCTCACAACCCAGCTTCAAGCTGAATTCTCGACACCGAGGTCAGTAAAACTCAGTAAACCCTTTACCTGCGACATTCACGGACACCCAACTTCAGATTCCAACGTTATAGCGAAAACCACAAAAAGCACGAACCCAAAGCACGCCGTGATATCTCATCCCACTAAGCTCCTATCACCCATAATACACTTTAGGGTAAACAAAACGAAAATTAAGGTAATATCTGCGATCACTGAACAAAGAAATGCACAAATTTTCCAGCTAACCAGCTCCAAGACGAGAAATTCCATCCATACACGGAACCCAACCATCGGGAACGCAAAAGATCGAAACTTAATCCACAAGAACCGGAACCCGGAAAAGGGAATCGCCTCCTGATCTAACCGAGCTCCCCCCACATCAAGACAAACCCGACCAAACCCAGATTCGGCAGATCGAAAAGAAAGAAGATAAGAAAATAAAAGATTAACCTCCCCAGGACGAGGCCGATGATGGCGGGGGAAACGAATACGGGTGCGAACAAAAAGCTCCCCGCTGCAACCTCCCGAAAAAGCACTTTGGCCGAAAGCAGGGACTCGATTCCCCTCCCAAGACTCTTTCTTTTCGCACGCGGATCGCAATGATTGACGCTTCGAGGCACGCGGTGAATCCGATGCTGCTGCTGCTGCTGCTTGCTGCGGCCCCAAGAAAATCTCTGGGGGGGATTTTTCTCTTTTCTTGGTCGAGGTAAGAAAATTTTTCCTTGCTTTGTTCCTAAACTTGTACTCTTCTCCGTCAAAGCGAAATACAGAGAATAGAAAATTGCTCAGAAGTGGGAAGGAAAGAGAAAATGCACGAAAAGAGAGAGAGAATTTGAGGGTGCCGGGTCTCTGTAGCGAATAAGCGCGATGCTTTACCCACCGCGCGATCCCCTGCGGCCGAGCCCACCGCCGGCCCCGTGGTCCCGCTCGGCGCGATGCCGCTAGATGCGTGGAAAGTGGGCCCTGTCGACCGCGGGCCGTCGAGCTCGCCACGTTCGTCTCTCTCTCTTATGATGTGGCGCGATCTAGGGGATATGGGGCGATTGGGGGATTATTACGTTGAGGAATCGTCGTTTGGGAAAAGCAAGGGAATGGCGGCCGTTGAAATGTCGTGGAATGGGGGGAGTCAAAGTTTGAATTAGTGGTTCCCAATTTCGTTTGAAAGCGAATTTTAATTATTTCCCCCCCTCCCCCTTTTTTGGGAAATGTTTCACTTTGGGGCGTAGCTAATTATAGAGTTTGCTCTTGTTGTCTCCTTTTTATGCGATGCTTGGAAAGTGGTATTTATCCGCTCAATCCCTCGAAAGCACTTCCGTCGCACCAATACAAATTAGGAGTGACCCAATACCAATTATTGCCGAGTGAGCAGTGTAAGCTCGATATCTATAAAGGGAAGATCACAAAGTGTGTAGATAAAGAGCTCTAGTTTTAATTTATCAACATATCTAGTTAGATTCACTTTTCACTTAACACTCTACGCTATATAAATTTTCCAATGTGAAAATTTTCTAGCATATCTCATGCGCATATCTTAATAATAAAAAAGTACTAATTTATACCCCTAGGATAGGTGATGTCTTAGCTTGTTAAATGGCAAAAAAAATGCACAAATTCTCACTCAACAGATGAAAGTTCCCACCAAGTTTTTCTACCCATGTAAATGGATGAGTTTGCCCAAACCATTACTCTAGAAGTCTGATTTTTGGAATCGGGTAACCAAGTACTTGACTCAAGAATCCTAACTATTTTCAATTAGGGTTGCTCATTTTAGCCCATCAAAATAAACAAATCTTGATTTAAGAAAACTCAAAAACTCTGTCATCTCGCCATACAAATACACACGTCTCTGAAGTGTCTATTATACAAGTCTACATTGTTAACTAGGTCAGTTGCCACATTGGTTTGTAGGAATGGAAAAATTCAATAGGGAGTTCATTTATTATCATGGATTGTTTGAAAATTTGATAATATATTTTATTCCTTGGGTATAAATTCATGCTTATATGTTTATTTTTGTGGGATTTGATTAGTGAATATAAACAATCTCCACTCGAAAAGAATTAAAGAAGACTGAAGGAAGTGCTGGGGGTCAAAATGAACTTTTATTTGAGAATAGTGGAGTAGTGGAAAGAAATCAAAAATTTTGTTTGGGTTGATATGTTCACCTTCAATCTTGAAATTCACAAGATCTAAACGGTATTTGTGAAAATTCAAAACTTTGTCTTCGCGCTCAATCTTTAAAATCACCTGATTTAAAGGGTACTTTTGCAAATTCATTTGTTCTATGGTCAAATTTCGACACCCTGTACCCCACACAGACGACCAGAACTCTATTGGAGAAGCATGCAAAACAACAGCTCGACCCCATGCGCAACATGGGTGGTCACTATCCCACGTGGGAAATGGGAATATTGCCCATAAACTAGGATTAAGAAGAGCTAATTGGTATTTTCATGATCAATCACGCGCTCACGAACCCATCTAGAAGGGATTAATCAGAGCAGAATTATTTAATCAATTTCTTTGAATCATCGCCCGTTAAAACAATTTCATTCTTTTTTGTTGGATTGAATTGTTGTGTTGGCATTTGATTTTTCAAAGTGATTATAATTTAATATATATATATTGCCAATCACACACGTTGACTTTATGTAAAACATTTGAAATCCAAGTTCAAAATTTCGGTACGTTTTCAAAAAGTTTGAAGGTGAAATAATGATAAGGGAAAACACAAAAAAAACTTTAAATTTTGTTCAAAATAACAAATTTATCCTTTTTTTTTAATAACACGAAAAACCAAAAACTTTCGAAAACCGCGACATATTTATCTCATCAATAACATTCTCGTCTTATTTTCCTTTTTTTTTTTTTTTTTTTTTCTTCTTCTCTCTTCCCTCTGCCGGCCAGTAGAGGGAAGAGAGAAGAAGAAGAAAAAAAAAACTTTTAAAAAGTAAAAGACCAAAATATCCTATAATTTAGGATAAATGTGTCACACGAATAGAAATTTAGGATCTTTTACGTCACAAAAAATTTAGGGTAAATGTGTCACGGTTGGTAAAGTTTGGGATTTTTCATATCACAAAAAAAAAGTTTGAAATAAATTTATTACTTTGAATAAAATTTGAAATTTTTGGTGGTATTTTTCCTAATAATAAACGCTTCCCTACATCATATCTAACGGGGGAAAATATGTGTCCTAAGCCAAACACGTCAAATCCAAGTCCGATGTCCAAACACGCCGTATCCTAGCGGCGCGCGCGTTCGACACAAATTCAATCGAAATCGAAACCGAAACCATCCCGCGAACTCGGAGCGACGAAGGGGAAAAAATGGGCGCATCCGAAGATGGCGGCGACGATCTCGATTCCATTTCCGACGACTGTCATTTTGATTGCGTTCCCGAATCGCCTCGTCTCGACCGCGACGACGAAGACGGCTTCCCTTCGGAGGTGGTCGGCGGGGGACGAGTCGAAGGGATCGAGGGCGACGGGGAGAGTTTCGCGTCCAGCTTCTATGGCGGCGGGACTGATTGGTCTCGCCTGCGATCGTCGGAGGAGGAGGGCGACAGGAGCGGCGTGATTTTGGATGAGGACGGCGGCCTGCGAAGCGGGATGGCGTCGGAGAAGAAGCTGAAGCAGGGCAGTCTTCTCCAGTTATGGGGGATGAAGATGAAAGAGATCGGAGCCGGGAAGCCGAGGCAGGGCAATCTTCTCCAGATGTGGGGTTTGAAGAGGAAAGGGGCTGGAGATGGAGAATGCGAGGTTGCTCCCATGGAGTCGGAGCTGCCTCCGGCGAAGAAGAGGCCAAGGAGATTGAATGGGGGGAGTAATGGTGGAGCCGGGGTGGCTCAGCCTAGAGTTTGCCCCTTCTACAAAAAGATTCCAGGTTGGGACTTACTCAGTACTCAATAATTTGGTTTGTTAATGGGTACTTAACACACCCGTGTTGATTGTTCCTCAAATGCAGAAACTTATTATTTTTTGGGTTGAATTTATTGGTTGAAAATGGGTCACGAGTGATATTCCTATACACTGTATAGTAAAGGAGATGTTTTGGTGTTTTCTCAGGGACGCCATTCACTGTTGATGCATTCCGCTATGGTTGTGTTGAAGGATGTTCGGCATATTTTCTCACCCATTTTCATGCTGATCACTATGGTGGCCTTAGCAAAGGATGGTCTCACGGCCCTATTTACTGCACTCCTCTCACTGCTCGGCTTGTTAGAATGTGTCTCTATGTCAATCCATTGTGAGAACCGGATTTTGTTTTTTTTACCTTTTTCTCTCCTTTCGTGCTTATACTCCAGAAGCATTTGTTTCTGCCACTTTGCACAGCACGGTGTTAAGAGTGTACTCAGAATAGTTTCGTGTGCTTCCTGTGTAAGCAGGTTTATCCGGCCTCTGGAATTGAACGAAGAGCATATAATAGGAGGAGTAAGAGTGACACTGTTAGAAGCTAATCATTGTCCAGGTGCAGCTTTGATTCACTTTTGTCTGTCGAATGGTCAACGCTACCTGCACACGGGAGACTTCAGAGCCTCAAAGCTGATGCAAGCTTACCCTCTTCTTGCAAACCAACGAGTCGATGTGCTTTACCTGGACACAACTTATTGCAATCCAAGATACAAGTATGACACTTTTCTGCAGAGTATAACTGACAGACATCTTTTTTGTTGCGACTTGTGTCCAAACAACTTGTTTATTCCAAGTGTTTGTGTTAATCGGTCCTTTTCAGGTTCCCTTCCAAAGAAGATGTACTAAGTTATGTTGTCAGAGTTTCTAATGACTTCCTCAAAAAGCGACCCAAGACCCTTATTGTCGTCGGGGCTTATAGCATTGGGAAAGAATGTGTCTACCTTGCTATTTCAAAGGCATTAGGGGTATGGCAATGCATTCCCTCCTCTTTTTGTAACACATTTGCACTTTACAGAGCAATTAGCATCCAAGTTGTGAGGTGTATTTGACGGAAGCTCTACAGGTGGGTTTGTTGTACTCGTTTGTGTCAGAGTGTCGGCAAATAAAGCCTCCCAAACTTTATCTGTCATGTGGTGGTTTGGAATGCTAAGTAGGCAGTTTATAGTCTCAATTCTTCTGGGGTCACGATACAAACTACAGACCCAAATCTGAGAAGCAGTACTGATTTATAAGTCTGCTCCATAACACTAGTCTGATAAACTGGTTTGCCTTACTCGATCTTGATAGTCAGGAAAGCAAGCACCAGTCAAATATTAGGCCACAGATATCTCATGTTTAACCCAAGTCTGACGGTCTATATGCCACTTCCATGAGGCTCCCAACGTAAAAAGCAAGTGCAGTTGGTGTATGTGGTCTGTGCTCACTTGGAAGAACGAGCGTGTCTCTTTCTAATAGCTTTGCAGTGCTAGTATCGTTTCCCAACAACCTCAGAATGCTGAACATATCTTTGCAAAATTGCTGGACATCTCTCTACACTGGGGATAGGTGCTGAAAGGATTACCATTTTCATGTTGTTAGTCATGCACTGATGAGATGCTGATTGAATTCAAAATTTTTTTCACATGGAACGCATTTGGTGGTAAGTGTTCTTGTAGATAATCATTGGAGCTAGCTTTTAGTGATAATAGGGCAACAACATCAATCATTATCAGTTAGCTTCTTCGTGATGTTTTTGAGTTCTGCTGCCTCCATTAAACTATCAGCTTGTAGGACAAATAAGAATTCACAAACAAAAAAGTCCTTAGTATATTTTGGTTGCTGCTTTAGGTTAAAATCCATGCAGATGCATCACGGAGACGTATCCTGCAGTCCTTCAACTGGTCTGAACTGTCCGAGAGGATCAGCTCAAATCCAAAGGATACATATCTTCATGTCCTGCCTATATCATCCCTGCGGTTTGAAGTTTGATCCTAAGCCTAACTTTTTGAAGATTAGATGCAACCTTTTTATCTTTTTATCCTTTTTTCCCACATAACTGACGACGCTAATGTATTTTTTGTAGATCCTCGATGGTTATTTGAAGTCTTATGGGAATCAATACACAGATGTTTTGGCATTCCGACCAACTGGTAGTGCTATATATCTTAAAAACTATTGAGACAAATTCTTTTGCAATCTGTTTTATGGTCCTCGATTCCATTTCCCCAGGTTGGACCTACTCTGAGCGTACACAATTGAGTCTAATCAAACCCATCTCCAAAGGCAAAGTTACCATTTATGGTGAGATTTGATGTTATGTTTATTGGGTAAACTGGAACTGAACAAGCTGCAAACCGTATCAGTCGTTCCAAAGCACATCTTATTACTTTAGCAATAAGTTAGAGTGCAGTGAGCATAATTTGTCCTCTCGGTTTATAATTGTATGTTCTCTTTTGGACGGGGTTGGGGAAGCAAATTGGTTGTAAAGGATTTTACATCTCCTTTTGACAATGTCTGGTGACAAAACTAGACAGCATTTGACCACTACTTGGCACTTTGCAGGAGTTCCTTATAGTGAGCACTCCAGCTTTACAGAATTGCGGGAGTTTGTGCAGGTATGCTTCCAGAGTCATTATCTTTTCATGAACTTGTTCTCTTTAAGTTTGACGTTTGGGTTTGGTCTATAACTAAAAATCTGCTGTTTCTCAGTTTTTGAGGCCAAGCAAGATCATTCCGACCGTGAATGTTGGGAATGCTTCTACGAGAGACAAGATGCAATCATACTTTCGGGAATGGCTGAAAGACAAATCCGTGAGCCATAATTCATAATTTCTGCCCATCACTGCAGAAATCTTCATTCCCCCCTGCAGCTGCGGTACAAGTGTACCAGTTATTTGACCGCACCTTCATCAGGTCGGGGATACTTTTCTAATGAAATCTGCTTGGTTCAATGTGTTTTCCCCACTTTCTTACTGATGTTTCTCCACATATTCCTGATTTCAGTTGTACAAGATACAGATATCACCCAACTCTTTATGAAAGGGCTTAACTTGTGAACTTAAGTTGGTGCAAAGTGCTGGAAGCCCACATGCTCATACGAAATTCTATTTTGCGGAAGTTCAGCAAGAGGAGAAAGATGATATACTGATAAAGCCAAAAGATACGGACGACCTCTTGTTGGTTCATGACGTTGTTGTATTTTTCCTTGAGAAAAACATTATTATTTACACATATACGCATTTTTGTAAGTAAGGTTCCTGTTTTCCTTTTTCTCCTGTCTTATGGCTTTTAGGTAATGCCAAGATCATTGTAATTAAGTCCTACCTAAATAATGAGATACAACCGCTTCCGAGTACCGAAGCCTTGAGTAACAAGTAAACATGGGTTCATGGAGCAATTCCTTGTGTTTGCAGCCTCGTCTTATAGGTAACTTTGCTCATGGGATTGCTATTCTCGTGGACGGCAATGATCAGTTCGTCCCTTGGCATGTAAATATAATCCTCAGATCCTGGTCCTTGCACTTCTTCTGCAATCTCACATCGGAATATTGTCTCGGACATGGAATTCAACGTCTATTTGCTCCTAGTGAAGATCGTTCTATTATCAGCTGGCTGCAATTTCGACATGCAGAGACGCACCTGAAATCAAGTTGGAAAGGCACTCTTTACTGCCGTTGGGCTTGTTCTGGCCAAAATGATAAAATAAAGCAGTCGGCTTCGTCGAGGCTTTTCGTGTCACCTGATCTGGGAGACTGGGAATCGTCTTCTCATGGACCCTTATTGTTCAATGTTCAATTCCTCATAATTTTGTTTTCCCTTTAAATCTTACTAATACAGAATTTTATTTTCGCTATCATGTGTATTTTGGTCTTTGAATATAGCAAATTCCACACCGACATACGCACGATGAGTGTACATCTCATGCAAAATAATAGCTGATCAACCAGCTAAGCCTTGACGTGTATTGTGGTTTGACTACGGAATAAGAAAAGACAACCGATTCACATGGATACTTCAAATGTATTTTAATCGCATATTTTTGTACCTAATGAGAATATACCTCCTTTTGTATTTAAGCGAAGAGAGGATATCATAAAAAAAATTCCCTCATTGGGTTGGTCGAAGAACTAATTTTCAGTGCACATCGCCTAACACGTGCAGTTTATTCTGGTTCTCCAAATAAGGGTTAATGCATGAATGTCCATTTTGCAGAATTCTATCTTTTGGTAATAGAAAAACCTATCACGGGCAAAAAGCTGTAACAAACGATTGGCAGCGACTTGCAGGAAGCTCGCCCATTCTGCTTGCGGGGCCAGATTGAGGAACATTTTGAAGAGAAACAAACTTTATATGAATTCCGCCCCTGCCGGCTTCTCCTCCTTTTACCCTGTAAGTTCAATAAGCAATTACTGCAAACACTATCTACGCTGCGCTGTTGGGGGTTGGGGAGGGGGTGTTTAAGTGGGGAGTCACCCCAACGTCTTAGTCGAAGGTGGATTGTATAATATGCACGAGAGAAGACACTGAGAAATGAGAGGACAGGAAGCCTGCGAGGGAGAGAATTCAAATATAGTTTATCTCTCTAAGACTCCTGATGTTTCAATCGATGAACGCCTCCTTGCTTAGAGAGAGATGCTGATGATGGTTTAAAAGGCAGCGTTATATAGGCACAGCACGAGATGCAAAAGTCAACTCTTTCTTGTCCCAGTTAGACAGGGTGAACCTTCACATACCACCTCAGGAGAAACTTCTGGGTTGCGCGCCTCGACATAGGAAACCAACTCATATTCCCTTGTTTGTCTGGTCGTTTCTAACAACATCTGCTCGTTTCTAATAACATCGAGCAACTAACACTGGGTGAAATTGCACTGCAACTACCGGTTCTCCTGTTACACTCACTCGCAACTCAATCGATGAAAACAAATCTGTTGGGCTTGCATCCAAATTTGAAGAGGGAGCACATTGAAGTTTCTTGGTCCTGACAGCGAAATTTCCTCATCTTTATTGATGAAGAAACAAAAATCCAACACACTGAATGGTGGAAATGACTCAGGATGTTGTCATTGTGACAACAATGAGCCGATGATTCCTCTGCTCATCTATCATTTATTTACATCGCATCATCTCTTAACCACTCATACCTGCCAGACCTCATGAAGCAGAAACTGGTCAACAGTTGGCTTCTTGCAATCCCCAAGTAGAATGCTCAGTTGTAGAATTAGACTCAGCTGGCTGAAACCGTAACAAAGCAATGCTATGGTGAACCTGTCAAAGAGATCATTCTATGGTCCATCCATGCAAACCCACTCCATAGGATGTTCAACAGTCTCCTAAATATTCATATCACGTGCCATCATGCAATTTTGTTAGGAAGCAGATCCTAGAATTTAAATTACCATATAAAATGAAGGTTCCTGGCCGGCAAGAGTAATTCAAGGTCAGAATCATCTATCTGTTGGTTGTCTTTGGTCATAGCCTGATGATTCATGATACTAAATCAACAGATCCAGACTGTGAAGCCACCGACAAAAGAGAGGGTTTGATCCAGAGAACAGGACGACCCCGATCTAGGTGTCTGACCAATGATAATAGCATTACCCCCTTCAGAGAATTGCCTCATAATGTCAATCAGGGTGGAAACAAAGATGTAGTTGGACTAGCCTCTGGTTTAGACAGAACGGCCACAGACTCACGAATGGGTACATGCACTCTTATTCAGGTTAAGCATGACATCCAACTGTTTCAGAAGAAGGTACTATGGAATAACCACTCCTCCCACTGGATTTTTGATTTAGAATACTATCTAGTAAAAGATCTTGTCTTTGTGAAGATTTTTCCAGATTGAAAAGCAGAGGAGCATTTTGCTGATGAATGAGCAAGAAGTCACATAAAAACACATGCAAACCGTCATCTCATGAGTATCATGTAATGCGCATCAATTTCAATATCACACCGTCAAGTGCTAACAAGTGAGTACTTTTACTGAAGCTGAACTAAGAACTAAACCTAAAGCATGTTCAAATGGGCTCAAGTGCAGAAAGTAAATGCTCAAGGAATAATCCACCTTTTTTTTACTGAACGCAGCAACAAAGAACAACAAATTAAAGAAACCCACTCTCTCCTAGAGTCTAATCTTTGCACCAAATATAGGAACATCCACAAACAGCCAAACAACCTTGAAGCAACTCAATCAAGCATCCAGATAGTCTTGCCCACAACACATGGCGTATGTTTTCCTTCTAGTAAACTAGGAGCCACGCATACTCCAGGTAATATAGCAGGCAAATGAAGAATGTCAAACAAATCCCAGTCAAATAAAAACTTTATTAACCTTTAATGGCGCAAGAGATAGAAAAGCCAGATTCATGCACCACTATGCAAGCTATAAACAAGACGAGCCAACTTGCTGGCAATATGTATAGAATACTGGAACTATGGTTCGTTTGCACTTTGCAGACCCAACAAGAAGGGCCAAAGATTCAAAGGCAGCCATTAAGTAACATAAAGATGTCGCCATCTCTTCCTTCTTGATATTACACGACAGTCATGTTAAGAAAAACAGTTTCAACATCTACAAAGTATTCTTTTGTCAGTAAGAGGCTTGCGCTAAGTTATATACACGTCCCTTCGCTAATTCAGTTCACTCAGCCATACAGAACCACCTAATGTAATTTCTGAGACTAGAAGCTTCAAGGAGAAGAGCATAGAAACCAGTATCCGCTATTGTTCATGAATTTTAGACAATTATGGGTTCAAATTCATTGTAGTCTGGCAACAATATAATTGGCCTAGTATGGGAGCTTCTATTGGGCCTTATCAAATGAAAGAAGAACTCTTCATCCTCCAGGTTTGGCACGAGGAGAGAGGTTTTGGAGGGACGATGCACAACTTGTTGAGAGTGAAACAGTTAGTCAGCAGATAATTCAAGTTCCAGAACTACAGTCTATTTACAACAATTCTTAGAACGAGAAGATAATTTCCACGATGATCGCCAAGCGGATCTGTCGCGAAACACCGCAGTGATGACAGACAGTAACAGAGACCAAAAATCAACTGCCAGTACCATTGCTACAGCTCGAGATAAAAAGCCAAGTTTGTGTACAAGAGAAACCCTCTTCTAACTCTAAGAGGGTTACAGTGTTTTCCAAAATCTCAAGTGAAAGAAAAGGATTCGTCAGATTCCATTTCAGCTCGTCACTCATACCCAACAATGCTAAGAGTAAAAAGAGAAAAAAAGGAGATCGAGTCAAGCCTGCGTGCCGGTCAACGCCTTCATCTGAATATGGTTATTCGCATCTCTATCCCCAGTAGTAGGCAACGCTTCGTAAGAACCCATCCTCCTCACGCCTACGGTCTTAGCCACGGCGGCGTAAACGACCAACACGATGACCACCACGAACATGACGTGGACCACAAACACCAGATCAAGAATGGCGACGGCCCTCAACCTCGACTCATCCAAATCGCACTTGGTAGATCCCTCCACCCCACTGACCACATCGAGCAGCTTGTGACACCCTTCGGGGATGAAGGCGTCGACGTAGAGGGAGAGCCCCGTCTGCAGCGACCAGAGGCCCTGGAGGCAGAAGGAGGCCCCGAGGGCGACGTCGGCGACGAAGAGGCGCGGGGAGCAGGCGAGGGCGAGGCAGAGGAGGGAGGAGAGGGCGGAGACGAGGGCGGAGACGGAGTCGCACTTGGCCTGGAGGTCGGAGTTCTGGGCGGAGGCGGCGGCGGAGGAGGAGGAGGACTGGAGGAAGAAGGCGGCGGAGGCGAGGGCGAAGGAGAGGTCGTGGGGGAGGGGGAGGAGGGAGGGGAGGAGGTCGGAGAGGAGGAGGGACAGGGAGAGGAGGAGGAAGAGGAGGAGGACGGCGGCGGACTGGAGGGAGAAGAAGCGGTGGACGGGGTGGAGCCCTTGAGGAGGGGGTCTGCGTCGGCGGCGGAGAGGGCCTGGTGGCAGAAGGCGACGAGGAGGCAGAGGGAGGCCAGGTAGAGCTGGAGGGGCCGGAGGCGGGGGTGGGCGGACGGCGGGAGGGGGTGGTAAGGCCGGGCGGCGTAGGTGGAGGGGGATTTCAGGTGGCTCCGGGTGGCGGAGATGGAGTGGTAGAGGCCGAGGGAGAGGAGGGAGGAGGAGGAGAAGACGTGGTACAGGAAGGCCGCCATTCGAATCGGGTCGTGGACGGATCGATCGGAGGGAAGTGATCGATCTGGAGGTTCGAGGTTCTTGATGATGGATTGGATGATGGGTTTAGTTCAGATTGGACGCGACGTGACACTGGAGTCGGAGTCGGAGTTGGGGAGTTGGAGAGGAGATGTTGACATTCGGCGATGATACGACGATGGCGATCGTCGCAGGTCGAAAACTTTTTATGTCTTGCGAACACGACACTCCCTCCGACAGTGCCCGAACAGGGACGAGGAGATTTTAGATTTGCCTCTCTCGCGCATCCGCCCCCAGTAATGCGCGGTCCGAGTCGGAGAGAGCGCACGCGCTCCGTTGACCTTGTTTTGGGGGGGCTTTTCCGGCTTGGAGGGCCGGCCCGAGGGTGGAGGGTATGATATTGGACAAGGCTCTTCTACGGCCCATTATATTATGGGAAGAGCCATGGAGGAAGATCAGTACTAATTACTGCTGCTTTCCTCAAATATTCCTCCGAAGGAAAGAAAACAAATTGGGCAAATGGATAAAAAAATAGGATTGCGTTATTTATACCTTCTTATTGACTCATGACACCTCATATTACATTAAACTAACTACATTATCTCTTGCGATTATTTCTTATTTTTAATTCATTTTACTAAAGGAAAACCCTTTTTTACTTCACGTTTGCCCTCTTCTCACTTATTCTCCATTACTATGAGAAAACACTAATCATATACCAATGTTAGTTTTATCTGCAAATTTTTTACTTAATTTCCTTAGATTATCATCAAAATCGTGAATTTTTCAACTTCGATTTTTCATACAAATTTACAAGAATTTATCCTAGTATAAGGAAAAAAAAGATATGTACAGCTCATTAACAAAATAAATAGTTTTTTTGGTCAGAAATACAATAATTAGGTAGCTATCTGAAAAATAAATTATTTTTTGGAACAAAAGAAAAAAGATAAAAAGAAGAAGATAAGCATTAGTCTTAACCAAGAGTGGATCCCATGTTTAACCTTAATAAAGTTTGTTTGAAAGGAGTGGTAGTTTCATCAAAATTAAAACAAAAGAAAGAGAAAAAAAGTTTGAAATAATTATTAATAAAGAGTGGGGCCCTCAATGGATAACATACGCAATTTAATGGAAAATGGGCATTAATTATGTTTTGAACTCTTTATAGGCTTGGGCCAACATTAGGGCTTGGGGGCAATATAAATATTGTTTTTCTCAAGTTATTAGGTTAAGAAGTTGAGAAAAAAAAAATATTAATTTTCTAAAGCCACCTCATGTAATTCTTGAATTTCTATAGTGAATTTTGCTTTTTCTCCCCCAGTGATTTTTCCTGTTAAGGGTTTTCCACGTCAATTGATGTTCTTTTATTTTTCTTAGTTTTAATTTTGTTATAATTTCCATATCGGAGCCAACAAGGAGATGAAAATATCAAGACCCTAAAAATAAGCATACAGGAGAAGAGGACGGAAAGAGAGGGAGTTATCTGTTCTAGTTCATGAGGAAAAACTCCAGTAACACTAGTGTCCTAAAGAATGTCATCGTCGATGAATCATGCTTTCTTAACTCTTTCTTTCCACAATTACTTCCACCGCGTAATCCCACGAAAACCAACGAATGCTCAAGGGAACCCTTTGACACATTGCGAAATCAATCTGGTTCAATCGGGCAGATGTGAATGCCAGAAATTGTGATTCTGATTGACAACATGTAACATCAGTTTCTTCAACTTTCTACACTTCACCGATCCTCAACCGCCCAATTCTCAAAACAAAAAGCTTACTCGACACTTGAGTACGGATGAAAAAAAGATGAAGCTAAACTAGTCACCTAAAACTATAACAAGCCACCCATGGCGATTTGTAACTACGCATCAGAGTATTCAATAATACATGTACAGATATTAGAAAGTACCTTTACACTATGCCCTCTTCACCCATAAACCAGCAACAGCGCTGCATCGATCTATTAGGTGGTGAATCTGTTTGTTGAAGGTATATTGCCGTAATGTCCATAACGAGGCACGCCATAAAGCTGACCTCCGGTGCTGCTACCAAATACCTGCAGATGGACAGTGTTGAGAAGAGATGTTTACCACGTAATAACCAATAACTATACTTCTCTTACCCTTGAAGTGTGGTAGTGGCCCCCTCTTCGCACTTTTTTAGACCAACTTCTTGTTAGTTCACGGAAAGTCATCTAGACTTCTTCGTGTTGGATCACCTGATCACCCCAGGCATGCACCACTATCATGTAGAGCCAACTGACTTTAACTTCGGTGAAGCCATTGATGCAAATAAGCCATCTCAATTTGCATAATAGTTTGGCAGTCAAAAGATGGAGAGAGAACCTGATGTATGGTGTCTGTATATCTAGTATTTTATCAGAGTCGGTAATGAAGCATATAGTTCTGCCAAGCACTGAAAAATCCAATTCAAGAGTTGCTCTCTTGGAAGCTCTAAAAGCAGCTCAGCCTGCATTACATCGCACGGAAGATGGATAAATTGATCGATACTCAACAGCAAAATGAAATACAAAACTAGAACAACCCCAAAAGAAACTCCTCCTTCTGTCAGGCCTAGAAGTTCAACAAATACTCTCTAGTTACCAAAAAGGTATAATCATACAGGTAGGGATTGATAGACATCAATTCGATATAATTCATTAAAAAAGAGACAGGAGGCAAAAAAACATGCAGTAAAATTGTAAACCTGATAGAGCTAATTACTTTCACTAGTGACTTGAACTTTGAAGAAACATGAGTTAGGTATGTGCTCACATATCCAGAGATCATTAATAAATATATAGGCTTAATGTATCGCTATCCCATGAAGTTGATAACTATACCGCTGAAGACTGAGGAGAAAAAAAAAAAAAACCAAATGTTTATTGCCATCTGGTATTTTATTGTACATCATGTCAAGCAAAGAATCTACAATATGCAAGATTCTCTCTCATAAAAAATGGCAAGTGAAACAGGCAAGTTAACTGATGAATATCAAAGCTAAACACAATAAAAAACGAATGTCATACCTTAATGTGGTCTCCCTCATATACCAATGAATTTCTGTGCATATCAGAGACCATTGAATCTGTCATTAGTTTGAAAACCTGTTTAGTCATGTTTGTTTTCATTCCAACCATCTTTCCTGAAGCATAGATCCTTGAAATCCCAAGGTCCGCTGCCATTCTTCTCACATAAAACTTCTTCAACAAAATTTCCATGGAACGAGGCTCTTTTCCATATTGCCGACGTAAATTTTCTGTAAACTGCATCAAGCTCCAAATGTCTTTCTCAGCAGCTTTCTCGGCTTCATCTATAATTTCCAAGGGGTTCTCAAGATGATTTATGTACTCTGAAGGAAGATGGGGATTTATATTTATATCAATCTGGTAAAAACCAACAACGAACAAAAGTCAGACTAAGCAGTTGAGGCTATTTGACATGCCAGACTATGAAAGTTCATTTCAACCAATCAAAAGTTAAATCAATCACAACTAATGTGATTACTGAAGAATGCGATATTCACATCAGACTAAACTTTTGCTCAGATGCCAACACTTTTTTTCCATTAACCCTGTAAAATGTAGTGAAAAAATGTACAGAACGTACTGGGGACAAGGGAGATAATACTGTGCTTTGTACAAGAGAGAAAGGCCAGAGTGAAGAGTCATTATTTGTAAAACCCTTCTCCCTACACATTCTAAAATACGTAGACTTGTGAAAGGAAAATAAAAAAACTATGTAGACCCCTCCACCACTCCACGAACTAAAGATAATTCAGAAGGGTCAAATTAGATAATGATTCGAATCAAAACCCAAGTCATTACCAATTTTATGCAGTGGTCCAACTTTATGTTTCATACATACTATTTTATGATAACTATTCTTTCCTTTATTACTGTTGTACTCTAATGACCTATGGAAGACTAGTCAGATTTCTAGAGACATCATATCTGGCCTTTCCTGGTCCAATGCCAGCCAAAAGAAATCTTATGGCACACTAAATGAAGCACCACATTCTTTGTGCATAAATATGAATTGAGTGGTAATGTATTATCCTTCAGGAGTTCAAAACAATACAACAGCTCACTTATCAGAAAATAAGTTGACGAGAATAGCGAAGTACCTGGACATCTTGGTAATGCACTGGAAGTACGCGATGCTGCTCTACCTAGAAACAAATGAAAGAGTTGCAATGTTCAGAACATAAGCTGGAAGTATGTGATGCAGCTCTACCAAAAAATGAAGCAAAGACTTGAAATGCTCGACACAAATTCAGCAACTCAATATAGAAATCCAGTTACATACCTTTATGGTAAACAGAGATGGTAAAAAAGTAGATGATATATGAAAATAAATTTGATTGTCTCAGCAGCTAGAACTTAGGATCACATCTCTAATAAGACAAGTGACACACAAGCTGCCAGTACTTAAGCATTCAGAGGTGCTCAAAGCAATTGATCTCACGTCATCACAATGGGGTTCAATCAATAACACAGAATAACAAAGACTGCCATTGCAAGGTAACAAACATAAGGTAAATGTGAAGTATCATAAAAAGTGATGATGATGATGCTAATGGGTGCCACAGTTGCTTGAGCTAATCATACAGCAGAAGATACCTTTGACAAGCTCTCAAATAGCATTTCGAAAAAGAGATCAATGCCGACATTCCCCACATCGCCTGTCTGTTGCTCACCAAAGATGGTACCAAAGCCTCTTATACCCATATCTCTCTCTGCAAGCTGGAAACCTTGGCCAAGTTCACGGCATTCCTCAAGAGCAGCAAGCCTCTCCTGTAGCCAATATTGATAATGTCCGCATCCACAGCATTATTTTGTGCAGGCAAAAGAAAAAAGTGTGCATACAACATAGGAAACATGTCTTATGACACCAGGCTGGGTAATAGTGCAAGTGCATGTTATCTCTTTTGTGTGAAACATAAGGAACAGAAGTCAAAACACGTACCAGGGCTTGATCAGATAGCAGCGACTTATCAGGGTAGAACAAGTGTGCATGAGCCTCTTTATCACAGCGCCCCACCCTTCCACGCAACTAATGAAAGAGAATAATCATAGCAATGTCAGGGAAAAAGGGCAGAGTTCCCATTTTAGGAGGAATCAATGACTGCACATATCCAGAGGAACTTGGTCAATGCTTAGAGAACAAAGTGCATTCTTATGATCCGCATAGGCACACAAAGAATGTAAAAGATTTCAAAAAGATATTTAAAAAAAAAAGAAAAGAATGCAAGATCATGTCGTGAAACAGAAATTTCTGCACTATGATACTGAGGGATCTTTAAATGCACTGACAATATGACAATTGAATTATCAACGTACTCCACTACCTGAGTACTTCAACGAGGTATATAGCATGATTGGTACAATGAATAATGCTCCTTTCTCGATCTGTATATTTAACTCTAACATTCACATGGGAACAATCGGCAAAATATTGTCTTCATGATATTGATACTTTTAGGAAATTTAAAGCAAAATACAACGAGAAGGACAGACACTGAACCTGATATAGTTGTGCAAGTCCAAATTGTTGAACATCTTGAATGATGATGGTATTTGCATTTTGAATGTCAAGGCCACTCTCCACAATGTTCGTGCATATTAAAATTTTGATGTCACCTTGAGCAAATTTCTCCATGGTGTCCTCAAGCTGCTTTGAATATTGCTGGAGGAAGGAAATAAATCAATGGGATGTAATAAATAGCAAACAAATGTGAATGATGAACCAGCACATAGGGCAAGCATAACATGAAAAATAACAAGCAGCCTTATTTTCTTCTCAACCTCCCATAAATAAATTTTTGTCAATGTTTGAGCCAGGCAACCGCATGACCATATCCAGAGCATTTGCCCAACTCACATATATCTTCATTTGTCTTCAAGATATAGAAACTCAAATAAAATTTATGGTATAAAATGAGAATGTAAATTTTCATCAAGAAACTTTTGAGATGTAGAAGCTCAATTGATATTTTGCTATAGAATGAGAATGTAACTTCTCACCAAGAAACTATTTAAGGTCACTCCTAAATATATATATTATAAAACTAAATTTAAGTAAGTCACTCTAATTGTGGTCTAAGCTAGTTAAAAAAATTATTATATATATATATAAAATCAGTATAAATTTTCTGATAAGTTTTATACAAGAAGAGCTCAGAACCAAAAAGAACTATATTTTCAGTCAAAGATACCTTTACACTCCATCCAAGAAACACATAAATACTTTAACAGGACGGGTGATATGATTGATCCTTAAGTGAGTATAGTGATGTGTGGGCCATTATCCTTTCAAGATCATACCAGTGAACATCACTAGCTCATTTGCATGTATACTTGCATGCATCACAATATAAATTTTCTGGGGCCAGTCTACCAAAATGTCTCCAATAACTCAAGTGAGATCTTCGCGGTTCACTAAGTAGATTTCCAGTCTGTAAGACAGAATTTTTATGTGATATTCTTTTATTTTGCCTCATTAGTTGTTCACCCTGCCAATAAGTTTCATGATTTGCCTACATCTGGCACAGAATCAAAAAATGAAAGCTCAAAGTGATTGCTATCATGAATAGGTTTCACCATTAAAATTGGCATAAACTGTTAGAATGACATGCAATAGTTCTGAAAATATCACGGATTTCCAATTTTTATCCCAACAAAGACACTCATCAGAGTATTGAGTATCTCCTTTCTTGAATGGCACCTTACAAAATACAGGATATGTAGCTTTATTCCACTGCTTTAAGACATAAAACCTGGGGTAATTTGAAAAACAATTGTGTTCAACTAAGTTCTGAGTCAAAATGCAATTTTTTTTTTTACTTTGATTACATCAGTAAAGATATTGAAATTTTTCACATTTCACGACTGATCATAAGGAAAGAAAATTTGGTGAGAGAAGCATACCTTGCCATGTGCAATAGCGATTTCAATATCTGGGAATGACTGTTCAAGAAAATCCATCACTTCTTCAAGTCCTGTCACGTGATAATGGTGAGAAGGGCCATACCAGAGGAAAGATACAACCTAAAATTTGCCAAGAACATATTGTCGAAATCTATGCAATCACACCCACCCGAAGTTCTTAAGCAGTTTTTCTTAGATTTCATTTTTCTTCCCGAGTGTCACCTCATTATATAACATACTACAGGTCACGAACAAGCAAATTGGTCTTAATATTCATCCAAAAATGTTAAAATTATTCACACTCCATCTAATACAGTAAATTCTAGACAATTCTAAAACAACCTGCAGCCCCATAATCTTCTAAGAAGGAAGGTCGAGTGCACTTTCGGTTCCTAACTCGTCACTCTTCCACCACTGTGACAGCTGGTGATCCTCGTGGGTGCCAAGCAAAGTCCCCATGGCTCTTGCCGTGATCACAAGCAGAGGCAAGGGCCCTCGCCAGAGGTGGCTCCACCATGCACCACTAAAATACAAGGGTTGGCCAGCCTTGGTGACCTCCCCACGAGGGTCAGCAAAGTCTCATCAATGGTGGTGCCAACACTGAGCAAGGGCCCTTGGCAACACCCTAATCAACAAGGTTCAGCTGGACCTCGCTAGACATCAGCGAGGCCACTAACCCTCTTGCTCTCCTCTTCTCTCTCTCTCTCTCTCTCAAGATATTTGTTAAATCGTCACATTATGATGTTAAATCTGCTAAATTGACAGAATTATTGGTGCTAGGTGATGGAAGGACCCAATTGTACAAATCAAGTAATTTAGAGGACTTATTGCACAAATTAGGTAAGTTTGAATACTTGATTGCGCACAAATATAATTCGAGGACACGATGGCACATTTGGCAACAGTTAGGCAACCAAATGTTTGCTTCACCCAAAAAAGAATAACCAGAAATACCGAGAAGTAAGGAAAGCATACATGAACTATAAACACAAAAACTAACAATACTCGCACTAGTGGGGAAACCTAGTTCAACCTGATCCCACCACTAATGAAATGGAATGGCAAATTGTAAAAGCTCTGATTATACCAAGGAAGCCAAAGAAGAGTAGTTTGATGTTACCTTTAATCCTTGGCAAAACAAAAAAAACTTGGCCACCTCGATCTAGCTCATACTTGATTGCTTGAATTACTTTCTCTTTGCTAAAGGCTGAAAGATGAGTCTTTATAGGAACTCTTTCTGGAGGTGGAGTTGAAATTAAACTGGAGAAACAAACACGATTGTAAGACATTCTTTCATCATGTACTCAGAACTTGTTAATTCTAAATCAGCGTGATCCAAAAAAATACAGAAACTAGAAGAAATGGACAAAAAATTATTACAACCTAATTTATGGCCATTAGCTGTTTCTTATTCACGGTTAATCTTAATAATTTTATGGGGCTTGCCTATTCCCAATAACCTTCACATTCCAACTTTTCAGTGCATGGTATGGTTAAGAAAATCACAACGTGATATGCCTACAGGTAAGAAATGAACTTACAAGCAAGGCAGGCCTAATTGTAGTAATTGAAAGAAAAATAATATATTTCAATCAACTCCAAAGCCAGGGGAAAATATGCAACTAAACCTTTCAAAACTATGCATGCCAATCAAGTACCTCCCACATGCTAGTGTAGAAGGACCGTTTAAGCAAGATTATCATACTTTCAAAAATGTTCTTGAACCCAATAATCTTTGACCAAAATGTAAGTTACATACAGATGCACAAGCGTCCTTAAAATAGCATCCATAATTGGAAAGACATCAGAATAATTAACCCTTGAAGGGACTCACATCTAAAAGGAATAAGAAGAAAATAGTGATATTCACCAAGATTAAAGTATAAAACACTTCTATAATTATACCATACAGCAATTCGGGATTCACAGATATAATGGAGGGAATGGAGACTCAAAATTTTAAAGTAACAAACTGAAAACAAATGAAATCTGAAGGAAACTAAAAGATAGGTTTGCTTGTATATTGCAATATGACACAGAAGGATGATAATCTCACACTTATTTTCCCTGAAATAACAGAATGAAGAATGCAAATCTTTCTGTGTATGCAGATAACATAAATTTTTTAACATTATCCTTCTAACACAACTATGCAAAATGCTCAAAAATAAAAAATCTGTTTCATCCCTCAAGAATTCAAATGCAGGATTACATTCAACTATTTGAGTACGCATCAGAATCTAGTTTCAGCTTGAGCAGCAAGTATACCCGTGAAAAAGTCAAGACTATATTTCCTTAGACATCAAAGTTTAACATCAGCTAAGCAATAGAAAAATAACTTCTTCCTGCTCAAAGATTTGTGAAAATCTTAATACCTTGCATCACGAAACCCGGTCAATGCTAAATAAAGGGTTCGTGGTATGGGTGTTGCTGAGAGAGTGAGAACATCAACTGAAGTTTTAAATGAAGCAATCTTTTCCTTCTGTTTGACACCAAATCTCTGTAAAGCAAAGAAACAGTGGTCCCATTCGATAAATTGTGAATAATACAACAATATGTAGGTACATAATGAAAAGTGAAAACTAGAAGAAGTTGGAAAACCTGTTCTTCATCCACCACAAGAAGCCCGAGATTATTGTACACTACACGACTTCCAAGAAGTGAATGAGTACCAACTATGATATCCAGATGACCATTCTTGATCATGTTAAGATACTCTTCTTTTTCAGATCTGGTCTGCAAGGATTGAGAGGTTCAATTAGTCTAGGATTGAAGTCACCACAAAAAATGTCAACCAAAAAAAAATAAAAAATAGTAGCCATAAGTCAATGTCTAGCATGCAGCAAAGAGACCACAAAATTCAGAGCTATAGGATAAAAGATATACTCTTTAGCATTTTATGCTGAAAACATTGCTATGAACAATTTCAAATATTACTAACTGCTTTAGATGCATGTTGAGATAGTTACCTGAAATCGGCTCAAAAGTCCAATCCTTATATTGGGATACTGCGAGAACCGTTCAGAGATAACATCAAAATGCTGTTTGGCTAGAACAATTGTTGGTGCCAAAACCATAGCTTGCTTCCCTGCCAAAACTACACAAAAGATTGCACGTAGTGCAACTTCAGTTTTACCAAATCCAACATCACCACAAATTAACCTGTCCATTGGAGTTTCCCTCTCATTCAGATCCCTCTCGACATCAATAAAAGCCTGTATTAAGAGTTCAATATGTAAGAGGAAAGGGCCATAGAAGATCTGTACTTAGATCATTTAATTAGTAATTACAATGACTTTTTCACGTGAAGTCAGAATAAACAGACTTCAGAAATGCAATCTCTTTCTTCAACTTTTGCTCATTGTGCCAAATAAAGGTGAATTGATAAAAGAGAGAACCCCATAAATAAGGGATTTTCAGGAAATGGGAAGAAAGAATGAATACGACGGGAATGAGCTTTATACAACTCCTTTGGCATTTATTCCACTTTCTTGGGTTCTACATAGACTCAGTTCACAACATGAAGCCAGCCTGTTTTTCTCTGGAAAATATTAAAACACAGTCTCCAATCACATGGTCCTTGTCTCCTTAAAGCTCAACGACATTGGAGAAATCCTTTCTTTAATATAAGAAAACTAAAGCACCACCATATAATTCAAGATAGAAATGAGAGCATTATTTTATTTTTGGGGTTTCAAAAACAGGAGGAAAATATACCACTCCACACTCAATGCGCCCTCTCTACCGAAAGAATGCTTTTTGGAACACACACAAAATTAAAAGAACCTAGCAGTGAAGCTTGTGATTGTTTTCTCTGTTTGGCAATGAAAATCTGTAGATAGAAACTAGACCTTTTTCTGATCCGGGGTGGGCTCATAAGGAAATTGAGCTGCAAAACCAGCCATGTCAGGACTTTTTGGATAGGGAGGCCTTCTCTGTTTAAGCCTATGTAAATATAGTTCCATCAAGTCGACAACCATTTTCTGGATTGCAACCTTTCCTTTAGTCTTTCTTCTCTCCCATGCACTAGTATCACTCAGTTTGCTCAACGTCCGAGGTCTTTTTGTTTCATTTGGACTGCACAGTGATCACAGCAAGACAGTCAGAAAACAAAAGATACACCTGCTACAGAAGTAAGGTAGCTTTACATAAGTTACTACTAAGTATCTTACAAATCACATTGAATGTCAAAACAAAACAAGTAGCTAAGTGCCAATAAGCAGTTCACTCTCTAATGGAACTATAAATCCCAGGTACTATCCCTGCAGATATTAACAACCACTTCTCGACAAATCCAGATTCAGAATGGGTTGTGGAGGCAACTATCTATCGTAGCTTTCCCAACACTACACGGCATGAACAAGACGCCTCCACAAAAATAAAAAGGTCAGTTAGGTTTAGCAGTCCAATTAAGTTTTAAGAATACTCAGATTCAACTTAACCGCGATTATTCTGTTCAATTTTGTTTGCATACCGACAATTAAGCAACCAAATAGTGTAGTGCCTACTTTATGTCTCCAAATACTGTAAGTATCAGTCATCCCTAAATATAGTGGACTTGAGAGCAACAAGTCTCAGCTACTGCAACAATCACCTACCTATCCATAATATGTATGGCAGGCAGAGGCCGAACAGAAAGCGATTCAGTTGCATCAGATAATTGAGAAATATGCTGAACCATATCAACAAGATAACTATAATGTAGACCGCAACTCTCAAAAACTCACAGATTGTATCGGTAAAGCATGCGGGACGCCTGCCTAACCGGGAGCTTCGCCATTCCATCCGCATACTCCATGAAAACATATTCTATCGGCTCGGTCGATCCCTTGGGCACATCGAACTTGATTCCGACAAACCTCCCGATCCCTACCTTCTTATGCACCACGTAATCTCCGGAGCGGAGCGTGTAGGGGTCCACCTTGTAACTGAACGTCCCGCCCTTCCCATCCCCGTCCCCCTTGAGCTTCTGCAGCCCCCTCTGCTGCTGCTCCTTCACCTGCCGGATGTACTTCTCCGCCTCTTCCGAGTCCATCGCGTTCCTCGAAGACGCCTCCCCCCGGCCGCCCAGGTCGCGCCGGATCCTCTCGTTCAGGAGCGCGATCGCGTCCGGCTCGGGCTCGGAGGGCCTGTCCCGCCGCTGCCGCTGGCCGGCGAGCCTCGCGGCGCCGCCGAGGGAGGCGCCTTCGGTGTAGACGGCGCTGGCTATGCGGAAGGCGCGGCCAGTCCTGGGGGAGCGGGGGCACCGGACGGCGAAGAAGATGCTCCACAGGTGGCCGGAGGGCCGGGGCCTGGAGAAGAAGCGCGTGGATATGTCCGGCACCGGACATAGCGCGGACATCGAGAGAGAGCGAGCGAGAGATACGGCGGCGGCGGAGAAGGTGGAGGAGGAATGGAGGATTTGGGAATGAAGGTTTTAGGGGAGGTTTTTGGGGGAATGCGACTGAGAATCGGTTACGAAATATCATGCATTTTTGGGGTATTAGTAGAGCGATATTTCTTCTGTGGAGTTGAGCGCGGTCATGTGGAAGAAGATACGTTGGCGGGGAGTGGATATTTTGGCTTTGAGCTAATGAGCTTTGCGGTTAAACAACACCCGCTCGGCTCCCGTGATTGTACTGTAACAATGCCAATCTATACCACTATTTTTTTTTTCTACTCGTTTGGAATTTTTCTAGATTTTAATTCTCGAAGATGAAATATATTTGAAGTATTCTCGACAATTTTTCTCTCTAATTAAAAATTGCAGTCATTTTAATAGAAAAAACTTTCCTTCAATTAGTTTTCCAGACTTTCACGTGTTTGGTTTTCCTAGTTTGATTCTCGATTTTTGAGTGGACCGAACCGGATTGGGAACCAATCATCCCTATTGCACACTACCATTTTGGGAGGTACCTTTGGTCAATTCCAAGAGGAATCATTTGTCGGATTGGTAACCATTATTTTTGTTGATTACATTATAGAAATTCAAGCCAACTTTTACTATAGGTGTGTGCATGGAATTGAATTGACTAAAAAATCAACATGGTTTCCAATTCCAAATTTTTGGAATCAGAAATAATTTATCCAGTTTTTGGTCTTGGGTGCGGAACTGAACCATGCTGATCAAATTGAACTAGTCTGGGCCTATATATACACACACATAAATTTTAATTTCCCATTTTCTTTAAAAGAGTAAAGAAAATGAAATTATCAAAATCCTGAACTGGACCGGTAATTGGATTGGGACCAATCAATCTTGTTCTCTACCCTACCGGTTCGATCCCAATTTCAAGAATGTAGAAACTGGCGCTACCGATTTTAAAGTGGAACCAATCCAACTCAAGAACCAATCATCCTATCTCAACAACACCATTCTTTACATGCAATTCTTTCAAATATCGAACTTGGCTTCGAATGTGACAGGGATTTATTCTCAATAAAATCAGCGTTTATTGAGAAAATTCATAGCCGGAGAAATCAAAACAATTACTTCAAGAAGGAAGCTCAAAGAATGTAAAAAAATAACAAACACCATAGTACAGTTGTGACACAGATCAGTAGTCAGTCGAAGCATGATCAAAGGAAACCGACTGTTCTAATCCCACAGAATCCGAGCAGTCACCAGCAGAGCTACGATCGCCATCGGAGTCCTCCACAACGAACCTGGAAAGAGGCCAGCCGAGTTTTCATCCGAATTCCCGGAACTAGGAGAACCTGAAAGATAGTAAAGATGGAAGGATCAGTAACTTCAGGCGTGTTTGCGTGTGAAAGCGATAGGACCAAAGTCACAACCGAGAATGAAAAAATGCGATGCTGACCCGAGAGGCAAGCGATGGGATTGACGTGTTGCCCGCACCGGCCAGGCAACTGCTGAGCCTCGTTCACATTGATGCCGGCCTGCTCGGCCTGCTGGGCGCCCTGGTTGCTGATCAAGCTGCACAGGCATTTGGGGTCCGAGCTTATCACGGACTTCAGAGGGTCGCAGCAGGCGCTCGGCGGGTCTTGAGTCCCGTTGAGGTAGTTCAGGCAAGGAGCTAACCGGCTCAGGCAGGACGTATCTTGCGCCTGCCCTTTCCCCGCCAAAAGCCCGGCGAGCACCAGCACCGCCGCCATCTCAAGCCCTACCCAAACGTCCCTTCTCTCCATGTTTTCAGTGCACGAGGTACCTTAAGCTCCTCCCAAGAACAGCTATATAAAAAAAAATGTCCGAAGAGACAGACTATAAGAGAGAGAGGTTGGTGATCAAACTTTTGAGGGGAGAAGAGGCTGACCGGCATCACACAGTCGGTGGCAGGTCTGTGAAGGAGGAAAGGTCTTCGCACAGTTATGGCCGTTGGACAGGTGAAGCTACTTCCATGGAATAAGAAATGCTTCTTTAGAAGGGAGCCGCATAATCTCCAACGGTTTTCTGAAATTAAAAAACCAACAGCTGCGCCCGCCAAGATTGCCGGAGAAGAAATATATTTCTTGGCTTACCCGTCTCTCTCACCAAAACGCTCTATTGCCCGGTTCTAATCGATTCTTTAATGTTCCTGATAATGTTCCTGAGTATTTCTTTTCATTTCTTTATAGCCTCCGTTGAGAGAGAGAAAAGAAGCGCGAGTCGATATTTGGTATGTGGATACAGCTGCAAGTAACCACATGAGTGGAAGTAAGTCTTCTTTTTCTCATCTAAATGAAGATTTTCATTCCACTGTGAGTTTTGGGAATCATTCTACTGTGAAAGTGATGGGAAAAGGTGATATTAAGATAAGAACTAAGAATGGTTTTGTGGAAACGATCTCTAATGTGTTGTATGTTCCTGACTTGAAAGGTAACCTCTTGAGTGCTGGTCAATTACAAGAAAAGGGTTATGTAATCACTATTCAGAGGGGTGCTTGTGAAATTTATGATTTTGTTAGAGGTGCTATTGCAGTTGTTCCTATGAGTTCAAATAGATTGTTTCCATTAAAGATTGAAAATATTCAATCTTGTTTGATGGCTGAAAATAAAGATCCTGGTGAAAAGAGAGATCCCTCATGGCTATGGCATTTTCGCTATGGTCACTTGAGTTTTGGTGGATTGAAGACCCTCCAGCAGAAAAACATGGTGACGGGTCTTCCTCGAATTACTGTTCCTACCCAAGTTTGCGAAGAATGTGTTGTTAGCAAACAGCATCATTCTCAATTTTCAAAAGAAAAGTCATGGAGAGCAAATGATGTTTTGCAGCTGGTGCATTCGGACATTTGCGGTCCTATAAACCCATCTTCTAATGGAGGTAAAAGATACTTAATTACCTTCATTGACGATTTTTCAAGAAAAACTTGGGTTTATTTTTACAGGAAAAATCAGAAGCTTTCTCCACATTTAAAAGCTTCAAAGCTCGTGTTGAAAATGAAGCGGGAAAGACCATTAAGACTCTTCAAACAGATCGTGGTGGTGAATATTGCTCAAAAGAATTTGAAGTTTTTGTGCAGAGCATGGCATTCGAAAAGAGCTTACTGCTGCATATACACCACAACAGAATGGTGTATCTGAGAGGAAAAATAGAACAATTCTCAACATGATGAGAAGCTTATTGGCAAGAGGAAAAGTTCCAAAGACTTTCTGGCCAGAAGCAGTAAATTGGAGTATTCATGTTTTGAACAGAAGTCCAACTTTTGCTGTTCAGAATATGACACCTGAAGAGGCTTGGATTGGGAGAAGACCGGCTGTAGATCACTTCAGAATCTTTGGATGCATCGCATATGCCCATGTCCCGGATGTGAAAAGGAAGAAACTTGATGACAAGGCTGAAAAATGTGTCTTTTTTGGTGTAAGTGAAACATCTAAAGCATATAAATTATTTAATCCACTGACAAAGAAGATTGTGACTAGCAGGGATGTTATTTTTGATGAAGAGAACACTTGGGATTGGAATAGGCAGCAGCCTACCCAAGTTCTTTATGACAATGATGTAGAACAGGAGTAGATTTCAGCACCTTGTTTGCCCCAAAATTCATCAAATACAACTTCTACAGCTGCTGGAATTTCACCAACAGGCGATGAAGTCAATGAAAAAGAAGCTCAATCTCTTCGCCGCGTTAGAAGAAGGCCTGTCTGGTTGGAAGATTATGAGGTAACTGGAATTGGAGATTCAATTACTCACTTTGCCTTATTTTCAGACTGTGATCCTACAACTTTTGAGAGTGCTGTCAAAGAAGAAAAATGGCGAAAAGCGATAGATAATGAAATTAATGCCATCGAAAGAAATGATACGTGGGAGCTATCCGATCTTCCGGATGGACAAAAAACCATTGGTGTAAAGTGGGTCTTTAAAACAAAACTAAAAGAAAATGGTGAAGTTGACAAATACAAAACACGATCAGATTGGTGGTTGCATTGGCGGCACAAAATTCTTGGCCTATTTTCCAGCTAGATGTCAAATCGGCATTCTTGCATGGGTACTTGGAGGAATAGGTATTTGTTGAGCAACTCCCTGGTTATGTCAAGATTGAAAATGAGCATAAAGTTTATAGATTGAAGAAAGCTCTTTATGGGCTAAAACAGGCCCCTCGGGCTTTGTATAGTCGTATTGAAACTTATTTTCTTAACGTTGGTTTTTCAAAATGTCCTTATGAGCATACGCTTTTTGTCAAGATTGGAGATAAAGGGAAAATGCTTATTGTCTGCTTGTATGTTGACGATATTATATTTTTTGGAAGTTGTGATGGTATGTTTGAAGAGTTCAAGAAATCTATGATGGATGAGTTTGAAATGTCGATCTTGGTATGATGCATTACTTCCTTGGCATAGAAGTGGTACAATCAGATGATGGGATCTTTATTTCTCAAAAGAAATATGTGGGAGAAATTTTGGACAGGTTTCAGATGAAGGATTGTAATCCTGTAAACACTCCAGTTGAGTTTGGCTTAAAGTTATACAAAGATTATGAAGGGAGGAAGGTTGACAACACACTTTATAAACAAATTGTGGGCAGTTTGATGTATTTAACTGCAACAAGACCAGACATAATGTATTTTATGAGTTTAATCAGTAGATATATGGAGAATCCTACACAAATGCATTTGTTAGCTGCCAAGAGAATCCTTCGTTACTTGCAAGGAACTAGAGACTTTGGGCTATTTTACAAGAAATGTGAAAAGTCCGATTTATTGGGATTTACTGATAGTGACTATGCAGGAGATCAAGATAATAGGAGGAGCACTTCGGGTTATGCTTTTATATTTGGAACATGTGCTATTTCGTGGTCATCCAAGAAGCAACCAATTGTCACATTATCAAGTACAGAAGGTGAATTTGTTGCTGCAACAGCTAGTGCTTGTCAAGCTATTTGGCTAAGGAGAATTCTTGAGGAGCTACAATTCAAGCAACCGGGACCTACTAAAATTTTTTGTGACAATAACTCAGCAATAAAACTCTCCAAGAATCCAGTGTTACATGGAAGAAGCAAGCACATTGATGTGAAGTTTTATTTCTTGAGAGATCTTAGCAATGATGGAACAATTGATCTAATCTACTGCAGGAGTGAAGATCAAGTTGTTGATATATTCACCAAAGCCCTCAAGATGGAGTCATTTGTGAAGCTCAGAAGGTTACTAGGTGTTTGCACGGTGAAAAAAGTCAAGACTTTAAACTGAATGTTAGCAAACATTAGTTTAAGGGAGGGATTGTTGATAAATAGTTATTTCTTTTTTCCACGTTTTCCTGATTTAATTTTTTCAGTTATTAGAGTTAGTGGAGTCATGTGTGTTGGTTATCCTAATTTTTAGGTGTTAGTGGGGCAAGTGTTTTATGCAGAACATGGGTAGTTATGGTGTGTTTTACGTTATGTATTTTGTCTTTTGTAAAAGACTTGATTGTTCTGTACGTAAGATGAAGTTTCAGCCTCATCTCTCCTCCCTTTTAGCAATTTAACAGGAACAGCCTACAATTAGTCCAAAGCGACATTTTCCAATTTTCAGGGACTGATATGATGGATTTCAACCTTCATGTATGGCTGTTCTTGAATTGGACTGTAACTTAAGAGATGATGACCCTTCACTTTTTCACATATAGTTTAACTAAAAAAGCTTTCGGTTTTCTTCTTAGGTGAGCTTTTAGTTGGCTTCTACCGGAAAGGCATTGGAACGAAAGCTAGGAGCCAAATTAGCAGTTGGAGCAAACCCTCCAAGCCTCTAGAACCAGTGCCAACGGTGAAACATCACGGAGAAACCGGTATCGTTTTAGGAGGTGTCCGAAGTTCCTTTGAAGAAATGCAGTAGTCATCAGAAGCAAGCTATCATCGATGAGGTTTAAAAAGCAGAAGGCGCTGCAGTTAGAGCACGTACAGATTGCCAAATTTCCAACTATAACAAATCCAGAAATTGCAGATGCTGATATTTAGCATAGATTGATGTACAGGGGGGGAGACACTAACAGCACAATCAGAAATATATAACTGACTGAACACAGGTACGCCAATGACTCGGCTTTCCTTGCATCCAAGGCATGACCTACAATGCTATGCACACTAGAGACGCTAGACACTCCTAAAAGGATTCTCGACTCTTTTGTCACTGTCGGTTCACTCCAGGGGATGAGCAGGAAGGATGAGCCAAGGTTCGGCTCATAAAGAGTGCATCATACACCAACGGGTTATCTGCGCGCTGAGGAGGTGAACAGCTGAGGAAGCCCTGGTCACGTCCAGAAACATCAGGAACATCTTCCCTGTCGCGCTGCCACATGGAGAGGGAAGATAAGGTGAACTGTAAATAGAAGAAAGGGTTCGGTTATTCCGTTTAACTTTATTAACCAAACATTTAGCAAACGAGTACCTCTGCAAGAAACAGATCAAGAAGGTCAGAAGCCAAACCACCTTCCTGTCTGGACCGGTTTCTGCAAAAACAAGACTAAAGTTGATGGCATAATATATTTTCTCAGACAGAGATTGGCGAGAGAACTTTTTGATTCTGCCAGAGCTCGCTGGCTTCCCACCTCTGCTCAATTCAAAACCTAAAGGAAATAACCATTCCGGCCTATATAGATGGAAAGCTGGCAGCTACGACAGACTCGCAAGTGCCCCAATCACGACCAGTGAAAGGTTCTATATGAACTTCAGTTATAAGATAGGGCATGTCAGTTTACACTTGCAACACTACCTATCGACATAATCGACCATACGAGACGCCCCAGGACGAAATGGTTTCGGGCACACGACTTCTGCTCGTCCTGAGGCGGGCAAGTCAATGGGGCCCAGCTCTGCGACACTGCAATTCGGACGTCCCAAGAAGCAAGTCGGTGATGCCTGATCAACACTCAAGATTCTCATGTTACTCCTCCCCTCCCTAAGAAACTGCAAAAGAATGCAGACCGACAACATGAAGAAACAGAGAGATCCTAGCACACCGATAATTCGATTATTTGAACAGACCACGGATCGTGTGCGTAGTTAAATATTCTCTAAATCAATCAAACCTCTGCACACGACATATCCTAATTATGCGCACATAAATGCGAGCTTTTACTCTACTTAATCTGCATATCATGCAATGAATCGCATAGCAGAGTCGTGATATCATCCTTCAAGTCTATCAAAATTCGGTGAAGCAGAAAAAGGCCAAAGCACGGAGAGAAAAGGTTGAACAAATCAAGTGATCTTCCAACAAAAGTAGGAATTCCACTTGCTCCAAACAATACAGAATCACCTAATATTCGAACCCGGTTACGCATCCACTTCCAAACTTCAAGAACGAACCGCCCCTGTCTCGTATCCCATGCAAACACGAGTTGAACTGGACAAGAAAAACACATGCACGCGCGCAAAGCGGAAGAGAAACCGCTGCTTACGGTTGACCAACGGAGAGCAACGAACTAAAAGAGGCATGCCGCACCGATCGAACCTCGGAGAAATCGAGAAGGAGCTGTGCACCGCTTTTGCTTCTTCCATCGGTTTGAATTTCGCTTGGAGAATGCCGGCTCGTTTTGTCTCTCGCATTGTGAGCAGATTGTCGGCGCCGCCTCTCTCTCGCTCTGTGAAGCGTCCGTTTCGGTTGAGAACGGCGGTGGCCGGCGTTTTGGCGGTCCGTGGGTCCCTCGTGCGTGGCGGCGCCGGTCAGGACACTGAAAACTAGACCGGACACCGGCGCCGCCATGTTTTTCGTTCGATCCCACAACGAATCCGATTTGAAAGACTTAAGGTGAAATTAGATCGAAAATTTTTTTGGGTCATTCTGCATTTTTCTTTCCCGTGTCAGACTACTTTATCAATTTTCAAAATAGCCTTTTCCCAGTACTATAATCTAAAGTTCGAAAAACCTCCATTTAGGCATAGAGAAAGTTGAAAAACAAAGCTTTTTTCAATACCAATGCGAAAATCAACTTGTGGATTAGGAAAATCAACTGGTGTTATTTGAGTCGAACAAATCAAACCATTCCAATCAAAGGGTCTCGAGACTATAATATCCATCAACTTTTATGTCCCGAAAAATCACTATCCAAGTCCGTACAGGGCGTCGAACATCATGACGTTGTCCTAAAGATCGATCGATACACGGGGCGACCTTAAATTAGAGAAGTGCTAATCATAAGAAAGTGCCATCCATAAAGATTAAAATAAAGAGTGAGCTCAAACTGCTCCAAGCTCGACAAGGACAAGGGGACTAATAACCCACAAAAGTCACCCCCCATAACATGCGTCTCACCAACCGCAACACATGCTATCCAAAGCAACTCGTCCCTCTTTGTCCCGCCCCCAAAAAAAAAAAAAAAAACAAAAAAAAAACGCCCCCACAGAAAAGAACCATAACACGGCCAAAAGAAGAGGGGGGGAAATTTTGCCCCGACCCGAAATCCGACTGGACACGTCCGCTGTACTCTGCATTTGAACTCGAGTCGACTCGACTGGCTTCGTCGATCAGAAGAAATAAGAGCTGCCCAGGTTGAAACTATCCGGGACGGAGTCCGAAACCGGCGGCATCCTGCTGAAGAGCGGGCTGTGCACGTACTCCTCCGTGGAGTCGAAGCCGAAGCAAGGCCCGTTGCCTGATGCCGCGGCGGGGTCGTGGAAATCCGAGTAGCAGTTGCTAGGGACCGAGTCGCCGTAGCTGTAGCTCGAGGTATCGGAGCCCGAGTAGCCCGAGTAGCCCGACAGGTCGGAAGGCAGGGGAGGGAGCTCCACATTGTCATAGTGGCATTGAGAATAGGCCCCGCCGCCGCCGTAGGGGGCGGCGTCGGCTTGCTGGCTGTAGTACGCGGAGGCGGACCAGGCGCTCTCGGCGTAGCCGCCCGCGTCCAGCTGCGGGGCCGGGTCGGGCCGGGGCGCCGAGTTGGCGAAGATGGGGGAGAAGTTCTGCTGCTGGGCCTCGTCGGGGGAGAGGATGGAGGTCACGGAGGAGCCGGCGGGCAGGTCGGAGTACACGAAGTTGGTGCGGGCCCGCGAGCCGCGCATCGAGCGGGCGGCCCGGTCGTAGGCCAGGGCGGCCTCCTCGGCCGTGTCGAAGGTGCCGAGCCAGTGCCGCTCCTTGGTCGAGGGGTCCCGTATCTCGGCCGCGTACCGGCCCCAGGGGCGCCGCCGGACGCCCAGGAACCGCCCGCCGCCCGCGGCCGAGCTCTCCCCGGCGGGGGGCTGCTTCTTCTTGCCTTTGGAGGAGGAGGACGGCGAGCTCATGATGATGGCGGATGCACGCTGTGGTTTCGCGGATGTTGCAGGGAGGAGAGAGAGAGAGAGACAGGAAGAGAATGATAATCGATCGAGACCGACAGTTATTTTTTTGGACCGTGGACTTGCTCTTCGGCGGTTGCATGTGTGGGGGCTTAAATAAGCGATGAGACTCTCCCGCAATTTACCAATTTTGCCCTTTGAATCCTTGGAATTTCACTTTGAGTCCATATAGACCGGGCCCCATGCATCATGCAAAAGGTTCGACCTTTTTTATTTTTTATTTGTTTGTTTATTCAAAGCCATCATTTCTCATATTTCATCCAATCTCCTGAGTTTAGTGTAACATGAACCGATTTTTAAAAAAATGAGTGACTCGACTAAACATTTGGGGTCACTTTTTCTTAATTCTTAATATATGCGTAATAAACTCTCTAAATAGATTTATCACCATATTAATACATAACATAATTATCGGGTCATAAATTATTTCTCTTTAGCAAAACGACGTTTTTCCTTTTCAATTTCGATCCAAATAGGGTCGCTCTTTTATTTCTTTTCTTCGATTTGAATGGTGAAAAATGGGGATGGAGAATCTAAGTCCCGAGTGATTGGTACACATCAAAAAAGATAGAGACGCCTCTCAATTTTTTTTATTTTTTTTTCAATTTGAATTTTGGAAACCCTATTGAGTTTTCAAGTGATGAGGATCTTGCAAAAGAAGTCGATTGGCATGATTGGGGGGGGAGCTTAATGGCCACAAGAAGCATGTTCTCTTAGATACTCTCCGCTCAATCATTATTCCCCAATCAGGCCTTAAACTAAATGAATTATCTAATAAATTCTCCTCTTTCTCTCCAATTTTGAAATGCGTATACTTTGAATGCACTGAACGGTCCAAACCCTCCTTACATGTGAGCTCTCAAATCATGGAAGGTGTGAACGAGGATCTAATCATGACCACATCTTAAACTAAAGCTCTTAATCAGAGATCGACCCATCCTTTCATTTTCAATGATCAGCTCAGATGAAAAGGAAGCTCTTTTATCACCATCATTGTACCAATCAGGCCCAACTCCATCTAATCCACCGAGAAGTTCTTTCCATCACATTGAGAGAACTCATTAAGTGCATGACGGCAACGTACTTGGGTTCTCAGATTTTTGGGTTTTTTCTAATCGATCTGTTTGATTGAGTTCATCATCATGAAGGGGTGACCCATTGATGGAAGTGAACCTAATCTGTCTAATTGCTACAGCTCTAATTTTTAAGGGGAATCGCATCGAGAGATCGTGAGGGTCCATCATTAGGATAACATTGCTTACCATAGTCCCCACATGCCCTACGCAAAAAGAGATGCAGAAGGGACTGTAGCATCACCAGAAAAGAACTTTCCAATGATGAATTTATACTTCTTTTAATCGAGTTCTTAAATCATCTTTTCCCATGTCGAAGAGTATCCAAACTGCCCATCAATCATATTCTACGCATAAGCAGTTGCAAAAGGCGGTTGTTTGCGGAATAGTATATTGAACTCTGTATTTAGAAAGATAAATGAAATTTATAACAAAGATTTTGCAAGAGGGTGGTGCTAATTTCTCTTTGAATTTATTTATTATGTTATTTTACTATATGGTCTTTAAGTGGGGTCCTTGAGTAAATAATTGCTCAGCCATGTGCAACCGATTTTGGACAATCTATTTATGAATGATAAGTTCCACGGACTTCTCCCTTGTTCTGTACCCAAAGGTTCCATTTTTTTTGTGGTTTTATTTTAATTATTTGGTTCTTTTGAATTTAATAATTCATTTTTTAGAAGTTTGAGACTTTCCTCTTTATTTTTTTCTTTTTCTTTTTTTCCTTTTTGTCTATATGCATGTATGATGCGAAATGGAAATTGTTTGAGTCAAGGAAGCCGTGTTGGGAAGCATGTGAAAGAAACAAGCGTAGGCCTGCCTTTCTTGAAGAAAACAATGACTAGCCACTACCACCTGATTAGGACATCATCGGTAGCCCAAAATCAGAAATTAAGATAGCTTTGACTGAATGTCGCTTTTTCCAATGATCAGTGAAAATCGATCAAATCAACCCTGTTGATGTGAACTAGATAAATCGAAATATTGCTAGATATCAAATGTTTAAGATTCACCCGATCTTTATAGATTGGATCTAATCAAGAGAATAATGAGATAGAAAAGAAAAGGGTGTATTGAAGTTTCATGGTTTTCATATTATTTAGTATCTACCAATGTCTTGGAATTTAAAAAAAAAAGGAATGAAATTACTTATCAAGAGTTACGATTTAGACTGTCGTGGGTCTCTCTTAAAAAATCACTACTCATTATAATTTATAGTTGAAAATAAAGAAATGGAAGTTCTAAAGCAAAAACTGCATATTATATCATAACCGCACCATGTGCATGGCAAAAGAAACACTTTAAAGGTGGATGGGAATTTTCTTGCCTCTTAAGAGATGAATTGAGGAGGAGGATGACATGTTACTTAGCCTTGGGATTTTGTGTCACCCTATGCGGAAAATAGGTCAAGCGCCCTACAAAGCATTTGAAAAATTGGAGACTGACGTGATTTCCACATTAGGGACGCCCGAATCGATGAACAGAGAGAGAGAGATGGATGAAAGTTCCTTTTGGGATTTGGATTGAAAGGTGGGGGTGTGTACGATTTTTTAGGCGCTTGTCTTCTTCGATGATGGTCATGGAGGGCGTCGACCAAGATGCTTGCTCAGCAATCGATGTTAGCAATGGTTTTTTTTAAGGTGCTCGAGTCAATTTGATTGTAAGGAATTTCTTGCATGTGCAATAATGGTTTCTCTAAAACTAGCTATCAAATCACAGAAAGAGGAAAGGCATGTGGGTTTTGGAGTTAATTTCGTAATTGAATTCTTTGACACATTTTCACATTAACGATGAATCCATCAATTGTCAGCTTTTTAATATTCTGTGATAAGTTCAATCAGAGTAACTCCTCTCAACACTAGCCACCCTTTTTGAATAAGTGCGTCGTGCCATTCGAAGATCATATAGCTAAAGCGAAAATCGACAGGAGTTATTGGGAGCAAACGTACCTTACATCCTCAATGCCTCGAAGTTTATTTAGTTTTCCATTAGCCAAGCACGATGAGACTAACGCTCAAGAAACCACCATGTTCCAATTACACGACAACACGAACGAGTCACAAAAGAAGCAAAAGGCGTCTACGGGAGACAACAAACCCTAAGAACATGAAGCTATGCTGTGGGGCTCGTTCGCGGTTGGATTCTCTTTTGTCTCCATATGCATGCAAAGCGTGGTCCTCCATCTCCTCCTGGTCTTCTCGAAATGGAGAACGGGGGCAAGTGCCACTCATTTTAAATTTCCACTCAAGATTAATGTCGAATTAGGTTTACGGTTTGAGAATCTGTCGCGAAAGGACCACGTTGGGTTGTGGGATTCTTGGAACCCAGTTCTGTTTCGCACCTAACACCGGGTCTTGTTTTTGCCCGCAAGAGCATATCATTCTTTAGCCCGAAAACTTATCGAGGAATCAAGAACATCCCATTCTCCGATCACAGGTTCAGAACCCTTTTCTTTGCCCAGTCGAGAGAGCGTGCACGGAAAACAGACGACCAGGCAAGCGTGCGTCGAAGCGACACGGTTGGAGGCCCGCTCTACGAGAAGAAAGGCTAAGGTCGTTCTCCTGGGATGAAGTCTCAAGCACATGTCAATGGCTCCGGGAATTAAGGTAGGACATGGTGTCGTTCTTCGTCGGTCCATGACCAAATAAGGTTGCTCGAACAAAACTTGGTTGTCCCCCCTTCCCCTTTGTTTAATCTTTTGTTGGTAATGGTAAAACTGTCCCTCGGTGCGAGCGAGGTGCAAACAAAGAAGAAAGCGCCCTCTTTTTCTTCCAGATTTTCCTCGTACATGTCTATGGCGGTAGACATGGATGGGAAAAAGGTGATTCCGACGTGACGATAATGCTAGGTTAGTGGCATCAACGTTCTACCGAGCATCCACTTTCTGACAGCGACTTTAGTTTCGTTCACCCACACTAATAACTAATTAATTGTGCTCTTGTCTTGGTTAGCACTCTTGTTTTAGTGGAATCTTATCGCACCGTTCACTGTCGACTCCCCCACACGTAACGAAAATAGATAACGTATAAATATCTTCGTGCACCACACATCTCATTTTATGCTGTCAAAAAAATGATACTGTAACGTGGATATACTGAATTCTTGATTATTATGCGACTGGTTGTACCAAGGCCCAGAGTTTATGGCCCGACAATGAATCAAATAACAATCATCTAAGTATAGCTTTTGGGGAGATTCAAACCAAAGATATCATGTGATCGACATTTTCTTTTATATAGGGCACTCCAATCGAGACAATTCATCAATCTAAGACAGAGCAAAAGTCTATCTATTTTATTTGGATAATCAGTTGAATTTAAATTAATGACTCGTTACTGGAACAAATAGTAATGACCCATTTTCATCTAACATGAGAAGAAGTACAAAAAAAAGTCCAAAACTTATTACAAATGTGTCAATTCAATTTTGAACTTTCTTTCTTTTGTCAAATAAGCCTTGAACTTTTTGAATTTGTATCAATTAAGTATATTTGCCCAATTTTGACTAAGAATCATTGACATAGATGTTGATTGTCCTATCGATGCGATCGACAGAAAGTTTTTAATAATATTTTTTTGAAATTTTATTTATTTATTTATTTATTTTCCTTCCCTTCTTCCTCTAGTAGCCATAGGCGAGTGCCAATGAGATCAACCTTCCTCACCCGCCCCTAGCAAGTAATTAGCTAGAGGAAGAAGGGAAAAAGAGGAAGAAAGAGAAATATAAGGAAAATAAATAAATCGAAAAAATAAAATTGTCTACATTAACGCCGGTCATGTTATATAGAATGGTTAGTATTCATGTCGGCGATTTTGGATTAGATTGGTCGGGGGTTAAATTGACACAAATACAAAAAGTTTAACACTCAATTGGTAAAAAATATATATATGCGCATATATAGAAATGAATTAGTAAATTGACTTGATAATTTTCTCATTGCATTTTCTTTATTTCCCGATGGATTTTACATCTTTTTTTTTGGGTCGAAAATATGAGTGATGTTCATTACTTAACGAAATGCTCTGAAAATACATCAAGAGCGTCAGAACATAAACATATTAAAGAGAGTAGAGGGGGGTGGGCGACCCAATTCCTAGGTAAATTGCTTAGCCTTTGGGCTTTGGCTAACCAATCCACGATCATATTCGAATCCCAGTTGCAATGGGCTATGGTGAGGCCTGAAAATTTACTCTTCAACTCCTTGGCCTGGTCCACCAGGGATTGTACTTCCCAATTTAGCATTTCAGAGAAGTTAACACAATGGACAAGTACACTACAGTCAGACTCAAGTTGCAAGTTCTCAGTAGATCTAGGTAGGAGGAAAATTAAGGTTTCGACCAACACAGCAACTTCTGCTTGTTCAGGTGAGCTCGCTTTAATTGTTTTGGAGAACCCATCCAATAGCCTTCCGGACGCATCTTGGACAACGCAAGCCATAGCCGTTTGAGACTGTCCTTTGTTCGGGTCGTCTCGGGGTGGGTCTTCGAAACCTCGAACGAGCGAGGCATCCACTCGAGATTCTCCTCTGTTTGCCTCTGTGATCTTCTCGGTTCGGGGTGGATTTGCAAAAGCTCGAACAAACGAGGCATCCGCTGGAAATCCTCCTCTGTTCGCCTCACTCATCATCGTGGGTTCTCCTCTATTTGCCTCTGTAATTGTCTTGGCTCGGGTTGGAACTTCATACGCTTGAGCGCAGCAGACATCCACTAGGGATCCTTCGTTGTTTGCCTCTCTAATGGTCTCAGCTCCTCCTCTATTCGCATCTCTGACCATCTCGGCTCGGGGTGGCATTTCGAAAGCTCGAACGAAGGAAACAGCCACTTGAAAACCTCCTCTATTCGCCTCTCTACTCATCTCAGCTTGGGGTGGTTCTTCAAAAACACGAACAAAAGAGGCATCGACATTGATCTTCAGGACACCAGATTTCGGTTTCTACTACTTTCGGGTATGATATGCGATTTTGCTTCCTCCGGTTTTGTTGTCATTCCAGGTCTTAAAGCTGTCATGATAGACTATTGCTCTGTCTAAAGTTTGCTACGAATTTAGGGGCATTTTCCTGAAGATTACATTATTTTGATCCTTCCATATACATCATAAGGTCATCGCAATGAGGTCAAAATGAGGCGAGGTTCGTGGGTCCTCCCTCAATTTAGTTAACCACTCGTCAAACTGAGTAAGACTCGTTCTTTTGATACAAATTTGTAGGGGATACTGGCGCCACAGTTGTGATGTCCAAGGACAAAGTAGCAGGGTATGTTCAACTGCTTCGGGTTCCTGTTTGCATAATGGGCATATTGGTGCAGGTATGATCTTCCTTCTATATAGGTTATCCAAGGTAGGCAGGGTATTATGGCAGGCATTCCATAGGAAGATTTTAACTTTAGACGTTGTTCCTGCTTTCCAAATGTATTTCCACAAATCTGATTTAGCCTGGTAGGAATATGATGCTTTTGTAGTGTGAGCACTATTTGTAAGGCTCCTGTTATTGAAATATCCACTTTTAACCATGTATTTCCCTGATTTGTTATCAACCCAAACTAATTTATCCTCTATAGTCGGTAACCCTATAGGAATAGTAAGAATTTCCGTTACCGTTTGTTCATCAAATAGAGTCTTAATCAATGGTTCATTCCATTTTGCCTCTTCAATGTCCATCAAATCAGCCACTTTGAGTGGCTCATTCCTTGTTGTCGGGCCACCAAGCGGACCTTTCTTTAGCCATTTGTCATTTCTAATGGAGATTTTCTTTCCATTCCCAACCGCCCACACGATTCTAGGAGATATAGCATCCTTTCCCGTTATGAGACTTTGCCAACCCCATGAAGAACGGTACCCTCTTCCAGCATTCTAGAAATCCCCTTGTGGGAAATATAATCCCTTCATAACTTGACTCCAAAGCATTTCTAGCTACTGAGCTAATCGCCATGCTTGTTTCCCTAGCATAACTTTATTAAATGCCCCTAAATTCTTGAAGCCGAGGCCTCCTTCATCCTTTCTAAGCTTTAAATTGTCTCACTTTTTCCAATGCAAACCAGCTGTTTTGTTACTAGTTTTCCATAAAAAAAAATGGCAATTTTCCTCTCGATAGCTTTACAAATCGAAAGTGGAATTTTAAATATGAACATGCTGTATTGAGGAAATGCGTACACCACAACCTTTATCAATATTTCATTTCCGGTTTTGAACAATAAGTTCTCTTTCCAGCTCTCCAATTTCATATTGACTCTAGCAAGGATCCAAGTGTACATCTCTTTCTTTGATCCCCCCAATCCGAAGGAATGCTTACATATTGACCTGTTTTGTTAATTACCGGAACACATAACTTAGAAGCCATATTCATCTTCAAACTTTGGGGCAACATTTACTAAAATATATCCCGGATTTGTTTAGGCTAATAGCCTGACCAAAAGCAAAGCAGTATTGATGTAGGATAGCCGCTAGATTCTAACATTTCATTAGAGTTCTGTTTAGGAAAAAAAGTGGAGTCATCCGCGACTTAAAATGCAATAAAGTAGGGTAGTTATGACTCAATTTGATTCCTCGAATAGTACCTGCTGAAACTACTTGCTTTATCAAGAAAGATAGTACGTTGACCACTAGAATGAAAAAATAGGGAGATAGCGGGTCACCTTGGCGAATTCCTCGAGTGGGTTTCCCCATTAAGTTTACTATTGAAAGATACCGTTGAAACACATTGCATTATCCAATTCACTCACTTTCCACAGAAACATATCTTAACTAGGCACTCCCGGAGAAAATCCTATTCTATGCGGTCGTATGCCTTTCACATATCTAACTTTAAAATCGTTTGGAATCTTTTTTTCATCTCTCGTGTTCTTAGTTTATGTAAAACCTCCTATTCTATCAAGATATTGTCTTGAATCTGGCGTCCTCCTACAAAAGCACTCTTAACTGCTGCAATTAGGTTGAGGAGTAAAGGTTTCGGCCTATTTGTCAACATCTTGGAGATAATCTTGTAGATAAAATTGCATAGACTTATAGGGCGGAATTGTTCTAGCTTCTTTGGATTTGGGGATTTTGGAATGAGGGTTATTGATGTTCTGTTAAGCTCAAGGTTTAAGTATCCAGTGTCAAAAAACTGCTGCACCTCTTTGAAAATCTCTTAATTTAAGTCTTTCCAATAATGTTGGAAGAATATACCATTTAACTCGTTAGGCCCGGGAGCCTTAGAAGCTCCTAATTGTCATATTGCAGCTGTGATTTCCTCCATTGTGACGGGTCGTATCATTTGTTTATTCATTTCTGTATCAACCGAACATGGAAACTGATCTAATATTGGCTGAAAATTTATGTTCCCTTCGATTTGTACAAATCGTTGAAATGCTCCCCTATCATTTCCTTGATAACCTTCTCGTCTCTCGTCCACTGCCCTTCTGAATTTTTCAATATGGTGATTCTGTTTCGGATTCTTCTTTGGATAGTAGTAGCATGAAAAAATTTAGTTTTTCTATCTCTCCATTTAAGCCAGCTAATTCTTGATCTCATCCCCCAATATAACTCCTCCTGCCACCATAGACTCTCAATTTCTTGGTTTAGCCTTTGGACTTTCACATAATCATTTGACCCCCTAGGATTATTCATCAACACTATTCCTTAGCCATGAAAGTCTCTTGTGTGCATTAGAGAATCTATTTTTATTCCATTCGGCCAACTTTTGGGTCACTATATTCAACTTATCTACAATATTAATCCTCTAAGAATTTGTTGAAGTCCAAGCTTTCTTCACCATTTGTGCGCATTCCTCATCCTCTACCCAGAAAGCTTCATATCTGAACATTTTTCTTTTGCGATTAATCCTTGGGAATAGTGGTAAAATAAGTGAGCTATGATTTGAGCCAAGAGCTGGTAAGGCTAGGCCTTATGGCATTAGGATATGCTAATCTCCACTCCATCGTACAGACTGCTCTATCTAGCTTTTCTTTAACAAAGGCATCCTCTTCTCTATTATTTGTCCAGGTAAACGCACAACCCTTACTTTCCAAATCCATTAAAAAACAAGCATGCAAAAAATCCATAAACGTTGTCATTCGGTAATGCTCAGCCATCCTTCTTCCCTCTTTCTCCCAATGGTTCAAAACTTCATTAAAGTCGCCTAGACATAGCCAAGGAAGCTTATTTGTAATGCTATTTTATGGATCGACTCACATAATAATACCCTTTCTCTAAATTCATTGGGGGCATGCAAAAAGGTGATTCTCATGAATTGTCTTATTTCTAAAATTTGACAACAGACATTTATATAAGTCCCCAAATACCCATCGATTGTTATATTTACCTAGTCATCCTAAAAAATGGCCAATCCTCCTGTTATACCCTCTAGATTCACCAAAAAACAGTTTTGAAATTTGAGCCGCGTTCTAACATTGCATCATTTGCTCTTAATTTTTTGTTTCCATTAAAAACACTATACTGGGTCTTTCTTGAGTCACTAAGACTCTCAATGCTTGAATTGTCAAGGGTGTGCCCAACTCTTGACAATTTCAACTTGGAAACTTTATGGATAACCCGGTGGCTTATTAGGACTAGCCACCAAAGCCTACCCAGTTAACTTCTTCTCTACCTCAATGGGAGTCTCAACAAACTGTGAGTTGTCTAATACCGGGGTTTTTGAGGATTGAGCTCCATAAGGACAAAATCTTTTATCTTTCTTAGTTGAGGAAAGCTTAGTAGTTGTGGATTTAGTCCTTGTAATTCCCTTTGTAGCCTCTAAATTTTCCAGCGTGTTAAGTTTTGTTTCCTTCAACTGTTCTTTATAGCACACCAATGAAGATTCATCATCCAGGCAGCTACTACCCCTCTTTCATTGTGCTTTATCTTAATATTATTAAGGCTAAAAATGAGGAAGATAGAGTATCAATCAGTTGTGTTACACTATACTTAGGCTGCTTCTCACAAATAGACATGATTGTTTTCCTAGACACCTCAAGTTTAGGGGATGAAGGGGTCTCCGTCACCATACCCTCTTCCTCCTCAATGATATCCTACTTGCCATAGAAGATTTTCCCATATGGACTTAGTTCCTTCACCTCCGCTCTCAACCATTGCCCAAACTTTCCAAGTAGGTTTTCCTCAAAACCTTAATCTTTATATGGTATCTCAGTACAATAGGTGGCATGGTGCCCAATTCTTCTACAAGAGTAACAATAGTGCGGGAGTCTTTTGTATTTAAATTCTACCAAAACATTTTTTCTACCCAAGTTAATAATGACTCCGGTCTTTAAAGGGGTAGCCAGGTTCAAGTTGACTCTTGCTTTGCCTACCTTGTAATTGCTATTTCCTTTAGCTTCTAATTTTACATCCACAACTTCTCCAATTTTCGATGCCACGTCCTTTACAGCTCTATGAGTAACTCAACTAAATGGGAGCCCATAAAGGTGTACCCAAAAAGCACAATGAGTAAACTCATAGCATAATTCAAGAATATCTGGATGACATTGCTGCAAAACTAAAAGATTGCTGGAAAATGACCACGGTCCTAAGTTTAGAACTCTCTATTTATTAGCTTCTGAGGCAAAGGAAAATGAGAAAAAACCAGGCTCTAATAAGGTGCAGTCCACATTTTCAGTCTACCAAGCTCTCTTCATAGTATTAAGGAAAGCTTGAAAATTCACATTCGGCTTAGAATATAGCTTCCCAAATAAAGTCAGCTTGCAGTCTTTCAGTTTTTCTTCAAAAATACAATCTCGCACATCAACAATGTCATCTTCGGACCACAAATTGCCAAGACTTTTGCACAGTGCCGCCATTCTTCTTTCTTCATCATACTCATTATCCATTTCGTTTTCTCTTGTACAGGACAATAAAGAGAATAACGATCCACAGCTGCTATCCGAGAAAATTATAGTAAGATCACCCTGAGGAGGAGGATTTGTGATGCTGGCCCTGGAGAACACTGACTCTTTGGCGTAGCAATAGGTAGCTTGAAGGGAGCTCTTACAATGGTATAGGGTTGTTAGATTGAAGCACCAAGTGAGGTGGTCACGAAGCGGAAGTGACGGAAACCTGAAAAAATAGAAGCGGTAAAAAGGAAACGCCAGATGGGAGGAATGTCGATTTGGGTATTAGGGTTTTGTGGGTTTTCTTCGATTTGGGATAAAAAAAAAGAATGGTGGAGAGGAGAAACGCCAGATGGGTGGAAGAGGTTGTTATGGGGGATTAAGAATGTGGGGGGATTTCAGGTTTAATGGTGGAGAGGTAGCCATTTCTACACCGGCGGTAGAGGAAGCTACACAAGCGGTAGAGAGGAACTCCGATGGCTAGAGGATTTTACATCTTTCACTAGCAAGAATTTTTGCAGCGCCACAATACGGCGTATCACTTCTCCAACATGTCGTACAAGAGTATTTGCACGAGATCACTGCCAGGATGGTTCTAATGAGTTCAAACAAATTGTTCAGTCACTTGGATGATCTTCAGGCGCTATGAACTGCCATCCACCTTTCGTTGGAAGAAGCATCGCCCGCGCCACCAACTCGAGCTCAATACTCTCTCTCACTCTCTCATCGTTCAACCCTAGTCATTGTGGCGCTCGCAATTTTCCGACCCATACGGAGACGGTCCATGGTCCTAGGCCTTTGCGGCCACTTGGATATATCCAAGTGTATCGGCAGCACGGACCAGGTGCATAGCCTCGTGGTCTTCATGGATCACAAGCCGCCATAGTCTACGTTACCCAACATCTTGCACAGACCCTTTTTTATGTGATTTCACGTAAATAATTATAAAGTATCCCGAAAATAGCAGAACAGAGTATACCAAAAGGAGCACAATTTATGGCACAAGGGTTAGAATGGGCCATAGCAATACTATGAACATACATTTCAAACCGAAGGGAAGCAGTAACAGTTACTATGAACATACACTCATCAACCGTCTTTGGATGCGTTAAATTCGTGTATTTAATCGACATACTCGGGGACCTAAGAAAGTTACCGAAGAGTCAGGTAATAAACCCTCATCGCCTGACCATGATAATCGTGAACCTCACTGCATCCTGCTCAGACCAAAAGGGGGTCACTTATACAACACTAGGCCTCAAGCACTCAAGTCAGGACCCCAAGTTAGGACCCCCGACATGATAACCTCAAACATAGTTCACCCAATTAACTCCACCGCACCCTAGCATGGCTTGAGAACAGAACAAAAGCTATTTATCAGTAAGCTCATCGCATCTAAATGCAAGCCACAGACCCCCACCACCTTAGCTCTAGAGTGTATGAAATGCAAATGTAAAATTGTGCTGTGGTTAAGGTTTCAAGCCATGCAAACAAGCAAGAAATAGAGGGCTAACTAATGATGTGTGTGGAAAGAAACAGCAGGGAAGCCCATAATAGCAAACAACTGCTTATGCAAATGCAAAAGCAAAATGCAAGTCTGCAATGCCAAAAGATCGTCTTCAAATGGCGGTATTAGAACCAGGCGAGGCAACTTCCAGCTTACAGACATGCACAAGAAAACTGTGAACTCACTGAATGGAACACAATATATTAGAACAATCCATCATCCATCACATATGAAGAAACAAAACATATGCAGCACAGGGCAATGTCATTGAGGATTGGCAGATCACCCCAAAAATGAAACTTCAACAGAAAATACAGAACTTAGAATTTTCTCCTAAAACTAAATTTCACATCTCTTCGACCATGGTAGGCAATCGAAAATTGTTTCTGATCATTTCTCAATCACCCTTTCTCCTAAAAGAGCAACCCTCGGTGAGTCTGGCGCGCCCTCCGGTTGGTTGGCACAAAACTGTCTGGCAGTTACCGCAAACCACCACAGTTTGAGAGTGGCTAAAAACAGTTGTTCTGCATTTCAACAAACCGTGACAAAAGATTAACATCGGATTGCAACAAAAAGAAATGAGCTTCAAATATCAGAATTACAATCAATGATACTCACATGTTGAAGCATCCTTGGCACTTCACATCCTACAACCCAGAAATAAATCAATTAATTAGACAAACTACTCCACAATTCCAAAAATATCGGAAAGTTAACACAGAGGGGGACTACGGATAATCAGATCGCCAACGCCTACAATTCTTGAATATAAGAACTTCCATATCGGCAGCACAATCGCTCTTTGAATTGTCGAATAACAAATCACAACAACCACGATTAACTAGTAATACATCGAGGCACATACCATGAAGAAGGAATTGGGCGACTGCACGAGACGCTTGAGCTTATGCTTCCTCTTCTCAAGCTCCGCTGGCGGGTTCAGCAAATCGATATCGTTCTGGAGCACCTATTTCACACGGCCGAAACGGAAAGAAACCAAAAGTCAGCACGACCTCCGACATCGAGATCAAGCTCAACACGCGAGTAAAAGCTCGCAGCTCCGTCTCAAGGCCACAGCCGTAAGACAGCACTCGATTTCCACTTACGCCCGCTCATCGACCAAACACAAACGGAAGACCACAGAACACGAGACCCTACTAGCTTCAACGCACGACCTAAAGAAATCCGAAACACATGCAACGCGACTATAACCAAAACACGAGACGACATCGAAGGCGGAAGAAGCGCAGGTTGAAGAGAAGAGTCGGAGCTTTACCATCTTGAAGGGAGTTCGGAGGCGGCGGAGGAGGATGAACCCGCAGGAGCAGACGGCAAAACCCTAGCAGTGCTTGCGCGGCGGAGCAGAAAGAGGGAGAGAGGTAGACCGCGAGGCGTGGTTATATAGAGAGACGGGCGCGCGTTCTGAGCCGTTGGATTGATGGAGCGTATGATCGGGGCTCGATTAAGATCTTTCACGAGACCGCCTTTCGACTTGCCCGGGTGGTCGAGTCCCTGGAAGGCTCTATGGGCCGGATTTTGGTCCGGGCCTCACTGAACATGGGCCGACTTTGGTGAGCCCGAGAAGCCAGGCTCGATGGGCTCAATTTTGGAGCAAAGCCTCGGGAACTTTCTTGGCCCACAGGATCAGCCGAAGGCTTCGCGATGTAATTGAGCATGCACGACAGAAAATTTTCTTACTCTCTTCAATCCTCGATGCTCAGTTATTGTTATTGCCTATGCAGAGTTAGTGATCAGTATAAGTAAATTAGAAACATCAACTCATTCATCATCATTAGTAAATTCTAATTAAGATCGAATACAAATTATTGATCCAAACGTCCATGAAATACATACGTTTATTTGAGTGTGATGTGTAGTTTTCGTGTATCCAGATATCTCTTTATATTTCAATCATTTGTGCCATTATTTTAGATTATTCCTAATTTTTTATGGTGAAAGAATAAAAATGTTTTTGGTTCTTGCCTGACTTGCTTGAGTTGAAAAAATTTCACCCTATATTTTTTTCTCAAATTTTGAAATTTTTGGTATTGACAGATGCTATTAGTTTCTTTTCCTTCATTTATTTATTTTTAAATTTGTTTATGTATGTGCTTTAAACCTTCAACCCTCCATCCGTCCATACATTGCTAAAAATTTAAATTTGGATAGCGCATTTGGAAAATAGACAACCTAAAGTCTTTTACGTTTGTATCTATTTTTCCCTTGACAAAGACATTTTTTTTCTCAAAATTTAGTATCCCTGTTTTTAGTTTCTCCACGAAGCATAATTTACACAATGGGGTCATGCCACTTATAATAAATAATTTTCCTTACCTAAACGTGCCTAAAAAAGTTATTGCTACTTTTTCATTAAGAGAATCAAAATAAATGCAAAGACATAAGGATTTCTCTAGTCTAATTTATTTCAAGTTAAATCACCGTGAAATTCCTTACATATTTAGTGTTTCACGAGTCATTTTTTCTACTTTCGAAATAAACTTTACAATAACTATATAAATCAATGTGTAAACATCAACCAGTCGCGCGGATGATGTAAGTTAAATTGTAGCGTTCCCTTTTCATCTACAAAATAAGAAGTCGAAGAAACAAACATGTGGATAATTTTATATTTTTTTCATCGTTACTCATTAGAGGAAAACCAAAACCCTTCGAAAAATTGCTGTCAGCAAGCGAAGCACAATGTAGCAATCTTCTATGGTAAAAATCGACAAAAAAAATTAAAAATCTTCTATGGTAAAAATTACGGATAGGCACGGGCGAATAGGGATCGCATTCCCTATGGCCACCTTGAGAGGTGGAGCTCTTTCGACCATCTCCCCGCATCCCATGAGGGAAAAAAAATTCATTAAATTTTCTTAAATTTGTACACGACAAATAATTAGTATATTCTACTCTAAAAAGATATATATACACACATTTTATAATGATTAATAGATAAGTGTATTGAAAATCTTAAAACTTAACAAAAAAATACAATTTAGTCATAAAACTTATTATAAAGTTATAATGAAGTGCTAAATTTTTTTAAAAATATAATCAAATTCTAAAACTTGACAAATTGATCAAATCAAGTCAAAAATTTTAGTACTCAATTATATTTTCGAGATAAATTTTAAGACTTGATTGCACTTGATTTGATTGCGTTTCGATGATGAGTTTCTGATACCATAATGGAACTAGACCTACAACCAAGGAAGGAAGAGACAATTTTCTGCAGGTATGCCTCCCACAATGGACGAACAACTCCCGTTCAAGCCCTTCAGGGACGGCCTTTTAGCAGAAAACCACTCTGCCCTTTAGTTCAGGGCCTAGGGACACCATGAGAACCAGGATGGAGACGCTTCTAATCTACCCGAGCTGCATTTCCTAGAGGATTCTACCAGGCTGGAGAAGAAGAGGAGTTTAGAAAGCCATAGAGAGGTTTTTACAAAAACACTAACTTTACTTCAGGGGACTCTGCCCAACACATTACACCCTCCTTGCCTTATATAGACAATAAGAGGTCACAAGCGAACAAGGACCAAGCTCCCGGGTCCGAAACAAACAGAGGCACCGAAACTTCGGGAGGGAATTATTCGCACAATATGAACGATAAGAACCGTATCGTGAATGCGACTTTCCCTAGCCTAGTGCTACAAAGTAAAAAAAGTGAACGAGATACTATGCTACGGTGAATGCACGGACAGCGGCTTTTCAGCGGTCCCGTCCGTCACGAGCATTGTAGTCATAGTCCGAGTCATCCGAGCTATTTGTTGCTGTTAGAAGATGTGCTTCGTACTTCTGTTCAAGAGCTTCAAGGTCTTCTGGTGAGAGTATTTGTTTTAGATGATGTGATGAGGATGCTTCCTCATGAGCCCAGTGGGATGCTTCTTCTTGAGCCCAGTTTGTATTGTCATCTTCTGTGGTGTTAGCAGGAATGCTTGGCTGAGGCCAATGGGATGGCTGTGAATAGTAAGAAGTGTCTATTTGAGATAAGGACAATGGTTCTTGGTCGTAGGGATCTTGGGAAAGAGGACCTCCCCAACGTGCATAGGGGTCCTGGGTAGGTTGGACAATGTCTTGTGCGCTTGTCATTTCATTATCTTGAGATGATTCAGCTTGTCTAAATTGCCTGAGTGCTTCCTTAGCTTCTGGAGCTAGGTCATAATGATCCCATGCAGTGGGTACATTATAATTCCTTACACCTTCAGGAATGGTTTTGTTTTCTTGGCACAGGATTCTCTAGAGTTCTCGATATTGGAGTTGGCAAGATACGACAGATCTTGGATAGGATTTGTGAATTCGAGCTTCTCTGCTATCCAAATGTGGTTTTTAGGATGTGGTTCCTATCTCTAGAGGAACATCGATGATGTTGCCATTATTTCGGCAAAAATGCCATGGACGTCGGAAGAACAGAATGGTGTGGACTTCAGGATTTGGTGTTGTGGTTCTTAGTTCTTTTTCCAAAAGATGTTTCCAGTGAGTAGGAGGATAGAACCAATTGAGAAAGTCTAGAAGGTTTTGATCACTTTCTCTCTCAATATTTCTTCCGAGTAAGAATATCCTGGTGAGGTTGGCAACAAATCTTCTGGTTGGGATTTCAATGGCTATTAAGTACTTATTGGTTAAGTACCATAATAGCGTCTTGAGCTGATCAGGGAAATCATCTTCTTTCCAGATAAGATGATGTATGAATGGATAATCCGGATTTAATCCACAAGGATAAAGAATCGAACCTGCATTGAATCTGAACAGATCTGTGTGGCATTGCCACATGAGGTTTTGTAGATTTTCAATGAGATTGTCATTCTGGATTTGTTCAATAATCTCCTGGGGATATTTCTAGCTTGGCAAATCTTTGATCTTCTCAATTTTGTATTTTACTCCATGATTGAGCATGTGAAAAGCAAGTCTTTTGATGTACATGTTGATTTCGGCTGGTGCCTTTGGTCTTGACAAGAAATCAGCAAGAACATTCTTTTTTCCTGGAATGTGTTTGGTTACCATTCAGCCCATCGAAGCAGTTGGGAGTTTGGAATCTGCTTCTGTTTAAACTTGGTCATCTGAGGAAAAGATGCCATGCCTAATTCTACCAGGAAATGATGGCCGATGAGATGGAATTCAAACTTCTTGATTCCATTTTTTACTGCTAAGATTTCTTTGAAAGTGGAATGGTAATGCATTTCGGATTGAGAAAACTTTCCACTTTTGTGAGCACAAATGTGTCTCTTACCATCAATTTCTTCAAGTAAAATGGCTGCCCAAAGTATTCATCACCGGCGCGCCTGAGAATTCTTTTACCCGTTGATGGTATATTCGGTGGTAGGAGATTCCGCATAATCTCCTTAAGCTCAAGAATCGCTTTTTTGTCTGAATTTTTCCCCAAGGTGGGGGATTCTTCTTTAGCATGGATTGCAAAGGAATCAGGAGCTTTGCAAGATTTGGGACAAAATCCCTGAGATAATTAATTATCCCAAGGAATTGCTGAACTTCCTTCTTTGTGAAATTTTCTTCAGGAAACTTTAGCAGTTCTTGAGCAATATGCGGCCCTAGATAGTATGTACCATTGTTGAGGTGCATTCCAAGAAATTCGATTTATGTTTGGGCAATATTCATCTTTCGCTGAGAGAGCATGATGCCATGCTTTTTGACAATTTCTGCGAATTGTTCAAGGAGTTGGCAGTGTGTCTGCTCATCAGGGCTGTAGAGCAGGATATCATCAATATATACTGCAGCACTTGAAAGGATTGGTTGGAAGATACGACACATGGCCTTTTGGAAAAGGGATTGTGCTACTTTTAGGCCAAAAGGAAGGACTTTCCACCGGAAATGCCTTGGTTTGGAATACTGAGTAATCGTTTTGGATCTGTCTTCAGGATGGATGGATGCCAAAATCCGGCTTTGAGGTCGAATTTGGAATAGATATGGGCCTTTGTTAATCCAGTAAAGAGAGAAACTCTGGATGGTAAAGGGAATTTGTCATCTTGAAGGAAAAGGTTGAGGGGTTGATAGTTGATTACCAGTCTCATTTTTCTCTGTTCTGCTCAGCGCGCTTATTGACATGAAAGGCTTCACAAGCCCATTGAGAGTCGGAGATTTCAATAAGGCCTTGTTGCAATAGCTCTAAGCATTCCCTTTGAGCTAAAGCCAAATGTCCTGGCTTCATTCCCATGTGACTCGCCTTAGTTGGATTTATATCTTTATTTTTCTTGAAAGGAAGGCGAACAAAGAATTTTGGGTTTTCCCATAAAGGATGGGAACACTTTTGGGCAAATTCTGCATGGGATTTTGAACATGATTCTAACAGTTTTTGCATAATTGGACCTAATAGGCTCATCTGAATGGAAAAGAGTCTCTGAATATTGACGAACTCAGAGAATTGGTCCTTATACCTAAGACCTTTTCTAGGAATGATACTAAGCTGTGAGATCTGAGTCATGACGTCCCAACCAATGATTAGGTCTTTGTTGTGAAGATTGGATCCAAAGATTTTTGTGGTTATTGAGCATTGAGGGAAAAACTGAACAGTCACAGGAGTAGTTCTCACATTTGTGGAGAAAGTATCTCCTGAGGCAGAGTTGAAATATCGGACATAAGGAGTCCAATACTCTTCAGGAAGAACTTTGGTATCCAAGATTGAACAACTTGCTCCAGTATCAATGAGAGCAATGACAGTAATTGGCTTAGCAAACTTTGAGGTGAGGATTTTTACAGGAAAGTGGGGACAATGGGTTTGGCTTGAAAATATGTCAAGGCTTTGTTTTGCAGATGTGGGTGATATGTGAAAAATGTCTTCAGATTCTGAATCTGAATCAGTTTCACTGGAATTGTTGTAACATGGAATGATACAAAGAGTTTGTTCAGATTGTTTTTCATCAGCAGAGAATAATGATTCAACATCATCATTTTCAAGAGAGATACCTGTTTCATTTTCAATCTGGTGTATCAAATGATGTTGGCATTTTCTAGCTTGGGGACAGTTTTTGGCAAAATGTCCTTTCTGGTTGCAGATGTAGCAACGATTCGACTTTTTATGGCCCGAGCGATCATTTCTTTTTCGTAGGTATCGCCATTTCTTCTTTCTTCGGAAGTTCTTGTGGCCATGTTTGGACTTGTTCATCGAGAACTTCTTGAAGTGTTTCTTCTTTCTAGAATAATTTCCACAAGTACCATCACAATCTTGTTTAGAACATTTGATCTTCAGCTTGTGGCGAGAGCAGGCTGTCTCGAGGCTCGGATCACTGTTGATATAGGATTTAACCATCTGGCGCTTTAGGCATATTTCTTCAAGGCATAGATGGATTTCTTGTTGTATTTCTCCCAGAGACATATCCTGAACTCTCTTTTGTCTCCCAAAAAATGATCTTTCGACCATTTGGGATAGTTCTTTGGGGATGAAAGTCAGGAAAATATGCTTCAGATTGGAATCCGCTCCAATTTGGTAAAAGAGCTGGAGCATTATCCGATAATGCTTATAAAGATGTTTCTTTTGGAGGGAACAACATTTTCCTTCGAAAAACTCTCTTCTTTTCATCTCTATGAGGTCGGTGGGTTTTCCCACAAAGAAGTGGTATAGGATAGTAATGGCCTGGCTAAAGTTTGGTGGCATCAGAAAATGAATCTGGTCTTGTTCTGATATTGATTTCCACCAAAGTTTAAGGCTTCCTGTGAACCTAGTAACAAAGTTGTAAAGGACATCATTCATATCATGGTTGGTGAGGGACTGAGTGTTTAACCACGTATGAAATTCCTCAAGTCTTTCTGGCCATTTTTGGTAAGGAATATCATCGATGGTAAAAAACTACTTTGATGCCATGGACACATGATTTCTAGGGTTGTCCCTAACAATCTCTGGGTCAGAGTAAATTGACTCCATTTCCTGATATGGAGGATCAGCCATGAATATAGAAGAGGTTACTAGTATAATAGGAAGGGAATCAGGCTCAGTAACTGAAAAGGATGAAGAGGATGAGGATGATACTGAATCTGATTCAGTATCAGAAGTGGTAGGATCAGTTTGTTCTGCTAGAAATAGAGCTTGATCAGTCTTGTGGACAGGATCAGGATGTTCTTGGACACTCAAATCCTTTAGAAAGGATTCTAATGGATTTGCCAGCATCATCTGATCTGGTTTTTCTCTTATGACAACCGAACATGATTCTACATGAATTTTCTCTTTTCCTCTTTCCTTTTGGATTCGACTCAACTCTTTGATGCGTTCTCGTATATCTAGTTCCTTCTTGGAAGGATCTTGTGGAATGGCAGCAAAGATAGACGTTTGGGGTGGCGGAGGTAAGTATCCAGTTCTTACCGGAGTTGCAAATGAATCAAAAGGCCTGAATTTTCCTTCTTCAAGGAGTTGGATTTGTCTTTTGAGTTTTTCCATCTCTGGTTCTGGGCTCTCTAGATAATGGTAGCTTAGGCGTTGCCCTGATTCCAAGGCATTTAGCCTTTTCTGGAATTCAGAAACCATTTTTTTGGTAGTCTCATCATACCTTCGGAGATCTTGCTGCACAATTTCAATCTTGGACTCAATTGCTTTAAAAGCATTGTTTTGTGCAAGCAGAGTCTCTGATTGCCAATTTAAAACAGCTTCAGCAGCAGAAGTATTTTTCTGTCTCCCATGTTCATCCACATCAGTGGGGTTGGATACTTTAGGAACATGGCGGTATCTGCCTTGTGGATTAATGAATTCCTCTGGGGCAGGAAACGAGAGTTTAGAACCTTCTTTGACAAGAGGGGGAAAGTCAGAATCTTGAAACATGGCAATGGAGGAGATAGGTGGTGTTTCTGCTGGAGCTTCAAGTGGGTTGGAGTGCTTCTTCGCCCACTTTAGGATTGGTTTATAGAATGGAGAGAGAGCTTGTTTTTTCTGAGGTGGTGATGGTGGAGGTGATCTTGGTGGATCTGGTCGAATTTGGGGTGGATTATCCTTGGGTGGTGGAGGTGGTGCATAGGATACCATGAATTGGTATTTATCGCATTCACCAAGAGTATCAACTGAGGGGTCTCCGTCCAAGTATCTTTGATATACCTTATCCTTTGGCCTTTTCCGTCTAGGTAGAGGTTTATCATATGGATTTACCTTATCAGGAGAATTCATACAATAGGAACATTGGCAAAAAGGATCCCAAAAACAATGACCATATTTGTCTTTATAGTAATGGACAGGATGCCCATTACCATTAAAGTGTCGAGCAAGCTTTTTTGGATCTGGCTCGGAAATTGATTCAGGAACACATGGTTCGATCATGAAGGGGTTTGGAAGATAGAAGGACTTTCTTCCTTTTCTTTGCCAAATTTGATGGAAACAGTTCCATCTTTTTTCCGGACGAACTCAGAGTCCGTAGACTGGAAGGGCTTGTTGTGCTGATGTAGCTTTTCGTAGTTGGTAATCCAAGTCTCTGGAAGGAGCTTAGCCAACGTGTCCTTCGGGATCTGCCGAGGAACATGGATGCATAATGCCTGATCATTCTGCATGGAGATAAACAAAGCATCTTCATTACCGTTGTTGAAGTTTAGATCAAGAGCATGGTTCTATACTCGATAAACCATCTGGTAATGCAGGGTTGCAGCTATAGAGTCAGCAGTTTTGGGAGCTCCAGTGAGCTGAACTTGAACTTTTAGGAAAGAGAGTAGCTGGGGATCCGATAGAGCGATGTTGAAATTGGGATACAAGGTTACAAAGACTGTTCCGACATTCAGAGTGGTCTGAACAGTACCGATGCAAACATGCTGGTATTGCAAAAACCTAGTATCCAACAACGCAATTCTTGCCACAACGGGCAAACCTTTTCGGCCATGAAAGGTGAGAGCAAGACGAACAGTACCATAATGGACATGAGTGTATCTCTGTTGAGCCCATTGTTTGGGAAATTCTGGAGGGATCTGGAGAGTAACAAAGTACTCTTTTTCAGTAGAAGGAATGGCGTGCTGGTCGAATTTGGAGGACTGGACGTACTCCTTTACTTGCTTTGGAGTTTGGTGAATAAGTTGGCGGATGGAGCGGATGGGGGAAAATGATGAGTTGGGTTTAGCAAAAGCGGAGTAAGGGTTCATAATGGGAAGCTGGGTTTCAGAGATTTTGGTTTCATCACTAAGAGAGACTTCATAAAGATAATATATCTTAAAGGCATTTGAAACACGAAACTCTGGAGGTGTTGAAGATGATGTGGAGGGGGCAAGAGTGACGGGTGCTTCGAGGATTTCAGGTTCTGTAGACATGATGTGAAGAGATCTTCTCAGCACTAGATTCACCGACTAGGCACATGGAACGGATAATATTACAAACGAAACCATGGCTCTGATGAAAGTTTTAAAATTCAATTATATTTTTGTAATAAATTTTAGGACTGTTAGGGTGCTTTTGGTAACGTTTTTGTTAAAAAATTATTATAGGGAACAGAAATAGAAAAAAAATATTTCTGTTTCGGGAACAATTTTTAAACGGAAGAACGCGTTTGGTAAAACTTGTTAGGAATAAAAAGAACAGAAATATGTTTGGTAAATTTGTGTTATTTTTTTGTTTTTTGTTTTAATTTTTTAATATTTTTATTTTTCTTTTTTTCTTCCTTTTGACCGATCGCCGACCTCGACCATGGCCGGTGAGCCTCGCCGTGGCTGGGTAAGGCTCTACCCTATGAAGCACGGACACGTTGTCCGTGCTTCCGTGTCGTGTCCGACACGTGTCGGAGCGTGTCGGATACGTCGACACGCTCGGACACGGCCGGACACGCGGTCAACGCGTGTCCGATTTTCCGACACGCAGTCAACTTTTATCGACACGTGTGTCGGCGCGTGTCCGGAAGACTGATGGAGGGTGGAGGCAAGGGAGGGCGAGGGAGCAGAGGCCGCGAGCGCCGGTGAGACGGAGCAGAGGCCGCGAGCGCCACGAACGGACCACCGCGACGGCGAGAGACGGCTAGAGAAAGAGCCGAACAGAGAGAAAGAAGAGAGAAGGTAAACTCCCACCGGCGAGACGAAGCCACGAACGGACCACCGCGACGGCGAGAGACGGCCAGAGAGAGCGGTGAGGGCTGCCGCTGTTGCGATGGATCGGCAACGAGAGGAAGAGGAGAGGAGGAAGGCGGTCGTCCGGCGAGCGGCAAGGAGGATAGGAAAAGGAGGGCTCGGCGGCTCGCTAGGTTTTTCATAAAGAAAGAAATAAAAAATAAGAAAGGAGGTGAACGATGGCGTGAGAGGGGGGTGAAGTGACAGCTCACCTGTCACTATCAAGTGGGGGAGGGAAAAAGTTAAAATAAACGTGGGTGGAGGGAAAAGTATGAACGAAAGAAGGGGGTGAATTTCGGGGATTTTTTTTTAATCGGAAAATTAAATAAATGAAATTAAATAAATGATTTCGAAAAATAAAAATATTAAATTTTGAATAATGATAAATTTTGATTATTGTAGAAAATCATGAATTTATTTAAATAGATTGATTCTAATTTCTTATTAATTATTAGTTTCATCGATAATTTTTGTTAAAATTTAAAAAATGTTTCGCATTAATTATAAATATATCTTTCGAATTTCAAATGAATTGATTTGTTAATATTATTAGTGTAAATTTATTATAGGCTCTTTTTTAAAATAATTATTTATTTATGAATTTGAATCAAATTAATTAAAAATAAAAATATTTATTTAATATACAACGTGTCGCAACGTGTCGGAATTCTCTTTTTTTTAGAAATGACGTGTCGACGTGTCGTGTCGTGTCGGACACTCGTGTCGTGTCCCGTGTCGGTGCTACATAGGCTCTACCTCGCCTTGGCTGGGCGAGCTCGGGCAGCCTAGATCCGGCGAGGCCGAGCTCGCCCAGCCCACCGGCGACGCCGGGCTTGCCTTGGGCGGGCGAGCTCGGGCTCGCCAGATTCGGCGAGGTTGAGCTTGCCCGGCCCGCCAACGGTGAGGCTCGGCCTCTGGATCGGAAAGGTTGCTCGCCCTATTTCTGTTCCAAATTTGTTCCTAAAAACAAAATATAGATTTTGAACAAAAACCTAAACAAACGTGTGTCTGTTCTTTTTTTTTCCTTGGAACAAAAAAACATGAATTGTGTCCGTAAATAAAAAAAAAAATGAACACAAACATTCACGCCCTTAATGTATTTAAAATTCATAATCTCACACGGGCGGCCTTTCGCATGCTCATCATCCCTGCTGAAAGAGAAAACCCCATCAACGAAGCTAAGTCCTCCGTACAGCGTGTCGTTTAGCGAACCGCGAACGGTCACTTCCCCCCTTTTTCTCTTCCCTGTCCTCTGCATTTCGCGAACTGAGCATTCGTCGCCCGTCAGTCGTCACCATCACTTCATCCCAACACTGAACCGCCGCAGCACCACCAGCAGCCCAGCCGCGCACGGCGGTGCGAGAGCAGGCAACGATGGAGCACCCCATCATCCCGGCGACCCCTCCTTCCCTCGATCGGCACGGCGAAGCTCTCCCGTCCCAGAGGACGAGGAACGACGTCTGCTTCAACTGCAACAAGCAGGGCCACTGGAGGAAGGACTGCCCCGACCAGCCGCCCGCCGCCGCCGCGGCGTCCCCTCTTCCTTCCCTCGATCGGCGAAATGGGGCTCCGTCTCAGGGGATGAGGAACGACACCTGCTTCTCCTGTAAGAAACAGGGCCACTGGACGAAAGACTGCCCCGACAAGTCCCCGTCCAAGTCGTCGTCGCCGCCGCCGCCGTCCGCCGACGTGCCGGTGCTCCAGTGCCGGTGCGGTGCCGGCGCATGCGTCGTCCTCACCTCCCATACCCAGCAGAACCCGGATAGGAAGTTCTACAAGTGCCCCGGGACAGCCCCTGTTAGTCCAATCTCGCCTCTCAAGACGAAATTCCTACCCTTTTCCATTTGTCCTGCATTTCTTCCAAAGTCCGTTCTTTTTTGTTTCGACATATCTTCGAGTTTCTGCATCTTTCTTTCTCTAGTTCTTTCTGGCGAAAAGCCATCTCCTTTTCTTCTTGGGTATTCCTGTTTTCCTGCACCTCGTTCTGATTTCCTCTCATTTTGGTTACTTTCTTTTGTTGGTGAGTTTGTTTGTAGAATGGGGTTGGTGGGTGTGGTTTCTTTGCGTGGTGCGACAAGTACAGCGCTCCGATGTGTACCTGTGGTGCTGGGAGATGCAGGATCAGCTTTTTTGAGGATCCTCCGCATCAGGGTAGAAAATATTTTTCTTGCCGTATTAAAAAGGTTCGATATCTTCCCTTTTTGACACGCTTCATCTTCTTCGAGTGCCCACATGGTTTGCCCCGAACATGGTTGTTATCTTTGTGTTGGCTGTGAAGTTACTGAAGTGGTGGGATATGGAGTTAGAGGATCATTCGTTCCTGTCGGAAGCCTTTGATGAGTTTGGCTTGGGATTGGAGGCGCAGTCCGTTGCATGTTCGTTTTTCTCTCTTTTGGGCGTAAATGAGGGAGAACTTAAGTTTTGCGATCATTGAGGTTGTTTCGGGGAAAAATCATTTGGAATTTATTTTTCTAAATCTATGTCACATAAAAAAATTGCACAATGAAAATTATTGTCAGTATCCAACAATTGGGAGTTATTAGCGTTCATGGTTGCAAGTTTTCCTGCTGATAGTTGTGGTAGATCCTTCAGGATTGTGGCTTGTCTTGCTCAGTCGAAGTGAATATGTAGTCTATTGGTACTGTTTAAGTTCATATTTGTCCCGAAATGGAAAGAGTATATAGGGAAGACATAAGTCCCCTCATGCCCTTGCATCAATACCGAATTGCAAATCACGTCCCAGTTCCCCTTTACCTTGCCCAACCCACACGTAACTAACCAACTTCTTGATTTGAAGTCCTTTGCTTCTTGCCTTGGTTTCCAGTTAGAAGTTGTTGACAGTCCTGCTGGCTTTGTGGCCTTAGAACTATCATAGCTCACCCATGCCGCCTCTGGTGTTGCTCTCGCAGAAGTAGTTTTTAGGACCTGTAGTTTTTTAAATTCTCTCCTTCACACCGAAAAGTGGCTAAATGAATAAGTGGTGGAGTATGCTGAATCCTGTCGTACTTTGATAAACAGTTATTTTCAGATTGTTCCCATTTCTCATTGGCTAGTACCAACAAGTTGCTAACCAAAAATTTGGGATTGCAGCTGGGGGCTCCTTGCTGGAGCTGATAGCTCTTGTAGCTGAAGTTTTTTCTGCTTGTAGTTTGAGGCGGCAATTATGTATATGAAGCCCAATCCAAAGCTGCAGTTTTGGTGGTTCTTTGGTCCATTGTGACTTTTTCATTGATTGTGTGTAAAACATTGAAGCTTTGTTGTCCCTAACATTGTCATTGAATTTCTAAGTTGATTTGGGCAGAATTTTGACGTAAAAGAATTCATAGTTGCATCTAATTCATAATGTCCAACTTCCAACACATCCTCTAGTAGGCCTGGCGAAATGCAGTTAAGGCGAGTGGCAATGGGAAATCCTGTCTTATAAATTTTTCCTTACTCTTACCTGTTAAGATTTATGAATTGCTAGAAGTGTAGCAAATCTTCCTAGTCTCTGCAGATTGCTTGGAAAGTGTCCCCTTTCATATTTTGCAAGTTTGCTAGGTGCCAATCTTGTTTCTTCCCTTGTGCTCATTGGTTCTAATCATCTGGTACTCACAAGATTGCACTTTTGGCTGTTGTTTATTTAACTTGTGTTGGCTTGAACACAGGGACACGGAGCTTGTGATTTCTTCCGATGGGCAGATTCTCCAGCAGAAAATGTGGCCTCCAAAGATGTTGCAACTTCTGTTGTTGCACCTCCGGAAGTCATGGAAATTGAGTCGACAATGGCAGATGATAGTGAAGATTACGAAGTAGATCCATTATCGATGATGGATAGTGGAGAGATTCAAGGAGTCATTTGCAGATTCTCTACACCAGAACGAGATGTGAGGGGTTTGGAGAGTGAGAGTTTAACTCCCGAGGGCGATTTGGATACTCAAGAGTTAACTATGGAGGGTGTGGATTTGGGGGAGTCTACACCAGAGCAAATGCAGCTTCTTTCCTGTCTAACATCTCCAGCTAGTCTCAGACAACAAGAATACTTGAGGCGGATAGCAGCTGCTGGTGACATGCTTGCTGGAAGTAGAGGTACCCTATGAGTCATCTTGAGGGTTTTTCCCCCACCGTGGGCACTTGGTTTTTTTTTGTCATTCACGAGTAGGTGACTGTTATTGTAATATTGTTGGAAGTCTTTAGAACATTTTCGATTTGGGTGGCAGATAATGTCATTATGCTGAGGGGCCCTATAGTTATAAGCTGGCGCAGGCGTCTTGTTTTCTCTCCTCGTGCAAGCTTAGCTCATCCATCTCCAACGCCTTCCTTATGTGGTAATTGCACTCTTTCTAGCATCCACCCCCTTCTTAATTAACCTCTATTTGGGTTGGCAAATCTTGGATTGTAATACATGTTGCGCTTCTTATGGACTAGGAATTTTTCCTTCTCTCGCTGTTGATCATATGGACATCAGCAACATTAGGCAAAGTCATTTACCTCAAGCTTCTATGGAATTTGAGATGGACAATCAAAACATCCAAGTTTCTGTCAGCAACAGCTTCTTGGCAGAGCATGTGTCTGGAACAAGAAGTGAAGTTTCCAGATTCCAAAATCATCCTGAATTGGTGTCAAACCATTGGAGCAGAGGGAAAGTGTCGGTGTTAAATCAGATGGCAAAGCTGGTTCAGAAAGATATCATTGATCTGCTCGAGAAGAATTCGCTTGATCACGCACGTCTGGAACAAGAGGTTAGAGATCGCCTCGACTGTCTGGATTTTCTCCCTATTGACAGTAGCCAATTCAAAGAGGAAGTGAAGGGGTTCCTGCTCTGTGCTTCCCGGCTTGCAGAAGCCGAACGTCCCACCAATGAAACTGCAATGCCCGACATCCTAGAGCACTTCAGTTGTGCAAAGAAGAGGTTTCATGATGTATCCGAGAAACATTCAGTGACATCGGGTGCATACGCTGCTTGTGATGGACGAAACAAATGTCTCCAAGAAGATTACCGTCGTGCGAAGGAGACAATGCTCAGGATCGAGGCAGAGTTGCATGGGTGTGAGGTGGAGCACACGGAGCTCCGGGGACGGCTTGCCCAGACAACTCAAGAGGTGGAAGAAGCCAAGAGCAGAATGGAGGAAGCTTCTCAGGAAGTTTTCTTGGCGATGCAACATAGGGAAAATGAGAGGTGTGCCGCAAGGGCTGCCTTGGATAAGGCAAGGCTCCAACTCCGCAGTAATCTTCGAAAAAGAGCATCCATGGTAACTAACCAACCTTAAGCTACTACGATCCGCATGTTCTGTGTTTAACGTACGCCTATGCCTATTACATCCCGCCTTCTGTTCCCTACATATGCATGTTAAAAATAGTTTTAACCGGTATGAGTGAACCCAGCATGACTGTCAGTTCTTTAAGCATGACATGTGAACAGACTCTGTCTCTGTTAAAACTGGAATAGCTTGTTAATTATATAACTCATCTCTCTCTACCTCTCTCTCTCTCTCTCTCTCTCTCCTCGAAGCAGCACACTCTGCCTCTGGGCTATTTCCAGAACCTGGTTTCTTTGATTAAAATGTCGCGAAGTTCACGATCGTATTCATATGATAATGAGTGGATATTAGGTTATGTGGGAAAGGGTAAATGGCGTGGCGTTCTTATTTGTGTGAATGGCTAAATATCTTGCTTAATTATGCAAATGAAGGAGAAGATGGGAAAACAATGGAAGTGATCAATTTGGTCGCGGGCTACGCAATTTAAGTCCATGGATCTCGTTTCGCTAATTTACTAGTTATTTATGTCATATTTGAAGTCTAACCAAGTTTCTCTGTCGGTTCGACGGATCTTGAAACCCAACAACCATAGAGGCGTGCACGCAATGCGTCTCGGGTTCTAGATCATCTGATCGCGTGCACGGGTTTTAGATCATCTGAACATCGCAATCCGTATATCAAACTCACGTCCACTTCAGTCCGCTCGACAAATCCCAATCAAAATTAACACCGTACTCCACGGTCCAGTATACGAAGAGAAGACCAATCCGAGGTCCAGGAATAGTTAACCTCCTAAAAAACTATCGTCGGTCTGTCTTTCCTAAAGACCATATGACGATAGAAAACCATAGACCCAACATCGCTGACGAACGAGGGAGCAGCAGTTTCGTGCCATCACAGGGATCCTATACTGTTTTCGGGGCGAGAATCTCGTCAGGTGCTGGGGAGACTGACGGTGTCGTGCATGGCATGTGCAGCGCGGGAAATGGACAAAGCAGAAAACATTGGTGCTGTCCAAGCGTTGCTCTGACCAACAGGAAGCAAGCTTCCGATAGGAGCTTTCAACATTAGTCCAAACCGGTCCTAGTTTGAATACGTTTCGTATTTGAATGTATCGGTACCCGCAAACCCTATCTCACTAATTGGAGAGTTTTTCTTCCCTTGTCTCTGAATTTTACGACCCAGAGAACAGAGGTGCTGTTCAAGCATTGCTCTCTCACCTACAGGAAGTAAGTTTCCGACAAGAGCTTTCAATGATGGTTTGTACTTTGTAGTCTGTGCTTAGTCTGAATGTGTTCTTTATTTTAATATAATGATATATGTTCTATTTTTTCAATTGTAAAAAAACTTTTTCTTTTCTTGTTTAGGGATATTTTTGAATTTTACGTCTTACACGAAGTAGTTGTAGGATTGTATTATAGGATTCTATACTGTTTTTTGGGCGCGAGTCTCCTGAGTGTTGGATATTTCAATAATATTTTGAAATATTTACAATAATAGTTTCGATAAAAGTTATGACCACATTAAAGACCATCATTAGTTTTAATGGTCACATAACGATTTCTTACCGGTCATATAACGGCTTTTCAATCGTTTAGTAACATTTAATTTATTTCTCAAATAAATCCTTCATTATTTTACAATGGCTCTTTTAACAGCTCTATTTTTGCTATATATAAAATCTCATAAGACAATGTTAAAAAATACACTGAATGAAACAGAGAATATTTTTTCTTTAGAAAATATTTCCTTTCCTTTTCCTTGCTAGGTTATACACAACGTTGTTTCTGTTCCTTATAATATTTAGTGAAGAATATAGAAGAAGGTTTGTTGTATTTGGGAGGATAATCGTCAAAAGCCTATCGCATCGAGTTTCGCACTCCGAGGGTTGGAATTATCCTTAAGGACAGTGCTCACGCTTGCACGCCTCAGACAAATTTATTTATTCTCATCAGCTTTTTCCTACAATCTTAAGGATAAATCCCATGGAGCATCAAGTTGATGCCGTTGCTGATGCCTCAATCTCCACCAGTCTAGTTGCACTACCACCACTACCACATATGTCCTATGCCAAACCATTCCCCGACATATCGAAGATCAAATTTTTTAATGGCAATAATTTCATAAGGTGGCAAGAAAGGGTTTTCTCTATCCTAGATGTGCACGGCGTGGCTTTCACATTTACGGAGGCTGAACCAACTGATAACAAGCTTCGAGATCAATGGATACATGCTAATAAGGTATGTAGGCACACAATTATTAGTACTCTTTCTAATGAATTGTTTGATGTCTACTGTCCGTACAAGGAAGCGAAACAAATATGGGACTCCATGACTGCAAAGTACACTGCCGAAGATGTGGGCAGACAAAAATTTATAATCGGAAATTATTATCGATGGGAAATGTCCGATGATAAGGAGATCAAGACACAAATCAATGAATATCACAAGCTAGTGGAGGACTTGAAGGCAGAAAACATCAATTTACAAGAAGAATTTATTGCGGGCCTGCTGATTGAAAAGTTGCCTAAGTCTTGGAATAACTACAAGCAACAACTCAAGCACAAGGACAAGCAATTGTCACTAGCCGATCTGATCGTGCATATTATCATTGAGGATACAACTCGTAAGGAGATCAAAGCTGCCAAAGCTAAGGAAATTGCTACTGGGGCAAATATGGTGCAAGGCAAATTTCAACATCGCCAAAACAGGTATTATAACAAAAAACCTGATTACAAACCCAAGGTTGCTCAACCCACCTTCAAAAAGAAAGGCACTTGCTTTGTTTGTGGAAAACCAGGTCATCATGTGGCGCAATGCAGAAAGAGAATAATGGGAAATGACAATTTGGTTAAAGCAGATGACTCTAATGAGATAATTGTTGCGGTTATTTTCCAAGCCGACATTGTGGCCAATGTGAAAGAGTGGGTGGTAGACTCAGGTGCTACCAAGCATATTTGTGAAAACAAAAATGCCTTTTCCTCCTACACGCCAGTAGGGGAAGGAGAAGAAATTATTTATCTTGGTGATTCAAGAACAACTCAAGTTCTTGGGAAAGGAAAAGTTCTTCTCAAGCTCACATCTGGCAAGACTTTGGCCCTGAATGATGTATTGCATGTCCCTACCATAAGGGCAAACCTGGTCTCAGTAGCGCTTTTAGGAAAGGTTGGGGTGAAGGTGTCATTCGAATATGATAAGATTGTAATGACAAAAAATAACATCTTTGTGGGAAAGGGTTATTGTAATCAGGGATTTTTTGTTCTTAACATTTCCAATGTTATCAATGAAAATGCTGTTACTTTCGCTTACTTGGCTGAATCTGTTGATTTATGGCATGGTAGATTAGGTCATGTTAGTATTTCTTATATTAAGAAAATGCAAAAACAAGGTTTAATTTCTAGAATTAAAAACCCATCTTTAATAAATGTATAATATGTGTCGAAACAAAATTAACAAAAAAGCCTTGTATTTCTGTAAATAGAGAATCTGATTTGTTGAGTTTAATTCATACTGATCTAGGAGATTTAAAACAAACTATGACTAGAGGAGGTAAAAAATATTACGTGACCTTCATTGATGATTATTCTAGATTTACTAAAGTTTATTTGCTTAGGCATAAAGATGAAGCTTTTGATATGTTTCTTTTATATAAAGCTGAGGTAGAAAACCAATTGAATAAAATGATAAAAAGAATTAGATCGGATAGAGGTGGGGAATATGTATTACTTAACGAATTTTGTGAAAATGAATGAATAATTCATGAAACTTCGCCTCCTTATTCCCCCGAATCTAAAGGCATAGTTGAAAGGAAAAATAGGACTTTGAAAGAGATGATGAATTCTATGCTTGTTAGTTCTGATGCTCCAAATAATTTATGAGGTGAAGCTATTTTATCTGCATGTCACATCCAAAATAGAATACTTCATAAGAAAACAGGTAAAACACCCTATGAATTTTGGAAAGGTTATTCTCCTAATTTAAAATATTTGAAAGTGTGGGGGTGACTTGCTAACGTTATGCTTCCTAATTCTAAGAAAAGGAAAATAGGCTCTAAATCATCTGATTGCATGTTTATTAGTTATGCTGAACATAGTGCTGCATATAGATTTCTTGTATTAAAAAGTGACATGCTTGATAATAATACTATAGTTGAGACAAAAAATGCAGAATTTTTTGAGCATATTTTTCCATTAAGTGTTGATACTATTTCTCCTGCACCTCTTCATAAAAACGTTTTCGAAAATTCAAATGATGAATTGAGAAGGAGCAAAAGAATAAGGAAAGAAACTTCTTTTGGGAATGATTTTTATATTTATCTTATTGATAATGATCCTTTGACTTATTTTGAAGCAATATCTTCCTTAGAAAGCAATTTTTGGAAAGAAGCTATAAAAATCGAGATTGATTCTATCTTACAAAATCAAACTTGGAAATTAGTTGATTTACCACCCGGTGCAAAACCGATCAATTGTAAATGGATTTTTAAAAGAAAATATAATCATGATGGTCCTATTGATAAATATAAAGCAAGATTAGTTGCAAAAGGTTTTACTCAAAAACAAAATGTTGATTATTTTGACACTTTTGCTCCAGTTACAAGAATTTCATCAATTCGTGTTTTAATTGCTTTGGCTTCTATTTACAAACTTATTGTTCACCAAATGGATGTTAAGACAGTTTTTTTTAAATGGTGATTTGGAAGAGGAAATTTACATGGTGCAACCTGAGGGCTGTATTTTTCCTGGCCAAGAAAACAAAGTTTGTAAACCTGTTAAATCCTTATATGGCTTAAAGCAAGCACCAAAGCAATGGTTTGAGAAATTTGATAATGCTCTAGTTAATAATGATTTTTTCTCTATTGGAGTAGATAAATGTGTATACACAAAAACTGTTGATGGTGAATCTATAATTATTAGCTTATATGTTGATGACATGCTTATTTTTGGCACGTGTATTGATGTGGTGAATGAAACAAAATGTTTTTTGACTTCTAAATTCGATATGAAGGACATGGGGGAAGCTAATATTATTTTGGGTGTTAGAATCATAAAGAATGATAGTGGCCTAATGCTTACTCAAGCGCATTATGTGGAGAGGTTACTTAAAAAATATGATCACTTTGATGTCAAACCTGTGAATACTCTTTATGATTATAATATCCAATTAGTGAAAAATAAAGGAGATGGTGTGGCTCAGTTTAAGTATGCTCAAATTATTGGGAGTTTGATGCATTTGATGAATTATACTAGACCTGATATAGCTTATGTTGTATGTAGACTGAGTAAATATACACAAAATCCCAATGATGATCATTGGACTGCTTTGAGCAGATTAATAAAATATTTGAGAGGAACCATGAATTATGGTATTTTATATAGTGGATTTTCCGTTGTATTAGAAGGATACAATGATGCTAATTGGATTTCGGATTCAAATGAAACAAAATCCACTAGTGGATATGTTTTCACCCTTGGTGGAGGTGCTGTAACTTGGAAGTCGGCAAAACAAACAATATTTGCTAAATCCACCATAGAGTAAGAGTTTGTGGCTCTAGAATTAGCTGACAATGAGGCTGAGTGGTTAAGGAACCTCTTAGCGGATATTCCTTTGGGAATGAAACCGACACTTTTTGTGTCTGTGCACTATGATTGCCAAGTGGCAATAGCCATTTCAAAGAATAGAACTTTTAATGGTAAAAATAGACACATCCGATTAAGACGTGATGTAATAAAGCAGCTGCTTAAAGATGGAATTATATCCATCAATTTTGTAAAGTCATAAGTGAATTTGGCCGATCCTCTGACTAAACCTGTGGGAAGAAAATTAATTTACGACACATCGAGGGGAATGAGACTTAAGCCAATTGAGGAAAAACAACATTGATGGTAACCCAACCTATGTGATTGGCGATCCCATGAATTAGGTTCATATGGGTAATAACAAGTCACTTGTTGTTGTAGCGATGCACTATTAAAAATTATTGTCCATCCTAAGATGAGAATAGTGCAAAAATGCAAGAAAAAAAGAGGTTAAGTTAAGTTCTTAATGAAATTCCATAACCATTATTGGTAGTGTATTAAGCTGCATAATACACTTGATGGAATCACCTATATAAGTGTGGAGTGGGGCCGCTCCTATGGGAATTTTTGACGAAAATCTCTAAAGCACTTATGAATAAACCAAGCACGCGCATGGCCTATTAGCGTAAAACTTCGTTGAACAACAAAGTTTGTGGGAGTGCAATGTGATTGATGAAAATTATAATTCACAAAAGAAATTTTTAGTTAATAGAAGTTTCAAATTTCACCAATAATTTCATGAATTATATTTCATTTTTTCTAGGGCTGGTTTATAGCCTAACAAGCACCGGTTCCAATGCATTATACTCCAATAACCTAGCATCATATTAATTTTTTTTTTATTTGCAAAATCTTTTGAAATATGTGGGGGATTGTTGGATATTTCAATAATATTTTGAAATATTTACAATAATAGCTTCGATAAAATTTATGACCGTATTGAAGACCATCATTATTTTTAACGGTCATATAACGGTTTTTTAATGGTCATATAATGGCTTTTCAATCGTTTTGTAACGTTTAATTTATTTCTCAAATAAATCATTTATTATTTTACAACGGCTCTTTTAACGGCTCTATTTTGATTGTATATAAAATCTCATAAGACAATCTTAAAAAATACACTGAATGAAACAGAGAATATTTTTTCTTTAGAAAATCTTTCCTTTCATTTTCCTTGTTGGGTTATACATAACGTTATTTTTGTTCCTTTTAATATTCAGTGCGGAATATAGAAAAAGTGTCTGTTGTATCTTGAAAGGATAGCCGTCAGAAGCCTATCGCATCGAGTTTCGCACTCTGAAGAGCGAAATTATCCTTAAAAATAGTGTTCACGCTTGCATGCCTTAGACAAATTTATTTATTCTCGTCAGCCTTTTCCAACACGAGGGGCTGGCAAGACCGACGATTCCGTGCGTGTCGTGTGCAGCCGGAAACGGACAAAGGGCCCGTTTGGTTCGGCTTTTGGGGAATGTCTTTGGCCAAATGCAAATATCCTTAGGCTAAAGGGGTTTTCGGGAATGCTCGGGTGTTTGGCAAATTACGCATTGGAAAGTGGCTTGTGTGAAAATACCGTTTGGCAAAACTTATTGCAAATGGGCTTTTTGCTTTTAATTTTTCTTTTAAAAAAATGAAAATCAAATCCGGCCGGCGGTGCCGGATGGCTAGATCCGGCCGTCCGCGGCCGGATCGCGACGCCGTCGCCGCGACCCAGGCGCGGGAGGCGCAGAGGCGATCCGCCGTCCGGCGTCCGAATCGGCCTCGGACCCGGCTCTCCGCGGCTTGATTCGGCGGCTCGAGGTCGCGCCGCCCAGATCTGGCGGCCGAGGTCGCGCGGACCCGGGCGGCGCGACCTCGGGCGACGCCGTCGCGCTCGGAGGCGCGACCTCAAGCGCCCGAGGTCGTAGACGCCGGATCGGCGTCCGGCGGCTGGGAGCTCGCGGCGCCCGAGGTCGGACCTCGGGCGACGCCGCCCGGGTCTGCGCGACCTCGGGCGACCTCAGCGGCCGCCCGGGTCGCGCGGACCTCGGGCGGCGTCTCCGAGGTCGCGCGGACCGGCGGCGTCGCTTGGTTCCGAGCGAACCGACCGCGACGCCGCCCGGTCCGCGCGACCTCAGCGACGCCGCCCGAGGTCCGCGCGACCCCAGCGCCGCCGAGGTCCGCGCCGCCCGGGTCGCGCGCGCCACCCCCAGACGGTGGTCACCGGCGACGCGCGAAGAGCGAAAGATTATCCGGAGAAAAATAGTGTTCGGGAAGAAAACGCTTGCATGCCGGAAGACAAATTTATTTATTCTCGTCAGCCTTTTCCAACACGAGGGGCTGGCAAGACCGACGATTCCGTGCGTGTCGTGTGCAGCCAACCAAACGCCCCCAAAGCAGTGTTGCTCTCATTCATTCCACCGCAAGAACCTGACTCGATTCGTACTCTTCCAGATTCACAAATCTCAGAAGTGCACGATTTGACTGCGACGGATGCTTTGGGCGCCATGCCGGCCATCAACGATGGACGTGGACTTGTAGGTAGAGACCGGCCTGCATGACAACACGTGACTAGATTTTTTGCCGAAATCAGTATCTGCTGTGTTTTTGAGGATTTTGTTTTTCCAATTTTGGCCCCATCAACTCTCTTGACGCTGTATCTAGACAAGCCATCGCTCTACATTTTTCTTCGCACTGCCCCCGCGTTCTTGTTAACAGACAAATCTGAAACCATGAAAAGATTAAGATCTTTCTACGCAAACAAAATTCCACGCAAAATTCATGATCATATTCATATAATATGTGGAATAAAAATCACGTGAGAAAGATTAAAAGTGAGTTTTGGCTATTGCATGAAAGGCGATTCATAATTAAATAGATTAAGTGATAGTTCCTGACATCTCTACTACCTTGAAATAGCCATATCATCCCTCGTAATTTTTGCTGTTATTTAAGATCATTTCTTACCTCTTTTTTCCATCTTTTTTATCTTCTTGTTTTTGAGCTTACTAAATGACAAAACCATCCGTGTGCCCCACTTAAACTTTTTTTTCACCCTAGTCACTTCTTCCACACCCAATCTATTTCAATGTTTCCTTCATGTTGACCTTCTTCAAAACTTATTCTCCATTTTCCCCGAGCATGAGAGTTTAACAAATAGTTGTAATCCGAGCAAACATTAATAATACATCGGACTTCACGATTATGAATTTTTCGACTTTGATTTTTAGTACAACTTTAGAGGAATTTACTCAAATATTGACTATTGTGGTTAATGTATGCATATACAGAATCTAATCATTTATCATTTTGTTATTTTTTGTATTGCGTCACTATGAAGACAAAATTAAAGAGGACCCAAATTGCTTTAATGTGCGAATGAAGAAGAGCAATCAATTATGTCAACAAGTCAATTTGAAATTTAACCTAGTGATCTTCTAAGGCAAGAGGATCTTTTGAGTAGTTTGCATAAGCATCTTCTTGTTCAATGTTGTGTTGTCTTTATTGAAAGGTCAAAGAGAGGTAGGTATGTTCTTCTTGTTTGCAATAGGAGAGTAATTATCTCGATGGACATAATATTTCTATTGCACGTCAGAGAAGTTCGTGGCTATAAAAAGACAAATAAATTGGGGTCACTCAAAACATTGAATTCATCCCACAATCATGATCCTTCGAATGATATATCTGTCTATCATACTTATGGCCACTTTTTTGGAGTTGATGAAATAGATCTAAAGCCAGTATACCTCCTTGCCAAATTCTTTCTTCCTTGAGACAAATCCCAATGTTCAAACTAGTACATGATTCTTTTTACTCTTATCTATGATTAGTTTATTTTAAGAATACTAATTTCCTAGTTAAAAAAAAAAAAATCAACTCACTGACACAATAACTAGTTTTTCTTTTCTTTTTTATGAAAAAAAGAATAATTAGTTGACTATATGTCAAATAAACTAATTATTTGTATAAGAGAGACTGATTCCATCCCAAATGGGAAAGGAAAAAAAAAACAGAATAGAAGGATAAAATAAGAAATAATCTTAAATTAATAGTGAGCCTCATATTTTTTTTTGGTCGAAAGTGAGCCTCATATTTGACTTTGATCTTTGTTGTTTGAGAGGGGTATGACTGGCTTTGTCTTTTAGTAAAATTGAAATAAAACAAAAATAAGAAAAAAAATGTGAAAAATAAGCTTAAATCCCGAGCTGGGCTTACAAGGGGTTGATGTAATCAATTCAAGCTAATAACGGGTTGTCATACTTCAAAAAAAGACAAGGATGAAAAAAATGCGAGGCACGCCATCTTCCCAAGAAAAAATGGTATCATCCTTTTCAACTACAAGTTAAATTGAAATAAAACAAAAATAAGAAAAAAAATTGAAAAATAAGCTTAAATCCAGAGCTAGGCTTACAAGGGGTTGATGTAATCAATTCAAGCTAATAACAGGTTGTCATACTTCAAAAAAAGACAAGGGTGAAAAAAGCGCGAGGCACGCCATCTTCCCAAGAAAAAATGGTATCATCCTTTTCAACTACAAGTTGGAACATAGATTCACAATTTCTTGGAGAGCTTTTAAAGAAATTTAAAATACTACTGCGAAATACTTATCTTTGAAAAAAAAAAAAAAACACATATATGTAAACATTTAAAGCCATTTAAACCCTTCGATGTGTTCTCTCAATCTTAATGGGAAAGTTATTAGAACTTTTCAGTTGGCCGGACCAATGGATGTTTGTTATCTTTGTTATATTTGAAATTTAGTGAAGTTTTACTATCCATTATCTGTTCATCGAATCTTCAGTTCACTCTAAACAATCCTAAACAAAATTACTGTCATGCTTGGCATTCCAGCGGATGAAGCAAAAAAAAAGCCTAGTCCGAGGACGGGAATAGCAAATCGCCTTGGATTGTCTGTGTCTTTCTTAATATACCACCACCAACGATCTGATTACATTAATCCACTTCGCTGACGGGCAAGAATAACTTAGATTCATTGTATGCATTTCGGCAAGAATAACTTAGATTCATTGTATGCATTTCGAACGCAGGAAACGGACAAAAGTGAAGAACATGTGTGTCGTTCAAGCGTTGCTCTCGTTCATTCTACCAGCTTCGAAACCCGCTCGGGATTGGATCGAAGTTAGTTTGAGATGATTAAGGATTTCTCTAGCATAATTTTTCATGTGAGAAATATTTAATGGTGTATATCTTGATTGATATATATATATATATATATATATATTATCTTATATAGTCATCTAATATAGTCTATAAAATAGGCTCTAGTGTTTTTTTTTATAAATAGTCTTAGGAAAAAAAATTCTGTAACTCAATTAAATTTCCATAGTCCAAACACCTGAAATTTTGAAAAATAATTTTCTGAAAATAATTTTCCATCAAATAAATGAGCCCTTAAATTTTTGCTAAAATGGCAAATATATGTTGTATTTTGTAGGGGTGTGCCAAAAGGACCATCTGAATTAGGAATCATCTAGACGAGATCAAACTGACCAGTAGGGTCCAGTTCTTGGAAGTGTCAGTCCAATTCCCTATTCCTAAAATTGGAATCAGTGTTCGGGTGGTCTGGTTCCCCGTTCCAATGGGGAATCGGATCGACTAAGTATTCTTTTTTAAAAAAATAAAAGATTAGTGCTTCATTTTTTTTTCTTCATAACATGTGGCATCAAGTAATGGGGAAAAAAAGTGATTGGTTCCATTGGACCGGTCTAATTCCCAATTTCCAATTTTAGGAATCAGACCGGATTGAGGACCTATCACCCCTAACATTTTGGGGGATTTTTTTTTTTTTTTTTGGTCAATTTTGCCCTCATCAACCCTCTTAAAGCAGCATCAGGAGAAGCTATCGCTCTACATTTTCCTCCTTACATTCTCTAAAGGGAAAACTTTATAATCATGGCCTCCGTCATTTATTAATGTCGAAAATAGAAGGTATTATGTATTATTTTCGTCAAGTTTCGAAGTTAGGGCGATACATTTCTTTAATTAAGCCTATCTAACACGGAAGCCGACCTTCCCCGATTTTTTTTTTTGGTCAGTCCTACTCTATTTCCTATTCTACACTCTCTCTCAAATTTTTGCCCTGCCTCTTGCAGGGCGTGGGAGTCGAAACCCACTCTTGAAATTTACGCGTCCCCACCCCATCCCCCCTGAGAAGGTGGGGATTTGAACCCCTCACCTCCTCCTTCCATGTTGGAAGGGTGGCCACTAGGGCGAACCCCCAGTGGTTGACCTTCCCCGATTGCTTTAAGAAATACCCCTTGTGTTTTCAGAATATTAAAGGTCCGTTTGGTGATATTGATTACCAGATTTCATAAGCTTGATTGTATAATTTGTATTACAGCTCCCATCATAATAGCCAGAAGGTAATAAGCAATACTCCAATGTCCAATATATTGGTATTTTTTTGGACCCATGTCATAGTCCAGTGAATTGATTTGAGTCGAGGTATATCTCTCGCGACGATACCTCAAGAGCAATGATGCACTTGTTGATGCTACATTACAACGTCGATTTACCGAGCGATGTGTCGAACTGTGAGTGCCTTTGAATAACCTAGTCATGCTAAAAAAACTAATGACGGCCCAATAAATCACTTAGCAAACCAATTCTTTAAGCCATTCTTAGCAAGTTTAGCAGTTTCTTGCTATTGAAATCGCAAACTTAATGACATGATATTTTGCACATGACTTTAATGTGGATGAGTTATATTTGGATCGAAAAATGGAATTTCCATCGGGAATTCCATTTTAGTAGTTATCGAAAATAAATGGACTTCTCTAAACATAAAACCTAAAAAGGTCGCAAAACTCTTAATTACTCCCAGAACATCAATTTTTCAGTTGTCTTCAGTAAAGGACTTTTCTAAGCATAAAACCTGGAAAAGCTGCAAAGACCTTAATTTCTCCGCGAAAGCCGAATCTTTAGTTACCTTAACTAAGCTTGTGCGTGTTTGCACTTGACCCGATGGCTAATGGTATAAATATTTTTGGGTCATTTCATAAGGATCCTCCGAATTGTGCTGTAACTTTGATCAAAGATAGTCACGATAAGAGGGTCAAAATCAGCAACAAGAATGTTTTTCCAAAAGGTTTCACGAGTTCAAGAAAAAATTGCAAGAATAAAAATTACTATTGAGCAGGATTCTCGCTTTCGCGTAAAAAGGAATTTTGAATGGGACCTCGCACACGCGAGTCCTGTGAAAAATGTTGGAATAGAGAGTGCTTTTGGCATTAATGCTATTTTTTTTTCTTTTTTCTTTTTTCTTTTTCCTTTTCTCAATTTACTTATTTTTATTTTTTATATGTCTGTTCTCTTTTTTAGATGCAAGTAGCCAGTGACATCTAAGACACACAACCATGCTTAACTCTCACCTACCAAAATCATGCTCTGTTTCGTGGGTCGGCAGGAAGGTCTGCTGTGGTGATTAAAATTTGCATATTTTGTTCTTCATTTTTTCAGCCTTTAATATCTTCCTTTTTCTCCCGGCGAACGGTGACACCCTCACATAGCCTAAGGGCGCATTTGTTTCGGGAAAAAAACTTCACAACGAACGAATATGTTTTCCGGAAAATCAATTTCCAGGAAAATATTATCCTCATTTTAGATTATGAGATCTTCACTTTCCTCATAGAGGGTTTTCCGTTAACTCGTTAATTTTCAATAAACAAAACCAATAGCATAAAATTTAGAAAATTAGTTCATGATTTTTATTTTTTTTTTAAACACACCCAAAGAGACAAGCGTTGGTCCGTCCGGGAAAGTCGTCGATTTCAATCGTTTTTAACTACTGGTTGACTTTCGGGAGAGAGAAAAAAAAATTAGGAGTTGGCTTAGGCGCGTTTGATAACGATTCTGTTCTCGGAAATAATTTATAAGCATTTTAAGCCGTTTGGTAACTATTCAAAATTTCTAATTCTGGAATAGAATTGTGTTTGGTATCGTGCTCATTGATTCTATTCCAAATCAATTTCTTTTAATTTTTAAATAATTTTTTTACTTTTTTTCCTTTTTCTTCCTATTCTTCTTCTTCTTCTTGTGGCTGGCGACCTCACCAGAGCGTCGTCGGTCCTCATCAGCCGAGCCTCGCTGATAGCTGGGCGAGGTTGGGTGAGGCCCGCTTGGCCATTGGTGAGGCTTGCCTGGCCACGTCGGTGGCCAGGCAAGCTCGCCGGACCGGTTGCAAGCGGACGGCAGCAGTGAGCGACGGCGGGCTGTGGCGAACGGCAACCGTGGGATGGCAGTCGATGAAGAAGAAGAAAAGAAGAAGAAGAAGAAGAAGAAGAAGAAGAAGAAGAAGAGTTGGTTTTTATTCTTAGATTTGTTCCCATAACAAAAATTTTTTTTTTATTCTTTATTCTGTTTCAAATCTAATTTCGGGAACAAAAAAAAATAGAAATTTGTTCCCGAGAACAAAAATTTTACCAAACGCAATTTTGTTCCCAAACTGCTCCCAGAAACAAAAAATCATACCAAACAATGCCTTAATGTTGTCCATAATTTGGATCGAGAAATATCGTCACGCCTACCCTCTGTGGCAGATGGACAATGAAAATTGTGGGTACTCTATATCTCGAGGCCCGTTTGTTCACAATTTAAAGGAAAGCAATTTTTTTTTTTAAAACTTTTCCATAGAAAATTAAAATATTATTCTAAATTAAAAGATCATGAAGAGAAAAGATTACCCATGTCAATATTTGAGCGCTGCGAAAGTTTCGGGAGTTTTGGATTTCAAAATAAACCAAAGTGCGAGAGCCGCTAAATTTAGATTAAGTGAAAAGGCTATAAGTGAAACTCAATTTAGATGGATGATCCTTTCGACTTTCGCTATAAAGTGGAGGAAAGAGAAACGAAAAGAGCTTAATGTAATGTTGGAACAATCCCCTTGCTGGCTCCATGACTGCCAAGAAGATGGTTGAATCCGACAATTTACCGATATAAGTATGGAGCACATTTCGGCGACAATGAGATGTCTAGTTGCAACGCATTTATCGACGTCAAGGAAACTCCTATACAATTTGGCCGGCCACGACTGTCGGGAAAGTGGCTGAATCCGTAAGTTATCGATACAAGTATTGAATACACCTCGTCAACGATGAGAGCTCGAGTTGCAATAAGTTTATTGACGTCAACAAAATTCGCGGCAGTTTATGGGCGAATATTCATCGATGGGCGAATATTCATCGACGGCCTCCAGCAATCGTCTCCCAACTTGCTTATAATGCTTTCGATACATATCGGGTCAAGTCGTCTCGTTGATTTCTCATTACGGTCAACTTTACTGTAGCTTCCTCGCATAGCGATGGCGTCTTATCAGTTCGGGCATAACCGGAAATGGGTTTCTCAATGGTGCCACAAAAACTCTTAAAGAAAACACGAGTTTTATGTCGCAGCCCGGTCGATGATTGACCGTTGGCGAACCGTCGGACGAATCATTTCGCAGCCCCCACACGTCTCCTTGATGTTTAATCGGAATAGACATGTACACACACAATGTCATTGAGTCATAACATGTCGTCATTGAGGACGACCCGGTTGATTTATTCTAATTCAAGGTGCTCATTAACTCATGATTTTCCAATTGACATAAATCAATTATTTTATTTTTGGATTAATAATACGAAAAACCTTGAATTGATACGCATATGATAAATTAACTTTAAGTTAAAACTTTTATCACTAAAAAACTCAAACTAGTGCTCTTAGATAAATTTATCCTTCGTTAATTTTCATTAAATTTTACTATCAAAAATTGAGTTAGATGACACGTAGTAGTTGACGAATGTACCAATTCGGGATTTTACCCTCTATTTATCACAATTATATTAATTTATAATTTTTCACATTATTAATCCAATTTCACAAAAACTAGCGGAAAGTAAATTTGTCACAAATATATACATTTTGGATTTTTTGGGGATAAATTCGTTATAAGTGTGCTACTTTAGAATTTTCGGAGGTCAAAATATATATTTGGGGTAAATTAGTCACAAATATATCGGTTTGAAATTTTTCGTGATATTAAGTCTTTATTTTTGCAAATAAATCTCGCTTTTTTTGAAAATTGAAAAAAAAAAATGGGATTGAAATGACCTGGTGGGTTTGGTGTAGCTAATAATACTATCGAGCGGAGGAAATTAAAACATGGAATACAAGCATGTCGATCATAAATGGGGGGAGGATGGAGAGCTAGAGATGTGGCCCCGTATCTACCACTTCTTGGCGCGGCCTAACCGATCCCACGTGGCCGCCATCTGCCCGTCCCTTCGACCTACCCCTCCCCCCTCCCTTATATATCTCTTCCCCCCTGCTTCACGTCGATCCATCCCACGCACATTCCTCTCCATCTACCGCCTCTTACTTGCTCCTCCTCGCGATTCAATTCGACCCGTCTTCCGTTCGAGTCTCGCCGGCGAGTGGCGTTCGGGCCCGATCGACAGGGAGCAGAGCGGCAGCATGGCGGCGACCAAGTCGGTTGAGGAGATCAGGAAGGCGCAGCGGGCCGAGGGCCCCGCCACCGTGCTCGCCATCGGGACGGCCACCCCGGACAACTGCATCACCCAGGCGGACTACCCGGACTACTACTTCCGGATCACCAACAGCGAGCACATGACCGACCTCAAGGAGAAGTTCAAGCGCATGTGTACGTACATATCACCCTCTATCTCCAATCGTAGGTGTAGTTTAGTGGTTCGTCGCGATCGATTGTTCGAATCGGTGTGTGCTTGTTGTCGTGGTTGCGATTGATCTCTGCTTAAGATGGAAATTCTCCTCGCGAGAAGAAAGAAACGAACGAAAGACGACGGTGCATGCATGTCTCCCAGTACACGGGAAGCCGTTCCTCAAATGTAACGGAAGAAATGTTAAATATTTAGATTCTTGTGTCCTTTTCTGCAAGGAGTAGTGATTACTGCAGTACTAGGGTAACAAATTTGGCTTCCGTCGTGATGATAATCGCACCGCTCTGATTGGAAATTGCTGACGTCATTCGGCCACTGATTGTCGATGACGCTGACGTCGTTTCTCTTGTCGGACGGTCGGAACAGGCGACAAGTCGAATATCAAGAAGCGGTACATGCACCTGACGGAGGACTTCCTAAAGGAGAACCCGGGGATGTGCGCGTACATGGCCAACTCCCTCGACGCCCGCCAGGACGTGGTGGTTGTGGAGGTCCCGAAGCTGGGGAAGGAGGCCGCCGCCAAGGCCATCAAGGAGTGGGGGCAACCCAAGTCGAAGATCACCCACCTCATCTTCTGCACCACCTCCGGCGTCGACATGCCCGGCGCCGACTACCAGCTCACCAAGCTCCTCGGCCTCCGCCCCTCCGTCAAGCGCTACATGATGTACCAGCAGGGGTGCTTCGCCGGCGGCACGGTCCTCCGCCTCGCCAAGGACCTCGCCGAGAACAACCGCGGCGCCCGCGTCCTCGTCGTGTGCTCCGAGATCACCGCCGTCACCTTCCGCGGGCCCTCCGACACCCACCTCGACTCCCTCGTCGGCCAGGCCCTGTTCGGCGACGGCGCCGCCGCCGTGATCGTCGGCGCCGAGCCGGACACCGCAGTGGAGCGCCCTCTGTACCAGCTCGTCTCCGCGGCCCAGACCATCCTCCCGGACTCCGACGGCGCCATCGACGGCCACCTCCGCGAGGTCGGCCTCACGTTCCACCTCCTCAAGGACGTGCCCGGGCTGATCTCCAAGAACATCGAGAAGAGCCTCGTGGAGGCCTTCTCCCCGATCGGGATCAGCGACTGGAACAGCATCTTCTGGATCGCCCACCCCGGCGGCCCGGCCATCCTGGACCAGGTCGAGGCCAAGCTCGGGCTCAAGGAGGAGAAGATGCGGGCCACCCGCCACGTGCTCAGCGAGTACGGCAACATGTCCAGCGCGTGCGTGCTCTTCATCCTCGACGAGATGCGGCGGAAGTCGGCCGAGGAGGGGCGGCCGACCACCGGCGAGGGCCTGGACTGGGGTGTCCTGTTCGGGTTCGGGCCGGGGCTGACGGTCGAGACCGTGGTGTTGCACAGCGTCCCCGTCGAGGGAGCTCACTGATTTGCCCCATCGCTCCAGCGGGAATCAAACAGGTCAACGGACGGGTCCCGCTTTCGAGTAGAAACAATACGGTGAACGAAAACAAGTCCTGTAATAAATCCGGTGCTTCGGGGAGGGTATTTTGTCTTAAGCTGTATTAATTTCCTACTGTCGGACTTTCTTTCCTTTTTCTTTCCTACTATTGTACAATTCAATTGTTCGTGTGGGTCCACGGATTTCCTGTCACGACTTTCTGTCTTCTACTCTTATTTCCCTTTCTTCTTTGACTTTAAGACACTTTACTAACTCAGAATGGTTATCCTGTGGGGAGCCGTGATCTAAGGAAGCACGCTGATGAGCTAACAATTCCGTGGTTCCTAAAAGATGAGGATGAATTCTGGACCACAAATGCTCTTTCATAGATAATTACGAGCTCATAAATGCGTGGAGGGGTTATTGACAAGTGGATATGGCAAATCATTATATTCAAGGAAGGCCGCAAATAATCCTCGAAGATTATGACACATCAACGAACATAACACTTTTGAACAGAAAACAGCACATAATAATAAAGTTCTTTCATTTACACATTAACATACAAACAAATGTTTTCCACCATCAATGTATTTAAGCTATTTCCAGCTCACCTACAAAAAGTGACCAGTTCAGTTAGTAATTATATGCAAACTATTCTGAGTTGAAGTAACTTAAACAAGTAAAAAGTGAATGTAATTCACTCGGTTTGCGGTGCTTCATGGAGTTATTTTACTTTTTTTTATTGTAAGTATGAAAAATATAATACATCAGTGGTGTCATTATTAGAAATGTATAATTACTTGTCTAGCAATGAAGCTGCTCAAATGATTATTTTTATATTGAATTAGAACTATTATATATTGATGATGTTTTTCATTCGTCTTTTCTATTCCCTTATTCTTGTTTTAGTTGATTTCTTTTTTCAAATTTGAAAAATCTCCACCAAACGGCATTCGCGAATATCTCAGGCAACCGGTCAAAAGAGCCATCAATTTACTAATAGGAAGTATCACAGATTATCAATGTGCAAGTCAAAGCTTTTTCATGACATACAAAATTCGATTAACAACCATCTGATGTGAATTGGAATGAATTTTTCAAATGATTAGTGCAAGAGCTGTCTTCCTCTTATTCGTTGGCTTAGTAGGCTAAAGTATCAATATAATGATCTTAATAAGTGAAACTTGCGTGTTAGCAAGCCACAAAGTGCAACCACGTGCTATGAAGTACAGACATGTTGCCGAAGCTTCTGTGTCGTGTCGGACACACGATCAATGCGTGTTCGATTTTCTGGCACATGGTCAACTTATCGACATGTTTTGACATGCGTGTCCGAGAGAGATGATCGTTGAAAAAGACCATGGAGGGTGGAGGCAAGGGCGAGGGAGCAGAGACAAGGCCACTAGTGACGGGGAGGCTGCGACGGTGATGGAGTGCCACAGGAAGAGCAGAGATCGAGTTGTGACTACAATGGAAGGCCATCAGCGAGGCTGCGGCTGTGAAGGAAGAAGTGCCAGAGGGCTAGAGGCAAGGCGACGAGCAATTGTGATGAGGCGACTGAGAGAGAGTAGAGATTGAGAGGAGGAGGAGGAGGAGGAGGTAGCTGGGATTTGTGAGGGAGGAAACTCAAAAAAAAAAAAAAAAAAATGGAATTTAATGGGACTTTGGCATGATTCTTTCTTTCCAGAGGGAGGGGAGGTGGGGTGGACAAGAGGGTGTTCAATTTTAAAAAAGAAGTGACGGGTTGGGGGGGGTGGTGTTGAGAAGAAACGAGGGAAAAATTGAGAAATGAGAGAAGTGAAATAAATTTGGGGGTGGTCATTGGGGAACGACCCCATGAGACTTTTTTTTTTATTAGAAAAATAAATAAGAGAGGCTATAAAACCATTTCGAAAAAAAAAGTATTGAATATTGAATAATTATAGAAAATCATAAATTTATTTAAATAAGTTAATTTTAGTTTCTCGTTAGTCATTAGTTTCATCAATAATTTTTGTTAAAGTTATAAACATGTCCCTAACATGGATACGCATTAACTATGAATGTCTTTCGAATTTCCTATAAATAGATTTATTAATATTATTAGTGTAAATTCATTGTAGGCTTTTTATTATTATTTATTTAGTTGTGAATTTGAATCAAATTAATTAAAAATAAAAATATTCATTCAATATACAATATGGTCTAATGTGTTATAATTCTCTATTTTTTATAAATAACATGTTGGCGTGTCAGATCGTGTCGCGTGTCCGTGCTACTTAAACTACGTGCACGCATTACAATTAAGGGTGTGCAAAAGAATCATAAATCGCTTGAAATCGGATCAGACTAAACCAGAACTGGCAATTCTTAAGGGAGTTGGTCCAGTTCTCAATTCCGATTATTAGAACTAGTGGGTATCGGTCTGGTTCTCAGTTCTAGGTGTGAAACCATCCACTCGCCCACCTGGATTTGACCAATAATATATAAATAAATTTAATTTGTAAGAAAGCAAACAAAAAAATTAAGAAAAATGAAAATCCTAAAATTCTTAATTTGAAGCTCATTACCCATTAATTGAGTACTCATCTCATCTCACTCATAACTTGTTTGAGTTGTCTCTCTATCCCTCATTCATGACCTCTACTTTTAAGCTTAACACCCATCGACTCACGGCCTCAACTCTCAACTTTTAATATAAGTCTTATCTTTAAATACTATTGCAATTAAGAATAGGGATGTTATTTGTTTTTTGCTTTACTTTGGCTTGCATAAAAATGTTGGTGAAATTTGGTGAGACTGGTTCCATTGACCCACCCGAGAACCAGATCGGACTGGTGATCCAGTTTCCAATTTTAATTTTCCCAAATCAGTCCTTAGTGAGTGGTTCTTGATTCTAAGGTGAAAACTGCCCGCCTAGACCATACTCACTCCTAATTACAATTTGTGTGACATACACACGCATTTGATATTATTATTATCCCAACTGGATTTCTTATTATTATTATTATTTTTATTGTTATTATATCTAACATTTTATTGATATCCTTACTTAGTTTGCGTCTAAAATTAAACGGTAATTTTGCACAAACCGAACAAGCCAGTCATAAGGTACCAAGCGACACTTCTTGTGGTTAATGGTTTATTCTCATGCCAAAAAATGACAGACCATTATGTAATCATTTCCTTATGAGTGATGTTTCCCAATACAATCATGCCGTGAGTCTGGTGCGTTGTAATCGTATGCCCGATTTCTTAATCGAAAGCGAAAATCATTTTTGATATTTAGTTCAATATATAATATCATATGTAATTTTTGATTTATTCATTGTGATCCATAATTATTTAATGTAGTTCTTCATTAATTTAAGTTAATGGTATATACCGACATGACTTCCAATCCATAAATTTGAATGGTGGATAACAAAAAACAATTACACGTGGATTATCCGATTAAAATATTCATCTCAAAATAAGATATAATGTCCACGTCGTCGTATAACAATGCATACATTAACACCTTAATTTTCTCTTTCCTTTTCTAAAGTAGCTCAATCAAATGAACCCGTTGACTTGTCATTTTTGGAAAATTCAACTCAATATATAATATTGCATGCTATCAAAGAATAATGATTCGTCATTTGAATAAGTAGAATGAGTTCATGAATATTTATCATTAGTTCATAAATCAAATTGAAACAAATTGATCATTGCATATTGAGAGCATAGTCGAGAGTATCTTTCATTTTCTTAATTCATGGTCAGGGGCTCGATATGACAATTTCTTAACTCGTTATTCCTTTTTCTTTTAACGAGCAACATATCTCCCTTTGTTTATTAGTTTGTAAGATTTCTCTCTCGTCCTTCTATTTCATTTGCACTCGATTTCATTGACGGGAGTCAACCACGATAACCATTCGAATTGTTATTTCACCGACGGAGGAAGTCAACTATTATAATCATTGTGATTATAATTCACGTTGATAATCTGAGTGATGCTTTTATCCTCCCATTCAAGATACGGATCATACATCAGTTCACGTAACCAAGCCTATTATCTAAAATCTTAAATTGCCAAGTTGACTTTTAAAAGTTTGGTTCCACGAAAAAACATTTTTCTTTTCCCGAACTCCACTGTTTTCCTATTTTATCCACACAAAAAAATAAAAATAAAATTATTGGGCCGCGGAGAAACCTTTAAATCGGATCTCACGGCCCGGTCCGATTCCAATTCCGTTGTCCGCTGGGCCATGTCACCGTCACGTGTCGCCTACCTTCCTGTCGAAGTTACCAAGACCGAAACTTGAACCGAGGAATCTCGCCGACCGCGTTTGTCGGTCTGACTCGCTAGTCAAAGCAGCAAAAGTAACCCTCAAGCGTTCCGACGCGACACAGGAAAATCGTCGACAGTGATTGCCGCCGAGACCTTTTTACCGTTCTCGGTGATCGAGAGATAATAATAGAACGCCGGACTAGCGCATTTGGGAAGGCGGTACTTTATCCCCGGCGTAGCTCCTCCATGCGCGCGGCTAGGTTGCCGTGTGTCTCCGTCAAACGCTCGCCATCTTCACTACCCAATTCGCATCCGGACCTCCATTCCCGTCCACCGCCTTCACTGGGTAAGCCTCGTCTGCTCCCTTTCTGAAGGGCGAAGTTCGCTTTGCCGTCCATGTGTTTGCGAGATTGCCTCAACGGGCTTGGGGCTGCAGGGACTTCCCCGGGCGGCACTTCGAGATCGAGCGAGGCGGTCTCGCCCACGGTCAATCTCAGCCGGGAGTACACGCTCGCTCTCCAGACCAGTTCCTATAACGAGGTTCGCTCCACGATTCGCGTCCTCGAGTGCAGTCCGGGCGAGCAGGAGCTGCATTTTCCAGGGCGGGATGGTAGCGAGTCGACCCAGGAGCGGGTGCTGCATCGCGTTATGCAACCGAATAGGGAATGCGTGGGGGAGGCGCTCAGGCAGGCCAAGGACAATGCGCTTACCCGATTAGTCTCTTCATACTTCGACCACAGCGAGAACACGTCCGTCCTCTGCCTTTTGCTTTACCAAAGCGTGCGCCGCGCCCGCTTCATGTACTCTCCTCTTGTCGAGCTCCTCGAACTGCTTCCTCTTGATGCGGATTCTTTTGCCCAATCACAGTGCAATAGGGTTTATGAAGTCTTTGTCCAATTCAACCGCCATGACAACCCCTTCCCTTCCCCTGACTCCCACAACTTCAGCGAAATGCGTAGCTGCTTTTCCGAGCTAAAGCAACAGCTGGACCATAGACTACAGAAGTCCAAATCAAGAGTTAAATTTGTTCGCCATGCCATCACAGGGTCTGCGATTTGTCTCTGCGGCACTGCAGTTGCTGCTGTCGCATCTGTCATTGGTGTCACGGCCCATGCACTCTTTGCATTTGTTAGTGCTCCATGCTTGACGGCGTATCTTCCACATGACAAGTTCTCAAGGAAAGAGCTCGCCCATGCTGCTCAACTTGATGCTGCTGCCAAGGGTACTTATGTTCTCAACAATGACTTGGACACTATCGATCGGCTTGTCGACCGTTTGTATGCTGCTGTAGAGGATGACAAAGTATTGATCCGGATTGGATTGGAGAGAAGCACAAATATAATTCACATACTAGAGGTCGTGAAACATCTCCGCAAGAACAACGCCAAGTTCCTTGTTGAACTAAAGGAACTCGAGGATCACATATGCCTGTGCTTCAACATGATCAACAGGGCTAGAAAACTTCTCCTTGAAGAGATTACCTTCCATAGTTCTATTGCTTCCTGACCATTTACTTACATGATATGAGGAAGTACTAATTGGATTGTACATTTGTACTGATTTAATTGGGTGAAGTCTCTGCCTACTGACAGCTGGTAGTCGCGAACAATACAAAAGTAATACAAAAGTAATAGTGGGATGTCAAAGTATTGTTTATGTATTTACACCTCCATATGTGCCAAATTTTTATTACTTGGTGATTGGAGGTGTTTCTCAGCCATTACTGGAGCGAGGAATACTCAGCTTTATCTTGAGTTGTATACATTGCTGATAATTTAGATGTTGATTACAGCTTGGCGGGACTGCTATTGGCCATTGTTGTTGTATTATAATCATGTTTTAGTCGCATCTTATCCATTTTTATGAATCATTTTAGTAGCACATTAGAATCTTATGCCACTTATGAATCAATTAATGCACGGTTCTTATGTTTTTTACCACTGTCGTGACCTGGTAGAACTCTCTCTCTCTCTCTCTCTCTCCCTGATTTACACCGTTTGCTGTGCACTCAAGTTTATGTTTGTCCTTTATGTGTCTTCTTCAGCCAGCATTTTACATGTATGCCTGACTTTGGTGGACATCCTGCAGGATGCATATGCTGGTTTTCTTCTTGATTCTCTTGCTCTTAGAATCTTAGAGGCAATACTGTACCCACAAAGTGCAGCCACTATGGTTCACTCGGCTGACTATCCCCTCAGAAATAACGTAAACGTGGGTAGTGGCTATGGTCCTGGATTCCATGTAAAGAACGAGTCTTTGTTTTCTTTCGTTCTTTAGAACGAACTCTGGTTCTTTATTCTTTAAATGGGATCATGCCACGTTTAAAATATTAGACTTGTTCATTCAGAAGGTCCACTTTCAACAACTCTTTTGGCAAAATGTTCTCTGCATGTGTGTGTGTGTGTTGGGAAATGGCGTGCACCGCTGGACTTATACAGTCCTAAAAGGCACCCGCATCTCATGCTGTTGCTACAAGATTGAAGCTGTTCTTTTTCCATCTGATGGCATTTAGTTCATTTAAAGTTCTCCATGTTTTCACTATTGATGCTGTTTTTTCCCTGGCAAGCTCTCCTGATAATCTAGCACATTGTTGCTTCTTCTCTTCTAAAATTGCAGTGTTTATCCTAATGTAGTGTCCATATGGTTGAGCACTCAAGCCTACACAGCAATGAATAGGTTATATGCACACTGCTTTCTCTCTGGACCCCTTTTACTCGCTGGTTTTTGGTGCATCTCATCTTTGAAGGAGGCTTGGGTTGGTCTGTTGTGGCTTGTGGCCAACCTTAGTCTGAAGTTCAGCTTCAAGGTTTTCTTGAGAAACTAATGCATCCTACAGGATGCTAGGAAGCTTGCTTGGCTAGCAGCCCACATGGTCTATCCCTTATATTCCGTGAGATATCAATTCAGCAGCTATTCTTCTTGCTTGATGGGGTTTAAAAGCAGAAGTATGTTATGTCGCCCCTTACAGTTCTTAAACATTGGAATTCAAGGATATATTTTCAAATGCATAACAAATAAATGGTCTGTTTCTCCCAAGTAATGTAAAACGATGCGCATTAGATCTTTTTCCCTGTTTTTCTTGGACCTCTTTCAGGCTCTTGCTCGTCTATTTCCTGAAGCAGTGAACATTATTCAATGATAAAAGTTTTTAGTAGAGCTTATTAAAAGACCATGGGTCTTTCGCATTCTTCTTGATATTCCGCTTAATTGGGCTTATTAGGTTTTGCTTTTGGTACACTTTGAAAGTTAATGTTAGTGCTTTGCTTAATCTTAGATCACTTCAGAAAAATAATGAATTGAAAATATACACATACGCATTCTAATTACACTTTTAGTATAGCTATTTAAATATATCCAATAATGCAGTGGTTTAATGTTATATTCTATTGAGTCTTTTGTTGGGCATTTGTATTGTTTATTAACATGGGCTTTTTTATGCAATAAACGTGGGGGGTGCCATCGAGTGTTTCGACGCAACACGGTGAACTCCGTCAATGGTTATCGCCGAGACTTTTTACAGTTCCCTTCCTCGGTGATCGACAGATGATGATGAAGCACCGGATGAGAGCATTTGGGAAGGCAGTAATTTAGCCCGGAGTGCCTCCTCCATGCGCCCGGAATGTCGCCGTGTCTCTCCGTCAAACGCTCTTCATCTTCACTACCCAATTCGCACCTGGAACAGGACCTCCATTCCCGTCCACCGCCGTCACTTGGTAAGTCTCGTCTGCTCCCTTCTTCGAAGGGTGAGTTCACTTTGCTGTCGATGTGTTTGCGAAATTGCCTCAAGGGACTTGGTGCCGCAGGGACTTCGCCAGGCGGGGCATCAAGATCGAGCCAGGCGGTCTCGCCCACGTTCAATCTCAGCCGGGCGTACACTCTCGCTCTTCAGACCGATTCCTATAACGAGATTTGCTCGGCACTTTACGATCTTGAATGCAGTGAGGAAGATTGGAGCGAGTCGACCCAGGAGCGGGTGCTGCTTCGCGTTCTGCAACCGAATAGGGAATGCGTGGGGGAGGCGCTCAGGCAGGCCAAGGACAATGAGCTTACCCGATTAGTCTCTGCATACTTTGACCACAGCGAGAAAATATCCAACCTCTGCCTTTCGCTTTACCGAAAAGTGCACCGTGCCCATGACATGTACTCTCCTCTTAAGGAGCTCCTCGAAGTGCTTCCTCTTGATGCGGATTTGTTTACTCAATTACATTGCGACAGGGTTTATGATGTCTTTGTCCAATTTGACCGCCATGACAACCCCTTACCTTCCCCTGACTCCCATTACTTCAGCGATGTTCGTAATTGCTTTTCACAGCTAGAACAACAGCTGGCCCATAGACGTCGGAAGTCCAAATCGAGAGTTAAATTTGTTCGCCGTGCCATTGCAGGATCTGCACTTTGTCTCTTTGGCACTGTAGTTGCTGCTGTTGCATCTGCCATTGGTGTCACAGCCCATGCTCTCATTGCATTTGTTAGTGCTCCATGCTTGACGATGTATCTTCCACATGACAAATTCTTAAAGAAAGAGCTTTCCAATGCTGCTCAACTTGATGCTGCTGCCAAGGGTTGTGCTCTCAGGCATGACTTGGACAGTATTCATAGGCTTGTCAATGGTTTGCATTCTGCTATAGAGAGTCACAGAAATTCGATCCGGGATGGATTGGAGAGAGGCACGAATAAAAATTCGATACTAGATGTGGTGGAAAAGCTCCACAAGGACCATGTTAAGTTCCTTCCTCAGCTAGATGATCTCAAAAATCATACACGCCTATGCTTGAAGTGGGTTAACAGGGGCAGAAAATTTCTCCTTGAAGAGATTACCTTCCATCGTTCTATTGCTTCCTGACCATTTTAGTTACATGATGCGAGCAAGTATTAATTGCTGTGTACATTCATGAAAATTATTCTCTGATTAGTTGGGCAAAGAAAAATACTATGTCTGCTGACAGCTGATTGTTGTGAACAATACAAATAGTACAAGCAGGGTATCACAGTATTGTTAGTGTATTATATGTGCCAATTTTTTATTGGGATTGGAGTTGTTTCTTCATCATTGCTGGAACCAGGGATGCTTGCTTTTTATTGAGTTGTATATAGTGCTGATGGTTCAGATGCTGATTAGAGCTTCACAGGACTGCTATTGGTCATTGTTGTTGTATTAGAATCATTTTTTAGTAGCAAGCTTTAGAATCTTAGCCCTTTTTATGAATCAATTAATGCACGATTCTTATGTTTCTCACCATTGACATGACCTGATGGAATTGCCTCTCTCTCTCTCTGATTTACCCTGTTTGCCATCTGCACAACTTTTATGTTTGTCCTTGCTGTGTCTTCTCCACCCAGCATTCTCCATGCATGTCTGTAGTCGGCAGACATCCTGAATGATCCATATGCTGTTTTTTTCCCTGATTCTCTTCCTCTCAAAATCTTAGAGGTGATGTTATACCCATGAAGTGCGGCCATTATGGTTCATTCAGCTGGCTGTCCCTCAGAAATCGTGTGATCATGGTTAGTGGTGGCTATGGTCTTGGATCCCATGTAAAGAACTAGTGTTTACTTTCTTTCGTACTTTTAGAACAAATTCCCGTGCTTTATTCTCATAATGGTCCACTCTGGACGACTCTTTTGGCAAAATGTTCCGTGTGCGCGTGTTAAATGGCGTGCACTGCTGGACTCATGCAGTCCTGAAAAGCTCCTGCATTTTATGCCGTTGTTACAAGATTTTAGCTGCTCTTGTTTCATCCAATGGCGTTCTGGTCATTTGAAATTCTCCATGTTTTCACGATTGATGTTGTTATTTTTCTCGCGAACTCTACAGATAATCTAGCACGTTGTTGGTTCTTCTCTTCTAAAACTGCAGTGCTTATGCTGATGTGGTGTCCGTATGGTTAGGCAATTAGGTCTACACAGCAATTGACCGGTTATATGTACACTGCTTTCTCTATGGACTCCTTTCACTAGCTGGTTTTTGGTGCATCTCAATTTTGAAGGAGAGATTGGGTTGGTCTGTTGTGGCTTGCGACCAACCTTACTCTGACGTTCAGCTTCAAAGTCGTCTTGAGAAACTAATGCATCATACGGGATGCCAGAAAGCTTGCTCGGGCAGGCATCCTGCATGGTCTTTCGCTTATATTCCGTGAGATATCAATTTTTTTTTTTTTTTTGATCGAACGCAAGATATCAATTCAGCGGCTGTTCTTCTTGCTTGATGGGGTTTAAAAAGGAGAAAGTATGTCATGTTACCCCCTAGAGTTCGTGAACATAGGAATTCAAGAACATAATATATATATATATATATATATATATATATATATATAAAACAAATAATTTGTCTGTTTCCTCAAAGTAATATAAAAGATGCATATTAAATCTTTTTTCCTTATTTTCTCTTGGACCTCTTTCGGGCTCTTCCTCGTCTGCTAACTATTTCCTAATTCAGTGAACATTATTCAGTGATAAAATTTTCTTGTAGAGCTTACTAAAAGACCCACACTTCTTGATTTTCCGCTTAATCGGGCTTATTTGGTTATGCTTTCGGTATCCTTTGAAAGTTAATGCTAGTATTTTTCTTAATCTCAAATCACTTTACAAAAATAATGAACTGAAACCATACACCATAAACATCTCTAATATACAATTTTAGTATAGCTATTTAAATACATCTTATAATAACTAAGGCTTGATAATGCAATGGACTAATAGTATATATTTTCGAGTCTTTTGTCGGGTATTTGTATTATTAATTTACACAGATTATTTTATCCAATATATCTGGGGGGGACCATCGTGTGTTTCGACGTCCATAGCGATTGCCGATGACTTTTTATGGTTCCCTCCCTCAGTCCGATCGACAGATGATGATGAAACACCGAATCAGCGCAATTGGGAAGGCAGTGCTTCAGCCCGGCGTAGCTCCTCCATGCGCGCGGAATGTTGCTGTGTCTCTCCGTCAAACGCTCTCCATCTTCGCTACCCAATTCGCGTCCGGAGCAGGACCTCCATTCCCATCCGCCGCCGTCACTGGGTAAGTCTCGAATGCTTTCTTTTTCGGAGGGTGAGCTCGCTTTGCCGTCGATGTGTTTGCGAAATTGCCTCACCGGACTTGGTGCTGCAGGGACTTCGCCGGACGGGGCGTCAAGATCGAGCCAGGCGGTCTCGCCCACTTTCGATCTGCGCCGGGAGTACACGCTCTCTCTTCAGACCGGTTCTTGTAACGAGATTCGATCCGCGATTTACGTTGAAGAATGCAGTCAGGAAGAGCAGGAAGTGGGTCTTCAAGAGCAAGATGGCAGCGGGTCGACCCAGGAGTGGGTGCTGCATCGCGTTCTGCAACCGAATAGGGAATCCGTGGGGGAGGCACTCAGGCACGCCAAGGACAATAAGCTTACCCGATTAGTCTCTTCATACTTCGACCACAGCGAGAACACGTCCAAATTCTGCCTTTTGCTTTGCCAAATTGTGCGCCGCGCCCGCGACATGTACTCTCCTCTTGTTGAGCTGCTCGAAGTGCTTCCTCTTGATGCGGATTCATTTACTCAACCACAGTGCAACACGGTTCATGAAGTCTTTGTCCAATTTGATTGCCTCGACAACCCCTTCGATTCAGTCGGCTCCAATGACTTCAGCGAAATGCGTAGCTGCTTTTCAGAGCTCAAGCAACAGCTGCACCACAGACTACTGAAGTCCAAATCAAGAGTTAAATTTGTTCGCCGTGCCATTGCAGGGTCTGCGCTTTGTCTCATCGGTACTGTAGTTGCTGCTGTTGCGTCTGCCATTGGTGTCACAGCCCATGCACTCATTGCATTTGTTAGTGCTCCATGCTTGATGGTGTATCTTCCACGTGACAAATTCTCAAAGAAAGAGCTTGCCAATGCTGCTCAACTTGATGCTGCTGCCAGGGGTTGTGTTCTCAGCCATGACTTGGACACTATTGATCGCCTTGTCAATCGTTTGCATTCTGCTGTGGAGCATGACAGAGAATCGATCCAGATTGGATTGGGGAGAGGCAAGGATAAACATCTCGTACTAGGGGTGGTGAAAGATCTCCGCAAGGACCATGCTAAGTTCCTTGATGGACTAAAGGAACTTGAAGATCACATATGCCTATTATTCAACATGGTCAACCGGGCCAGAAAACTTCTCCTTGAAGAGATTACCTCCCATAGTTCTATTGTTTCCTGACCATTTACTTACATGATATGAGCAAGTACTAATTGGATTGTACATTCGTACTGACCATTTACTTACATGATATGAGCAAGCACCAATTGGATTGTACATTCGTACTGATTTAATTGGGCAAAGTCCGTGCATGCTAGCAGCTGAGAGTTGTGAACAATACAAAAGTAATAGCGGGATGTCACAGTATTGTTTATGTATTTGCACCTCTATATGTGCCAAATTTTTATTACTTGGTGACTGGAGGCGTTTCTTAGTCGTTGCTGGAGGGAGGGATACTCAGCTTTATCTTGAGTTGTATATAGTGCTAATAACTTAGATGTTGATTATAGCTTTGCAGGACTGCTATCGGCCACTGTTGGTGTAATAGAATCATGTCTTAATAGCATCTTATCTGTTTTTATAATTCTTTTTAGTAGCGTTGCATTAGAATCTTATCTGTACTTACGAATCAATTAATGCATGGTTCTTATATTTTTTACAATTGTCGTGACCTTGTAGAACTCTCTCTCTCTCTCTCAAAATCTTAGGAGATACCATACCCATGAAGTGCAGTCATTCAGCTGACCGTCCCTCAGAAATTACATAAACGTGGGTAGTGGCTATGGTCTTGGATTCCTTGTAAAGAACAAGTCTTTGTTTTCCTTCATTCTTTTAGAACGATCTCTGGTTCTTTGTTCTTATAATGGGATCATGCCGTGTTTGAACTGCTTGACGTGTTCATTTGGAAGGTCCACTCTGGACAACTCTCTCGGCAAAATGTTCTCCGCCTGTGTGCGTGGGTATGCGAAATGGCATGCACTGCTGGACTTACAGTCCTGAATTGTAGCTGTTTTTGTTTCATCTGATGGCATTTTGTTCATTTAAAATTCTCCATGTTTTCACGAATGATGCTGTTATTGCTCTTGCGAGCTCTCAACATAATGTAGCACATAGTTGCTTCTTCTCTTCTAAAAAATTGCAGTGTTTATGCTAATGTAGTGTCCATATAGTTGAGCACTCAAGCCTGCACAACAATGACCAGGTTATATGCACACTGCTTTCTATCTGGACCCCGTTCACTAGCTGGTTTTTGGTGCGTCTCATCTTTGAAGGAGAATTTGGGTTGGTCTGTTGTGGCTTGTGGCCAACCGTACTCTGAAGTTCAGCTTCAGAGTTTTCATGACAAGCTAATGCATCATACAGGATGCCGGAAAGCTTGCTCGGCAAGCATCCCACATGGTCTCTCGCTTATATTCCTCGAGATATAAATTCAGCAGTTGCTCTTCTTGCTTGATTGGGTTTAAAAGGAGAATGTTATGTCACCCCTTAAGAGTTTGTGAACATTGGAATTCAAGAATATGTTCTCATGTATATAAAAAAATAAATGGTCTTTTTCTCCAAAGTAATATGTAAATGATGCGTGGTAGATCTATTTCCTTGATTTTTTTTTTTTTGGGGACCTCTTTCGGGCTCTTGCTCATCTTATAACTATTTCCTGATGTAGTGAACATTATTCGATGATAAAAGTTTTTGGTTGAGCTTACTGAAAGGACCACGCTTCATGATTTACCGCTTAATCGGGCTTATTAGGTTTCGCCTTTAGTATACTATGAAAGTTAATGTCTTATATCACTTTAGAAAAATAATGAACTGGAAATATACACCATAAACACCTCTAATATAAAGTTTTTATATAGCTATTTAAATATATCTAATAATGCAATGGTTTAATGGTATATGTTATTGACTCTCTTGGGTATTTTTGTTATTAATTTACGTGGGTTGTTTTATCCAAAAAATGTTGGGGGAAGAAACCTGGAAAGGAATTAGTACTTTGATATTCTGCTTAATTGGGCTTATTAGGTTTTGCTTTTGGTACAATTCGAAAGTTAATGTTAGTACGTTGCTTAATCTTAGATCACTTCAGAAAAATAATGAATTGAAAATATACACCATACGCATTCTAATTACACTTTTAGTATAGCTATTTAAATACATCCAATAATGCAGTGGTTTGATGTTATATTCTATTGAGTCTTTTGTTGGGCATTCGTATTGTTGATTAACATAGGTTATTTTATCCAATAAACGTGGGGGGTGCCATCGAGTGTTTCGACGCAACACGGTGAACTCCGTCAATGGTCATCGCCGAGACTTTTTACAGTTCCCTTCCTCGGTGATCGACAGATGATGATGAAGCACCGGATGAGCACATTTGGGAAGGCAGTTTAGCCCGGTGTGGCTCCTCCATGCGCCCGGAATGTCGCCGTGTCTCTCCGTCAAACGCTCTTCATCTTCACTACCCAATTCACACCTGGAACAGGACCTCCATTCCCGTCCACCACCGTCACTAGGTAAGTCTCGTCTACTCCCTTTTCCGAAGGGCGAGTTCGCTTTGCTGTCGATGTGTTTGCGAAATTGCCTCAAGGGACTTGGTGCCGCAGGGACTTCGCCAGGCGGGGCATCAAGATCGAGCCGGGCGGTCTCGCCCACGTTCAATCTCAGCCGGGCGTACACTCTCGCTTCTCAGACCGATTCCTATAACGAGATTTGCTCGGCACTTTACGATCTTGAATGCAGTGAGGAAGATTGGAGCGAGTCGACCCAGGAGCGGGTGCTGCGTCGCGTTCTGCAGCCGAATAGGGAATGCGTGGAGGATGCACTCAGGCACGCCAAGGACAATGCGTTTACCCGATTAGTCTCTGCATACTTTGACCACAGCGAGAGAATATCCAACATCTGCCTTTTGCTTTACCAGAAAGTGTACCGTGCCCGTGTCATGTACTCTCCTCTCGTTGAGCTCCTTGCAGTGCTTCCTCTTGATGCGGATTCGTTTGCTCAATCACATTGCGACAGGGTTTGTGATGTTTTTGTCCAATTCGACCGCCATGACAACCCCTTCTCTTCCCCGGACTCCCATAACTTCAGCGATATCTGTAGTTGCTTTTCACAGCTAAAAGAACAGCTGGACCATAACTAATAGTTGCTTTTCATCAGCGGTTCTGAGGTCCAATTGGCTGTTTTCCAAGGCCAGTCCCGTCTAAAATCTGGACCGTTGAATCGATGAAAACAAAAAGACTATCAACTACTCGCACTCGATATAGGGGCGAATGTCAAAGTCAAAGTTGAGGGTCTTGCTAAATTGAGTAGTCTTGAGACGATCGAGCCTTTCTTTAATAATAGCACTGGGTAGATGATCCCACCGGGTTGCTCGTGAGCAATCTGTTCAAGACTTAAAAGAGTTTGAACTATCAAATTTTTGTTCTCTTCTCTTGGGGCCACCTCCAGAGTGTAAACTTGAATCTCTCCGATAATAATCCACTGTGATGGTTTGACTTAGAAGAAATGCTTAGAAAGAGATTCCAAAAGATAATGTTTTATTTGAATAATTAAGTGCGGTTTACATCATCTTAACTATTTATAGGAAGGTTGCCTTTAAAAAAAATAATCAAATAACAGGATTAAGGAAAAAATATTGATAGAGGGAAAAGTCTTCAAAACACATCCTAAAAATCTGTAAAATACGTCCGAAATCATTAACAGCTCGGAAATCAAGGAAAACGAGTATTCTACATCATGGTTTGGATGGGTCGACGCATACATCGGGCATTGATTTGATGCTCAAAGAACTCAGATACGTAAATTATTGGAAACAAAAGATAGATTATATTTGACAATTCTTCCCTGTTACGTTATTATTGCCAATCTCCCCGGAGAAATGTACTGAAAATAATGGCTGTAATCGAAATGCAAACGTCACCTGTACCCCTTCGACTACTTCATTAAGTTAGACATGATTTAGATTTGAGAGTGGGATAGCAACTTAGAGAATTCATTCATAACACGGCATGAACAGAAACTGTCACGCCTTGAATCCCGAGCACGTACCCATCCCTCTTTGGTTGATAAAATTTTGCGATTTCCCAGGACTAGTCGCCGACCCTTTTTCTTTATTGCACATGCGGAAGCGAAAAAGAATCTCCTGACAGTAACCATCTCGGGATAGAAAAGCAAAACAATAATTTTACAAACAAACATACATTTATAAACATATGCTGAGTCAAGTGCAAGAGTTTATGGTCAAAAGACTATAAAAGACCGTTCTCCAAAAAGAAGCGATCCTATCCGACCTATGCTTCAAATCACCTCCTCTCAGCTCCATGTCCTCCACTTGATGACCTTGGAAATCACCTCCTCTCAGCTCCATGTCCTCCACTTGATGACCTTGGAAGTGGTTATACAATAACCAGTGAGACAATGTCTCAGCAAATCTAAGCTCTAAACTGCGGCTAGGAGAGAAAGACGCTAAGAAGCATTCTAAGCACGCAATTACACAAACAATGAGACTTACCTCGTCTCAGTTCCACCCTGTAGGTCAGCACAGTTCATATCACAAATTTGAGCATCACTCAAGCTCAATTAATTAGAATACAATACTCAAATCATCATGCGTTCCTAGTTTTGATCTCGGCATATAGTAAGGCCTACTCTCAGTTCGATGGTTTTCTGGCATTGCCATGCTTCGTCTCACCCCATTGAGCACGGCACGTCACTTCATCGACGGCTTTCCCAAATGAGCATAGGGTATAGAATCTACTGCGACTGGCTTCCCTTTATCAAGGGGTATCCCAAATAGGGATAACGTCTAGCTCAACAGCTCGGGACGATTTCTCATTGTCATCACACGATCACTCAAATATGGCCCAGGGCACCGTGCATTGCACTCAAATGCTTTAATTAAAATGGTGAACCTGGCCTTTTTCTTCGTATTAGAAATACGCATGAAAATAATCATGCGTGGGTACACGGTCAACTCGACCTTAAAAATTGACATTATTCCTTTTTAAAATCCCACTATTTTATATATTATATAAAACTATTTTCGGTGCTAAAATCCAACACCCGAGATTTTCTGAATAAATATTGGAAATCCACAATTTTTGGAATTAAATACCAAAAATCCAATCATCACTCAATTTGCATAATTTAACACTCGATTGCAGAAACTAACCACACCATTGCAATTAGCACGAAATTCCGGTCACCGACCATCCCGGCCTAATTTCCGGAAAAATAATTAATAAATAATTAATTTCGAAAATTAATTAATTAATTCAATTTAATTTCTAAAAATACTAACCTAGGCCAAAATTATTAAATTAAATACCAATACGGACCCGGAAAATTCCCGAACCCTTCTAGATAAATAATACAATTTAATTAGGCCTTAGCTAAACCATATTAACTACCTAATGCTCAATTAAATACTTAAATCATTAATTTAATCTAACTAACCACGTAATTCCTAATTAAATAAATCTAAACCCCTTAGCATCAATGCTTACTAAGAAGAGTTTAGAGAATAAACTCATCGGTGTATCGCGAAAACCGGTTCATCGCGACGACGACGCGACGGTGGCCGAAATCTTAATTTTCGGCCGTGTTGGCAAACTCTCGGGCCGGACCTAAAACGGGCCCAACAAATCTCAGCCCAACTGAGATTTGTTTTCAACTTGGGCTGCTGGTCGCGGGCTTGTCTTTGGATGGGCTTGCTTGCGTGAAGTGTTGGGCTGAAGACGCATGAATTCACGGGCTTGCTTCGCGTTGCTGTAGCTTGCTGTATGAAGACACGAGCTGAAGAATGGTTGAGCTGGCGTGTGGACGGTGATACTGCTTCGATGTTGCTGGACGCGTGGCCTTGGGGAGAGAAGCAGCTGAGGTCTTCGATGGCGACGCTTTGGTGGGTTGTTGGCCCACGCGTGAGATGAGCTGCAACAAACGGTGGAGCACTTCGGGGCTGAGTGGATTGGTGGGCGTGCGAAGAAGTGCTGGCTTCGGTCAGCAAATTGAGGAGAAGAAGGCTTGGTTGACTGGCGTCCGCACGATGGAAGGAAAAATGGGAATGATGATGGCCCAAACTACTTCGTGGAGGGAGATGGGCAGAAAACTTGAGATGGTGAGATGGCAGAGAGTTCAACGAGAGAGAGAGGAGAAGCGGACCGAGTGAATAAAATAAAAGAGCAAGGAGATCGGTCGAAGATGGAGGGCAGCAACAAACGTGCGAAGGAAGATTGAGCTAGGGGAAGAAAAGTCTAAAAAATTATATCTATTCCATGGTGACCTAGTCCCCTAGGGTCCAAATACTTATCCTCTTACGTCCCCTAATTATTTTCTTGTCTTAATATCCACAATTTATCCAATTTTGGTGCCAAAATGCAGCCCTCAAACCATAGCTCCGAATTTCCATTTTTTTTTGTCTTCAATTTCCCCACTCAATTTCCCAAATTGAGGTCCAATTTTGATGTAGAAAAAGCCCACATGAATTCTACAAGTCCCCTTCGCCATATAGTTCGATTTGCAAGTCGAAAATCTTTTCAATTTGGCCAATCCGAATTTCCATTTATTTTCCGTGACGTCCGAATCGGATTTTTGTAAAAATCTTGGAATTTCTCAAAATTTCTCGGAGGATAAGTCGACGTCCCTAATATAGCTCGTGATACCACAAAACTTTCAATTTCTGAAATTAGGTTCAAATAAGTGGTTAATTTCAATCCGGCGCGTTATTAGCACGACCTAGTCTACCGGGTAGTTTTTAGAATTTTGGTGCAATTGACCCGTGATCGATTTATCTCGAGTCACATACATCTTTGACACATTAGCGACTCTCGATTGTCGTGAAAATCTCGAGATTTTAAATACGGACACAGGATATCCAAAACGTCAGAAAATCAATTTAGTGCCGATCGGTGAGAATTTTGAAATTAAGTGGAATTACCCACATTATGATTACATATTTCAACCAAATCGACCTATCTCTGATTTCTAATCGATTCTGACAGTGTCGCAATGACCCTTGTAGATCGACACGGTCGAGCAGTCGATTTCTATTCGAATTCTCAAGTCCATTGCATTTAGATTCCTTAATTGATTTCCCAAATAGACCAGTTATCTCGTGAATGGTCAACTCAGAGAATAACACTATAGACATGTCGACAAAAAGCCCGATTTATTTAATCGAAAACTAATTTAAAAATTCAGGTTATCACAACTCTTCTCCTCTTATAAAAATTTCATTCTCGAAATTTAAACCTATTACAATCTTTAAGCAAAAAGGTGGGGGTATAGTTGTCTCATCGATTTTTCAGTTTCCCAAGCTGCTCCTTCTGTGCCGTGGTATTGCCAGACCACTTTGACCAATGGGATGATCTTAGTACGTAGGACCTGCTCCTTACGGTCCATAATTTGAATCGGGTTTTCAACGTATGACACTCTATCGTCCACATCCAATTCCTCAAAATTGAGCACGTGGGTCGGGTCAGGCTTATACTTCCTCAACATCGACACATGAAAGACGTCATGCACTTGTGCCAACCTTAGTGGTAATGCAAGACAATACGCTAGGATCCTGATTCTTTCAAGAATCTCAAATGGACCTACGTACCTCGGACTCAGTTTTCCTTTCTTGCCAAAGCGCGAAGTACCTCTCATTGGTGACACTTTCAGAAAAACGTGATCACCAACTTGAAATTCCAATGGTCTCCAACGCTTATCTGCGTAGCTTTTCTGTCTGCTCTGAGCGGTCTTTAACTTGTCCCTGATAACGGCAACTGCATCCATTGACTGCTGAACCAACTCTGGGCCTGTGATTTTCCGTTCTTCGACTTCATCCCAACATACCGGTGTTCTGCACGCTCTGCCATACAATGCTTCAAAAGGAGCCATCTGAATACTCTGTTGGTAATTGTTGTTGTAGGCAAACTCGACAAGGTGAAACTGTTTCTCCCAACTTCCTTTGAAATCCAACACGCAAGCTCGCAGCATGTCTTCGAGGGTTTGAATTGTCCTCTTAGACTGGCCATCCGTTTGAGGATGATATGCCGTACTGTACTGCAGCTTCGTTCCTAATGCACTTTGCAGACTTTTCCAAAATGCCGCTGTAAATCTCGGGTCTCAGTTTGATGTAATCGTCACTGGCACTCCATGTAGACGAACAACTTGACGCATATACAGATTTGCATGTCTATCCAAACTGAGGTCCTTTCGAACTACAATGAAATGAGCCGACTTTGTTAGTCTATCGACCACTACCCAAATAGAGTCATTTCCTCTCTGACTCCTCGGTAAGCCTGTCACAAAATCCATTGTAATATGTTCCCATTTCCATTCTAGGATCGCAAGAGGTTGTAGAAATACTCCCGGCTTACAATGTTGTGCCTTCACTTGTTGACATGTTTGGCGATATCCGCCTTCATACCTGATCACTAATAGTGTTGACGCAGATTCTGATACATCTTTGTACTGCCAGGATAAATGCTATAACTGCTACGATGTGCTTCTGACAATATCTCCTCTCTCAGCTTTACATCGTCAGGTACAACCAATCGTCCTTGGAACCTCAAGGTTCCGTCCTCAGAAATTTGAAAGTTAGTCTTCCTCTTCTCGGTATCTTCTAGCAGGATTTTTTGAACATTCGGATTTGTCGGCTGAAGTGTCTTAATCCTTATCTGCACTTCCGGCTCAATTTTGAGGGTGGCCATAAGGTTTGAAAGGTGGCCTACCTCAAATTTGAAAACCGAATCTCGAGCTCTCTCGATTAAGTTCCACTCCTTCATCACTATATGAGCAACTGAAGACTTCCTACTTAGTGCATCTGCGACTTTGTTCGCCTTCCCTAGGTGATACAGAATATCACAATCATAGTCCTTGAGGAGAATAAGGCTTGGTTGACTGGCGTCCGCACGATGGAAGGAAAAATGGGAATGATGATGGCCCAAACTACTTCGTGGAGGGAGATGGGCAGAAAACTTGAGATGGTGAGATGGCAGAGAGTTCAACGAGAGAGAGAAGAAGTGGACCAAGTGAATAAAACAAAAGGGCAAGGAGATCGGTCGTAGATGGAGGGTAGCAACAAACATGCGAAGGAAGATTGAGCTAGGGGAAGAAAAGTCTAAAAAAAATATCTATTCCATCATGACCTAGTCCCCTAGAGTCCAAATACTTATCCTCTTATGTCCCCCAATTATTTTCTTGTCTTAATATCCACAATTTATCAAAATTTTGGTGCCAAAATGCAGCCCTCAAACCATAGCTCCGAATTTCCATTTTTTTTTGTCTTCAATTTCCCCACTCAATTTCCCAAATTGAGGTCCAATTTTGATGTAGAAAAAGCCCACATGAATTCTACAAGTCCCCTTCGCCATATAGTTCGATTTGCAAGTCAAAAATCTTTTCAATTTGGCCAATCCGAATTTCCATTTATTTTCCGCGACGTCCGAATCGGATTTCCGTAAAAATCTCGGAATTTCTCAAAATTTCTCGGAGGATGAGTCGACGTCCCTAATATAGCTCGTGACACCACAAAACTTTCAATTTATGAAATCAGGTTCAAATAAGCGGTTAATTTCAATCCGGCGCGTTATTAGCGTGACCTAGTTCTACCGGGTAGTTTTTAGGAATTTTTGGTGCAATTGACCCGTGATCGATTTATCTCGAGTCACATAGTACATTTTCTATACATTAGCAACTCTCGATTGTCGTGAAAATCTCGAGATTTCAAATACGGACACAGGGTACCCAAAACGTCAGAAAATCAATTTTTAGTGCCGATTGGTGAGAATTTTGAAATTAAGTGGAATCACCCACATTCTGATAACATATCTTAACCAAATCGACTTATCTTTGATTTCTGATCGATTTTGACAGTGCTGCAATGATCCTTGTAGACTGACACGGTCGAGCAGTCGATTTCTGTTCGAATTCTCAATTCCATTGCATTTAGATTCCTTAATTGATTTCCTAGATAAACCAGTTATCTTGTGAGTGGCCAACTCAGAGAATAACACTATAGATGCGTCGACGAAAAGCCTGATTTATTTAATCGAAAACTAATTTAAAAATTCAGGCTGTCACAAAAACACAGAGAAATAACCAGAAGCAAATTCGCATGGCTTTACATGAAGTTTACGTAGGCACCTAGCTTATTTTAACACAACGTATTCTTGTCATGCTACGACCATGGGGGTAAAGGGAAAGGCAATCACATTTAAATCGCGCATCCTCGTGACTGTTGCGGCAAAAGCTTCGGTCATGTCAAGTTCTTCCATGGCTTCTCCCTCCGGCAATTGCCAATCAAAATGATATAGCAATGCCGCTAATATGAATTCAATGCTTGCATTGGCAAATGCAATGCCAGGACACGACCGCCTACCAGATCCAAACGGAAGAAACTCGAAATTTGTCCCCAGAAATTCTACTGGAGATTCAAGAAACCTCTCTGGTTCAAATTTCTCCGGATCTGCCCAATAATTTGGATCTCTTCCAATAGCCATCACATTAATGAGGATTCTGGAATTCACTGGTATTTTGTATCCACCGATCTTACATTCTTTAGTGGCTTCTCTGGGAATTAATGGAACAGAAGGGTGCAGCCTTAAGGATTCTTTAATGATTGCTCTCAAGTAGTTGAGTTTCTTGAGGTCTGATTCTTCCACGTGACCCTTTCCTTTTAGGACTTCTCTCACCTCAGCTTGTGCCCTGGCCATCACTTTGGGATTTCGGATTAACTCAGCCATTGCCCATTCGAGAAGCGTTGACGTAGTGACGCTCCCGCCCACAAACAAGTCCTGCGACAATGACGTGCCATTCAAAATCAACATTGATGCTGGAGATATTAGAAAGACTAGCTAACATTAATTAGTTCACTAAAAAAGAGCGACGCTTAAAGCACGCGTACCATAATAATGCCTTTGATCTCCCTGTCTGTCAGATTCAAGCCGAACTCATTGGTCGTGCGAAATCCCAAAAGCGCATCGAGCATGTCTTCTCTTCCAAATGCATTTTCCTTGTTTCTCAAGACCTGATCTCTTCTGGTCTGATGGTCATTGAGAATGCTATCAAGAATCTTATCGATCTTTTTCTGCAGCATCTTGAACTTCGAAAGAAGCCCAACTATGTTGGCAAGAAATTTGAGTGAAGGGAAAACGTCCACCACACTAAAGCCTCCAGTAAACGTTACCATCTCTCGGACCACAGAAATGAATTCCTCTTGTTTGTTCTTATGGCCAACAGCTGCCTTGGAGACTATGCTGTTTGTTAAAGCATCCATCTTTTTGCTGAGATTGAAAGGCGATCCCGACAACGAACGTATGTAGCTGATGAGACTCCTGGTTTCCTCTTCTCTAATTGATTTAAAAGATCGAACACACTGGCCACCTAAGAGTCCCATGACGAAAAGCTTACGCAACTTTCTCCATTCGTCTCCATATGGGAGAAAGGTTGGGCTAGGGAGAATGCTCATCTCTATATATGAGAATAATGGGCGTTGAGCGAAGGCGAGTTCGTGGGTCTTGAAAACTTCCTTGGCTAAGTCGGGACTAGAAATAGTTACGACCGACATCTCACCGAGTTGAAGATGGAGGATGGATCCGTGTGTTTTGGCAAGCTCTCTCAGGCGATGGTGGGGGAGTGAGCCCCTCATATGGAGCAGATTTCCAATGAGAGGCCATTTTACGGGCCCTGGTGGGAGAGAATTCAGCTTTGAAGTTCTTTTCGAAATTTGGAGGAGGAGGAGGAGGAGGAGGAGGAGAGAAGAAACGATTAGAAGCATTGTGGCGGCTTTAGTTTGTCAAGAAGTTGTGTTTTACTATCGTCTATTTATAAGCTCTTGGAATGATTGTCAGGGTGAGAGGGCTTGGTCAAGGTGTAGCTCTTACGGGCTTAAGACTAATGAAGGGGGCGTAAATGGAGCGAATTGCATAATAAATTAAAAGATTGTTTCAGGGACAGAACAATGGTGTGCTAACACAAGCATGCTATTTGCTTATCTTATGCACAACGCAACGTGATGAAGAAGATGAAAATGGATCGTGTCGACAGAGGAAAAAGATTCCTCGCTGCGATTTTTCTCTTTTTAAATTTTGAACGTGCCTTTGCCCTCCCAAAAATAAAGACAGGTTTTATTTGTATCTCTTTCATAATATCCATGTCGGTCCATAAAGTGATTTTTTTCCCTCATCTTGTAGTGTCTTGAAAAGTATCGGTTCCATTTTTAGTCTAAACACATATGACTGCTGAGCTTGCTTGCCGGATAGAATCGTTCAGGACAGCTATCCCGTTTGCTTCCCTACTAAAACTTTTTCTCTCTCAGACAAAAGGATAAAAAACAAAAAGGAAACGAGAAAGTCGACCAAGTGCAGCGGTAAATAAACGAAAACGTAACCACCAAACGAAAGAAAAGCCCGCCAGAAGAAAATGAAAATCCTCATGCTCGAGGTCTACGAAGATTCTTGATCTCATGCTGATTCGTATCTCTTTCATAATATCCATGTCGTTCCATAAAGTGATTTTTTTTCCTCATCTTGTAGTGTCTTGAAAAGTATCGGTTCCATTTTTAGTCTAAACACATATGACTGCTGAGCTTGCTTGCCGGATAGACTCGTTCAGGACAGCTAACCCGTTTGCTTCCGCTTCCCTACTAAAACTTTTTCTCTCTCAGACAAAAGGATAAAAAACAAAAAGGAAACGAGAAAGTTGACCAAGTGCAACAGTAAATAAATGAAAAAAAAGCCCGCCAGAAGAAAATGAAAATCCTTATGCTCGCCCTAGTGGCCACCCTTCCAATATGGAAGGGGGAGGTGAGGGGTTCAAATCCCCACCTTTTCAGGGGGGATGGGGTGGGGACGCGTAAGTTTCAAGAGTGGGTTTCGACTCCCACGCCCCGCAACGAGACGGGCGAAAGTCTGAGAGTGAGTGTAGAATAGGAATAGAGTAGGAATGACCAAAAAAAAAAAAAAGGTCTACGAAGATTCTTGATCTCATGCTGATTCGTATCTCTTTCATAATATCCATGTCGGTCCATAAAGTGATTTTTTTTCCTCATCTTTTATTGTCTTGAAAAGTATTGTTTCCATTTTGTTACTCGGATCTTTGACTATAAGATCGCATCATTCTGTTGCCCACGATTCTTAGAATGGGCCACCATGTGAGTTAGGCCCACGAATGTATCGAGGCCCACTAAATAAGGCCTAGATTGAAGCCCAGCTTCGATGAAATAAGAAGAGCATCTATTCTTCTTTTCTTGGCTTTTGGTCGTAAAAAGAGCATCTATTCTTCATGAGCTATACTATAGACAGACGTGCATTGGCATTTGGTACATATACACATACGTACAAAAATGTGTATAAGCACTTCTCTATGGCAAGGGCTATGAGAGTTGTGGTATATACTGAAATTGGTGATCTATTTTAAGAACCGTGTGCTCACACTTATTTTATACGAGTAGAATGGATTTTATTGAGTATAAGGATACAAATTGGTGAGTTAATTCATTTTTAAAGATATTTTGGTTTTCATATGATTATCCGAGTGACTTGGATCATTTGTTTACGTGATACACTAATCTTTCCAATATTTTTCATGAACTAGATAGACTTGGAGCCACTTCACACCTCGATAGGGTGGTTGGAGCATCAACATTGTTAAACAAACTTTTCTTTTTGAAGTTTGAATTAGAGGATAAGAAAAGCAAGTGGAACAGCACGAGTAGTTAGCAAGAGAGAAATGAGAGATTGTTAGGATTTGAATTTTTAATCCGTGCTCTGATAGCATGTTAGACAAATGGATTTTCTTAAAAACTTAAACCGATAAACAATTAAAGAAACAATATATTATTTAGCACGCGGCTTACCGAGTATATCATCTAAATGTTTGGTAAATTTAGAGAAAAGTGAAATATTTCAATTTAGACACAAAAGTGCACTGAGGAATAATAGTATAGATGGTTCATGAACTTTTAATTTATATAATGTAATCTCTAAAAACTTTAACCCAGTATGTAATATCGTTTATAAATTTTTAATTTGTTCAATATGATCTCTTAATCCTTAAATTATATAAACATATATTTTAAAATTGCATGGATCATATTAAATAAATTAAGAATTTATAAATTATTTGTGTCAATTTCGCACGTGCTTGACTGAATAGAAGCTAGGAGAAACCAACCGTATATATAGTGAGGTGGATGGTGTGCTTTAGTTTTCAGGAAGTGGCCATTGCAACTAGCGCATGTTACCCAAGACTAATTATATTCTCCACCAAAATGGTCAATAGATATTTGAGATGACTTGTGAAAACAATTGCCCGGTCAGAGGAGTCCGAGTTGTACTCCACTACGATCTTGCTTTGCTTGACTTCACAAATAATCTCAGAAATTGCATCAATATGAGCAACATGCGAAGGTTTGTAGATATCCGTAACGAACTAATATTCCACCTAATCTCAGAAATTACATCCCATTAGATTTTGCAATTTGGGAAATAAAATCTAAAATCAGTAAATCGGATGGTTTGAAAACTTTATCTGAATTTGTGCATCAACCGCACACGAAATTCAAATTTGCTTGTTTAAAAAAGTTTGATGCGTATCCGATGGAAATTCACACTTCATTATTCCTAACCAATCATATATTCAAGTGCTTGATTCGAGCTTCTTTTTTTGCTATATCAATCAAGTGCCTTAAGAAGTTGGGAAACCCAACTTCACAAGAAGAAAACTCCCCATAAATTAAGGCCGGATAAGACAAGCTGATTAGTATAGTTATATAAGTTTCCAAAATACTACCCATGGTAATAATTTTGTGCGCATAAGAATAATTGACATTAAGGCTTCGTTTGTTTCGCCAAAAATAAATGATTGGGAGAATATTTTCTCAAATATATTTACATGTATCTAAGATACGTATCCGATGAAAATTCATACTTCTTCGTTCATAACCGATCATATATTCAAGTGCTTGATTCGAACTTCTCTTTTTACTATCCGCTCAGATATTTGAAATTGACTATATTAGTCAAGTGTTCAAAGAAGTTCATAAACCCAACTTCACGAGAAGAAACTCCCCACATTTTATAGCCGGATAAAACAAGCCGATCAGTTTAGTTATATAAAATTATAAAATTCTGGCCTTTTCTGCACGGAACGATGATCAATATGGCTCCGATTGTTTTAGTCGTTTATTGCAAAAATGAATAAAAAAATATTTTTATTATTCATAAAAATATTTAAATATAAATTATTGTTGATAATGAAAAATTTTTAGTTGGCTGAATATTTCTACTGATACAAGTGATCGTTTTAAAAAAATATTTTTCAAATCAACTATTCTTCACAGCACAAAGGAATCATAAGTGTATTAGTTTCACTATCAGTTCATTATATGACATTTTACAAACTTCGGCCTCCCACGTGCAAATTTTAGAAACTTAGGGGGTACAAAATTCTCGGTGGCGCATCTTTTTTCAAATAAATCGATTAGGGAGATGCACGAAATTCTCGCACAAAATCCAAACGAACCCTATTTTTTCAATCTCCTCACGCGAATTGTTTATCTCTAATTTTTTTTTTTTCAGTAAATTTTGCCGCCCCAGTCACGCGACCCAGATTCGGGGGCGGCGAGGTCGTGCGACCCAAATTGAGGGCGGCAAGGTCCTTCGCGACCGACCGCCGCCCCAGATTTGGGTCGCGGCGACCCAGACCTTGCTGTGACCTAGGCCTTGCCGCGACCTAGATGGCGCGGTGGTCGCGCCACCCCTCGGCGTTGGTCGGGCCACCCTCGACGACGGTCATTGGTGACTGCTTGCCCGTGACTGCCTGCCCTTCGTCGGCGACCGCTCGGGGAGAATAAAAAAAAGATAATGAATAGTGAGGGCAAAACAGAAAAAAAAAGAAAATGAAAAACCAATGAGGATAATTTGGGTAGAAGATTTTTCATTTAGCCCTCTTTAGCATGTTGAGAAGGCTGAAAGCCCAAGGCAGCCCCCAACTTGCCTTGGGCTTTCAGTCTTCGCAGGCATTCTTCCAAATGGGGGTTGAAATTTTTTTACCAAACACTCTGTATTGGCCCAAAGGTCTTTAGGGGCTCAAAGTGGCTTCTCAAGGCTATGTCTAAACGCACCCTCCGTCGTCACATCAGGTTGGGGGAGCAGGCGTCCGATCACGTCACGGAATGAATCTCAGCCGTCGGATCTCCCCGTTCCCACTTCCACTACCAAATATCCAAACCCATCTCCCTCTCCATTATAAATTCCCGCGAAATCTGCGCCCTCCGCTTTTTCCTTAGCTTTCCACCCCTTTCCTACTTCACCGAGATGGCGCCCGAGACGGCGAAAGGGCAGAACTCCTTCCCGGAGAAGTTGCCGGCCGTCCCCAACCAGTCGCGCCGGCGGTTCCTGATCGCGCAGGCCTCGCTCCGGGCCTCGGCCTTCGTGTCGGCGCTGGTCGCGCTCGCCGTGCTGGTCACCAGCGATGAGACCATCGTCTTGTTCGGCATCAAGTTCCGAGCTCACTAAAGCTACGCTTCCGCCTTCAGGTGACACTGAAGAAGAAAAGAAATGGAACCCGACTGACCGCGCGTATTTGCGATCGCCGCGACGAGCGGTGATGGAGGATTGACTTTGATGGGGGGCTGCGTTTCAGGTTTCTGCTGGGTGCGGACGCCGTAGTGGGTGGCTTCTCGTTGCTGTCGCTGATCCTGCTCCGCCTCATCAGTCGATCGGGTCGAATCCCAGGAACTACTTCTTCCTGTTCTTGCACGATTTGGTAACTAGTTGCTCGCTTTCTATATTGTATACTATTTTCGTTTTCTTCTGTGTGTGAAGGTTACTTGGCATGTGCTCAGAGTACGGAATTTCCATAACTATTTTGGGTTGATTTGTGGTCTTCGAGTTGGTGATGTTTCTATTTGAAGGCCTTTTTCTTGCTTAATTATAGCACTTGGTGGCCGCTTCCATAATCCATCGCCAATTAGGCCCCAAGGGCCAACACATGATCATTAACTTTTTAAGAACAGAATGTTTCAACATGGTACTGTAAGAGCATCGCTTGTTTCTAATTTGTTTCGATAATTTTGGCATACATTGGCTTCAGGGGAACTGGCGTACATATCGGTGTACCTGTAAGATCGGGTTCACTACGTGTTGATAGGAGTATAGATGCAAGCGCAGGGAATTGAGCAGGAATTGATACCGAGAGGAGGATTAATGGCAAGGGATCGACTTCATAATTGAGATGAAAAATATAGATGCTGGCACAAGCATTTACCTACGATCGAAACTATTTGAATACCTTACCAGCATTTGTCCGATAGTGTAGGTGAACCGGTTATTAGTGAACTTGTAGTGTGGTATTGACTTGGTCAAATAGATATTCAAAAGCTCTCGTTCTTAACTTAAAAGAGTGCTTAAGTGAATAGATATATGGACTGTTACTCATGAGTGGCTTCTTCAACTTGACTTTCGGATACAACTGGTGAATTCATTCTGACGACGCAGGCAATGACAGTGCTGATGATATCTGCATGTGCGGCGGGGACGGCTATTGGGTATGTGGGTAGCTACGGGGAGGAGAAAATGGGTTGGCTTCGCCTTTGCATCAGAGTGACCAAGTTCTGCAACCAAGTGATGGTCTCGGTTGTTTTCTTGTATTTGGCCTTCTTCTGCTACCTGGCTCTTACCATCACATCCGCCAACAAGCTCTCGTCTCATCCCCTCGAGTGAATTGGAAGAGTTTCGACGGAGTTGCAGGTTTTGTCTGCCGTGTGTAGGGAAGAGCAGGGATATTGACTCTTGGTTCCTTCTTCTGCTGATCCTTTTCATCTTTCACTAGAGAAGAGAATACAGTTTAGTTTGCCTTCTTTCGATGTGTATAAATATTTATGTTACTTGGTGATGGAGGAGCTACCTATTTAATCTTCATGAGCTTGTCTATTTCACATCTGCTTAGATGTGTACGGACAAGTTGTCCATAATAGGTTTTTTTTTTTTTTTGTCAGAAGTCCATAATAGTTGAAAGAGTTATTTTTTGGCGTTTACAGTCTCGTTTCTTTTGGTGCCCATCATTTCGGGGGTTAGATGATGTTTATGAAATCTGCTTGCATCTATTCTCACTCGCTAATTTTCAACTGTTTAACTGTATGCTTTGAAGATCTTCTACAAGAGAGCTTATTATGGTAACATTAAGTCTCACATATGTAATCATTCTTCTAAATGGGTGAATGTTTAACTCATGTACACCCCCGCACCATATAATTAGCTGGTATTATAATTATTATAATTATAATTATATTTTTATTTTTAATTTTTGAATTGGAGGAATCGCCTCACAGCGAGCGCTCGGCGTAAACTCCAGGGAACATTGGTGTGGGGACCTACCTCCCACGATGTTCTGCTTAAGTCGCGCTATATGCGCATGCAGTGACTTGAACCTCTTCCTTCGCAATTAGAGGGGGCAAAGGCTCAAACCAACGCATCCATAGCGGGGTGGGTATTAGCCAGTATTATTGCGGCACTGACAATGCAAAGAAGGTTTATTCTATCCAAAATTCATCGAAAAATTACATCCAAAAGTGGTGCTCATAAATTGTGTGTCCATTTGTTATTTATCTGCTAATGGATAAGTCGGACGAGCCAACCGTGTCCATCTGTCCAAAACATGGTAATGTTCAAGCAACAGTCGTAGAAATTAAGGGCGCGCATGACAACCATTCTGTTCTAGAAATAGTTTCTGGAACATAAATAGATTTATTTCTATTTCTAGAAGAGTTTCTAAGAAAAATAACCGTTTGATAACAACACAAGATTTTAACTATAAAAATAGAAATTCGTTTGATAACGACACAAAATTTCTTCCTTTCGGACGGCGAAGTGGCGGCGACCGGCGACATTTAATATAAAAATAAAAATAAAAATGATTTATTAACAAAAAATAAAGAAAAAAAAAAATAAAATAAATCATAAAAAAATAAAATAAAAATTATCATTTTATTTTAAAATAAAAATATCCTTAAAAATAAATTTATTTTATTCATTCTATTTTATTTTATTTTACTAATAAATTTATTTTTAAAATGAATAAAAACTAAAAATAAAATAAAAATAAATTTATTTGGCAAAACACTCAAGACAAATAAAAATAAATTTAATAAATAGAAAGGTCGGAATAGAAATCCGTTTGATAAACTTATTTCGTTTTTTTTATTTCTAGAATATATTTTTATTCCAGGAAATAGGTTCGAAATAGAATCATAAGTAGAAATTTTATACTTCTCTATTTTAGAACAAAAATGAGAAATAAAAATTTTTCTCATCGTTCGTCAACCGGTCCTTCATCCCGCCGCCGACCACCGTCCGTTAGTCGCCGGCCGCCGGTCACCAAATAAATTATTTTTATAAATATCATTTTAAAATGAAATCTATTCGAATAAATAAAATGATATTTATTTTTATTTTTATGAATACATATTTAATTTACAAATAAATTAAAAAATCCTTATAAATAAAATATTTTTAAAAATAAAATGAATAAATAAAATAAATTATTTATGATAAATAAAAATAATTTTTTTAATTAAAAATAAATTTAGTAAATTTATTTTTATTTGTCTTGAGTGTTTTGCCAAATAAATTTATTTTTATTTTTAGTTTTTATTCAATTTTAAAATAAATTTATTCATAAAATAAAATAAAATAGAATAAATATAATAAATTTATTTTTAAAGATATTTTTATTTTTAAAATAAAATGATATTTTTATTTTATTTTTTGATGATTTATTTTATTTTTTTCTTTATTTTTTGTTAATAAATCAATTTATTTTTATTTTTTATATTAAAGGTTGCCGGTCGCCACCACCGCCATCCGAAAGGAAGAAATTTTGTGTCGTTATCAAACGAATTTATATTTTTAGAGTAGAAATTTTATGTCGTTATTAAACGGTTATTTTTGCTTAGAAACTCTTCTAGAAATAAAAATAGAAAAATCTATTTCTATTCCAGAAATTATTTCTGGAATAGAATGGTTGTCATGCGCGCCCTAACTTTTTCATTGGCCTATGGACAGGACAAAAGCTTATCGTGAAATGATTCTATATTATCCTTGTCTCAGCCACATTAATGGGTTCCGAGTTCTCTGAACATGCTCATCTCTTTCGCAGATACCACACCAGAACTAAAAGGCTCTTTGCTTTGACAACCGTTTCTGCACTAGTGCTCTCCAATTGGAGAAATGAAGGTCTAATTCAGTGTCGATGCATGCTCTTGTAACAAAACTCTTAACCGTCCTACCTCAAGTGTTTCTCTTTCTTTCTCCGTTTAGAAGCTCTGGACAGATCTCTAAGAACCTGAATTCAAAAACCTTTCCTGAGCTGCACTTGGGAAGCTACGCATACAAAAATCTCTGTGCGTTCTAAATTTAAAAATTTCAGAGGGAAGTGAGAGTGAAGACTGTCGAAAGAATTGCATTCTTTTTTGCTTTTTCATGATATTCTCACTCTGATTGATGACCATATTTTCGGCCTACAGCATGTAATTCTACCGGTCCCCATCTGGGTATTTTTTTTTTGGAGGTATTGCAATAAATGGAATTTTTTTTAATGAACGGAATTTCAATCCCCAAAAGAAGTGCAAGATGTAAGCCGAGTGGACAAAGTCAACCAGCACCAAAAAAGGAACCCTTATGTTTAGTGGCACAGTCATTGACTTTTCCTCCGCATGGCATCTTTCGCAAGTTGATTTCTTCATGCCATTTGGATCGCGTACGAACCCACAAAAAAGAAAAGAAAGAATTGAAGGATACGGGATCGACCAGACTGCTCGCCCAGAATTCTCTCACTGAAAATGTAATATTAGGCTTGTGGGCCCAAAAGAAGAAAAAGAAAAAGAATGTTGAAAAGTCAAAGAAGAAGAAGAGTGATGAGGAGGCACCGTGAACATTCGGGGAAAGAAGGAAAGAGAGAAGAAAGAAAAGAAAAAGAAAAGGTGGTGGGACCCACTTTAAATAAAGCAAGAAATAAAAAGAAAACAGAAAAAAGGGGAGAGATAAAAGAGAAAGCAAGCCCACGTTCGGGCAGAGAGAAAAGAAGGAGAAGAAAAGAAGAAGAAGAAGAAGAAGAAGAGAAAGGAGAAGAAAGGAAAGGGTTTTTGGCACGTGCACGCCACGGATGCCTCGCCAAGCCGACTCGACTCCATAACACGGCACCCGGTAAGAGATTAGGCCCCTCGTTTGTCCGATTGAAGTTATTTTTGAGTTTAGGGCTCAAATTCGGAATTTGTTGGAAAATCAAGTGGCGAAGTCCGATTTTGGAGTCGTTGAGCTGCGCTTTTTCATAGGAATGATAATTTAGGGTGTTGTGGAGCCATGGGATTTTACGGATCGTGATTTGAGCTTGTGGTTTGTCCGGAACAAAATTTCAAAGTTTCCGCGCGCAGTGAACAGTAGCGTCCAGCAGCTTCGGGCCTATATTTTGTCACATTTCGGCTTGATTTTGAGACGGTGAAGTTGGGATTCTAGTAATATGTATCAAGGGCTCTCTATTGACTATAAATTTGTTTGGATCGGGGTTCGGAGGAGGAAGTCAGGACGTGATCAAGTTTTGCGTTTAACTCCGTGTTGCGTTTTGTTAGCGCGTAGAAGTCCTTTTGTTATAATTAAGGCGTAATTTAGTCGTTTCGTAGTTAAGATAAGAGTTTTATTAGATTTTAACATTATTCCTCGGTTATTTGATAGGGCCTTGAGTTCGACGATACGAGTATCGTTCGTCGTTTGGTCTTAGACGACGAGGTGAGTGGTACTATATCTTCTTTGGTTTTATAAAATCATGTCTTGAAATATATATATGTATATATATTGAATCGAGAAGAGCATTTTTATTGCATAAAAGTCGGATCGAGCATTTACTACCATTTGGTTGATTATGAGTATTTGAAAAGCGTATTATATAAAGTTTGTGGAGAAATATATGAAATTGTTTTGCGACCGATTGATAGAAAGGTTTATGATGATTTGAGAAATGGATGATGGGCTATGCTTCAAAAGGTTATTTGCTTGATTTACGATATTGATTTATGGATTGAATTTCTGGTATTGGATAATGGTTATTTATGCTCAATATGACTGTGAACCCAATGAGGGGTTTTTGGGGTATGCATACCGGAGGTTTAGGATATCCTTCGGGCCCGGCCATCGGCTTTGTAGGTGGAGACCTTGCAAGGGGAAAAGCTTGGTCGCCTTGTCACAAGGCGTTGTGTCGTGACCATGGTGGAATATTGAGCAATAGATTAATCAATGGATGGACCATTGATATGTGGTATTGATGAAGAGATTATTCAATGGACTTGACCATTGATACTTGACTTTTGATGATGATTTAAATGAGTTTTCTATATTAGTATAAAACCTTGATGAGATCAAATAACTCTTTTATGATTTGATATGTATTTTATATATTGAGTTGGCGTTATGAAGTTTGGTATTGCTTTGTATACATGCATAGTGGTTGTTCGATCTGCTTAGAAGATATGTACTACTCACTGAGCTGTTGTTGCTCATTCCACTCATTCTTTAATCTTTTCAGGTTCCTCGGTTAGTGGCGAATAGAGCGAGTGCGCCGTCGGTGGGAAACTTTTTGGGGAGTTCTATTTTGGGTATGGCCTAAGGAAGTGGTGCACTTTCCTTGCTAGTGTTTGGTTTGTCCGAGTTCTATTTGTATGTTTCTTTTTGGTGGATTATAGAAACTCGATGTTGCAACCAATCTGTTGGTCTATCGATATGTATATATATGGTTTGATATATATATAAGTTGATATCAGGTTGTTGGTTGTGTTTGAGGCTGCGTCCTTTGTGTGGAAGGACGGCCGTGTCATCCCTATTCTTTGTAGTTTTGGGGTGTGACAGAAAAAGGTTGGCTTAATAATAGAATTCAACTCTAGTCAGGGATCCCAATTCAAAACAAGAACCTTTTGGATTAGATATTGTGCTGCTTTTGAAGGAGAAAGGTCAGAAACATTCCATGTGGAGGCATTGTGAAGGTCATCAGAAACAGAGATACCCATAAACCCATCGTTGAGAATAAGAGTCGTGTAAGAGAATCAAATTGTCTTTGGATTCAAACTAAAAGCCGCATGGCTAGCTTTGGCTTTATGGACCAAAATAGTAACCTTATTCTGCAGGATTTGTCAATTATCATTTCTCTTCGCCGCTCATATCTGGTGTCGGCACATTCAAGCAGTTCTCACATACAAGTAAATACTAAGTTCAAACTCTGGATCATGTGAGACCTCATTTTAATCATCTTATTCAGATTAATATCCCAAAAAAATCATCTGATAAAGGCCATTGGCAAGGTGGCCTTGGTCCATGAAATGCATCGACATTCAAGAACTACATGAAGCCGCAACTTTTTTTTATTTTTGGTGACATGCGACTAAAGCCCAGGAATATTGACTTTAACCAAGTTGCCTCAAGGAAAATGTAACAGGATGATAGTGATGAATACTTGATTTATAGCCACCCATTGATATCTCAAAGATTTTGGGCGGGCTCTTTTGCTCGGCTCAGTGATCATTACACACCTGCAAGACCTGCTCATGCAAAGAATAGAATCTAATATCGGGGCTTGCATGCCTGAGAGAGTGATCAGAACTATTGCAGGCTTATCAGAAGGAAAGAAAAATTCAAAAGAGAAGATTTGTATGGGTTAAATTGACTCAAGGAGGTCCTACAAAGGTATTGGCGGGCCTTGGAATCTGATCTCATGGTCGGTTCCATTCCCTATAAATTGAGACAGGAGTGCAAGCGAAAAATTGAGGCATTGGACTTGACTAGGAGAAGAAGAAGAGCGGCTAACATGAAGACGAGAGTCTCAATTGGTAGCCAAGGATGACTTGCTTGCTCTGAAGTCTATTTACTTGGGTTGAACTGATGGTTCGAGTAGTTTGTGCCCGGTATCAGGCAGTCTACTCCTTGGCTAGTCAGAAAGTCTCTCATCTTTCGTGTTAGGCTTCTTCTTCCTTCAAAAAGCAACCACTCCATGAAGATACAACTTTGTCTGTCCTTTTTATTCATCACATCACACATTGAGAGGAATTGAAACATATTTGCGAGGGAGAGAGGCCCTACATGAGGTGACGAGTCCTGTTTGTTAGCCAAGAATGACTTGCCTGCATCTTGCATGGGGCTTCGATCATGGTCGCCCTTCTGGTCGACCGACACGTACGATTGCAGGGTCGCCAGGCAGGTCATCTTGGCATATCTGACGTGCTCTTCACGTTCATGTTAGGCCTTCTCTTCTTTTTTGAAGGTGCCTACCTTTCTCCAGGCCAAAAGGTGCATTGGAAGCTGCACAGGAAGGTTTGTGAAAGATGTGAATCGCTTATATTAGCATATTCGAAAACGAAAGAAGGAATGAAAACTGATTTCCGTGGTTTTGCTATGTGGAGAAAGAATTCTCCATTGTGCAGGTTTGATTATCGAAATCATTTGACTTCTGAGTTGTACTTTGCAATACTGGCCTTTTTAGTTGAGCAAGTCAAAGGCAGTGGACCCACTTAGAGAGAGAGAGAGAGAGAGAGAGAGAGAGAGACTTGGTCAACAAAAGAAGCAGAGGTGGCCGTCTCGGCTAGAAGGGATGCCGTGAGCTCAAGCGCGAGGAATGGAAGAAAAAGAAAAGAGGGAAAAGAAAGGAAAGAAAGAGAGGAAAAAAGAGAGTGTGCTCGCGCTACAGGGACCTCGCCAAGCCAAATCAATTACGTATCACAATGCCCAGTAAAAAAATTGTGCACCTCATTTGTCCAATTGGGGTAGTTTGTAGGTTTTAGGGCTCAAATTTGAAGTTATGTGACAATGGAACTGCAAAGTTCGATTTTTGAGTTGTGAAGCTTTGGGATTTCAGGAAATGTTGCTCTATGGCATTGTGGAGTGGTGGGTTTGACAGGAATTGATTTGAAGCATTTATTTTGAAATTTTAGAATTTTGCGTTTGAGTTTTGCATTGCATTTAGGTTTAAGTAATTGGTTCAAGTGAGTGATTTGTTAATGAGGAGAGCTGTTTTGTTAGACTTTAGGCGTAATTTAGTCGTTTTATATTTAAGGTAGAGTTTTATTTAGTTTTAACGTTAATTCTTGTTTAATTAATAGGATTGCGAGATTGTTTACTCGTCTAGCTACGTATTGTTTAGTTTGGACATTTCCAAGTAAGTGGTGCTATTTCTTCTTTGAATATGTAAACTCATGTTTTGAAAATGAAAAGTATAAGATATATTATGTGTAAACTGTGATTTGGCTAGAAGACAAAGTAATGTTCATAACATACTTGATGCATAACTTTGGATTGGGCATTCATTACTTATTCATTTGAGAATTGTTCGACAAATGTGCAATGGAAGGTGCCCTGAAAATTTAAATGTGTATGTTATGTTGAGAATTTGATTTATGGGATGGTTTATTAATGATTTTGGAAATGTTTAATGAGAAGGACAATTTGAAATAGTGTGAGAAATGAATTGTGAAAAATTATATATACATATGTATGTATATATATGCTGTCTGATGAATGGAGTCGAAAGAGAGGACATATTTTGGGTTTGCAAAACCTTTTTGTGAAAATATAGTTTATAAAATGTGATTTGATTTGGTAAGTGAAACCGATTTATAATATGAATTTTGAATTGGTTTGGTGGAGAGATTTGACTTGTGAAAGGTTATGTTTTAGCTTGTGAAACCAATTGTGATGTAGACTAGTTAAGAACTAAGTGCTACACAATAATATAACTTCATGGGAGCTACCTTTAGGGCTTGTATGGTCAATGGCTACGTCCTACACAATAATGTAATTTCGTGAGAGCCATTTCTAAAGTCTTGTACTATTGATATATGTTAGTCAATGACCAAGTATTATATGATAACGTAATTTTCGTGAGAACCACCTCTAGAGCCGTGTACTAGTGATATACGTTGATCAAAGGAAGTGCTAGACGATAACATAGTTTCGTGGGAGCCACCTTTAGGACTTTGTACTAAAGGGCTAAGTACTACATGATAACATGATCTTGTGGGAGTTACCTCTAGAGCCTTAAGATGTGATGTGCTATGAAATTGACTAGTAAAACAAACCATTAACGTATGATACGAGTTTGATTAATGTAATGAACCATTGACATGAAACATGCCGAGTTCCATTATTGAATCGAACTAGTGTTACTTGTTTTGATATTATGGGCGAATAAGAATTCTACTATTGATATAGCTAGGTTTAAGTAATATATAGCTCATTTTATTCTTGCAAGTTGTTATATGTTAGATTGACGTAAATGAGTTATGTCTTTGAGTTCTAAATATGTAATGTGGAGGTTTGATTTGTAAATAAGATATGTACTATTTATTGAGCCGTGAATGCTTGTTTCTCCCTTTCCCAATCTTTTAAGGTCCTCAGTTAGTGGTCCTTAGAGCAAAAATGTTATCGCAGGAACTTTTGAGGGTTGGATTTTGTTAATTTGAGGCTGCATCTTTCGAGTGAAAGGACAGCTATGTCCGCTCTTTTTCTATTAGGATTCGGGGGTGACATACTTAAACGAATGGCTACTTGCAGGTGATGAATATGTCAAGAACGTGTGGCTAAATGCACTTTCTATGGTATGTGCAAATCGACAGGTTTTCACCGAGGAGGCCGAACGTCCGATCACTCTCCGAGTGCTATCTACTATGGATTCTACAAGCAGACGCAATACAACAATTCATGATACCAATTCCTTTAGTTCTCAGCAAGATTGATACCATGCTTTCACATAATATCGGCGTTTCACTTTCTATCATGTCTTTGCCTTCAATTCCATAATTAAAAGCAACGGTCGACGTGGGCGTGATCTAAATGTTGATAAATACATAAGAAAAGTTATTACATCTTCGAACCATCCAAACGAACTCTTAAGTTCATGCGAACTCAATTTACTATCTTGCTTAGGCTTTGGATGGTTTGGTTTTTAGTTGGCTTTAAGTGTTTTGGGTGGGTGTGAAAATTTAGGATCTCGAGATTGACACTTGTATAGCTGACATTTTCAGAATCCGGGTCAAAATAAGAATTGATGTGATGGTGAAAAGTAGAGGTAGTAAATGGGTGGGTTGGGTTGAAAATGGTCAACCCATATTTGACTCATTTAACCCATTTTGACCATATTATTGTAATGTAAATCTAGTGACCTATACCTGACCCGACTTGTACCCGACCTATATCCGACCTGTATTGGTAAAACCTATTAATTTTTAGGAAAACTCACTTCTACTATATGCTAATTGGATTAAAACTTCAAATTAAATTCAAAATAGTAAATAAAATAAAAAAAAAAAAAAAAAAACCTATAAATTAAAATATTTATAAAGAATTAGACTATGCACATGCTTCTCTTATTTGAAGTGAACATACCATTGAATAACTAAAAACCGTAACATGAATTTTTTTAACTAAACCTAAAAAGCTCATTTTTATGATTTTTTTATAAAAAAGTATAAAAATTATTGTTAAAACATTTTTATGCAATACAAATTTAATAATTTTTTTTTTATTTTTTTATAATTTTTTTTTTTTAAAAAAAAATAATTTTTTATTTTTTAATAATTATTTTTTCTTTTTTCTTTCTTTTTCTTTGGCCATGACGATGGCCGGTGATCGGTCACGGCCTGGTGCGAGATCGAGCTTGTCGGTGTCGGGCGAGGCTCGATCTCGCCGATCGGCGAGGCCGAGGCGTCGCTTGATGCCGGCGAGCTTGAGTCTCGTAGTCGTTGGTGAGGCCAAGGCCCCGCCCGACATTGGCGAGCTCGAGCCTCGCTAGTTGTCGGTGAGGCCGAGTCTCGCTAGATCCGGCGATTCTCGAGCTTGCCGGCGTTGGGCGGGGCCTCGGCCTCGTCGAGTCATCGACGAGGCTTGGCATCAGGCGAGGCTCGAGCTCGCTAGATCGGCCTCGCCAGTGAGCCTCGCCGGTCGTCGACGACCGCGGCGAGGCTCGAGCCTCAAGCCTCACTTGGCGTCATTGGCCGGCGGCTGGCCGCCCCGCCGGCAATCGGCTAATGGATGAAGAAAAAGAAAGAAAAAGAAAAAGAAAAGAAAAAAAAAATTGAAATATAAAAAATAATTATAATTTCGATTTTTTTATAAAAACATTTTATAAAATTAAAGAAGGCCATGGCTCATGGGCTATGGGTTCAAAGTGGGTGTAAATGGGTTACTACCCATTTAGACCCATTTATTTGTGTGCTTTATTTTCTCAAACTCATTTTTGACCCATATTTAACTTTCACTTGATTAATATATGACCAATTTAACTAAATAATGGGTAATGATATGGAGTTTATGACCCATATTGCCACCTCTAGTGAAAAGTGGCAAAACGCATATATTCCTAAGAAAGCTCAGGTAGTCAAAAATACCACGCATCGCAAGAATTCGTACATTTTCATCAATCATACTGAGAAATTGTATTAATACACACCGATAAGAATGCTAATCATAATTCACGAATATGGCCTTCAGCTTAATGCATATACCGACGTCCGTTACTTTGCAAATTGCAAGTAACAATAAGTGTAGGCTGGTACTTCCCAAAGAATGGCTCGTTGGTTCTAATCTCGTTGCTCTATTCTCTCGGATCGAATGGGGTGCGTTCATTGTCGTAGCTTATTGGACCGCATGGGCGATCCAAGCCCGATTGACCTAACGGTTGATTGATAAGAGCCCCGTGAATAGGATCTGTTGATGGTGATGTTTCAATTGGACATTGGTCGATAACTTTCATGGAAAATCATTTGAAGTAAAACATATGGAGGAAGAAGTACACCAAAGTACCAAAATTTGGTATGGAGGGACACTTAAGTGCTAAAAGTTAGGAAAGTGAGATTTAAATGTTACAATCGAAGCAAAATTGATCATATAAATGTCAATCCGGCCAAAATATTGACGTAGCGATTTTTCGGCGAAGTAAGTTTTGCACTTTGACATGGTTAGACAATACAAAAACGGTATCATTTTGGTGATGACGTGGTAAAAAATTAATAAAATAAATTTAAAACTAAATTTATTTAAAACATTTAAAAATAAAAATAAAAATATTTTGAAAAAAAGGGTAAGGGAAGACGGTTGAGAGCTGAGCTGCCGCCTCCCTGCCATCGCTGGGAAGGGTCGACGATGGCGGGGGGAGGGTTGGCCGGCGACCTCGGCCGACCGGTGGCGAGGGCCCGCAAGCCCTCGCCTAGATCTGGGGCGAGGGTCGCGGCCCTCGCCTAGATTCGGCGAGGGTCGATGGCCCTCACTCAGCTAGGCCAAGGGTCACCACTCGTTGGGTCAGCGGCCCTCTCTCGGCTTGGCAAAGGGTTGTCACCCGTTGGGGGGTCGCCTCAGTGGGCGGCGGCCCTTGGCCAGACTGAGTGAGGGCCGCCAACCCTCACCCCAAATCTAGGTGAGGGCTCAACACTCAGCTAAGGGCTAGCAACCTTGGCCGACCCTCTCCCTTCCGTCACCGGCCCAACCTAGTAGTGGTAGGGGGGAGGCGGTGGCGAGGGCTTAGCTCTCAACCACCTCCCTTACCCTTTTTTTTTTTATAAAAATATTTGTATTTATATTTTTAAATATTTTAATAAATTTAGTTTTAAATTAAATTTAATTATTTTTATATTAATTTTTACCATGCCAGTACCAAAATGACGTCGTTTTTGCATTGTCTAGCCGCGTTAGTGTGCAAAACGATGTTATTTTGCACTTATTTCGTCGGAAAATCGTCACGTCAATATTTTGGCCGGATTAACACTTTGATCAATTTTGCTTCGATTATGGCACTTAAGTGTTACTTTCATAATTTTTGGTACTTTAAGTGTCTTTCTGTGCTAAGTTTTGACACTTGGAGTGTCATTCTTTCAACATATGGACAAAGATAATGCTGATGTGTCCATGCAAGGAATAAATGTTCGCTCTAAGAGCATGTTTTCGAGGCGTAACAGCTCATTCAGAGGGGTCGTTGATGTATATCAACCTCGAGTTGACGTGGTCAGAGTTTGATGAGTTGGGACTTACAGGTATATAAATGCAAAATGAATTCAACTTCAAAACAGTCTTTCTAGTGCCGCCCCCTTACATCATCTCTTTGGGTGATTCTTTGACGGACGGTTCTACTAATAGAACTTTTTCCCGTACTAACAGATCTACAGAGGAGTTAATAAATGTCAAAATTAGTAAAAAGAATTACTTTGACCTGATTTCGATTAACTCACTAGTAGATGCGAAAATAGGACTTAACGTTTTGAATGTTTGCTTAATTATAGATTTAACATTGTATTTTGATTAATTGAGGACTTTAAAAAGCCCCAGTTAGATCTTGTGTTCCTCAGTGGAATGTGATCATCATAAATTCGGCATAGCTCCCAGAGTAAAATATTTGGGCATTTACTGCTCGTCATTTCGAACGCACTTCAACTCCACCAATATTTTGGCGAGCTCGAGACTTGATGGTGCTTTTTTGAATCTTTAAATCCTCAATTAACCAAGCTAAAACCTTTTAATTTCTCAATCAACCAATAGCCAAAACCTTTAAGTCTTGTTGCTGCGCTCATTTTGAAAAATTGGTAATTAGGAAGTTGTCTTTCCCCATAATACAGATTATGTTCACAACAAGTCACAAAGGAGGCTGAGCAATCCTGCTCCAAACAAAGAGACCAAATCATCAAGTTCCCAGTTGCAACTCAGTTTTACGCCTTTCAATAGACAACTTGCTTTGAACATTGACACAAATGCTAATCTTATGTCTAATCGATCTCTTGATTTGAGTAAGAATCGAGGAAGAGCTTGGCAAAAGAGGAGTTGTGGAGACAATTGTTCCCGGCACTCCAGATACAGTTAAAAAAAGCACACCAAGAGAACTTGAACGACAACTTGGGGAATGTCTTTCCGTCAAGTACAGAACAAGCCCAAGTAGCTTTACCTCCAGGAACACCATCAACAAAATGACGCTGCAAAATGACCCTCCAAAATTGCAGAGAGAAAGAGAGAACATCAAAAAAAAAAAAAGTGGTTTCTGTCTTCATTGGCAGAATTACAAGAACTACAGAGTGGACAGACCTGCACGTCCCACTCTAGTCGACTGTGCATATAGCTAGGCAATAAAACATCGTCAAGGAATACAGGGATTGAGCCAAACCGGCTTTCTCCATGATACCTTTTGAACTTCTTCCTTTTAGCAAGTTCCAGGCACTCCCAAGTCTGAGTGTACCAGGTGGAGTCAATATCCAACTTGCTCGATCAGTAACAGAAGGATTCAGCATTAAGAATCCACACAAGTGAGCTCGAATCCTAACTCAAATGTCATACCTGGGAGTTGGCCAATGCCAAGCTGAGTCTTGAATCACATCCTGTGCCTTTGCTTGAAACAACAATGCAGAATCATAGACAATTCTAGCAGGAAAATGAACAAGCAGAGGACCAACAGGATGCCAGTCACCATGCCAAGGGAAAACAGAAGAACTATCACCTATTACATGATTCAAATGAGGCCTAAAAACTTCTCTTAAATTTCGAGATTTTCCTCCCAAACATAAGATGCATCAGCTGGGATCTTCAAAGTCCAAAAGAGACCTGTTTTTAAGCTTATAAACTTTTAGCCAAGCCACCCATATAGACCGTGCCTGAGCAAATATTAGTCATAAGCAGCCCATAATACAAGCTTTATTCCACTATTCTAATCTCTTAAGGCCGACTAATCTTCTGTTGTTCTTAGGCAACAATTTAGTGTATGAAGACCCTTTCCGAAAAAACAGCACATTAAGCAATGTGACCAATTTTGATTGAGTGTTAAATTTGATCCACTTATTCAAATCTTCATTTATACTTTTGCCACATAGGTTGATGTATGAATTATACGGACCAATCTTAGTACACCTTGCATTGCTCAAAGACATCCAGATACTCATATGAGTAGAGATCTACTCATTGATGTTGTGTGAGAAGACTTTTTTGAAGCTACTAAACCTGAAGAATATTGACTTCTAACACAAGTTGGCCTTCCACAACGTAATAATTGATAAATGCCATATTCAAATTAAAGCCATCCATCCAGATCTCTAGCGATGGACCTTTTTGCACTGTGTGAATATTACACGGAACCCTTCCTCCATGCATGCACGAGGAATTTATTCCTCCATTGGTAAGTCAGCTTTGATCTTTCCGATCCGAGAGAGAGAGAGAGAGAGAGATTTTGGATAAGGCATATTAACTCGACCGATCAGGACCTCCAAAGATATTATATTCGTGGCTTTGGAATATGATCTTCCTGTATCCCTTTTCAAGACCTCTATAAATAGGTATATTGGTGGAACTAAATGGACACACAAGCAGCAAAGTAAATGAAAGGAGAGGTCTAACATGAGGATGAGAGCCTTGTTTTGATAGCCAAGGATGACTTGCCTACTCTGAATTCAGATTTGTCCGTGCGTCAGCAAGTTGATGTACAGAAACTCATCATACGGTTGAAACGGTCGGCTAGGCAATCTCCTTGGCTAGTCGGAGCATCTCTGGTCTTTTATGTTAGGTTTCTTCTTCTTGTTTAAGCGAGTCCTCAAGTTATTGAAGTCTCTCACTCCTTTTGGCACGCCATACTGAGGAAGTGAGGCCTTACATGATGAGAAGAGTCTTTTGTTTAGTAGCCAAGAATGACTTGCCTGAAATCTTACAGAGAGCCTTCGTTGAAGATGATCGTAATCTAAATAAGAAAGTTTTGCGTGATTTTGCAGGTAGTCAATCTTGGCTAAGTTGACAGTCTCTTCTGGCTCATGCTAGGCCTTCTCTTCTTCCTTCAATATTGTCAAGTTTCGGGTTATTTATGTGTACAGTGGACTAGTTGGCTCGTCACGTGGAATCATCATCAAGTCATTGTGTGCGTGCGTGTGTGGGCGCGCGCGCCAAACTTGCAGGAAATTTTTTTTTTTTTGGTAAGTAAAGAAGAAGATTCTCAAGCAGCACAGAGACATAGAGACAGCGAAAGGGAGAGATCATGGTTGATGGCGTTTCAGGGTCGCCGTGAAATCACAGGCTTCTTCGCCGTCAGATCGCGGAGGAGCGACCGAGAGAGAGAGAGAGAGCCTCATTCAAGATTCGAGCGTGTCCGGCGAATCCCCAAAACGACGGTCTTGCTTGCAAGAATTTTTTACATTTGTATAATTAAAAAAATAAAATCAAAACATATTTAACTTTTGACCCAATGATCACTTACAAACTCATTTTAATATCTTACTCAAGGTTTGGATGGATTGGTTTTCAACTGATTTTAAGTGCATTGGGTGGGTGTGGAAAGTTAGGATTTGCAATAGCGAAAGATGATGTAGAATTTCTTATTTTTATAAATAAAGACACCACGATAATCGATGTGAAAGTGGAAAGTGGTTTTTATCAAAAGTAAATCTCATGTATATGTTTGATATTTTTTTAACTTAGAGTAATTAAGTGATCATTTGGTGAAAGTTGAAGCATGCTTTTGATATTTTTCTCCTATAAGTTCGAAGAAAGATACAAGTGACACTTGTATGAATGAAGCGTATACTTATTAAGACTCTGCATTCATTAATGGTCTCTTGAAATCATGTATGATTCTTTGAGAAAAGCCCCGACAATTGAAGTCCCCACGTGTAGCAGGAACTCATACCTTGAAATCAATCATGATCGAGAAATGTCACATATATATAATTGTTTCGAGGGTTTTTATCATACTTTATGCCTTCCGATTAATGCATTCAAGAACGTTCATCCCTTTGCAAATTGCAAGTAACTATATGCGCGGGCTGGTCCTTCCCGAAGACTGGTTCATTGATGTTAGGTTACGTTCGTTTTGCGGAAAATAATTTTTGAAAAAACGTTTTCCGGATTTTCCAGCGTCCGATTTTCCGGCGTTCGTTTCATGGAAAATGAATTCTTGGGGGAAAATGTTTTCTATTAAAAGAAAAAAGTCTTCTAAATTAGGAGAAAATTTTGAAAAGAGGAAAACTAATCTCTCTTATCTCACATCTCTATAATCCTCACTTCGTCCTCCCTTTTATTCTTCTTCTTTTCTTTTTTTATTCAAATTATTTTTAATTTTTCTTTTTCTTTTTTAATTCGAATTATTTTTAATTTCCTTTTCTTTTTAATTTCTTCTATTTTTCTTTTCTTTTTCCTTTTTTTTTTTTATTTCCCATATTCTTCTTTCTTGGCTAGTCGTTAGCCGTTACTAGGTGAACCTCAAGCTTGTTAATCTCAAGCTCGCGCTCGTCGATCTAATGAGCCTTGAGCTTGATGCTCGCGCTTGCTAATCTGATGAGTGGAAAATAATTTCCTTACCGAATACCGGAAAATGTTTTCCGAAACATTTTTAGGTTTTAGCCAAACACAAAAAAAATATTGTTATTTTCAGGTTTTAGCCGAACACCAAAAAATATTATCATTTTCTTGGAAAATGACTTCTGGAAAAATATTTTCCGAAAATAGCCAATTTTCCGTGAAACGAACGGACCCTTAATCTCGTTATTAGATTCTCTCAATTGAACGAGGCTTGAATGGGCTGTTCATGGTCATAGCTCACCGCATCACACAGGTGACCGAAGCCCGATTGACCTAACGTTTGATCGATCGGATCCGCATGGATTTGATCTGTTGATAGTGCGGACACGAATTTTCCTATGAGACATTGGTCAATGACTTTCGTGAAAGAGCATTCTTAGTGAATTTGGAAAAGGTAGAACATTTGAATAACGACAATGCCAGTATGCCCATGCATAGAGTAAATGCGAAGTTCACTCTAAGAGCATGGTTTAGAGCTCACGTAATACACCAAGTATGAGCTATCACACCCCAAATCCTATAAGGATGGAGGTGACATAGTTGCCGTTCCGCTCGAAGGACGTAACCTCAAACCAAACCCCAAAGTCTACTTCCAAAAGTCCCATCAATAACGTTCTCGTTCTAATAGCCACTAACTGAAGGACTTGAAAAGAATGGAAAAGAGAAGGGTGAGTGACCACAGCTTGGTGAATAGTACATATCAAATTATATACGAGTTGTTTTATTTTAACAAACTTCATACACTTAAGAAAATACTCACTAAATCATCATAAACATCAATAGTCAAGTCAATTGATCAATTTCATACCAAAACACATGGTGATGGTTCATTTCACCGATTAATCTCATAACACATCACATCTCAAGGCCCCTAGAGATACCTTCCACAAGACCACATCATCGTGTAGCACTTAGCCCTAGAGTGGTCTATATGAAATCATATGCGAGTTGTTTTATTTCAACAAACTTTATATAATTCAGAAACTTCTCATTAAAATAATTATAAATATCAATGGTCAAGTCCATTGATCAATTTCATATCAAAACACATGTCAATAATCCATTTCATTGATCAATCTCATAGCAAATCACATCTCTAAGCCCTAGAAGCGACTCCTACGAGACCATGTCATCATGTAATACTTAGCCCTTGAATAGTACAAAGCCCTATAGGTGGCTCTCATGAACTCCCACGAAATTACTTTATCGTGTAGTACTTAATCTTTTACCAATGTATATAAATAGTACAAGACTGGTAGCTCTCATGAGATTACATTATTGTATAACACTTAATCCTTAATCACAAGGCTCTAGGGGAGGCTCCCACGAGACTCGCGTCACAGTTTAATACTTAGCCTTTAACCACAGGGTCCAATAAATGGCTCCCACGAAATTATGTTATGGTGTAACATTTATTCCTTTACCAGTTTATATTACAATTGATTTCACAAGCCTCTCACAAATCAATTATTTCACAAAAAAGTTTAGTAAACTCAAAATATATCATATTTCCTATTTCGTTCATCAAACAGATTATATATATAAAAAATACATTTCTCACACCATTTCTAAATTCATTTCATAAACCAATAACATTTCGAAACATTTTTCTCATTAAACATTTCCTAAATCATCAAAGAACCTATTTCATAAATTAGTCCTCAATGCAATACTCACATTTAAACTTTGACAACACCTTCCATAACACGTTTCTCAAACCATTCTCAACTAAATAAAAGTAGTAAATGCTTAGTCGAAAGTTATGCATCAAGTATGCCATGAACATTACTTTTGCCTTTTAGCCAAATCACAATTTGCGCATAATATAGCTTATAGTTTTCATTTTCAAAATAGGAGTTTACAAATTCAAAGAAGCGATAGCACTACTTAGTTAGTGTTGGGTATTGCTTATACCCTAAAACTGGATTCGGCACTAAATCGAATCTCTAAAACTAATGCGGAAGGCGAGCCCGGGAAAATTACATGTATCACCGATCAAAAGCACACCACGGGATCGAGCGTACCTTTTGTCCACAGACTAAACAACGACGTTACAATTTGAGGAGGGAACCGGATTCCGTTCTTTAGAGGAGAATTCTTTTCTTCGCTTAGGGAGAGAAGCGATGTGCAAGAGACGTTGTTCTTCAAGGAATATTGTTACATTGGTTTCGAGGAGAGTGAAAGATGAAAAACAATGTACGTAACGTCTAAAAAAATATGTTTCTTTTTCTTTTATATTTTCCCTCGAAGTGTCTCCTCCAAACGACGCGGCTCTTCAACATAACACCCCTTCCAAAAGACACAACTTATTGTATCTAAACAATACAACCTTTCACATCGCACTTTTTCCTCCATGGGCCCTCAACTCACAGGCCGGGCCCTAACGGGCCAACTCAGGTCCATCATAAATAAAACCATCATCTCCCACTCGCACATGGTGGGCCAAAACCAACATGGGCGGACGGGCTCTACTTAGGCCTATCAATTGAAAAACCATTAACTCCCACTTTACATGGTGAGCCGAACAGAATCCTCTTTTCCTCACTACAACATTCATACTAGTGAATACTCCGTGCGACCAGCATACTTTAAGAGCTCGTTGCCATACATCTGTTAGGAATATATAGCAGCTCATAATGGGTATCACATTCCGAGTAAATTTAGTATGCAGTACCCTAGATCGATCGATCACATTTATCATTTATATTTCTCTTATATATATATATATATTTATATTGTATTCACAATTATGATTATCCCAAAGACAGTCATAATTGGTCGACCAGTGAATACAAAACTACAATGTCATTTTCCAAATTCGATCTTCCTCTTTCCTTCAAACTCTCAATTTCAGTTCAACTTACTTTTCTAGAAATGTCCCATTAGATTGAATCAACTCATGACCATTGGTAACATTCTAAGATAGCAAACACTAAATAAAAATCTTGAGAATAAGTAAAAGTCATGAGGGCACTAAAAATTGAGGAACTCTTTTCCTCAAGAGTCTCACATGGCATAAAGGTTGAGATCAAACTTTTGCCACTCTTATTGGTCATCTCATGCATACGTAGTATGAAATACGTATTACGGTATTAACTCATTTCCCATGGAGCATATGTCTACACCTTCAATACCGTACATATCATAGTTCAGACACATCTAATGTCTAACTTGAGTTCACATATCTACTCATTCACAAAATTCATTAGATTTCACATCTGGCATCATAGACAGATAAAATAAAATATGTGGGTTATTTTACTTTCGGGACATAGTAAATATCATATCCTCATCTTAACACTTAGTTAAGGCGACATATATATTTTAAGCACGAGTTCTCAATTATTACCTAGATAATAAGCTTAAAAACAGTCTCATCTCTATTCATCACACAGTAAATAGAGACGATTACCCGTGTGAGTGGGCTAATCTTATATCTATCCGACATACTTTCTCAACATAATATAATGCACTGAGCATTAAGATGCATAAATGTCAAACAAAGATTCATATGCATTAATGATGAAAAAACACAAATTCATTAAATGTGAACAACTCAGGGAAATTACAATATACAGTACATCAGACTCTATGCAATCTTAGAGATTTTACATGACCACAAAACACATCTCTAGGTATTGGCTTTGTCATAGGATCTGCTACCATTCTACGTGTAGATATGTACTGTAAGTTCACATCCTTTCGTGCAACCATATCTTTTACAAAATTATATTTGGTATCTATATGTTTGGTCTTGCCATAATATTTTGGATTTTTGGTGTACGCTATAGCTGCTTGGCTATCACAGTTAACCAATAATGGATTTGCAGCTTTATCAATAACACCTAAATGATCCAAAAATCTCTTAAAAACTCCTTCTTGTACCGCTGCTGATAATGCCACGAACTCAGCTTCCATTGTGGACAAAGCTATACATGTTTGCTTCTTACTGCTCCATGATATGGCACCATTGTTCAGTAAGAAAACAAATCTAGAGGTAGATTTCCTTTCATCTAAATCTCCTCCCCAATCAGCATCTGTATAGCCTTTAAGTTGTAGATCATTTCCTTGGTAATTCAGCTTGTAATCAGCAGTTCCCTTTAGATATCTTAGTATTTTTTTAATAGCCTTCCAATGTGCTTTACCTGGATTGGATTGGTATCTACTCACCATTCCAACTGCAAAACATATGTTGGGTCTTGTACACATAATAGCGTACATCAAGCTCCCAATAGCACTAGCATAAGGAACATGTTTCATTTGTTCCTTCTCTTGTAGAGTCTTTGGACACAGTCTATGGCTTAATCCTTCACCTTTTGCAATAGGAGTATCAATGGGTTTACAATCTTGCATACGAAATCGTTCAAGAACCTTATTTATGTACGTTTCTTGCAAAAGAGATAATGATCTCTTCGAACGATCTCTTGAAATCTTAACTCCAAGGATGTATGCAGCCTCACCCATATCTTTCATCTCAAAGTTAGAAGATAACCAACTCTTAACAGTATTAACAACTCCATATTGCTTCCAGCAATTAGTATGTCATCAACATATAATGATATGATCACAAATTGATCTTTGAATCTTTTGATATATACACAATGATCATCATCTATCATTGTAAAATCATATGTTATTATCACATTATGAAATCGTATATACCATTGTCTCGATAACTGCTTTAGGCCATATATCGATCTCAAAAGTCGACATACTTTTCCTTCTTGGCCTTCCATAATGAAACCAGTAGGTTGTTCCATACATATTTTTTCCTCTAATTCTTCATTGAGGAAAGCAGTCTTTACATCCATTTGATATAACTCAAGATCCATACTAGCTACTATTGCCAGAATAATGCGAATCGAGGTAAATCTCACCACATGAGAAAATGTTTCTTCATAATCAATTTCTTCCTATTGATTATACCACTTCGCCAAAAGGCGAGCCTTATGCCTTTCTATCGAACCATCAGGTTTACGCTTTATTTTGAGAACCGACTTGTTCCCAATAGCTTTGCGTCCTTTAGGAAGATCAACCAGTTCCCAAACATGGTTTGACTTCATTGACTCTATTTCTTCTCTCATTGCATGCATCCATTTTTCCTTACTAGGGCAACTTAGAACCTCATTTATATTTCTTGGCTCATTCTCATCTTGTGGGGCAATTATAAAAGTTTCCCCTTTAATGTCAAAACGTCGACGGGGAACACTTTTGCGACTTGTTCGCCGTATGGAAGATTGTACACTTTGCACATCATTCCCCATATGCTCCCACTAGGATTAGATAATGATGATGTCGTCTCATCTTGTGGTTGTAATTGAGAGTGAGTTGAATCAAATTCATTACCTCTCATGTTACTCCTACTTGGACGAACTCTATTATGTTCATTATCTTGATCCAAGGTTTCAAATAGAGAGTATTCTTCACCTATTTCGCCCTTCTTAGAAATTCATTCTCTAAGAATGTGACGTCCCGTGATTCGAATTCAGTTATACTTCTATTTTCCTGCTCACATATGAACACATATCCTTTTGAGTGTTCAGAGTATCTTATGAAAATACTTTTCTTTCCTCTGGGACCCAATTTCCCAAACTTGTGAGAGGACTCATGAGTGTAGGCAGCACAAACCCATGGCTTAAGAAAACTTAAGTTCGGTTTTCTACCAGTCCATAACTCATATGGAGTGGAAGTAATTGATTTAGAAGGCACTCGGTTAAGTATATAGGTAGCAGTTAATAACGTATCACTCCAAAAGATGATAGGTAAATTAGCATGCGCCATCATGGACCTAACCATTTCCAGTAGGGTTCTGTTCCTTCTCTCCGCAACACCATTTTGTTGAGGAGTATATGGAATAGACAACTGTCTTTCTATTCCTTTTTCATTACATAATTTTCTGAACTCATCAGATAAATATTTTCGATCTCGATCGGATCTTAATACTTTTATTTTCTTGTCTAATTGATTTTCTGCCAAGTTCATAAACTTTTTGAAACAACTCAATGCTTCGGATTTATGAGAAATCAAGTAGACATATTCGAATCGAGTATAATCATCTATAAATGTGATGAGATAAATAGCCCCGTGCCTTCCTCTCACATTCATTGGACCACAAACATCAGTATGAATTAAATGCAAAGGGAATTATGCTATTTTACCTTTTCCAAATGGTTTCCTTGTCGTTTTCCCTACCAAGCAATGCTCACATATGGGCAAATCTACTTTTTCAATATTGCCTAACAAGCCCTCTTTGGCTAGTCTACTCATACGTTGTTGGCCAATATGACCAAGTCTAGCATGCCACACATTCACATCATTATCATATGAATTAGGAGATGTGAGAAGAGAATAACAAACATTTGCATTAACATAGTCAATATCTAATACAATGAAATAATCCAGAAAATAACCACAACCATAGAAATTTGTATCAAAAAACAAATCAACACCTCTATTATGGAAGTTCATATTAAAACCTAGCTTGACCAACAATAAAATAGACACTAAATTTCGATGAATCTCCGGAGCATACAATACATCATGTAGGAATAAAGTGCGTCCACCACGCATGTTCAGTTGACAGGTGCCAATTCCTTTTACTTCGGCTCTAGAGTTGTTTCCCACATAGATCCACTTAATTCCAGTTGGTACTCGTCGAAATTCCACGAAGGATTCTCTATCCTTCGCTACATGGACTGTTGTTCCTGAATCTACAGTCCACAAATGATTAGACTCAGTTAAAAATACAGAACTTGACACATAGGTAAAGTTCCCAATGGTATAAGGGGTGTGTACCTTCTTTGGCTCGCGACAATCGCGGGCATAGTGACTATTCTGGTTACAGTTGTAACACTTCACCCTTGTCAGCTTCTTCATTCGAGGACGTTTTCCTCTGTCATGTTGGTCAACCTTTGGCTTCTTCCTTGAAGGATTTGCTCCCTTGCCTTTCCTTTTATCGAACCAGTTAGGATGTTTGCGCTTGGAGCTCGAAGCTCCATGTGAGCTAGAACTAGCATGATAAATTTCAGCTTCTGTCTTAGCCGCCAAGAGGCGGTCCTCTTCCAGCTCAAGATGACGCACAACATCCTCAAAGGTTTTGATATTTTAATTATGGGTCAGGTGCACCTTCATATGCTCCCAACTCTGAGGTAATGAACAAATCACTGCTTGCACTTGCTGCTCATCAGTCAGGACATGGCTAGCATCTTTCAACTCATTTATCATGTTTGACATCTTTCTAAGGTGTTGCTTCACGGTCTGACCATGAGACTTCTTATAAGAGTCAAACCTAATAGTGAGTTGTCTCAGTCTGGTTACCGAAGTATGACCAAATCTTGCAGCCAATGCTTCCCACATTTCCTTGGCATTCTCAAAACGCCTGAACTCTCGCATGACGTCATTTTCCATGTTACTTAGCAACGTAATGCGAGCAAGGGAGTTCTTTCTTTTCCATGCAGCAAAAGCTTCCTTATCTCTCATATGATGCGCAGTGTTTCCTTCTTCAGGTTCTATCATGGTCAGGTTAAGAGCTTCTAGTGCCTCTTGTTCTTCCAGCACATATTGGATTTTCATGTGCCAGATTTCATAGTTGTCGCCATTGAGCTTTTCACCTTTGTTCAGTTCGGCAACTATGCTCTTTGTGGCTGAAGTCATTGATCTGAACACATCATACATATATGCACGAATAATTAATGCCTATCATTTATGCATCCATTTTGCACAAACTCATCATAGTAATGAACAATTTCAAGTAAGGTTTCAAAATCAAAAGGTCACTTTGTTTTCAATCATCCTCCAAAAAATCCTAACTTAAAATTATCATTAATATAATTGTCAATGCAAAATAAATTCTATGAAGCTACAAAAAACTTCTAGAAACTACCCACGGCAGTTAACAACAACAGAAAGCAAATAATATTTGACATTCAACAATGATATAGTAATAAAACTTTCACATAATACAACTTATATATCAGTTGCTACATCAACAATAACCAGGTAGGAAACATTACATAAGATGTCCACAAAGCACACTTAATAAAGACCAGCCAAAAACAACTAACACCACTTCAAAAAGTGAACAGGGAAAGATCCTTTTTTCTTCAATTTCTTAATCTTTTCTTTTGTAACAATCAGGTAATAATCATCTATAAAAGCCATCACAGTACTCCTATATGAAACGGCTTTGTTGACATCCCATATGCGATCCATCACTCCTTTCCATTCTTGTGGAAGAGTGTTCATGAAAAAACGCACCATCTCAGACTGTGGCATGGGACGACCATTCCATATGACCTTTTGTATCTTCCCATTGACTTCAAGAACGTGATCAATTAAGTCATCACTCTCCTATCGATAATCAGTCAGCTCAGCTATCAACTTAGAAAGCCTTTCCTTTTGTTTATCGGTAATTACGCGAATAAGCGTGCGTAATTGAAGGGGAGCCATTGTTCCTGCAACAAATGCAGAACAAATAAGGGATTACATATAATCCACATAGACTTAATTGGAAAAAAAGAAACAAATCCTTTTTTTTTTTTTTGGTCAATGGTCGTGGTCAACGATTGCGGTCAACGGTCGCGGTCAACGGTCGAACCCGTCGACCAGTCGGGCCGGTCTCTCGGTCGGGCCGGTTGGACGAACCGACCGGCACGTGCGTGGCACACGCCAGGGGCCGAAACGCACGCGACGCGCCGTTTCGCGCGCGCGTGCGTCGCACGCGCCTAGGCGAAACGGCGCATCCAACACGCGTTTTCGGGGGGGGGACCAAATCGGCGCGTGCGTTGCACGCACTGATGACCCTCGTGTGTTCCGGCCGCGCGTGGCGGCACGTCCGTCGGCGATCCGCGACTCATTTTTCTCGTATCGACGAGAGCTTCATCCCTGCACTATCAAAAACGAATTTCGACTTGCACAAAATCACGAAACATGGCGAATAGTAGGCGGGTGTCGGGTTTTTCCATCCCCAATCAACCAAAATTGATTTTTCTTGAAAATTCAATAAAAAATCATTCAAAAAACATGAAAAGGGATCGGGAAAACATGAATAGGGCTCTGATACCAATGTTGGGATTGTCGGATTCCCAAAAACGGATTCGACACTAAATCGAACCCCTAAAATAAAGCGGAAGATGAACCCAAGAACAAACAGTCATGAATCACCGATCAAAGGCATGCCACGGGATTAAGCGTACCTTTTGTCCACAGACTAAACACTGATGTTGCAATTCGAGAAGGAAACCGGACACTGTTCTTCAAAGGAGAATTCTTCTCTTCGGGGAAAAGCGACAGGAGAAACGTGAAGACAGAGAGCGTTTTCTCTCATTCTCAAAAGTACATTACTTCACTTCTGTTTGTAATAATTATTAATCCTTAGATTTTTCTCCTTTATCTATTATAGCTTTTCTCCATGGGCCCTCAACTCACGGGCCGGGCCCATGACCGGCCAACTCAAGCCCATCAATAAAAAGGAAAAAAATCTATCACTAATAATTTAGATGTTGATTATAGCTTTGCAGGACTACTATTGGCCATTCTTGTTTATTAGAATCATGTCTTAGTAGCATCTTATCCGTTTTTAAAAATCATTTTAGTAGCAATGCATTAGAATCTTATCTGTACTTTTGAATCAATTAATGCACGGTTCTTATGTATTTTACCATTTTCGTGACCTGGTAGAATTCTCTCTCTGTCTCTCTCTGTCTTTCTGTCTCTCACTCTCTCAAAATCTTAGGGGCGATATCATACCCTTGAAGTGCAGCCATTCAGCTGATTTTCCCTCAGAAATTACGTAAACGTGGGTAGTGGCTGTGGCCTTGGATTCCTTGTAAAGAACAAGCCTTGGTTTTCTTTCATTCTTTTAGAATGAACTCTGGTTCTCTATTCTTATAATGGGATCATGCCATGTTTGAACTGCTTGGCATGTTCATTCGGAAGGTCCACTCTGGACAAATGCAACTTAGAATTGTTGATTCGTATCGGGATTAGTGATATACTTTAGATCAACCAACAATGCGCACAACTCAACAAACACATCAATGTTGCAGATAAAATAAAAAATGCTAACCCAGCTAGGTCAAAAGAAAAATAGTTGAAAAGAAATATATGGACTTGATTATTCTAGATTAACCAAACACCCTTTGGTACCTTTTCTTTTTATTTGAAAACGTTTTACATTAAATCTTTATCTGGTTTATTATCCCAAGCCACTAACATCTTAATGTGATCATGCATGGTGTTTAAACAATAAAATAACACCCAATAAGTAAATAAATTGTGGAAAAATGAATAAACTGGAGATGCAATGAGCAAGCACAAGCAAAACCTGATGCTAGTGCTTCTGCAAACTATAAATCAAGAGGCAAATATACAATGACACACAATGTGCAATGACTACATGAAATGCTTAAATATGATGCATGATCACGCATGAATCAGCAAAGTATTTATTATTATAATGTAAAACTATATAATATGCAACCTAAGCTAATATTTTTGGTATTTTCTTTTGAAACCGAAATTACTCTAAAGTCTACATAAAGATCAAAAGTCGCTATGATGAACAAAAGACATGCGTTATGTTGGTAAAATCCCTTAAGTTGTTTTGAAGATGACAAAATAATCATAGGCTAAAATGTGTGTATTGGTTGAGTATTATCGGGTGATATATGCAAAAGCCAATAATCAAATGATGTCATGATCAGCATTGGGTGAGTTAGTACAAAGAGTGCTCTACTTCTATCAAGAATGTTCTATGGATATCGAACAATTGTAGCTGATATCAAGGGTGAACAAGATATGGGCATTGAGATGTCTATAAGTTAAAAGGACCTTGAGATAAGCTGAACCTCTACAAGGATCTTGATTGAGAGTGAACACATTGAGAAGAACGGATATGTTTGTGATGGCTTGAAGGTACCGAGATATGGTAAACACTTGGATGGACTTGGTAATAGTGAACAAGACTAGAACGAGAATGTTCGGAAAAGTTTAGAAAGACCATGATGGTGAACAGGTTGGTAGAGTCATAATTGACAATATGCTTAGAAGGATCAGAAGATAGACCATCTTATTGTTATCACGAGCAGTGGCTCGTTATCAGGAGTAGCAAATTGTTGTCAAGAGCAGCTGCTGATATTAGATGAGGTGGAGGATTGTGGTGCTACCGATGACCCCTGTGAGTTCAATGAAGACTAATGAATATATTGACAAAAGGAGAACAGGTATCATATGATGGTTTCATGAAGACTTGAAGGTACCGTGGTCAATCTTTCATCAACGATTAAGATATCGAAAAGAGAAGAACAAGTCCAATATGATAAGTATTTCACGAAGACTTTGAGATCACATGGTCAATCTTTCTACAACTAGAAGTCTTTGGAAGTTGACATACTTTGAAGGATCATTGGATGATTGATCACAAGTCATTCCATACGATTTTACCATGGACAACACCAACACTGGTGATAATGAGCAGGATCATTGGATGATTGATTTAATGAGCATGCCTGATTATGAATGAGGGACTGTGTTGATATCAAGTTTTGGAAGGTGCTGGCTACTTGCTCATCTAATTGAATGTTGATTACCATAAAAAACAACAACAACAACTAATAAGTGTGTACGTACGTGTGAACTTACACACTTATTGATTGCAATGACTTGTTTAACCAACTTACATAGCTTGTGGGTAGCTATATAACTTTTTGACCGCATTGTCATATTTGTCACCGCTCATTTGGTGGTTGATTGATTTATAAACAATTAATTTTTTTACTATTTGTAATTTTAATTCAACGATTTCACACACAATATACTCGTCTAGGGCATTTTTTTTAAAAATTTTTCTCTAATATTTCAACTATCATTTCAATTACTTCCCACTACACACTACTTGCTCTATGCCACTTGGAATGTTGATCACGACGAAAAACATATGCTAATAAGTGTGAACGTACATGTGATTGCGATGATAAGTATTTCATGAAGACTTTGAGGTCGTATGGTCAATCTTTCTACAACTAGAGTCTTCGGAAGTTGACATGTTCCAAAGAATTAGCTGGTGATTGATCACAAGTCATTCCATACAGTTTTATCATGGATAGCACTAGCACTAGTGATAATGAGCATGTCCTGATTATGAATAATGGACTGTGCTAATCAAGTCCTAGAAGGTGTTGGCCACTTGCTCATCTGATTGGAATGTTGATCACGACGAAAAAACAACGGCTAATAAGTGTGTGCATACTTGTGAACTTACACACTTGTTGACTGCGATGACTTGTTTAACCAATTTAAAGCTTGTGGGTACCTATATAATTTTTTGACTACGTAGGTCACATTTGTCACCCTTATTTGGTAGTTGATTGATTTCTAAACGGTTAACTTTTGGACTACTTGTAATTTCAATTCAACAATTTCACACACGATACACTTGTACAGGACATTTTTCTAATTTTTCTCTAACTATTCGAACCATTGTTTCAATTACTTCCCACTATACATTACTTACTCCGTGTCACTTGGAATGTTGATCATGACGAAAAATAGCTACTAATAAGTGTGTACATATTGTGACTGTGATGATAAGTATTTCATGAAGACTTTGAGGTCGCTTGGTCAATCTTTCTACAACATGAAGTCTTTGGAGGTTGACATACTTCGAAGGATCACTGGATGATTGATTGCAAGTCATTTCATATGGTTTTGCTATGGATAGCACCACCACTGGTGATAATGAGCACGTCTTGATTATGAATGATAGAGTGTGCTGATATCAACTCTTAGAAGGTGCTGGTCACTTGGTCATCTGATTGGAATGTTGATCACGACAGAAAAACAATTGCTAATAGATGTGTACATATGTGTGAACTTCACACTTATTAACTATAATGACTTGTTTAACCAACTTACATAGCCTGTGGGTAGGCATATAACTTTTTGACTACACAGGTTATATCTGTCATTGCTCACTTGGTAGTTAATTGATTTCTAAACAATTAACTTTTTGACTACTTGTAATTTCAATTCAACGATTTCACACATAATACACTTGTATAGGACATTTTTTAATTTTTCTCTAATTATTTGAACTATCGTTTCAATTACTTCCCACTACACATTACTTGCTTTGTGCCACTTGGAATTTTGATCACGACGAAAAATAGCCGCTAATAATCATGTACGTATGGGTGACTGTGATGATAAGCATTTCATGAAGACTTTGAGGTCGCATGGTCAATCTTTCTACAACTAGAACTCTTTGGAAGTTGAATTTCTACAACTAGAACTCTTTGGAAGTTGACATACTTCGAAGATCACTAGATGATTGATTGCAGTCATTTGATACGGTTTGACTATGGATAATACCAACACTGATGACAATGAGCACGTCCTGATTATGAATGATGGACTGTGCTAATATCAAGTCTCGAAAGGTACTGGCCACTTGTCATCTGATTGGAATGTTGATCACGACAAAAAAACAATCGCTAATAAGTGTGTACGTACGTGTGAACTTACACACTTATTGACTGCGATGACTTGTTCAACTAACTTACATAGCTCGGCATAGTTATTTAACTTTTTGACTAAACATGTCATATTTGTAGCCGCTCATTTAGTAATTGATTGATTTCTAAACAATTAACTTTTTGATTACTTGTAATTTGAATTCAACGACTTCACACACAATACACTTGTATATGACATATTTTAATTTTTCTCTAACTATTCGAACTATCTTTTCAATTACTTCCCACTACACATTACTTGCTCCGTGTCACTTGGAATGTTAATCACGACGAAAAACAACAGCTAATTAGTGTGTACAAATGTGTGATTGCGATGATAAGTATTTCATGAAAACTTTGAGGTTGCATGGTCAATCTTTCTACAACTAGAAGTCTTTGGAAGTTGATGTACTCCGAAGGATTAGTGGATGATTGATTGCAAGTTATTCCATATGGTTTTACCACATTGGTGATGATGAGCACATCCTGATTATGAATGATGGATTGTGTTGATATCAAGTCTTGGAAAATGCTGGCAACTTGCTCATATGATTGGAATGTTGATCACGACAAAAAAACAACTGCTAGTAAGTGTGTATATACGTGTGAACTTACACACTTATTGATCGCGATGACTTGTTAGACCAACTTACACAACTTATGGGAGGTTATATAACTTTTTGACTACACAGGTCCTATTTGTAACTGCTCATTTGATAGTTGATTGATTTCTAAACAATTAACTTTTTGACAACTTGTAATTTCAATTCAGCGAATTCACATACAATACACCTGTATAGGACATTTTTTAAAATTTTCCCTAACTATTCGAACTATCATTTCAATTACTTTCCACTACACATTACATGCTCCATGTCACTTGGAATGTTGATCACAACCAAAAAAAAGCCACGAATAAGTGTGTACATACGTGTGAATTCGATGACTTTTTTAACCAACTTACATTGACCGTGAGTAGCTATAACTTTTTGACTACACAAGTCATATTTGTCACTCTTTGATTGTTGATTGATTTCTAAAATAGTTAACTTTTTGACTAAAATAGTTAACTTACATGATACATTCCTACATGATATTTTTTTTTTTTAAGTGCTTGAACTATCATTTCAATTACTTCCCCCGATGCATGTTACTTGCCCGTGTCACGTGCATCGAAGAAGACATCATTTCTAAAACAATAAGCATGGCTCCCAATTGAAGTCATCGGTGGGGCAATTAGCAACCTTTCATTTCAAAACTCTTGTCCATTCTGATGGACAAATCCCATCACATGCCAGACAAGAAATTTTGCTAGTATGTCCAACAAAATCCCTGTGTACCATAACATGGAGGTTTTCGATAGACGAAGATATTTAGTGAAATCTCAAACATTAATATATTGAGCAATAAATTTCAAGATTGACTCTTTCGTATGAATTAGTTAGGATGATTGAGGTTCAATCACCGTCGATGACTTTCTTTTTCATTATTCTATGTGGCAAAAAGTTAAAAAGTAAAAAGTTGCTCGAAAAAGAAACTCCAAAAGAAAGAAAAGATGGTTAATGACTTTTCTTCTTGCCCCAATCTTACGCTTACAATTGAAAGGTAGACTTGTGCAATTTCCTCGAAAGATTCAGTTGAATGACAATATAAGCCTCAAACTACTTTAGGAGTCCCATGTACATCTTCACTTTTCAAGCAAATTTGCTTTGCTTATTTATAATTCAACCACATTAACCTATATTCAAGTTAAAAATTAACTTATTTGGTAAAATCGTCCCCCCTCACCTTTTTTGAGCCAATATGTACATAAATTGTACAGTATTTCGACTGCGCTAGTTAAAAAATAAATCACCACCTACAAGAAATCCCTTACACCAACATAACAACAAAAGTGCATGAGAAATCTTAAATCTTTACACATGATGCATTTGAGTCCTAATTATTTGACAAGTGCAATCAAGTCACGAACCTTTGCAAAAAGTAAAATCAAGTCTTCTCCATGGAGAAATGTGGAAACTTCCCCAAAAAAAACACTCAAAGCCTATGCAGCAACCTTTTATTTCACTTCTTAACATAGGCTTAGGACTTTATGACTTGATTACACCTAGAGGTGTGCAAAAGATCTAGGAACCGTCCGAACCTTTGGAAACCAGACCGGAATTCAGCGATTCCTAGGGGAACCAGTCCAGTTCTCGGTTTCAATTTATTGGAACCGGTGGGTACCGGTTTGGTTCCTAGTTTTAGGTATAGAACAGCCCATCCACCCACTTGGACCGGACCAATAATATATATTTAATTTTTAAGAAAAGTTTCTGATAAAAAAAAATTAAGAAAAGTGAAAACCCTAAAATCCTTAATTTGAAGTTCAAAATCCATTAACTGAGTGTTTGTCTTGTCTCACTCTCATCTCATATGAATCGTCTCTCTATCTCTTACTCACGACCTTGACTGTTAAGCTCAACACCCATCGACTTACAGCATCAACTCTCAACTTTTACTATGAGTCCATTCTTTTTACTAATCTTGCAATTAAGAATAGGGAAGTTCTTTATTTTTTGTTTTACTTTGGCTTGTTAGAAAATGTTGCACTAAGTGTTTTTAGCTTGATGGGACCAATTCCATGGATCCATCCAAGAACTCGACCGCGAGGTCCAGTTCCTAGGTAGATTCTTGAAACTAACAGGCGGTTCCCAGTCCTAATTTTTTGAAACCAATCTGTAGTAGGCGATTCTCGATTCTAGAGTGGAAACTACCTACCTAGACCATGCTCACCCTAAATTACACCCACATAATGGTTTAACACTCAATTATACTTTTCCATTTTCATAGGACCTTGTTGCAGCAATTGAAAGGTTTATCACTTGAGTATAGTTCATACATTAGATGAGACTTTTGGTACAATTTCCCGTGACACATGACTATGATATTTTTTAAAAAGCAACATTCCACGCCAAAGAATTGCATTATACTTATGGAAGGGTTAATCCACCATAACAACCTATTAAATTCGAGAATTCTAACCCAGCTAGGTCAAAAGAAAGATAGATCTTGATTATTGGGCATTGAAATGTCAAGTTCAAGGAGAAAAAGAAAATTGACGTTGCCTCCCAGCTTAGCCTCTTGTATCTTATATACATGTTATTAAATTATGACTCGAGTTTTGAGTGTTTACAAAATACGATTCGCTGGACCCTTGAAGCTACACAAAAGAGAAAATATAAAAAAAAGAAAAAGAAAAAAAAAGCTGAGCAAAGCTTCTTCTTTTATTTTGGGGAACCTGCAAAGCCGAAAGAAGGTTTCCTCGCAGGGCCCAACAAAATATAAAGCTAGGGGTGAAGTCCTCTGCACGCGTAAGAAAGGTGGGGCCCAAGATCAAACCTTTGACCCTGGCCCTTGGGCGCACACACACGTTTTTCACGCGTGGGTTTCTTTTACCGGATCAAGAAACGTCTGTACGTGAAGCAAGGAGCTGGTGGGCCCAGGTCAACTATTTGACCTTGGCCAGACGAATTTCTTTCTTTTCGGCGTGCGTGAAGCGGTTTAGAAGAAGCCCTACGTAGAGAAGACACGGCGGCAGCTTTACGAGAGAAAGGAGCCGCACCTCCACGCAAGCCACGCGAAGCTTTCCGAAGAAACGCGAAGATTTATGTACGTGAACCAAAGACGAATGCCGGAGTTCTTGATTTTGGTGTATGTAGAGCATTTTGTTTTGAGGTTGAACATGCAGTAATTTTGTACCGTGAATTTATGTCCAAATGAGTTGTTTATTTATAAATCACTTTGGATTTGTGATTAAATTTAAGTATGGGAAACACTTGATTGTGTGAGTAATTATAAACTCCGATTCTCCAATTATAGTGGATTATTTGCCCTCCTTATGAATGTAGGTACCGATATTCAAACCGAACTATATAAATTTCTAGTGTCATTATTTTTCTCGTTTATTTCTCTGACGATTTCGCGTTGATGTAAATTGCAAGATTCCGTCGTTTTCACGTAATATATTCCAACACATGACACAGGCCTTCATAACTCATCAGTGTCACGCATTGGAATATTACACTTGAGACATCAAATTCGAAGTTACCATATATTATTAGTTCAAAGTGAGAGGACCAAAATCAACAGTGGGTTTCGATTTAGTACTTTCAAACAATTTTTCAATTAAAAAAACAAAAGAAGAAGTTGGAACCCGTGCAGCACACACGGGAATTCTACCAGTGCTATAGAAAAGCTTGCAAACCAGGACAAAACCCTTTTCTTTATATAATTAAGGTGGTCTTATTTTTGTTCAAGCTTTCACATTTGTTCCTTGGAGCATTAGTCAAAAGGTCCACTTGCACCGTTATAGAGTTGAAAGTATATGTGAACATGTAAACGTAAAGAACGGGGTAAACGTCAAGAATGGGGCATTTACCAAATTAGACGTGATTAAGGGGCATCATTTGATAGTTAATCTTTCTTTACATTGTTTTCTTTTTTTAAATTGAGACAATCACTTGGTTTGGTTCGATATTAAATACTAGGAACAAGTCCTAATTTGCGAACCATCTATTGATGCGATCAAAAGATACTCTGTTCATTATGGAGAAGTTCATCTTTATAGCATTTCTTGATGTTATGTTGGCTTCCCTATTGATGTTTCGGCCTGTCATTTGTTCCAGCAACTTCACTGATCAAGTGGCTCTCCTCCACTTCAGATCGGCGATCAAAATCGACCCGACAAACATGATCAAGGGTGGCAATTGGACCATCGAAGCAAACTTTTGTGAATGGATTGGCATCGTTTGCAGCAACCGCAGGCAGAGAGTGACGGCTTTAGACCTCTCGCACATGGGTCTCCAGGGAAGACTCTCTCCCTACCTAGGCAATCTTTCTTTCCTGGCTTCTCTTGATCTCCACAACAACAGTTTTTATGGCACGATTTTAATAGAAATCAGTCATTTACGCCGTCTTAAGAAACTTGTACTGGAAGAGAACCAGTTTGAAGGAAATATTCCTCCTAACTTGGCCTGGTGCCAGAACCTTGAAGTCATGTCACTCGCGATGAATAGGCTAACGGGCGGCATACCAAGAGAATTTGGCACCTTTCCTAAGTTGCAACGACTGAGACTTAGCTTAAACGACTTACGAGGTCAAATTCCAAGCTCCCTAGGCAATATATCCACATTGCAGGTCATTAAATTAGTCAACACCAATCTCACAGGTTCGATTCCTTTAGCACTTTTCAATAGATCGCTCGCGAGTGTCTTTTTGTCGAACAATTATCTCTCTGGAAGTCTTCCCTCTGATCTTTGCTACCGCTGGCGTAGCATTCAGATGCTTAAACTGTCTCATAACCAATTCAGCGGCCTGCCACTGGAGATGCTAACCCAATGCAAAGAGCTTCTCGTGTTGTCGTTGTCATACAATCGTTTTCAGGGAACCATTCCTCGAGACATAGACAGCTTGCAAAAGCTGCAGAGGTTCTATCTCGCTGGTAATAACTTCACTGGCCCGATTCCTCGAACCATTGGTAACGTGTCGAGCTTGAGCATCTTGAGCTTGTCTCGTAACCCGATTGGAGGTGACATTCCAAGTGAGATTGGCAAGTTGGTCAATTTGAATTTCCTGATCCTTGAGGATAATCTGCTAACGGGCGAAGTGCCTCAGGAGATTTTTAACATTTCTTCGCTACAATTGCTTTCTTTGATGGACAATTCACTCTCCGGAAGCCTTCCCTCGAGTTGCGAACTAAGCCTTCCGAATTTGGAAATTCTTTTTCTATCACATAATAACTTCGGTGGCAACATCCCTCAATGTATTTCGAATTTTACGAACTTAATTTTTTTCCATGCCTGGGACAATCAACTCAGCGGACCCATACCCATGAGTTTGGGCAACTTGAAGAAACTCGAAGAATTCTGGGTTGCATCAAATCGGCTCACTGGAGAGCCTTATGATTCGGAGCTCGGTTTTCTATCGGCTTTATCAAATTGCCGATCGCTGCAAACCTTGGATCTGGATGAAAACCCACTTCGCGGCTCCATACCAAAATCTATCAAAAACTTCTCCAATTCCTTGCAAGCTCTATCCGCTGAAGAATCTCAAATAAGAGGTTGCATTCCCGAGGAAATGGGTTTCTTGAAGAGATTGACTTTTCTAGCGTTGAGCGGTAACGATCTAGTCGGCAACATCCCATTGTCGATCGGAGGATTAGAAAGCTTGCAAAGGCTGTATCTTGGTAACAACCATCTCGAAGGACCGATCCCCGATGAGATATGCTACTTGACAAGTTTAGGAACGTTGGAGCTCTGGCAAAATAGGATATCGGGATCTATCCCAAACTGCATTGGAAACCTCAGCAGTCTTCAAAAGTTTCTCATAAGTTCGAATAACATGACATCGGTTATACCGGTTAGTCTGTGGAGCCTTCAACAACTTATCTTCCTCAACGTGTCACACAATTCTTTCAATGGAGGCCTACAACTTGAAATAGGAAAAATGAGAGTTATGAATAGCATCGATCTTTCTTGGAACCGACTTACTGGTGCCATACCAAGTTCCATCAAGGAGTTGGAGACCCTTGTTTCTCTCAACTTGTCAAGGAACTCATTTCAAGGATCGATACCGCAATCAATCGGCAACCTCAAAGGGTTAGACTTCCTTGATCTCTCCTACAATGAGTTATCAGGTGCAATACCAAAGTCCATGGAAGGACTCCCATTTCTGCAAAATTTGAACTTGTCATTTAATAAGCTATCGGGAGAGATTCCTAATGGTGGGCGCTTTGAAAATTTCTCGGCTCTCTCGTTCATTGGAAATGAAGCACTTTGTGGAAATGCGATTTTTCAAGTCTTTGCAAAGTAAATGGAAAGAAATCATCATGGGACAAGCAGCTCCATTTACTATACATTATGGTGCCAATTGTGTCGGCTGTACTTTTAGTCCTTGTTATTTGCTTGCTTAGAAAGCGTGGGAACACCGGTAAAAAAGCTCCAGTTTCGGTGGAGAACCCGCCTGGAATTGACCACCCGATGATATCATATCGAGAGCTTTGCTCCGCTACTAACAACTTTAGTGAAAGCAATTTCCTTGGAGCAGGAAACTTTAGCTCTGTACACAAAGGGACTCTAGCCAATGGGACAGAAGTTGCAGTCAAAGTACTAAATCTCCATATTGAAGGTGCCCTGAAAAGTTTCGATGTAGAATGTGAGGTTTTCCGCAAGATTCGGCATCGGAATCTAGTCAAGGTAATCAGCACCTGCACGAACGCCGATCCGAGAGCTTTGGTGTTGCAATACCTGCCCAATGGGAGCTTGGAGAAGTGGTTGTACTCCAACAACTACAACTTGGGTCTCCATCAGCGAGTGAAGATATTGGTCGACATTGCTACGGGGCTCGATTATCTCCACCATGGCCAACCAGAACCCATTGTGCACTGTGATTTGAAGCCTAGCAATGTTCTTCTAAACGAGGACCTACTCGCACAAGTCTGCGACTTTGGAATCGCAAAGATTTTGGCTGAGAACAAGCTTGAAACACAAACCCGAACTCTCGGCACAATTGGTTACATTGCTCCAGGTACATTTGTCGAGTTTTAACTAATCTAAGCCATTAATTGCCAATATACTTGTATAATATTAACATTTGTATGCCTCTCGATCTTATTACTTATGTCCCAAAAAGAAAAAAGATCAATCGCTGGTATTCTTATTTCACAAACTATGACGCTTGCAGAGTATGGTTCGGAAGGAAAAATCTCGACAAAAGGAGATGTCTACAGTTTTGGCATATTGTTGTTGGAAGTGATTACTGGGAAGAAGCCAACCTGTGAAATGTTTGATGCGAATATGAGCTTGAGGCGTTGGGTAGGTGCAGCAATTCCAGATAGAGTGCTTGACATCGTGGATAGCGAACTCCTTAGCACAAAACACGAAGATCTGACGTTTTTGGAACTCGAGAGCAAAGTCTTATTGATCCTAGAGCTTGGACTGGAATGTTCAAAGGATTTGCCTGAGGAAAGAATGGACATGGAAACTGTCATGGTTAAGCTCAACAAGATCAAGTTGTCATTTCCTTGACAAGAAAATAAAGTGGAGAGCAATGCGTAGAATTTGGGCATAGTATCAACTTAGTTTGTACACGTTCATTTCGTTTCGATGGCATTGTGTATAGCCATCTACAATAAAGTTAGTGCTTTCTGAGTCACACTCGAGCCTGACTACGGAAGGCTTAACACCTGTGCTATGTTGTTCAAGTAGAAATATTGTATTGGGAGTTGGTAGATTTGCCAGTGACGAACATTGTTTCCTTCAAACCAAGATAAGCTTGAAGAAGATATCGTTTTTGATTGATCATTGGCATCTTCTCAGGCTTTGGTAGGGCAAGCCAAGCTCGACGCCTTCTCTTGTCATGCCAGGCACAACCCATGAGCCTTGTGTGTCAAGTTGGGTAGGGCCTGGTGTTTGGGCCAATTTCAACCCCTTTTCTGTTTTAAACATTTCTTTTAATTTCACAAAAAATACTGATAATGTATTTTAATCAAACAAAATATTATATAATTTTCCCATATTGAAAATTATAAAGCGAAATCAAATCAAACTAAATGAAACAGGCAATAGCTTGGCCTTAAAAAAGTAAATACAGCTCTCATGGCCGCATTACATGTCTATCGGTCATCTTCATTCCCTATGCAATGTCATAATAAATAGTAATAAGCATGGAGAGTATTGAAAGTCATTTTCTAATCGTTATGATTCTTTTTTCCGAAAAGCAAACATCAAATAATATCTTCTTATTCTTTTAATGATTTAAACAAATATTTATTAAAAATTTTAAAAGAAGAAATTAAGAGAAGGATGAAACTAGCTGTTGCACTATAGAAACGATGATATAATAGGCTCTTTCTTTTGCCTATCATCTCTTTCTTTGGCCTGTTTTCCATTGTCCTCTTTCAAGTTAAATTACATTAAAAAATTAAAGTAATATGTAATTGAGGGCTAAATGGGAAGTCAAAAAGTGAGATAAAACCCAATTTTGACTTAAATATGTAGATTAAAGGCATTTTTTGATTTGATCAGCAACCAAAAAAAATAATGGTATGCAATATGAATATGAGTAAAAACTTAATATCGTTTTTTTTTCCTTGAAGTACAAGTAGAATGATTTGAAGTCATCACTTCCAATGAATTTTACAAGAAAAGTTTCATTCGAGTAGTATTACAACAAAATGGGATATCTTAACATCAATTCAATTTGAACTTCACATTTTTCTCCTCAACAGATCTACCAAGTGATGGTTGCTCATGGCCACTTCAATCTTCTAGCTATGAACCGTCGCCTTGTGTCATCCTTTTTTTAATAATTATTATTATTTTTTGTCGGAAAGTGAAATACTGCATTTAACTAGGTCCAAAAGAGGGGTATCAGTATATAAAAGATCCCACAGAGTTTGGGGGAGGCAAAACCTAGTTCGAAGGTAAAGAGTTTCTCCTATGGGCTTCAGCAGTCCAATCCCCATCTAAATTTGCCTCTCTAAAATAAAAGACCACCCGAATATTTGAGAGGGAAAATAACATATTCTTGCCCTTCATGATAAGGGCGTGAGTTTCCCGCGTGAATTGATCTGAGCTCCTTGACACGCTGACCAAATCTAAACTGTTAGTCTCTGCCACTACGTCCTCGTGTCTAAGAGAGAAAATAATTTAGGGCTTCAAAGAGAGCTTGAGCTTCTCCCATGGACGCCGAAGACATAGCCACCGCTCGTACAGCTCCATCCAATAATTTTCCGGTGGAATCTCGACATACACATGCCACAGAACCTTCCATCGCTCCAAGTTCGTAAGATCCATCAATATTTATCTTGAAACAACCATCTTCCGGAGGAATCCAAGCTCTTGACGAGCTCGCAATTCCATTTCCAAATCTGCTTGATTGAGGGTTCCATCTTCTGAAACTTTGCAAACTTGCTGATCATGTGTCAACAAGGTTGCTCGGGTCAAGTTTTTTCCTCCCGAAAATGGCACCGTTGCGCGACTTTCATATTTGCCACAGAACTGCGGCGACTGTCTCTTGATTTGGTAAGAAGCCCAAATTCCTTTTGATTTCCCCAAACCAACTCTCAATCCGAGTTAGGCCTTGAATAGTGATGTGGATTCTCAGCCTGGGGTGTTCCCATATATTTTTCGTCCAAGGACACAACTGAAACAGATGCTCAACAGTTTTCGCGCTCTGATTGCACAGAGAACATATTGGTTCAAGTACAATTTTTCTTCGAAACAAGTCATCCTCCGTAGGGAGTGCATTCTGACATGGATTCCACATAAATATTCTGACTTTGGGAGGAGTATGTAACTTCCATATATCTGTCCATAGAGTGCGAGGGTGTTGGAAAGATGTTGATGCTCGGCTTTTGCTTTGTTTGTCCCCTGTTTCTTGGATGTAGTTGTAACCACTCTTAACCGTGTATTTTCCTGCTTTGGTGCCCATCCATATTAGTTTTTTTTTTTTTTTTTTTTTTTTGGTCGGTTTTACTCTACTCTTATTCTAATTCTCACTCTTAGACTTTTGTCATACCTCCTTACAAAGCGTAGGAATCAAAGTGCTATTTGCTTATCGAAGTGCTCTTTCAAAACTTTTTCGTTCCAATGATTTTCCCCCTTAAAATAAGTCCAGAAACCAGTTTCGATTCATCCCTTTTTGCAGGGCCTACAAGTGATCCTCTCCTTAACGACTTATCTTCCATGGGTTGGGGGAAGAAACTTGGAAAGGAATTAGTCTGTCATATCTCCTTGGATTTTACTAACAATATTTGAAGAAATCATTGAATGAACTTTCTATCTTGTAATTTCACTTGTTGTGAAAGACTACAAAGTAGGAAACGATTGTGAGGCAAATGCGAGAACCCAAGCATATGGATATTTCATTGATTGTAGTCATACAGTAGTGATGTGTCATATGATATACGTTGGATCAAACTTGGAAATTTTGTTTGATTTTCTTTTCCCTTTTTAAACTTTAGGTAGAGTTGTTGAGTACTCAAAATTGTAAATGTTTAGTCAATATGGAAAGGGCATTTCTCGCTCTTTTTTTTTTTTTTTTTTTTGTACTTCAAAGGCAACCTAATTCTACTCTTGCTTTCATCCTCTTCCTTTTTTCTTTCCTTTTTATCAAGTAAAAAGTGATAAATTCACAATATATCTGTATATATATAATCGAGTCACATTATTGAGATCCTCCATAATAAATTTCATCATAATATATCGAAATAAACTATAAATTTAATGTCAAATATTTCTTTTGTTATCTTACTCTTCATAATTATTATTGATAGATTATTGTGGCATATTAATTACTAAAGTGACATAATTCAAATATTTAGAATTTTTTTTTTGTCAGTCCTACTCTATTCTTATTTTACACTCACTCAGACTTTTGCCCTGCCTCTTGCAGGGTGTGGGAGTCGAAACCCACTCTTGAAACTTACGCGTCCCCAAATTGAAAGGTTTGTAATTAAATTGATACAAATACAATAAATCCAATATTGAATTAGGAGAAAATTTCAAATAAGGACCTGAAATGCTCTCATTTTCTCAAATAAAAACATGGAGTGAATATTGTTTTAAATAAGGGCCCGAAGTACTATTATTTTCTCAAATAAGGGTTTGAAGTGACCTTATTTTAAAGAAAAAGCTTGAAGTACATATATCAATTTCAAAGAATGGCTTGAACTCACTAAATGCGAATGGCAATTTCATTTTTTTCATTTTTTAAAAATTTCCTTCTTTCTTTTTTCCTTTAAAAAAACTAATAAAAAATAAAACATAGGTAGGCTCTCGCTTGTAGTCATTGCCCCATCGCCGATGGGGCGACAACAAAAGCTAGTGAGATCGCTAGCACCTAGGGAAGGCCAGTTCGCCTAGATCTGGCGAGACAAGAGCCCACTGGCCTTGACGAAGCTTGGGCTTGCCTCGGCTAAGCCTTAAGCTCACCGATCGTGATGGAGCTTGGCAGATCAGGCTCGCCTGGACAAGCAGAGCCTTGATCTCACCAAACTATGACTTGGCTGGTCATTGTCGGTGGAGGAACAAGCGTGAAGAAGGAGGAGGAAAAAGAAAAAAAAAAAAAAAAAAAAAGAAAAGAAGAAAATAAAATAAATAATAATAATTTCAAAAAAATTAAAATAATAAAAAATTTGATTTTTTTTAATGATATTTGATTGATAGATATCCATATACATACCGGAGAAGTACTTTTAGAGGAAGCTCGATGCTGTTTAGATTGAAATTCAATCAATATTGAAATAGAAATTCTAAACATCATAATGTAATTTTTAACTTGGTGAACTACAATTAAGAAATCAACCAAAATAAAAAAGAATTACAATTAAGAAGCTATGCATTCTCCCGTTCAAGAAGATTTGTTATAAGCAAATATTATTTTCATGTTAATTATTAGCTTATCAAACTTTTTCTTATCAAGAGTTCTTCAAAAGTAATTCCATTTAAAGGTTTTTCACATTTTTTTATTTTACTTATTTTTTAAATTTGAAGTGAAGTTTTTATTTAAGTAACTAAATTGAGTTAAATATTAATGTGTTTCGATAATATGAGTAGGGTATGGGTCAAGTATGAGTTATCAAATTTACATTACATGAAAATGGGTTAAAATGGGTTAAATATGTTAATATGAGTCGAATTATTTTCGACCTGATCAACTCATTTGACGGCTTAGGCGAGAGGGAGTGCCCTCCCACCTGTGTTTTTTTTTTTTTAGATACTGATACAAGTAGCTCAGACCTTTATTTGAAAAAATAAGATATTTGAGATCCTTATTTGGAATATTCCAAGTAAATACAATAAATTTAGGACTTTTTTTTTTGGACAGTCCTACTCTATGCCTATTCTACACTCACACTCAGACTTTTACCCTGCCTCTTGTAGAGCGTAGGAGTCGAAACTCACTCTTAAAACTTACGCGTCCCCACCCCATCTCCCTGAGAAGGTGGGGATTTGAACCCCTCACCTCCCCCTTCCATATTAGAAGGGTGGTCACTAGGGCGAATCCCAGTGGTTAATAAATTTAGGACTTCATTTTCATAATTTTCCCCTAATTTGGGACAAAGTCGACACCAGCAACGCTGCTTCTCGTCTCCTTTTCTCTCTCCGCTCTAGCCTCTATTGGTGCATACCGACTGCGGAGCGCCTCGTTTCCTCCAGCTGCGAAGCGTCTCTCCCTTCTTCTCTCAATCAAGCTCAACGGTACTCTCTCTCTCTCTCTCTCCCTCTCCCTCCCCCGCACGCACGCACGCACGCACGCTTACTTCCGCGAGCGGTCGCGTCTTGCACGGGACATGTTTGTGAGAATGCCGACACGAGCCTGACCACCAACGCTTCCTTCGCCGATAGCTACGACGCTTGAAACCGCGGAGGGCAGTCCCCGTTGCCCGCTCTCGCCGCTCTGGGCTCTTCGACTTCGCTGTTTCCACGCCGTTTCGAGCTGCTCCCGTGCTCTCTCCTGAGTCGAGGTATTATCCCTCAGCCGATGATCTGCCCTCATTCGTTTTTGCTCTCTAAGCCTGATCGGGCCGATGTTATCATCGATTGCTCCCTGGAATTGATGTTGTCGATGTTCGTTTTTTCAGATGAGGGTGCGAAGGCAGAGGCGCCACCGCAAGGCGGTGAGGTTTTACACCGCCTGTTTCGGGTTTAGGCAGCCCTTCCGAGTCCTCTGCGACGGGACTTTCGTGCATCACCTCGTCGTGAACAAAATCGCGCCCCCCGATAAGGCCCTCTCCGACATTCTCTCCGCTTCCGTCAAACTCTTCACCACCAGGTTCGCAACGTGCGCGCGTGCTTGTGATGATTGAGGATTAATGTTTACTTTCATGATTGTCTGGGACCATGCTAATTGCAAGGTTTTTTAAGCTCATTCTATTTAAACCTTTATTCGAATTTCTACAGATGCGTGCTTAATGAGTTGAGAAGGCTGGGAGGCTCGCATGCCCATTCACTTAACGCTGCAAAAGATCTCATGATTGCCAGGTTAGTGTTCTTTTTGTTTTCTCCAATAGAAAATCCAGTAACAGAAGCAAGGTGGGGCGCCGACCAAGTTTGTAAATTAGAAATACTATTATTGTGTTTATTTCTGCCAAGAGTGGGTCTTTCTTAGGCTGCACTTGGCTTCCGGGATTAGTCTATGGAGTTAGGGTGGTTTAGCAATTTAAGAAACATCTTGCATAGTTTCTGCCTTTTAACCTCCTGGGAAGCTAGGCTGTAGGATCTTTGGTTATTGGTTTAAACTTGTGGCATGCTAATGATTTGCAAATCGTTCTTATCATGTGAAAATTAATTTGATTTAGATGCGATCATGAGGGGAAGATGAAAGCTGACGGTTGCATCTCGGAGATTATTGGGGAAAACAATCCCGAGCACTTCTTTGTTGCTACTCAGGACACTGATCTGCGGAGGAAGCTTCTGGAGGTTAGTAATGTTCCTCTCCATTGTTGATTTTACGTGCAAAGTCGGGCATGCTGTTACTTTCCTTACTGGGAGGAGGCATATGGTTGATGAAGATTTGTTGTTATTGAAAGCTTCCATTCTGTGCACTGCACCTTCTGCACTTTGGAATCAATCTGCTCCCCCCCCAAAAAAAAAAAAAAAATATTTAATCTGGACAAAATACTCTCAAAGAAAATGTTGCTTATACCCATGTGACTTTTTTAGTTGACTTTGTGCTTCAATCTTCCTTCCATGCACATTAGTTGATTGCGTTAACTATAAGTTGTTAATTTGTATTCCGGCAGATACCAGGAGTCCCTGCCATATATGGTCTTAGGAATGCTCTTTTTCTTGAGCAACCGTCCACAACTCAGCGCCAATTTGTGAAAACTTCTGAAGAAGGACGCTTGCACATGACAGAGTTGGAGCATAAGATGTTAAAAAAGAGGACTACTAATATTCTCGGGGCCAAGATGTCAGAAGACTCTTCTGATGAAGAGGAAGATTCTGGAGAGCAAAATTTGGAGTCATCAGCTTTGACAAAGCCACAAGCAGTCAACAAAATATTAGGTGTAAAAGATAAAGTTCAGTTTAAGAGAAAGAAAGCAAAGGTGGCAATATATGTTCTCTTAATATGTTTCTCATATATTATCTTCGTCCCTCTTCATTTTTCCAAAGTTATCTGTTGATTGGCAGAATGCTGCTCAATTTCTGTCTTTGCATGTAAATCTTGTCTGCATCAAGTGATACGCCAAATGTCAGAAACTTGCCTTGATTTTACTGATGAAATTTCTTGACTGTATTTTCTAACTATATCGCTGATGGACTAGCAGAAGCATGCACTTTAAATCAAAGATAATGTGTACGATCTCATTTATCTTCTTTTTAAGGTGTTCATTTGTTGCTGCAGGGACCAAATCCACTTTCTTGTTTGAAGAAGAAGGCCCATGAAAATTCTAAGCCTAGTTCCGAGAAGGTTGGTCTGCAGCTTTCTTCTTTATACACCCTCCTTGCCACCCAAACGAAAGTTAAAACCAAAACCAAGCTAAAGAGAAGTAAAATTTTGTTATGCATGGTGATGCCCTAGAAGTAGTTTGGTTGTTATTTCTTTGCTCTTGATTTCCATTGGCAATAGCTGTCTGTGTAGATATCAATATTTTCTTTTGCACTGTTTGTTTTGATTGTTATGCTGAGTATGAAAAGTTCAAGTGCCTCCTCCTTGTCACTGATGCGACTTTAATAGTTCTTATTTATCCTGCTGATCTGTTTCGTGGGTAAATGATAGTGTATTAGCTGTGTGCTGCCCCTTTGTACTTTGTTTTCCCTCTTTCTACGTTGTTATTACAAACCTACAAGGTTTAGAACCTGGCTTTGACAAAAATTCTGGAAGTTTTTCGCAAATAAGATGCTGTTGAATGTAATGCTGTCGCCTTTATTTCATCCTCTGTGGTTGAATCCTTTGACTATATTTTCCTAAATGTAGTGTCTAGATGTTGAGACTCTCGTAATGAGATATTTTACTTTCAGTATATTTCATCTTCCCAGTACTATTGTTGGCAGACGGCAGCTGCCTGAGCATTTCCTTCTCCACTTTATTTTTTTGAGATAAATTGTTTAGGATGATTGATGAGTATGAAATCCTTTCACCTAAACAACAGTGGGAATGCACTATTTCCTTAAGGTGCATCTTCCATGGTAGAGTAATCAGCATAAAAAAATATTGAGTGCATATAAAATCTCTCCAGAAAACAGTAGCACGCTACTTGCTCTGCTTTCCTGGAAGATGTAATTGCAATCTTATCTGTCACCACAATGTGAGATATTGATGTTTTAATGCAGGAAAAGAAGGATGGCGATGGTACTGTCAGAAGTAGAGGTAGGAAACGAAAGAGGTCGCGGAAAGGGAAAACTTCTACAGATATAGGCAATTAGCAACATGCTGGTTGAGCTTTCAAGGTTTTCACTTCCTTGAGAGTGCAGTTTTGGAGGCTTGCGAAAGAAGTTTTGTATTGTGATGTTCCATATTTTTTCACACAATTTTAGATCATAGTCAACTTTCTGGTCCGGTTTTATTGCCCTTCTTCATTGTTATAATGTGAAGCTTTGTACGCTAGTTTGAATTTATCTTGGAAGTGCGATAGTCTAGTCTTCCTTCACCTCTCCGCTCTCTTTTCATCCTTATGGGCCCTACATCATTTAACACTTTAATAGACAGTATAACTAGTTAGAAATCTGTAGAAGAAATCTCCATTTTCCCTGCAGATATTTATGAATGAAGATTGTTCAAAGAAATGCATGTTGGAGTATCTGATTATTACTATGAGATGCTACTCGCAGGCTGAGGCATTTTCTGAGGTGCAGCAATCCTGTAAGTCTACAAATGAGCGTGCTAAATTGTTAATTATCATTACTAGCATGCTTTCTGAAAACACCTGTTTCTTTTTCCTTTCGTACTTGATTACTTTGAACACATGCCGGTGCTACTGGCTTGATTTTGGTTTTGCTTCTTCCCCTTGTGGGCTGTTTTTGTGCTTGGTCAACGGTCCAAATGGATTCCATTTATTAAAGCCTGAAGTCTATGCTTTCTTTACTGTATCCCCTGGACAACATCATGAGCTCTATCAGCTGCCGATTAACAGTTACGGTAGGAAGAATTTTTATCACTTGCTTGTTAAGCACGACGTATCGGAAGTTCCCATACCTCCATTTTCAACGTTTACTAATTGCCGATCTTTCAAGGCGGAACGTGCCCTTTTTGACCAAGTGCAGAATTAACTATTTCAAAGCTCCATATCAGCTCTCTGTCAAGATTATCGTCTAGACTTGGTATGTTACTGATGTGGTAGACCAAAACATTCGCGGGATAAAATTCATCTCGTGGAGGGTCCAACGTTTAGGTACCGCTATTCTCCCTATCGACCGTGAGATTCTCCTTTCTGTATGAGGCTCATAACTTACTGACAAGAAAGAAAAGGCCCAAGAACCGCCTTGACCCCTTCAAGGAGGGCCATCGGAGGTGGCGTGGGACAGTGACCTGCACATTTGCTATTATTGTCCTCGTGGTCTGCTTACAAGGAAAAGCCTCATCTACATTTTCTGCTCTGTAGTGGTCCTCATAATGTCTCTTCCCATTCCTATCATGGATTACCTGTGATCACGATGGCCCCTAAAGTTCACCGTCCCATCGAGCATTAGCGTTATTGCTCCGGGCGGTGCCGGAATCAGCCGGCGACCGGACTGTTGGGTCCTTAGGGATTGCATCGTCCGTTAAAGACGGAGCACGATTCTTGCTCATCTCTTCACTTTCATGATGTCGAAGGGCCGCGTGCTGCTTTATGTGATTTCTACGGCTTACCAAGCATAAAGTACGAAGGAAAGCCGCAGATTATTCTGGTCATATTTTAGCCTTATCCCTTTTGTCCTCGTCTAACCGCCCGCGAGACTTTCTGTGCTCGACCCATTCAAAGGGGTGGCACAAGCGGCCTACCGGATGGGACACAGGGAGTCAACGCATCCGAGCGTCCGCACAAAGTCTAGTCATTTAGGCCCCACGAAAGCGAGGATGATACGTTCTCGATCGGACATGGTTTGACCATATTACAGTAAATTACAAACAATATAGTTAAGTCTAATGTCCAATTAGGCTACACATAAAATCTTTACGTCCCGTCCTAACCCAGAAAATCTCAAGTCCGACATCCCTTTTGTATCTGTCTCAAAGGCTCCGGTCTCACGTCAAAAGATGAGCAGCGAGTCCCCGTTTCACACACGCCCATGACCCTTTCTCGACTCCGCGCGGCCGACCGCGGGTCGCAGCAGCGGGCCGTCCCCCGGCTGTCGTCAGCTCCTCCGTCACGGTGACGACGCGGACAAAAAGTTTCCAATCGCAGTCGTCAAAAGAGGAATTCGAAACTATGGTTTGACTCTAATTTGCGATCGCGGGAGGTCTCTTTCCTTTTGCCCCCGAAAGTCTTCGCTCTCGATGGGGTCCCGGGACCTTTAAACGACGGTGGGAATCTCAAAGACGAGAGCCCCCCCCCGCCCGCGTTTTCACACTCACCAAGAACCTCTCTCTCTCTCTCTCTCTCTCCCCCTCTCCCTCTCCCAAAAATTCAAATTTCAACTCGTAGTAGATTTGATAAACCCTACTGACCCAAAAAAATAAGAAAAAGATTTGATAAACCCCAAAGCGAAAAGCGAAAAGAATAAAGAAAAAGGAGACTGACCCTCGGCCTAACTCGATGAACACTAATTCCAGGAATCTTTTTTCTTTTTTTTCGGCCCGGGCTTTGAGCTTTTGTCTTTTTGGAGGAAGAAGGGTAGCTGACAACTGACAGACATTCAGCTCGATTCTTGGTTAATGGTCCCCATTTCCAAAAATTATGCTCGGCTCGTTTCCCCTCTCTCTCAATTTTTTTCGATGATTGTGACGTTAATTTTCACTATTCGCTTTCAAGAAAGGCGAGATGGCTCGAATTGGGTGGGGGGGGGAGAGGGGATCGAGGAGCTTCATCTCACAGCTCCCGATGATCGACATGAAGGTAGTAAAGAGCATGCAGAGAGAGAGAGAGAGAGAGAGAGGTGATGGGTGCGTGTCCGTAAAAGGTAAAAAGATGGTTCTCTCTTTTTGTACCAATTTGAGTAAATATATACTGTGTACATAATGTTTTCGTGCAAAGTGGATCTCCTTTCCGTGACATGATGTTAGCTATGGAGAGAGAGAGAGAGAGAGAGAGAGAGAGAGAGAGTAAATGATGATGATGATTATGATATGAGAATTGGGAAATGGGATGGGCCATGTGAAGGTTTCCTGCGAGCAAGAAATCGAAGGGGGAGGGGAGTCGTGGATCAATGATAGACCCCAGGCTGCAACATCACGAGGAACAGCGACAATCCAAGACGGTCGAATGATGTGCTGGCTGTCTTTGCGGTCATGTCACGTCTCACCGGCAATTCCTGCCCTGCCCCCCAAAAAGCCTTTGTATCGTACGTTACATCTCATCAATGCGTCCGTGTTTTTCACTCACGAAATAGATCATAGAAGTTACCTTTTTTCTTCTTCTTTTTTTTAATTGCGAGGAAGTTTCGCTTCACCGAATCTCAAAATTTAATTCACATGACCGATCTTCCGAAAGTGCTCAAAAGATCTTGTCATCAATCTTGTTTCATGACAAGAGATTAGATTAACAAAAAATAAGTTTGATTCGCAAATTTCATTATCATTGAGACCAACATTTGTTATTATTCATCACATTAAAATTAATGTAATTGGAAATTGAGAGAATTGATTAATTGTGTGAGTATTGATCTTAACAAGCTAAACCAAACGAAAAGGACAAACAAGGGTGGCCTCATTTACTATAATCATTAAAGAGTTATTTTACAAACAACATGTGTAAAAGTTAAATCTCAATGAAGCTCGATGCCTCAAATTTTAAAGCACTCTTGGATTTGTCCCGAAGACCGCTTCCCATCCACGAAGGTATGGATTAACAACTATAGACACCTAATTTGACTAGATTTCTCCCTAGTCATCTAAATAAATAATTACTAAAAAGAATAATTTAAAAACCAGTAAGTAGCTTAGCTTTTTCCCCTATAATTTAAGGTCTGGCACAGTTTCCAATGGTACATAACATCTGTCATCGAGTGTACTTTTTAAGATATTTATTTTAAGGTTTTTTTATTTCATAAATAATAAATAATTCGAAAAATATCTTTCTAAAAAAACCAAGTAGATCGCATGGAATAATTTATTAATTAACAACAATTGTTTCTATCACAGATTTTGACGAATGATAAAAGTACTATTCATTCAATTATTTTTACAAGCATTATAAATAATTATTTTTTTTTCGAAAAATCAATCTTTAGATGATTCATCTTCCGCGAAAGTGAACGGAATCTAAATAAAAAAGAGTGGGGAGTTTTTTCTTGTCCTCCTTTTATACGTTGATACGTTGAACCGGGAAAAAAAAATATTCGCGGTCGGTAAAAAATTGAATAATTAATCGGGGAAATGCAATAATTAAGAGAAAGAAAAAAAGGACAAAGCATGTGAGATGTGAGGAGCAAACAAGAACAGTAAAACGGAAACGCCCCGGTCCTGACGCCGGTTCTGGTTTGTCGTCTTCCCTCCGTGTCTCTCTCTCTCTCTCTCTCTTCTTCTCCACCACCTCCGAAAATCCATACAGAATACAGCAACTCCTTTCCATCCATCCATGGCCCCCCTCTTCTCTTTTTGTATTTATTCCCTCTCCCCGAGCCGACTCGCCTGTTCAACTCGGTCGCTCGACTCGCTCTCTCTGTCTCTGTCTCTGTGCCCACTGTGAGTGTGCGTAAATGCCAAGTTCAATTTTAATAAATTTGACTCGAAGACTCACCGTCCGAGGACGGGAAATCGATTTCTACGTACTGGGCAACTCGAAAAAACAAACCTTGGACCTCTCCCGGTAGAGAGAGAGAGGAGAGAGAAAGTGGGTCGTTGCTGTTTTCTCCGTAGGCGAGCGTTTCCAGCCTTCCCTCTCTCCTTCCGCCGCCGCGAGCTTCCTCCGTCCGTCGTCGCCGCGCCGCGTCGCGGATCTGTCGTCGGCGGCTTGTTCCCGCCGGAGACGAGGGGAGCCCTGCTTCGGAGGTGGCGAGAGGAAATGGCAGTGTTCGTCTGGCTGGTGGCGCTCTCGTACTCCCTCGCGGTCTCGGAGGCCGCCGCCGCTTCGGCTTCCGGCGACGCAATGTCGCTCCTGAGCTTCAAGAGCTCGGTGTCCGCCGACCCCGCCGGCCTTCTCTCCGGGTGGAACGACTCGACGAGCTACTGCACTTGGCGCGGCGTCACGTGCGACGCGTCCTCCGGTAGGGTGGTGGCGTTGAGTGTCGTGGGAAGTTCGTCGCGGCTTAATTCGACGACGGGAGAGAACTCGTGTCTCGCCGGGGAGTTGCCTGAGGCCATCGGAGACCTGACGGAGCTCCGGGCTCTGTCGATACCTTACAATGCGTTCTCCGGTCAGATTCCGGCGAGCATTGGGAAGCTCTGGTTCCTCGAGGTTTTGGAGCTCCAAGGAAATAACTTCTCCGGTGAGATTCCTGTTCAAATAAGGTACCATCCGTTTCTTCGCTGGGTGAATTTGTCGTGTAATTCGTTATCCGGTTCCATACCGAGTGGTTTGATTGGGTACGGAAGACTAGCTGCGGTTGATTTGTCCAATAATCAGCTTTCTGGTGGGATCGAGGTGGATAAAAGCAGCGACTGCAAGCTTTTGAGGCATTTGAAGCTGTCAAATAACTTTCTGGTGAATAGTATTCCACCTGAGATTGGAAAATGCATCAATATCAGGACTCTGTTGCTTGATGGCAACATCCTCGAGGGTAGGATTCCACCCGAGATTGGTAATATCTCAGCTCTTCGAGTTTTAGATGTTTCCCAGAACAGTCTCATTGACAGGATCCCAAAAGAGCTATCAAATTGTCGGAACCTATCTGTTATTGTGTTGACTAATTTGGTCGACTATAGTTCGAATAGCAATGGCTCGATGGAGAGCCTCAGTGGGGAGTTCAATGCATTCGCAGGGGGGATCCCACATGAAATTTTTATGCTTCCAAGTCTGCAGATTTTGTGGGCACCGAGGGCGAATCTTGGGGGGCGGTTGCCGAGTAACTGGGGCGAGTCTTGCTCGCTGAGAGTCCTCAATTTGGGTCAGAATGATTTTGCTGGTGTGCTGCCTGAAGGCATGGGGTTCTGCAGAAAGCTTTCCTTCTTGGATTTGAGTTTGAATAAATTGATGGGTCCTCTCCCTTCGCAGTTGCAGATTCCATGTATGGTTTACTTTAACGTTAGCCAGAACAATTTAACTGGCATTCTTCCCAAGTTTCTGCAAGGCAGTTGCACCACTAACAAGATCTTCAGTGAAGAAAGCGTCAATGCAGAAGATCTTCAGAATTCCAACTTGGTCATTTGGACTTCTAGAATGGGAATTTCTTCTGGGTCCAATGTAGATGGTACCTCTGTAGTGGTTCATGATTTTAGCTGGAACAATTTCGTTGGCCCATTGCCCCAGTTTGTGTTGGGAGATGAATTTGTGGGAACTGATAGGAGATCTTCATTCAGACTCTTATTGAACAATAACAAGTTCAACGGGTCTTTTCCTGTCAACCTAATCTCGAACTGCAGTCATCTTCTTAGCTTTTCAGTGAACCTGAGTGCTAACCTGATACAGAGCACAGTTGATGAGGTATCGCATCTAGATTGTGAAGGGCTATCCGAATTTCTAGCAGCGGACAATCAGATTAGTGGGTCAGTTTCTCCCAGTATTGCCAACTTCGTGATGCTTCAGGTTGTCGACATTCAAAGGAATAGATTACATGGATCTCTGCCTGGTCAATTAGGGAATTTGAAAAACCTTAAATGGATGCTTCTTGGAGGAAACAATCTAACTGGGGAAATTCCACCTCAACTTGGTCAATTAACTTCACTAACTTTTTTGGATCTTTCTCATAATGCTCTGACAGGATCGATACCTGCAAGTTTGACAGATGCCTCGAATCTTGTAAACTTGCTTCTTGACCATAACAGCCTCTCTGGGGAGATTCCTCAATCTTTTTCAGCCCTTCCCAATCTTGTGACTCTGAACCTTTCTTTCAACAATCTCTCTGGCCATATTCCACACCTTCAGCACGAGGGTGATTGCAGTTCTTTTAGAGGAAATGTTCTGCTTTCTTGCCCAGATTCATATGTTACACCTCCAGCAGGGCTTCCAGTGCCGTTGGAAGTTAAAAAGTCTCATGACGCAAAAAGCCTAAAGCCTCTCATCATCGCGCTGGTAATTTCTGCTGCTGTTATATTCAGTGTGCTCGTAATTGTGGTCCTTGTCCTTGTCTTTGGAAGGAGAAAGCTTAGTCGACTTACTAGCTTGAGAAGGAAAGTACTTGTTACCTTCACAGATGTTCCCGCTGAAGTGAACTATGATAGTGTGGTTAGAGCGACTGAAAATTTCAGCATCCGGTATCTAATTGGTACCGGTGGCTTTGGCTCAACGTACAAAGCAGAGTTGGTCCCAGGTTTCCTAGTAGCTGTTAAGAGGCTCTCTGTTGGTAGATTTCAAGGCATTCAACAATTCGATGCAGAAATAACAACTTTAGGGAGAATACGGCATAAGAACCTTGTTACTCTTATAGGGTATTACGTGGGAGAGACCGAAATGTTCTTGATTTATAACTATCTATCTGGCGGAAACCTTGAAACCTTCATACATCAGAGGTCCGGAGAAAATGTGAAGTGGCCAGTGATCCACAAAATAGCTCTTGATGTAGCACAGGCTTTGGCTTACCTCCACTACTCTTGTAGTCCCAGAATTGTTCACAGGGACATTAAGCCAAGCAACATTCTGCTGGACAAAGAGCTTAACGCCTACCTTTCAGACTTTGGGCTCGCTAGGCTCTTAGAAGTTTCTGAAACACACGTCACGACAGATGTAGCTGGCACGTTCGGGTATGTGGCACCAGAATATGCAACCACATGCCGGGTTTCTGATAAGGCAGATGTATATAGCTTTGGCGTTGTACTGTTGGAAATGATGTCAGGGAAGAGATCAATCGATCCCTCTTTTTCTGAATTTGGAAATGGGTTCAACATTGTGGCATGGGCCAGGTTTCTAATTAAGGAGGGCCGTTCATCCGAGCTCTTCTCTACAGAACTACGGGAGGCTGGGCCCCTGGTTGACCTTTTGGGGATGCTGAGGCTTGCATCAGTTTGCACTGCAGAGTCACTTGCCGTTCGCCCCTCTATGAAGCAGGTTGTTGAGAAGTTGAAACAGTTGAAATCCTGAGTGGAACGATGCTTCTCGACTCTTTGTATTCAGATGGGAGAAGTTGGTGCCTCTTTTTATTTCTGTAAATATTTAATCAAGGTGAGCGGTTTCTACAGATTTTTAGTCTGATTTTACGTTTAAAGCTAGTCCTTTGTATGATATCTCCCTTTAGTTGGTTCATTTAGGTAAACTATGGTGATATTGTTGTTAATATCCTTGATCTAATGTTGAAGTCATCATGCTAATGTTTGCTCAATGAGTCTCTTAAGTTCCGAGTATCACGTTCTATCAGTCTATAATCATGGTCCAAAATTTAAAAGCAGGCTGCCTCATAGAGTGATAGCATTTATATTTATACGATGCCTGAAACATGTTTACCTTGAAGACAGTACACTTAGGGTTAAGGATTCATTAATCTCAGATTCCCGCCACCAGGGGTGGGGCTCTACAATTTAAGTCATGCTGAATTTATTTGTCTTGCGGTCTGTTATCTGAGGATGAAAAGGCGACTCCACAAATCTCAGTAGAGTCTGCATTCAACTCATTGCATTGTTGATCTCTTCAGCTGTACTCCTTCTAAACAAAATGCTTCTCAAACTGAATCGCTTTACATGTTGTTTCTGCAGGAACATCCAAAATCTCAAGACACTGGAGGGAGCATGGGATCTTCTGTGGACTGATCTCAGCCAAATGTTTTACTTGGAGAAGAGTGACAAGGCACTCAAGCTAGTACTTGTGAATTCTGTGATAAAGGAGAGAGTTCCATGTCACTGGCTTATACGCTCCCCGTGGTTTAATTGGCTGAGTTTGCCTCGATACAGCAGTAACCTGATGGTTAGAGTTGGGGGATGGAAAGTGTCTGTGACATGGGATTTCACTATATTTTCTCACGGTGAAGAGCAACATTCTGGTCAAGTCACGATTCATGGAGATGCTGAACAGAGTCTAGGGCCGAAAGAGTAGCTCAGCGGAATTTTTCTATTGAATGAAGCCCTTTAAGTTGCTTTATTTGCAAAACAAGCCATCAACAAAGATGATGAATGGCGATGGCATTGTACAGAATCAATTTCTAACCAATTAGCTTGTACATTCTTAAGGGTTTGCTCACATGCCCAGTTGCGGCCACAGGCTTGGAGAATATGGTCCACATCATGTTGCAAATGCAGCCCAGTTACCAAAAAGTTCCCTGCTGTTTTGTTGCCGCCTGGCAGGATTATCAGCATGAGAGCACCATTTTCTTTTAGTCTAAACATATGTAGGTGCTGCTCACGCAGGAAGATGACTTAGACTAAAATGCAAAAAAGTAGAATGAAGAGGTGTAACCAAGGGGCACTAACTGAACCCTGGAATCCTGAAATTGCTGTGAAGAATCTATTGCATTCTTCTGATTGCAGTGAAATGGGGCATTGATGGAATCTATGCATTCTTTTGATAGAGGTGTTATTGTTTGGTTTTGGTCCAAACGGTATTTATTCTCAAAGTCAAGAACTCCTAGGATTCACATTCCGGACTCTGTAGATCGAACGACATGAAACTAAACAAATCTACTTACACGACCATCCTTCCTATATCCAGGTCAGCGGCACACGACCACTTCTAGCATTTGTATAACAATAATTACAATATTAAATGAACAAATGAATACTCCGGATGGCAAGTATAGAGTGGCCGCCGAGACTTCCCTTTTTCCAGAAAGGTTTGAGGACTAACTTGCATACGTGCAAACGACTCTAAAGGGTAGACACTCCGGTTTAATGTGAATGCATTGCAGCGAAGATCCGCCTTCAATACCATCAGGAATCAATCGTCCCCTGTTTTGCCCTGAGGACAAGTTCCTCTGTCGTGGTTCCAATGATCTCATTAGCACTTTTGAGGCCTACACAATGGTATCTTCCAAAAGGATCCTGCAATTACAAGGCAAGTGGTCAAAGCTCGAGATAACACTAGACTAGGCAGGTGGACAGCTTTCAATTATATCTATTACGACACTTAAGCCCATAACGTGCCAATAACAGTTATTCAGAGGGAAAGGTGGAGTAAAAGACGCTTATATGCTACAGTGAAGAAAAACAGGAAACTCGAAGAGCAGATTTACCCGAGCAACGATGCCTAATTTCGCTAGTTTCCCAACTGCATCATCCACATCAAAATTGCAGCTCGCATTAAACTGTTCTTTTATTAGCTCTTCACATCGTATGTCCAAATCCTTCATCACCTCATAGGAAAGCCATACATTATTAGCAAACATATTTTTCAATAATCCGGAACTTCAAAAAAGGAAATGCATAAAAAAGAGCCAAAACTAAGAGTTGGTCAAACCCGTTTAGTAGCTTTCCCTTGCTCCATCAATATGAAGTATGACACAATCACCTCTTTGACCTGCATTCAATTGTTTAAAAATGGGTGAGGCAAGCTGGGTAATTCCCCATATTTCCATTCAACCCAACAATGGGTGAGATAAGATCTCTAAGAAATCTCTTCGGATGGCCTGAATGCATAACCGAAATCATTAACCATGTAACAATCTGGTATCTTTCAAATGGATAAGCCTTGGTCGATAGGATCTGCTCAGAACTTTCAGTTCATCTAGAGGTTAGTCAAGGTGTCCGAATCATGTACCATTTCCATGTCATTTAATGGGGTTTTATATTCTGATTGCATAAACTACCTCCAAAAAGGTTTTTGCACAAGACATAAATATTTCCACTCTTCAACATTCTTAACTTCTTTGATGCATGAAAAGCTCACAAATATCATAACTTACTTCCTGTTGGATCACATCATCACACAGGTGCAAAAGAGTCCCCCTCCCACTGTCTAATTGTTTGTCATACATGGATTGGGTAATTAAGTTCTGATATGCAGCCAGATTTTGCTGAAATCTACAAGCAAAGAAGTATGCCAAGATGAGCAACGAAGTTACAAGATGTATTCTCAAAGTCAAGAAAACAGACTACGTATTGTCGTAGCCTAAATTAATCAATGTGCGATACTGCAGCTCCCGATCAATTAGGCAACTTTGTACGATGCATAAATTGTCTTTTTCATCAGATTCCTAGGTTCCCTATCTCGCAAAAAACACAAAGCCTGCACCAATTTATGGACTACCAATTGAATAGATACACTCCAGAACAAACTCCATGTAAACCACTTGCAACATTGACTAGACATTTCAATTACTACGCCAAATTCAGCTACAGTATATGGAAAACCAACCCATCTGAGAAAGCTATGTGGAGAGAGAGAGAGAGAGAGAGAGAGAGAGAGAGAGAGAGAGAGAGCACTTAACGCGAAATATGTTTTTGCACAGTAACCTATCACTGTAGAAAGCGCCGCAAAAATCCATAGATCAGCTTTAGGCATGTTAAGAGAACCAACCACAGCTCCCTGGAGGACATGATTAGTTCATTAGTATAGTATAAACACACACACCCACACTTAATGTATAGGAAAAAAACACTAACCAGACCAACTACGGCAGAGGCAAGAAATTTCACCCAGTCCATTGGAGTCAACCCAGGATTTTTCTTTTCAGGCTGTAAATAGGCAAAAAGTGCCAACACCATGTCATGAGCTCCATATAGATCATAAGAAGAAAGAGTCCAAGGTAAGAAGGAATTTTTAACACCAAACAAACATGCTCAGACAGAGATTTACAAGTACTATCTCCATATCTGCCATTGGAATGTTTTTGAAATGCTTTAAATATATTCCTCTTTCAGCTTTCGAGTTGGGACTTGAGCACCTGAAGAGGAAATAGCCTTGTTAGATCAAAGAGATATTCTTCATAAGCAATTCTATAAAGCAATGAATTGAAACATTAATTAGAAAATGAACTAGTTTTAGGTCATTGTTCTGTTTCGCTAACTTTTTACAAAAATTCACTTTCCTTTCTTTCATGCAGGCCAAGATCACAATCTACGAACTTATAAGGAGGATAGTTATCTGAAAGAACAAATGTCTATTATCCAAACCATGCAACGCAAATCTTACATGACAGTGCTTTCAACAGAACAACAGAGTACCTGTAAAGAACGATTATCCTGTGAAAGGTGGGTTCTTGGATAGTAATCTTGCTCAGAAGATTGCGAAAACTGCATACAACATAGAAGTATCAGAGATAGACAATTCTAGAATGGGGGACACAAGGCATGAGTGTTTCAGCATCTGTTTTACCATTAAATACTTGCTCATCCATCAATAGTTAAGAAAGAATTTTCGGACATGTGAAAATCATACAGCTCCAACATTTCGAATGACATAACACGTCATAAATGCCTAAAAAGGAAGCAGAAGTAGAAATGTACAACCCTTACTTAGAAAGTTTGAGTCTATCAACCATCATAAAATTACTTAACAAGGCTCTTAGATGTTGATTATCTCCTAGAATTAATAGACAGTCGTGCAAAAACTAGGATTTCTACATTGGCCACGCTCATTCTCTAACTTTTGAGAAATTTCTGAATTGTAAGGTACCTTATCGAGCTCAATGTATACAAAATGTTAACATCAAGTCTTAAATATTGGAAAGCTTGGAAGAAAAATTAATTGGTGACAAGGTAAAATCGATCTCATCTACACCATCAGGATATTCAGCATCTACTGGACGAAGAAGGGAGAGGGAGTAATATGGAATTTCATCTATCTGATTTTTGGACAGCGCAAGCATGACCTCCAGCAAGTGGCAGCAAAAAAATGTTGGTTAGAACATCAAGCTATTCGAATAGGTAGGTGAATATAAACCATGGGGCATGATGGCCATGGTGGGTTACGAGAGAATTACAGAACTTTAACCAGCAAAGAAAAGGCAAAATTCAAAAGAGTTCCAAAATTCAAAGCACCTTATATGCATATTTTCCATACGAATTCGTTCTACATATAAGTCATTTTGCTCTCCTTCAGTCACGATTTCATCATTCTTCTTTGGATCTCTCTTGTGACGTGCACTTGACCTTCTAGGCAAAAGCTTCTCAATCCTGCAAAAACCAAAAGCTGGATGAAATTGCGAAAGGAAAAAGGCTGAAAACAAGTTCGGAATTAACAGCTCAAACAAACAGAGTTTCGAAAAACTCTTGCAACAAATCTTCTTGATTGACTTGTCAGAAAAATAACTCACCTGGTGAGTTTCAAAATATATGCCCAAATACGTGCGATGATCATGTCCAGTTTCTCCATGAAAAAGTAACTTGTTGTTCGATCTATTCCAATGCCACGTCTGAATATAATGTACTTTGAAAGGGCAAATGATGAATGAAAATCAGAGAAACAAAAAGAGGTAACTATCTTCTTAACTACAAGTAGCAAAGCATTATAAAAATTTCTAAGCAAATAAATCATATGGTCTAATGCAATGAATGTGCAGCATATGCCTAAAAGGGAAGATTAAGCACCACTAGACAATAAGACCGCGCTAGATCTTGATAACTTGCCTTCCAAAAAAGAGGAGATTAAATCAAGATGATGTCAATCAGCTAGCATCCCAGTAAATACCTTATCTGCAAAATCTGGAAGATTTTCTTGAGGATGCTCTGCGAAGTATCTTTTCAGAAGATTCTTGTCAAGCTACATTCAGCAAACAAAATGAAATAAGCAGATGATATAGCTATGCGAAAATTCGAGATATACTTAGCTTCTCCCTTTTTAGATATACTAAAGGCACAATATCGATCTCATCGCTAGCTATTTAACTAAAAGCATCTCCTTAGTTCTTTCACAGAAGATGCAGACACTTGATCCCATGTCACAAACATATCTTGTTCCCATGTATGCAATTTTGTACCTTGGATTCATCGACTTTAATTGGAAGATTAAGGAGATACTGGCCAGAAAGTGCAATATCAATTTCCTCATCTGTAGCAATTTTGAAGTTGCTCTTATCCATAACCTGCGAAAAGTGAAACTTGCACGTTAAATTGTACTTTCTCCATATTTTCACTTTCCAAAGAAAGGAATAACTCAAAAGCTATAGATAGAGTGAGTGGGTTCATAGGAAGGATTAAGGTGCAGAAGTTTCTAACTCCTCTAGCTTTCTTATAATTTCTTTTGTACTTTATGCATCAAATCTACAACAACTACCGCAGAAGAGGACATTTTCCCTTCTTGTTTACAGCAGAATGCAAACCGTAAGTCACACTTGAGAAATTGTTATGGGTGAAGACTTGATACTGTGTCTTTTATATTTTCTCACTGCAATACAATTGAAGCACACCGTAAATAAAGGGCCATGTTTTCCAAAATTCCTGGTTGGAGGAAGCCTTTTAATTGATGGGCGACAAGCATGGGCGTCGACCAGGTTTATATTAAGTTTACATTTGGTGATGTCCATCACTTTTTATCCACCAATCATAGGCATGGATTCCTCCAACCAGCATGGAGGAATACGTAGCCCATAAATAAACTCCCTGCTATCTTGTGGCACAAATCATTGTGATTTGTAAAGAGCCAATAGCAATAGGCACTTTGTTCTTGCTCAGTCTTTTTGCTAATTCATTCTCACCGATAAATAATTAACAAAGAGATGGAAATGAATGGATCTTTCTTGTACAACACATGAAAGGCTAAAGATCACAGTGGGACGGTCAACTTTCTGAGTCAACAATTGCAATAAATCTCTACTCACCAGTAAAATATCCACAAAATTTCAAGGAAAAGTAAACGGGAAGTTGTAGTACCTGAAATAAGTAAGAAAGAAAATTTTGCTCAAGTTCATCAATATCTTCAGAAGAGAGGTTTTGCTGTTCCAGCTTCTGACCCCCATGCACAGGATCAAAGATAGAGTAAAGTTGCTGCAGTTATTGGAACAAAATTATGAGTAAGAAAAGGGAAAGTAGAGGAAACAATCAAAAGGACCAAGTTAACCAATTAAACAAACTAAAAGCAGTAGTCCAGGCAATGGAGGAGAATGCAGTTATACACACCATCAAGTCCTCAAATTGCAGAAGATACCAGGCTCGAATTGTATATTCAACTCTCTTGCACAACTTTAAAAACTCAGTACGGTCAGTACTACGCTCTGCAAGAAAAAGAAAAGAGGAAAAGAAAGGAAAGGAAAATCCAACTGGTGAGGCTCTCTAGATAAGAGGAACAAGAAGCCAAAACTACCAAAAAAGAGCACAAACTTTGGTTTGAGTTACCAATTGTTGCAGAGGAAATGGACATGCATAATCCTATTTTGGGACTTATTCCATATTTTTAGATTGCAGCACATGTCAATGGCCAAGAGCCGCCCAGTGAAGACTTTTTATCCACTAGTGGTGGCCGGAACAAATAACTCAAAAAGAAAAGTTCTCTCCTTTGTCTAAGAATTGATAAGGCCAAGTAAGACAATGTGGGTTGATATTAAATATGTCAAATGGGCGGGTTGGGTTAAAAATGATCCGATTCAAATTGACTAATTTTCATTCGACACAAATCCAATGACGCATACCTAGTCCGACCCAATTAATATTACTGAAATACTTCTATATTTAACCAAATTTAGCAAAACTTATGCCCAAATTGACGTGAGGGTGTTATATGCTTTGCAAAACCCTACTCTCTCACTCGGGTATCTCCACTCTAATCCCAAGAAGGTAGGAAATTAAACTCCGCGCTCCCCATTTCCAAATGGAAAGAGAGCAAGGCATTTGATATCTATATCATAAACTCATTTTTATGACTTATTTAATCGATATAATTAGTTTACATGACAATTCTGGCTATCATAGGTTAGGAATTGTAATGGATACCGACATCCACTTCTAAGTGCGACTTCGCTGAATGCAAACCATTGTCTTTTTCAGAATTCCGCACCGTACCAGACCGAGTTTGCACGTGAATTGGGAGAAATCTCCGGCGACTTCTTCACGGGTACGTGCATCTTCCATGCATGCACGCGAATCGCGAGGCGGAGACGCGTAGAAGCGAGGGCGAGGAAGGACGTACCGATGAGATTGGCCAATGTCATGATGAGATTCGGCTTCAGGACCGGAATCACCGACTCGCGCTCCAGCCGAATGACCTCCTTCTCCTTCGCCATCTCTCTCTCTGTGTCTCGCGAATGTCGAGAGCTGGAAGAAGCAGAACAGAAGAAGAAGGAAAGAAGAAGCAAAGGGGTTGGATTGAAGGAGACGTCGAGCGAGATTCGTGGGATCCCACGACAAGTATACTTTGGAAGAGGGAGAAAGCGATTCGTCCTTTGCAGGGGAGGGAGAGAGGCGATGCCCCGAAGAAGACTGGCCAAAGCTTTCTCGTAACCGACACTACTGTCGCTCTGCTCCGAAGTACAATGCATTCTTTCCGTGCCTAATCTCCAGTTAATGCATCTGACAAGCAAGGAATAATGGAAACTCCCAGCATCCAAGGATCGCCAGCATTTCCAACTTATAAGAACACCAGCAACGAGGCAGGGGATTTTGCATCTAAAGCTGGCCATTTAGATATATCAGCAGTTAGTTTCGGATAGCAACTGATGCTAGGATGCTAGGTATACCCGGAACCATGAGCAGAAAAGGCACATACATCACACAACAGATTGTCATAATATATGTATGAAGATGAAGATCTACATATGTCTACATCCACGCCCATCTACCTGTTTATCTATCTCAGACCAGTCTCATTGATAGGATCCTGAAAGAGCCATCAAATTGTCAGAACCTATCTGTTATTGTGTTGACTAATTTGGTTGATTGTGGTGCGAGTAGCAATGGCTTGATGGATTTTGCCCTCTCGAGATAAGGAACCATGGCATATATGTTTAGAATAGATTCCATTTTTGCCTTCGCAGGGGGGATTCCAATCGAAATTATTCTGCTTCCAAGTCTGCAGATTTTGTGGGCACCAAGGGCAAATCTTGGGGGGCGGTTGCCAAGTAATTGGGGTGAGTCTTGCTCACTGAGGGTCCTCGATTTGGTTCAGAATTATTTGGCTGGTGTGCTGCCTGACGGCATGGGGGTCTGCAGAAAGCTTTGCTTCTCGGATGTGAGCTCAAATAATTTGATGGGTCCTCTCCCTTCGCAGTTGCAGATTCCATGCATGGTTTACTTCAATGTCGGCCAGAACAACTTGACTGGCATTCTTCCCAAGTTTCTGCAAGGCACTTGCACCGCTAACACAATCTTCAGTGAAGAAAGGGTCAATGCAGAAGATCTTCAGAATTCCAACTTGGTCATTTGGACTTCTAGAATAGGAATTTCTTCTGGCTCCAATGTAAATGGTACCTCTGTAGTGGTTCATGATTTTAGCCGGAACAATTCCGTTGGCCCGTTGCCTCAGTTTGTGTTGGGAGATGAATTTGTGGGAACTGATAGGAGATCTTCATACAGACTCTTACTGAACAATAACAAGTTCAACGGCTCTTTTCCTGTCAAACCTAATCTCAAACTACAGTCATCTTCTTAGCTTTTCGGTGAACCTGAGTGCTAACTTGATAGAGAGCACAGTTGATAAGGTATCACATCTAGATTGTGAAGGGCTATCCGAATTTGTGGCAGCAGAAAATCATATTAGTGGGCCAATCTCTCCTGGTATTGCCAACTTCATGATGCTTCAAATTGTCGACATTCGAAGAAATAGATTACATGGATCTCTGCCTGGTCGATTAGGAAATTTGAAGAAACTCAAATGGATGCTTCTTGGAGGAAACAATCTAACTGGGGAAATTCCATCTCAACTTGGTCAATTAATTTCACTAACATATTTGGATCTATCTCAAAATGCTCTGACAGGATCAATACCTGCAAGTTTGACAAATGCCTCGAATCTTATAAACTTGCTTCTTGATCATAACAGTCTCTCTGGGAAGATTCCTCAATCTTTTCGGCCCTTCCCAATCTTGTGACTCTGGACCTTTCTTTTAACAATCTTTCTGGCCATATTCCACACCTTCAGCACCAGAGTGATTGCAGTTCTTCTAGAGGAAATATTTATCTGCTTCCTTGCCCAGATTCATATGTTACACCTCCAACTGGGCTTCCAGTGCCATTGGAAGTTAAAAGGACTCATGGCCTAAAAGAAACTAAAGCCTCTCATCATTATGCTGGTAATTTCTGCTGCTATTATTCTCAGTGTGCTCTTGATTGTTGTCCTTGTCCTTGTCTTTGGAAAAGAAAGCTTGGTCGACTTACTAGCTTGAGAAGGAAAGTAGCTGTTACCTTTGCAGATATTCCCGCTGAAGTGAACTATGATAGTGTGGTTAGAGCGACAGAAAATTTCAGCATTCAGTGTAGGTATCGGTGGCTTTGGCTCAACGTGCAAAGCAGAGTTGGTCCCAGGTTTCCTAGTAGCTGTAACGAGGCTCTCTGTCGGTATATTTCAAGGCTTTCAACAATTCGATGCAGAAATCAGAACTTTAGGGAGAATATGGCATAAGAACCTTGTTACTCTTATTGTGCATTACACGGGAGAGACAGAAATGTTCCTGATTTATAACTATCTGGTGGAAACCTGATTATTCGCTCCCCCTGATTTAATCATCTGAGTTTGCCAAAAAACAAAATTGCTCAAGACATCAGCAGTAACCTGATGGTTAGAGTTGGGGGACCAAAAATGTCAGTGACCTGGGATTTCACCATACTTTCTCACAGTGAAGAGCAACATTCTGCTCAAGTCACATTTCATGGAGATGCTGAACAGAGTCCAGGGTCAAAAGAGTAGATCAGGATTAGCGGAATTTTTCTATCGAATGAAGCCCTTTAAGTTGCTTCATTTGCAAAACAAGCCATCAACAAAAATGATGAATGGTGTTGACATTGTACGGAATCAATTTCTGACCAATTAGCTTGTACATTCTTAAGGGTTTGCTCACGTGCCCAGTTGCTGCCAGTTGCTGCCACAGGCTTGCAGAATATGGTCCGCACTGTGTTGTAGCTCAGTTACCAAAAGGGTTCCTGCTGTTTTGTTTAGGGAAAGTTGCCTGGCAGGAATATCAGCATGAGTGTACCATTTTCTTTAGTTTAATATATGTAGGTGCTGCTCACGCAGGAAGATGACTTAGACTAACGATAAATGCCAAAAAGTTGAATGAAGAGGTGTAACCGAGGGGCACTAACTGAACCCTGGAATCCTGAAATTGCAGAGAAGAATCTATTGCATTCTCTTGATTGAAGTGAAATGGGGCATTGATAGAATCTGTGCATCCTTTTGATAGAGGTGTTACCGTTTGGTTTTGGTCCAAACGGTATTTATTCCTCAAAGTCAAGAACTCCTAGGATTCACATTCTGGACTCTGTAGATCGAGCGACATGAAACTAAACAAACCCATTTCTGCCACCATCCTTTCTATATCCAGGTCAGCGGCACACAACCACTTCTAGCATTTGCATAGCAATAATTACAATATTAAATGAACAAATGAACACTCCAGATAGCAAGTAGAGAGTGGCTGATGCAGCCCGCATTGAAGACGCTTTTATTGACCAGCTCTCTCGACCAAGAAGATCGGCTCGCATTCAAGCTCGACGAAACCGAGAAGCCGAATCAATAACTTGAATCCATCCCGGAAGTTTGAAAGACACCTTGGGAGCCGTGAAGACGCTTTTATTGCTATTTACCATTTTTCTAGTTTCAACGCTTTGTTTTTATTTCGTTAACAATATAAGCCATTCAATTCTTTGTAGAAGATAGACGATGTTTGATAAATGAAAAACTTTGCTTTAAAGCAAGTATCGTGAACCTTGTAGAGTTCATACTTGAAAACCTAGAAGAGTTTTCACTCTGTCCTTAAAGAGTCGGAGCTTTCGAAATCTACATCCTTGAAGAGTTGCAGTCATCGATCTAGAAGAATCGGTGCCCCTCAACTTCCTTGGAGGCCTAGAAGAGCAACCAACGGAGTTTCTATCTTTTCCTATTCTGTTCGTTATTTCCAACTCAATTTCGACCATCCTACAGTGCTTATTTCAGAAAAACCAAAACATAGAAATTGTAGATCCATAAGCCTTTGTTCATTTGGCTTTGAAATCAAGTCGATCCGATCTGTATCGACAAAGATACGACTGTTCTCCTGAGCTCGTGCAGTGCTGAAATTCCTGTTCGTCCTGTTTCCCATGTGCGAGTCGCTCTCCCGATCCTACTTTTGAGAAAGCCTAACCTGGGCTTACATCAGTGGCTGCTGAGACTTCCTTCTACACAGAAAGGTTTGAGGACTAACTTGCATACATACAACTCCAAAGGTTAGACACTCCAGTTTAATGTGAATGCATTGCAGCGGAGATCCACCTTAAACATCAGGAAGCAATCGTGCTATGTTTTGCCTCGAGGAAAATTTCCTCTGTTGTACTTCGAATCCTCTCATTAGCATCTTTGAGGCCTACACACTGGTAGCTTCCAAAAGGATTCTGCAATTACAATCCGAGTGGTCAAAACTCGAGATAACATTAGACTTGGTGGGTGGACAGCTTTCAATTATTCCTATTGCAACATGAAGCCCATAATGTGCCAATGAAAGCTTATGCTATAATGAAGAAAAACTGGAAACTCAAAGAGCAGATTTACCTGAGAAACAATGCCTAATTTCTCCAGTTTATCAACTGCATCATCCACATCAAAATTGCAGCTCGCATGAAACTGTTCTTTTATTAGCTCTTCACATCGTTTGTCCAAATCCTTCATCACGTCATAGGAAAGCCATACATTATTACCAAATATATCCTATGATGATCCAGAACTTCACAAAAGGAAATGAATAAAAAGAGCCAAATAGAAAGAGTTGGTCAAACCCGTTTAGTAGCTTTCCCTTGCTTCATCAATATGAAGTAGGACACAATCACCTCTTTGACCTGCATTCAATTGTTTAAACATGTTTAAGCTGGGTGATTCCTCCTATTTCAATTCAACCCAGCGATGGGTTAAATAAGATCTCTAAGAAATCTCTTCCAATGGCCTGAATGCATAACTGGAATCATTAACCATGTAACAGTCTAGTATCTTTCAAATGGAGAAGCCTTGGTCGGTAGGATCTCCACAGAACTTTCAGTTCCATCTAGAGGCTAGTCATGGTGTCCGAATCATGTACCATTTCAATGTCATTTACTAAATTCTCTTTCTGATTGCATAAACTACCTCCAAAAAGGTTCTTGGACTGGACATAAATATTCCCATTCTTCAACATTCCTAACTTCTTTGATGCATGAAAGGCCCACAAATATCACAACTTACTTCCTGGTGGATCATATTATCACAGAGGTGCAAAAGAGTCCCCTTCCCACTGTCCAGTTGTTTGTCATACATGGCTTGGGTAATTAAGTTCTGATATGTAGCCAGATTTTGCTGAAATCTACAAGCAAAGAAGTATGCCAAGATGAGCAACAAATTCAGATGATGCACTCGCAAAGTCAAGAAAATGGACTGCGTATTGTTGTAGCCTAAGTTACTCTATGTACGATACTGCAGCTCTCAATTAATCAGGTAACCGTGTAGGATGCATAAATTGCCTTCATCAGATTCCTAAGTACCCTATCACACAAAAAACACAAACCTGCACCAATTTATGGACTACCAATTGACTAGATACACTCCTGAGCCAACTTTCCATGAAGACCACTTGCATCATTGACTAGACACTTCAGTAATTATGCCAAATTCAACTACTAAATACGGAAAACTAACCCATCTGGGAAAACTATGTGGAGAGAGAGAGAGAGAACTTAACGCGAAGTATGTTTTTGCACAGTAACCTATCACTGTAGAAAGCACCGCAAAAATCCATAGATCAGCTTTAGGCATGTCAAGAGAACCAACTACAGCTCCCTGGAGGATATGATTAGTTCATTAGTATAGTATAAAAACACTCCCACACTTAAAATAGGGGAAAGAACACTAACCAGACCAACTACAGCAGAGGCAAGAAATTTCACCCAGTCCATTGGAGTCAACCCAGGATTTTTCTTTTCCGGCTGTTAATAGGCAAAAAGTACCAATGCCATGTCATGAGCTCCATAAAGATCATAAGAAGAAAGAGTCCAAGGTAAAAAGGAAAATTATATACCAAACAACATGCTCAGAAAGAGATTTACAAGTACTATCTCCATATCTGCCATTGGAATGTTTTTGAAATGCTTTAGATATATTCCTCTTTCAGCTTTCGAGTTGGAACTTGAGCGACTGAAGAGGAAATAGCCTTGTTACATCGAAGAGCTTTTTCTTCATAAAAAATTCTAGAAAACAATGAACCGAAACATTAACTAGAAAACGAACTAGTTTTAGGTCATCTCTCTGTTTCGCTGACTTCTCGCAAAATTTCACTTTCCTTTCTTACATGCAGGCCAAGATCACAATCTGTGAACTTTTAAGGATGATACTACTTTAAAAGAACAACTATCTATTGTCCAAACCATGCAACCCAAATCTTAAAATGACAGCGCTCAACAGAACAAGAGAGTACCTGTAAAGAACGATTATCCTGTCAAAGGTGGGTTCTTGGATAGTAATCTTGCTTAGAAGATTGCGAAAACTGCACACAATATAGAAGTATCAGAGATAGACAAATCTAGGATGGAAGACACAAGGCAAGAGTGTTTCAGCCTCTGTTTTTGCCATTCAATACTTGCTCATCCATCAATAGTTAAGAAAGAATGCTAACATCGAGTCCTTAATATTGGAAAGCTTGGAAGAAAAAATAACTGGTGACGGGCTAAAATTGATCTCATCTACACCAACGAGATATTCAGCATCTACTGCTGGAGGAACAAGGGAGGGGTAGTAATATGGAACTACATCCATCCGATTTTTGGACAGAGCAAGCATGACCTCAATCAAATGGCACCAAAAAAATGTCAGTGAGACATCCAAGCTATCCAAATAGGTAGGTGAATATAAACCATGGGGCATGATAGCCATGGTGGGTTAGGAGCACCAAGAATAACAGAACTTTAACCGGCAAAGAAAAGGAAAAATTCAAAAGAGTTTTAAATTTCAAAGCACCTTATATGCATATTTTCTATACGAATTCGTTCTACAGGTAAGTCATCCTGCTCTCCTTCAGTCATAATTTCATCAGTCTTCTTTGGATCTCTCTTCTGACGTGGACTTAACCTTCTAGACAAGAGTTTCTCAATCCTGCATAAACCAAAAGCTAGATGGAATAGCGAAAGGAAAAGGCTGAACAAGTTCGGAATTAACAGCTCAAACAAATGAAGTTTCAAAAAACTCTTGCAACATATCTTCTTAAATGACTTGTCAGAAAAATAACTCGCCTGGTGAGTTTCAAAATATATGCCCAAATACTTGTGATGATCAAGTCCACTTTCTCCGTGAAAAAGCAACTTCTTGTTCGATCTTTCCCAATGCCGCGTCTGAATATAACATACTTTGAAAGGGAAAAATGATGAATAAAAGTCAGAGAAACAGAGAGAGGTAACTATCTTCTCAATTACAAGTAGCAAAGCGTTATAAAAATTTCTAAGCAAATAAATCATATGGTCAAACGCAATGAATGTGCAATATGCCTAAAAGAGAAGATTAAACACCACTAGACAAAAGACCGTGCTAGATCTTGATAACTTGCCTTCCAAGAAAGAGGAGATTAAATCAAGATGATGCCTATCAGCTAGAATCCCAACAAGTACCTTATCTGCAAAATCTGGAAGATTTTCTTGAGGATTCTCTGCAAAGTATCTTTTCAGAAGCTTCTTGTCAAGCTACATTCGGCAAACAAAATGAAATAAGCAGATGATATAGCTATGCAAAAATACGAGATATCCTTAGCTTCTCCTTTTTTAGACATATTAAAGGCACAATATCGATCTCAGCGCTAGCTATTTAACTAAATGCATCTCCTTAGTTCTTTCACAGAAGATGCATAGGCACTTGATCCCATGTCACAAACATATCTTGGTCCCATGTCTGCAATTTCATACCTGAGATTCATCGACTCTAATTGGAAGATTAAGGAGATACTGGCCAGAAAGTGCAATATCAATTTCTTCATTTGTAGCAATTTTGAAGTGGCTCTTATCCATTACCTGCGAAAGGTGAAAACTGCATGTTTTATCGTACTTCCTCCCAATTTTCACTTTCCAAAGAAAGGAATAACCCAAATGCTATAGATAGAGTGAGCGGATACACAAGAAGGATTAAGTTGCAGAAGTTTCTATTCCTTTAGCTTTCTCATAATTTCTTTTGTATTTTTTGCATCAAATCTACAACATCTAGCGCAGAAGAGGACATTTTCCCTTCTTGTTTACAGCAGAATGCAAACCGTAAGTCCCACTCGAGAAATTGTTATGGGTGAAGACTTGATACCGTGTCCTTGAAGAGCACTGTAAACAAAGGGCCATGTTTTCCAAAATTCCTGGTTGGAGGAAGCCTTTTAATTGATGGGCAACAAGCATGGGATCAGCCAAGTTTAATATAAGTTCACATTTGGTTGATGTCCATGACTTGTTAACCCCGAATCATAGGCATGGATTCCTCCTACCAGCGTGGAGGAATATATAGCTCATCCATGAACTCCCTGCTATCTTGCGGGACAAACCATTATGATTTGTAAAGAGCCGATAGTAATAGGCACTTCCTTCTTGCTTAAACTTAATGCTAATTCATTCTCACAGGTATTTAATTAACAAAGAGATGGAAATGAATGGATCTTTCTTGTACAACACATGAAAGGCTAAAAGTCACAGTGGATCGGTCAACTCTCTGAGTCAAGAATTGCAATAAGTCTTGCTAGTAAAAAATCCACAAAATTTCAAGGAAAAGTGTGCAGGAAGCTGGAGTACCTGAAATAAGTAAGAAAATTTTGCTGAAGTACATCAATCTTTTCAGACGATAGGTTTTCCTGTTCCAACGTGTGACCCCCATCCACAGGATCAAAGAAAGAGTAAAGTTGCTGCAGTTACTGGAACAAAATTATGAGTAAGAAAAGCGAAATTAGAGGAAACGACCAAAGGACCAAGTTAACCAATTAAACCAACTAAAATCAGTAGTCCAGGCAATCGACGAGAATGCAGTTATACACACCATAAAGTCCTCAAATTGCAGAAGATACCAGGCTCGAATTGTATATTCAACTCTCTTGCACAACTTTAAAAACTCAGAACGGTCAGAACAACGCTCTGCAAGAAAAAGAAAAGGGGAAAAGAAAGGAAAGGAAAATCCAACTGGTGAGGCTCTCTAGATAAGAGGAACAAGAAGCCAAAACTACAAAAAAAAAAAGAGCACAAACTTCGGTTTGAGTTACCAATTGTTGCAGAGGAAATGGACATGCGTAATCCTATTTTGGGACTTATTCCATATTTTTAGATTGCAGCACATGTAACCATTGGGGGTTCGCCCCAGTGGCTACCCTTCCAACATGGAAGGGGGAGGTGAGGGGTTCAAATCCCCACCTTCTCAGGGGGAATGGGGTGGGGATACGTAAGTTTCAAGAGTGGGTTTCGACGCCCACGCCCTGCAAGTGGTAGGGCAAAAGTCTGAGAGAGAGTGTAGAATAAGAATAGAGTAGGACTAACAAAAAAAAAAAAAAAATTGCAGCACATGTCAATGCCCAAAAGCCGCCCGGTGAAGACTTTTTATCCGGGAGAAGAAGTACACTCAGTGCCATAAGTTGTGTACGATGCTCACTTTGATACCAAAAATTTCCATCGGATTATTAAGTTCCAAATTGAAGGAAAAACGATCACTTTGGTACTACTGGTAACAAATTCCAACCAAAATGATTACGTGACTTTTATATTTAAAAAAAAAAATCGACAATGCCTTCAAACGACGTCGTTTTCCGTCCTCCTTAAGAAAACGACGTCGCACAACTCATTTGGGTTTTTTTTTATTATTATTATTTGGGGATTGAAATTAGGATTTTTTTGTCCGATCCTCTCCCAACGCCAGCCGCCATTGCTCGGCCAGCAAGGCTGCCGTCGCTCAGCCTCCGTTGTAGTAGCACCATGTCCCAATCTCAGTAACATTTCACCAACTTCAACGTCCTCAAATTCTTCGAGCCGGGACCACATCCAGTAGCTTCGAGTGGGCGTGGAGGGCGAGCCTCTGGCGGCTCTAGCCTTCGATCGCGAGCCAATGGCGGCACATGAGGGAGCATCAGCCCCAGTCATCAAAGCCACTCGTTGGGGAGATCAGAGATGGAGAGGGAGAGATTGGGGGCAGCGCACTCATCGGCGGCCTCCCCAAGCACCGGCCAAATCACGGCCTTCAACTTGGCCACCGAGTGGCTGTCGTCAAGGTTGAGGACAGGGTCGAAGCCGCGGCCGCTGAGCACAGGGGCCGTTGAGGACGACGACTGGCCTATCGTCGGTAGCTTATCTTCTCTCTCTCTATGTGGGGGTTTAGGGTTTTGAATTGGGGGAGAGACACCAAACAACGTTGTTTTGTTATTTAAATGTTGATTGTACTCTCCGGCGAGCCACATCAGCTTTAAAAATTAATAAAAAAAGTGCCACGTCGGATTTCCGGTTAACCAGATTGGAGTTGGCACCAAAGTGAGCATTTTTCAAACTTTTTGGCACTTAAGTGATCCGTCAAAAACTTTTGGCACCAAAGTGAATGCCGTACACAACTTATGACACTGATAGTGTACTTATCCCCTTTTTATCCACTAGTGGTGGCCGGAACAAATAACTCAAAAAGAAAAGTTCTCTCCTTTGCCTAAGAATTGATAAGGCCAAGTAAGATAATGTTGGTCGATATTAAATATGTCAAATGGGCGGGTTAGGTTAAAAATGAACCTATTCAAATTGACTAATTTTCATTCGACGCAAATCCAATGACACGTACCTAGTCCAACCCAATTAATATTGCTGAAATACTTCTATATTTAACCAAATTTAGCAAAATTTATGCCCAAATTGACGTGAGAGTGCTATATGCTTTGCAAAACCCTATCTCCACTCCGATCCCAAGAATGTAGGTAATTAAACTCCGCACTCCCCATTTCCAAATGGGAAGAGAGCAAGCCATTTGATATCTATATTATAAACTCATTTTTATGACTTATTTAATCAATATAATTAATTTACATGACAATTCTGGCTATCATAGGTTAGGAATTGTAATGGATACCGACATCCACTTCTAAGTGTGACTTCGCTGAATGAAAACATTCTCGTTTTCATAATTCCGCACCGTACCAGACCGAGTTTGCACGTGAATTGGGAAAAATCTCCGGCGACTTCTTCACGGGTACGGGCATCTTCCATGCATGCACGCGAATCGCGAGGCGGAGACGCGTAGAAGCGAGGGCGAGGAAGGACGTACCGATGCGATCGGCCAACGTCATGATGAGCTTCGGCTTCAGGACCGGAATCATCGACTCGCGCTCCAGCCGAATGACCTCCTTCTCCTTCGCCATCTCTCTCTCTCTCTCTCTCTCTCTGTGTCTCGCGAATGTCGAGAGCTGGAAGAAGCAGAACAAGAAGAAGAAGGAAAGAAGAAGCAAAGGGGTTGGATTGAAGGAGACGTCGAGCGAGATTCGTGGGATCCCACGACAAGTATACTTTGGAAGAGGGAGAAAGCGATTCGTCCATTGCAGCGGAGGGAGAGAGGCGATGCCCCGAAGAAGACTGGCCAAAGCTTTCTCGTAACCGACACTACTGTCGCTCTGCTCCGAAGTACAAGGCATTCTTTCCGTGCCTAATCTCAAGTTAATGCATCAGACAAGCAAGGAATAATGGAAACTCCCAGCATCCAAGGATCACCAGCATTTCCAACTTATAAGAACACCAGCAACGAGGCAGGGGAATTGTGCATCTAAAGCTGGCCATTTAGATATATCAGCAGTTAGTTTCGGATAGCAACTGATGCTTGGTATACCCGGAACCATGAGCAGAAAAGGCACATACATCACACAACAGATTGTCATAATATATGTATGAAGATGAAGATCTACATATGTCTACATCCACGCCCATCTACCTGTTTATCTATCTCAGACCAGTCTCATTGATAGGATCCTGAAAGAGCCATCAAATTGTCAGAACCTATCTGTTATTGTGTTGACTAATTTGGTTGATTGTGGTGCGAGTAGCAATGGCTTGATGGATAGCCTCGGAGTGGAGTTCAAAATCTAGATATTTGTACCTTCTCGAGATAAGGAACCATGGCATATATGTTTAGAATAGATTCCAATTTTGCCTTCGCAGGGGGGATTCCAAACGAAATTATTCTGCTTCCAAGTCTGCAGATTTTGTGGGCACCAAGGGCAAATCTTGGGGGGCGGTTGCCAAGTAATTGGGGTGAGTCTTGCTCACTGAGAGTCCTCGATTTGGTTCAGAATTATTTGGCTGGTGTGCTGCCTGACGGCATGGGGGTCTGCAGAAAGCTTTGCTTCTCGGATGTGAGCTCAAATAATTTGATGGGTCCTCTCCCTTCGCAGTTGCAGATTCCATTCATGGTTTACTTCAATGTCGGCCAGAACAACTTGACTGGCATTCTTCCCAAGTTTCTGCAAGGCACTTGCACCGCTAACACAATCTTCAGTGAAGAAAGGGTCAATGCAGAAGATCTTCAGAATTCCAACTTGGTCATTGGACTTCTAGAATAGGAATTTCTTCTGGCTCCAATGTAAATGGTACCTCTGTAGTGGTTCATGATTTTAGCCGGAACAATTCCGTTGGCCCGTTGCCTCAGTTTGTGTTGGGAGATGAATTTGTGGGAACTGATAGGAGATCTTCATACAGACTCTTACTGAACAATAACAAGTTCAACGGCTCTTTTCCTGTCAAACCTAATCTCAAACTACAGTCATCTTCTTAGCTTTTCGGTGAACCTGAGTGCTAACTTGATAGAGAGCACAGTTGATAAGGTATCACATCTAGATTGTGAAGGGCTATCCGAATTTGTGGCAGCAGAAAATCATATTAGTGGGCCAATCTCTCCTGGTATTGCCAACTTTATGATGCTTCAAATTGTCGACATTCGAAGAAATAGATTACATGGATCTCTGCCTGGTCGATTAGGAAATTTGAAGAAACTCAAATGGATGCTTCTTGGAGGAAACAATCTAACTGGGGAAATTCCATCTCAACTTGGTCAATTAATTTCACTAACATATTTGGATCTATCTCAAAATGCTCTGACAGGATCAATACCTGCAAGTTTGACAAATGCCTCGAATCTTATAAACTTGCTTCTTGATCATAACAGTCTCTCTGGGAAGATTCCTCAATCTTTTCGGCCCTTCCCAATCTTGTGACTCTGGACCTTTCTTTTAACAATCTTTCTGGCCATATTCCACACCTTCAGCACCAGAGTGATTGCAGTTCTTCTAGAGGAAATATTTATCTGCTTCCTTGCCCAGATTCATATGTTACACCTCCAACTGGGCTTCCAGTGCCATTGGAAGTTAAAAGGACTCATGGCCTAAAAGAAACTAAAGCCTCTCATCATTATGCTGGTAATTTCTGCTGCTATTATTCTCAGTGTGCTCTTGATTGTTGTCCTTGTCCTTGTCTTTGGAAAAGAAAGCTTGGTCGACTTACTAGCTTGAGAAGGAAAGTAGCTGTTACCTTTGCAGATATTCCCGCTGAAGTGAACTATGATAGTGTGGTTAGAGCGACAGAAAATTTCAGCATTCAGTGTAGGTATCGGTGGCTTTGGCTCAACGTGCAAAGCAGAGTTGGTCCCAGGTTTCCTAGTAGCTGTAACGAGGCTCTCTGTCGGTATATTTCAAGGCTTTCAACAATTCGATGCAGAAATCAGAACTTTAGGGAGAATATGGCATAAGAACCTTGTTACTCTTATTGTGCATTACACGGGAGAGACAGAAATGTTCCTGATTTATAACTATCTGGTGGAAACCTGATTATTCGCTCCCCCTGATTTAATCATCTGAGTTTGCCAAAAAACAAAATTGCTCAAGACATCAGCAGTAACCTGATGGTTAGAGTTGGGGGACCAAAAATGTCAGTGACCTGGGATTTCACCATACTTTCTCACAGTGAAGAGCAACATTCTGCTCAAGTCACATTTCATGGAGATGCTGAACAGAGTCCAGGGTCAAAAGAGTAGATCAGGATTAGCGGAATTTTTCTATCGAATGAAGCCCTTTAAGTTGCTTCATTTGCAAAACAAGCCATCAACAAAAATGATGAATGGTGTTGACATTGTACGGAATCAATTTCTGACCAATTAGCTTGTACATTCTTAAGGGTTTGCTCACGTGCCCAGTTGCTGCCAGTTGCTGCCACAGGCTTGCAGAATATGGTCCGCACTGTGTTGTAGCTCAGTTACCAAAAGGGTTCCTGCTGTTTTGTTTAGGGAAAGTTGCCTGGCAGGAATATCAGCATGAGTGTACCATTTTCTTTAGTTTAATATATGTAGGTGCTGCTCACGCAGGAAGATGACTTAGACTAACGATAAATGCCAAAAAGTTGAATGAAGAGGTGTAACCGAGGGGCACTAACTGAACCCTGGAATCCTGAAATTGCAGAGAAGAATCTATTGCATTCTCTTGATTGAAGTGAAATGGGGCATTGATAGAATCTGTGCATTCTTTTGATAGAGGTGTTACCGTTTGGTTTTGGTCCAAACGGTATTTATTCCTCAAAGTCAAGAACTCCTAGGATTCACATTCTGGACTCTGTAGATCGAGCGACATGAAACTAAACAAACCCACTTCTGCCACCATCCTTCCTATATCCAGGTCAGCGGCACACAACCACTTCTAGCATTTGCATAACAATAATTACAATATTAAATGAACAAATGAACACTCCAGATAGCAAGTATAGAGTGGCTGCTGAGACTTCCTTCTACACAAGGTTTGAGGACTAACTTGCATACATACAACTCCAAAGGTTAGACACTCCAGTTTAATGTGAATGCATTGCAGCGGAGATCCACCTTAAACATCAGGAAGCAATCGTGCTATGTTTTGCCTTGAGGACAAGTTCCTCTGTTGTACTTCCAATCCTCTCATTAGCATCTTTGAGGCCTACACAATGGTAGCTTCCAAGAGAATCCTGCAATTACAATACGAGTGGTCAAAACTCTAGATAACATTAGACTTGGTGGGTGGACAGCTTTCAATTATTCTTATTGCAACATGAAGCCCATAATGTGCCAATGAAAGCTTATGCTATAATGAAGAAAAACTGGAAACTCAAAGAGCAGATTTACCTGAGAAACAATGCCTAATTTCTCTAGTTTATCAACTGCATCATCCACATCAAAATTGCAGCTCGCATGAAACTGTTCTTTTATTAGCTCTTCACATCGTTTGTCCAAATCCTTCATCACGTCATAGGAAAGCCACACATTATTACCAAATATATCCTATGATGATCCAGAAATTCACAAAAGGAAATGAATAAAAAGAGCCAAATAGAAAGAGTTGGTCAAACCCGTTTAGTAGCTTTCCCTTGCTTCATCAATATGAAGTAGGACACAATCACCTCTTTGACCTGCATTCAATTGTTTAAACATGTTTAAGCTGGGTGATTCCCCCTATTTCAATTCAACCCAACGATGGGTGAAGTAAGATCTCTAAGAAATCTCTTCCAATGGCCTGAATGCATAACTGGAATCATTAACCATGTAACAGTCTAGTATCTTTCAAATGGAGAAGCCTTGGTCGGTAGGATCTCCACAGAGCTTTCAGTTCCATCTAGAGGCTAGTCATGGTGTCCGAATCATGCACCATTTCAATGTCATTTACTAAATTCTCTTTCTGATTGCATAAACCACCTCCAAAAAGGTTCTTGGACTGGACATAAATATTCCCATTCTTCAACATTCCTAACTTCTTTGATGCATGAAAGGCCCACAAATATCACAACTTACTTCCTGGTGGATCATATTATCACAGAGGTGCAAAAGAGTCCCCTTCCCACTGTCCAGTTGTTTGTCATACATGGCTTGGGTAATTAAGTTCTGATATGTAGCCAGATTTTGCTGAAATCTACAAGCAAAGAAGTATGCCAAGATGAGCAACAAATTCAGACGATGCATTCGCAAAGTCAAGAAAATGGACTGCATATTGTTGTAGCCTAAGTTACTCTATGTATGATACTGCAGCTCTCGATTAATCAGGTAACTGTGTAGGATGCATAAATTGCCTTCGTCATCAGATTCCTAAGTACCCTATCACACAAAAAACGCAAAGCCTGCACCAATTTATGGACTACCAATTGACTAGAGACACTCCTGAGACAACTTTCCATGAAGACCACTTGCATCATTGACTAGACACTTCAGTAACTATGCCAAATTCAACTACTAAATACGGAAAACAAACCCATCTGAGAAAACTATGTGGAGAGAGAGAGAGAGAGAACTTAACGCGAAGTATCTTTTTGCACAGTAAACTATCACTGTAGAAAGCACCGCAAAAATCCATAGATCAGCTTTAGGCATGTCAAGAGAACCAACTACAGCTCCCTGGAGGATATGATTAGTTCATTAGTATAGTATAAACACACTCCCACACTTAAAATAGGGGAAAGAACACTAACCAGACCAACTACAGCAGAGGCAAGAAATTTCACCCAGTCCATTGGAGTCAACCCAGGATTTTTCTTTTCCGGCTGTTAATAGGCAAAAAGTACCAATGCCATGTCATGAGCTCCATAAAGATCATAAAAAGAAAGAGTCCAAGGTAAGAAGGAAAATTAAACACCAAACAACATGCTCAGAAAGAGATTTACAAGTACTATCTCCATATCTGCCATTGGAATGTTTTTGAAATGCTTTAGATATATTCCTCTTTCAGCTTTCGAGTTGGAACTTGAGCTCCTGAAGAGGAAATAGCCTTGTTACATCAAAGAGCTTTTTCTTCATAAACAATTCTAGAAAACAATGAACCGAAACATTAACTAGAAAGCGAACTAGTTTTAGGTCATCTCTCTGTTTCGCTGACTTCTCGCAAAATTTCACTTTCCTTTCTTACATGCAGGCCAAGATCACAATCTGTGAACTTTTAAGGATGATACTACTTTAAAAGAACAACTATCTATTGTCCAAACCATGCAACACAAATCTTAAAATGACAGCTCTCAACAAAACAAGAGAGTACCTGTAAAGAACGATTATCCTGTCAAAGGTGGGTTCTTGGATAGTAATCTTGCTTAGAAGATTGCGAAAACTGCACACAATATAGAAGTATCAGAGATAGACAAATCTAGGATGGAAGACACAAGGCAAGAGGGTTTCAGCCTCTGTTTTTGCCATTCAATACTTGCTCATCCATCAATAGTTAAGAAAGAATGCTAATATCGACTCCTTAATATTGGAAAGCTTGGAAGAAAAAATAACTGGTGACAGGCTAAAATTGATCTCATCTACACCAACGAGATATTCAGCATCTACTGCTGGAGGAACAAGGGAGGGGTAGTAATAAGGAACTACAGCCATCTAATTTTTGGACAGAGCAAGCTTGACCTCAATCAAATGGCACCAAAAAAATGTCAGTCAGACATCCAAGCTATCCAAATAGGTAGGTGAATATAAACCATGGGGCATGATAGCCATGGTGGGTTAGGAGCACCAAGAATAACAGAACTTTAGCCAGCAAAGAAAAGGCAAAATTCAAAAGAGTTCCAAACTTCAAAGCACCTTAAATGCGTATTTTTCATACGAATCCGTTCTACATATAAGTCATTTTTCTCTCCTTCAGTCACGATTTCATCATTCTTCTTTGGATCTCTCTTCTGACGTGCACTTGACCTTCTAGGCAAAAGTTTCTCAATCCTGCAAAAACCAAAAGCTGGATGAAATTGCGAAAGGAAAAAGGCTGAAAATAAGTTCGGAATTAACAGCTCAAACAAATGAAGTTTCAAAAAACTCTTGCAACATATCTTCTTAAATGACTTGTCAGAAAAATAACTCGCCTGGTGAGTTTCAAAATATATGCCCAAATACTTGTGATGATCAAGTCCACTTTCTCCGTGAAAAAGCAACTTCTTGTTCGATCTTTCCCAATGCCGCATCTGAATATAACATACTTTGAAAGGGAAAAATGATGAATAAAAGTCAGAGAAACAGAGAGAGGTAACTATCTTCTCAATTACAAGTAGCAGAGCGTTGCAAAAAGTTCTAAGCAAATAAATCATATGGTCAAACGCAATGAATGTGCAATATGCCTAAAAGGGGAGATTAAACACCGCTAGACAAAAGACCGCTCTAGATCTTGATAACTTGCCTTCCAAGAAAGAGGAGATTGAATCAAGATGATGCCTATCAGCTAGAATCCCAATAAGTACCTTATCTGCAAAATCTGGAAGATTTTCTTGAGGATGCTCTGCAAAGTATCTTTTCAGAAGCTTCTTGTCAAGCTACATTCGGCAAACAAAATGAAATAAGCAGATGATAGAGCAATGCGAAAATACAAGATATCCTTAGCTTCTCCTTTTTAGACATATTAAAGGCACAATATCGATCTCAGCACTAGCTATTTAACTAAATGCATCTCCTTAGTTCTTTCACAGAAGATGCATAGGCACTTGATCCCATGTCACAAACATATCTTGGTCCCATGTCTGCAATTTCATACCTTAGATTCATCAACTCTAATTGGAAGATTAAGGAGATAATGGCCAGAAAGTGCAATATCAATTTCTTCATTTGTAGCAATTTTGAAGTGGCTCTTATCCATTACCTGCGAAAGGTGAAAACTGCATGTTTTATCGTACTTTCTCCCAATTTTCACTTTCCAAAGGAAGGAATAACCCAAATGCTATAGATAGAGTGCGCGGATACACAAGAAGGATTAAGTTGCAGAAGTTTCTATTCCTTTAGCTTTCTCAAAATTTTTTTTTTGTATTTTCATTCTCACAGGTATTTAATTAACAAAGAGATGGAAATGAATGGATCTTTCTTGTACAACACATGAAAGGCTAAAAGTCACAGTGGATCGGTCAACTCTCTGAGTCAAGAATTGCAATAAGTCTTACTCGCTAGTAAAAAATCCACAAAATTTCAAGGAAAAGTGTGCAGGAAGCTGTAGTACCTGAAATAAGTAAGAAAGAAAATTTTGCTCAAGTACATCGATCTCTTCAGACGATAGGTTTTGCTGTTCCAACTTCCGACCCCCATCCACAGGATCAAAGAAAGAGTAAAGTTGCTGCAGTTATTGGAACAAAATTATGAGTAAGAACAGGGAAATTCGAGGAAACAAGCAAAACCAAGTTAACCAATTAAACCAACTAAAATCAGTAGTCCAGGCAATCGAGGAGAATGCAGTTATACACACCATAAAGTCCTCAGATTGCAGAAGATACCAGGCTCGAATTGTATATTCAACTCTCTTGCACAACTTTAAAAACTCAGCACGTTCAGTACTATCCTCTGCAAGGAAAAGAATAGGGAAAAGAAGGGAAGGCAAATCCAACTGGTGAGGCTCTCTAGACGAGGAACGAGAAGCCAGAACCCCGCTAAAAAAACAGCACAAACTTCCCGTTTGAATCACCAATTTGTTGCAGTGTTAGGAAATGGACATATATAATACTATTTTGGGAATAATTCCATAATTTTTAGATTGCAGCACATGTTGATGCCCTAAAGGCGCCCAGTGAACACTTTTTATCCAGCAGGAAAAAAAAAACTCAAAGAAAAGGTCTCTCCTTTCCCTTATGAGGCCAAGTAAAGCACAGTGTGTGTTGATATAAATTCGTCAAACGAATGGCGGCCAGAACAAAAAACTCAGAAGAAAAGGTCTCCTCCTTTCCTTAGAATTGATGAGGCCAACTAAAGCAATGCGTATGTTAAACGACTGGATTGGGTGGGATCGAAAACAATCCGACTCAAATTGACTAATTTTCATGCCGTACAAATTTAATGAGCCCATCTTAGCCCGACCCATACCCTATCCATATTAATGCATATTTGCTAAAAGCAAAATTATAAGTCACTATACTACTTTTATTACGCATTCCTTTCCTAATCTTGAGAATGTGGGAAATTGAACTCCCCACGCGCCTCTTTCAAATTAGGAAAAGTGCCCACTAAGGCAATCTATTTGATATCAAATTTGTAAACTTAATTTTTTATGATCTATTGCACATCATGGGTTAAGAAAATCTAATTGACCGACGTCCATTTTAAATGAGACCTTTTTGAACGATTAAAAAGAAAAAAAGGTCACCCTGTACCAGACCAAGTTTAACCGTGAATTAGGAGAACCATTATCAATTTCATAACTCCGCACCGTACCAGACCGAGTTCACACGTGAACTAGGAAATATCTCCGGCGGCTTCACCGGCGCGCGGCATCTTCCCTGCCCGCGAATCGCCCGGCGGAGACACGAAGAAGCGACGGCGAGGAAGGGAGGACGTACCGATGAGTTTGGCCAAGGTCATGATGAGATTCGGCTTCAGGACCGGAATCACCGACTCACGGCCCAGCCGGATAACCTCCTTCTTCTCCTCCGCCATCTTTCTCTGTCTCTCTCTGTCTCGCGAATGTGGAGAGCTGGAAGAAGCAGGACAAGAAGAAGAAGAAGAAGCAAAGGGGATGGATTGAAGGAGACGTCAAGCGAGATTCGTGGGATCACACGACAAGTATTCTTTGGAAAGATGGAGAGCGATTCGTTCTTTGCAGGGGAGGGAGAGAGGCGATGCCCCGAAGATGACTGGCCGAAGCTTTCTCGTGACCGACACTGCTGCCGCTCTGCTCCAAAGCACGAGGCTCTGTTTCCATGCCTAATCTCCAGTGTATGCATCGGACGAGTATGGAATAATGGAACTGCCAGCGTTCAAGGATCAGCAGCATTTCCAACTTATAAGAACACCGGCAACGAGGAGTTCAGATGACGAACTTGCAGCCAGGGGGATTTTTTGCATCTAAAGCTAGCCATTTAGATATATTAGCGGTTAGTTTCAGACAGCAACCGATGCTTGGTATACCCGGAACCACAGGCAGAAAAGGCACATAGATCACACGACAGCTTGTCATAATTTATCTATGAAGATGAAGATCATGATATGTACATGGACACTCATTACCTGTTTATCTATCTCGGAACAGTCTCATTGATAGGATCCTGAAAGAGCTATCAATTTGTTGGAACCTATCTGTTATTGTGTTGACTAATTTGATCCATCCTAGTTCGAGTAGCAATGGCTCGATGGATAGCCTTGGAGGGGAGTTCAATGCCTTCGCAGGGGGAATTCCGCACGAAATTTGTCTGCCTTCAAGTCCGCAGATTTTGTCGCAACCGAAGGCGATTCTTGGGGGCAATTGCTGAGTAATTGGGGCGAGTCTTGCTCGCTGAGAGTCGTCAATTTCGGTCAGAATTATTTTGCTGGTGTGCTGCCCAAAGGCATGGGGGTCTGCAGAAAGCTTTCCTTATTGATTGTGAGAATAATTTGATGGGTCCTCTCCCTTCGCAGTTGCAATTTCCATGTATGCTTTACTTCAACGTCTGCCAAAACAACTTAACTGGCGTTCTTGCCAAGTTTCTGCAAGGCAGTCGCACTGCTAACACGATCTTCAGTGAAGAAAGCGTAAATGCAGAAGATCCCCAGAATTTGAACTTGGTCATTTGGACTTCTAGAATGGGATTTTCTTCTGGTCCAATGTTAATGGTACCTCTGAAGTGCTAACCTGATAGAGAGCACAGTTGATGAGGTATCGCATCTAGATTGTGAAGGGCTATCCAAATTTGTAGCAGCAGACAATCAGATTAGTGGGCCAATCTCTCCTAGTATTGCGAACTCCATGACGCTTCAAATTATCGACATTCGAAGGAATAGATTACATAGATCTCTGCCTGGTGAATTTGGGAATTTGAAAAACCTCTAATGGATGCTTCTTGGAGGAAACAATCTAACTGGGGAAATTCCATCTCGTAGCACTTGTATTATCCTATGCCTGGAACATGTTACTCTTGAAGACAGTACGCTTGCGGTTAATGATGACTCCCAAATTCCTGCCGCCAGGGTGGGGCTCTACAATTTAAATCATGCTGAATTTATGTCTTGCTGTCTGTTATCTGAAGGTGAAAAGGTGACTCTGCAAATCTCTGCAGAGTCTGCTTTTGACTTATCGCATTGTTGATTTCTTCAGCCGTACTCCTTGAAACCAAAACGCTCCTCAAACTGAAGCGCCTTACGTGTTGTTTCCGCAGGGACAACCAAAATCTCGAGGCACTGGAGAGGGCATGAGATCTTCTGTGCACTGATCTCTCAGCCAAATGTTTTACTCGGAAAAGAGTGACAGGGCACTCAAGCAAGGAGAGAATTCCATGTCCCCGGCTTTAGATGCTTCCCCCAACTTAATCGCCTTAGTTTGCCGAAAAAACACAAAATTACTCAAGACATTAGCAGTCGCATGGGATTTTGCGACATTTTCTCAAGGTGAAAGCAACATTCTGGTCGAGTCCATCCATGGTGCTCAACAGAGGCTAGGGGCGAAAGAAAGCGTAGATTACGATTAGAGAAATTTTCTATTGAATGAGTGATGTGAATCGCTGCGGAAGGATCGTTCTACGAAGGCCTAGATGGTGCGAATTGCAAACCTCGACCTCCAATCAAACCTGTAATTAGCAACCTCGGTATGAACGTGACCTGTTGACGAACACGTGTCAACCAACCAACGTTATAGACGCCACGAGCGAAAGAATTCGCTATCTCGCTCGATAAGTCAAATCGACCGTCACAAGGGAATCTTGATTAGGTCAAGTCCTCAAAAGAACAATAAAAGAGAATTTCTCAATTATTTTTCAAAGTAAAATATATCTATTCCCAAAGAAATTCAGTCAGTCTTATATATAGGCCTTCTAGCCGCCACACAAACCTTAAAACCAACCCTAGAAATATAATGCGTATATATTTGACTTGGTCAAATATTTGGTGTCCATATAATCAGATTACGCCAAGATTTCCAAGATTCTTCAAGATTTGATCCAAGGTCATCTCCACGTTGAAGATCACGAACCATGACACCAACAGCTTGCCTAAATTGCTTGGCCCGCGCTCGAGTGATCGAACCAGTAGAAATAGACAATGGGTCCTTAGCACCTCCTCCTCGATATGGCTCGATGTCCACATCATTCCCTCCCCGTGCAAAGGATTTGCCCTCAAATCATCACTGGCATTGAAAAGAGTCAAGTCAGAAACATTAAATGTGGCACTAACATCATACTTAGCTGGAAGATCAAGCTTGTAGGCATTATTGTTAACTCTTTCCAAAACCATGAAAGGTCCATCCCCTCGCAGTAATAACTTAGAATGTCGCTACTCAGGAAATCTCTCTTTGCGCATATGAACCCAAACCCAATCGCCGGGTTCAAACACCACTTCCTTGCGCCCTTTGTTGGCTTGCCTTGCATATTGCTCAGTCTTGCGCTCAATATTTGCGTGCGTCTTCTCATGCAACGCCTTGACAAATTCAGCTTTTTTTACTCCATCTAAATCCACACGCTCATCAATAGGTAAAGGGGTTAAATCTAACGGAGTTAACGGATTAAAACCATAGACAACCTCAAATGGTGTAAATTTAGTAGCAGAATGCATGCTCCTATTATATGCAAATTCAACATGTGGCAGACAATCTTCCCAAGATTTTATGTTCTTTTGAATAATAGCTCGCAACAATACCCCTAAAGTTCTATTAACTACCTTGGTTTGACCATCAGTCTGTGGATGACAAGTAGTAGAAAATAACAACCGTGTTCCTAATTTTTTCCACAATGTTTTCCAAAAGTAGCTAAGAAATTTAGAATCTCGATCTGAAACAATCGATCTAGGCATGCCATGCAAACGTACAACCTCCCTAAAGAACAAATCAGCAACATGAGATGCATCATCAGTTTTATGACAAGGTATAAATGAGCCATCTTTGAAAACCAATCAACAACCACATAAATAGAATCTCTACCATACTTAGACCTAGGCAATCCTAACACAAAATCCATAGAAATACCAGTCCAAGGATGTGTTGGAATAGATAATGGTGTATACAAGCCATGCGGTTTAGTTGTAGACTTCGATTGCTTACAAGCAATGCATCTCTCACAGACACGTGTAACATCTCTCTTCATATGTGGCCAATAAAAATGTTCATGTAGTACTTCATAAGTTTTACTAATGCCAAAATGTCCCATTAAACCACCACTATGCGCTTCTCGCACCAACAATTCATGCAAAGAACACCTAGGCAAACATAACTTGTTTTCACGAAAAAGATAACCTTCACACCTATAGAATTTATCAAATGCAGCGTGTTCACATGCTTCATACACTCTCCCAAAGTCATCATCATCAGTATATAAGCCCTTGATATGCTCAAAACCTAGACACTTTGCTTCTAAAATAGTTAGAATCGCGTACCTTCGAGAAAGTGCATTGGCTACCACATTCTCCTTACCTTTCTTGTACTTGATCACATATGAAAAAGTCTCAACGAACTCCATCCATTTGGCATGTCTTTTATTCAACTTTTGCTGCCCTTTCAAGTACTTCAAGGTCTCGTGGTCGGTGTGGATCACAAACTCCTTTGGCCATAAATAATGTTGCCAAGTCTCCAAAGCTCGCACTAAAGCATACATCTCCTTATCATAGGTAGGATAATTCAATGTTGCTCCACTCAATTTTTCGCTGAAATAAGCTATGGGACGCCCTCCTTGCATCAACACGGCTCCAATTCCTGTACCAGAAGCATCGCACTCTATCTCAAAAGTAGCACCGAAATTCGGCAAAGATAACAAAGGAGCATTAGTTAACTTATCTTTTAGCAGATTAAATGCTTTCTCTTGCTATTCTCCCCACGTGAAACCCACATGCTTCTTGATAACCTCAGTTAAAGGTGCGGCAATGGTGCTAAAATTTCTCACAAATCGCCAATAAAAACTCGCTAATCCATGAAAGCTACGCACCTCTCCTACGGTCTTAGGCGTTGGCCATTCACGAATTGCTTTGATCTTTTCTTCATCAACCTGTATACCATCAACACTAACAACAAATCCTAGAAATACTAATTTGTTGGTAACAAAATAGCACTTCTTTAGATTAGCGTATAATTGTTCGGTCCTTAAAACCTGCAAGACAGCTCGCACATGCTTAATATGGTCATCAGGGCTTTGACTATATATCAAGATATCATCAAAATAGACAACCACAAATCGACCAATAAAAGCACGCAAAACATGATTCATAAGTCGCATAAACGTGCTCGGTGCATTAGTTAATCCAAATGGCATGACTAACCACTCATATAACTCATACTTGGTCTTAAATGCAGTTTTCCATTCATCACCTTCTTTCATCCTAATTTGATGATAGCCACTTTTCAAATCGATCTTAGTGAAAATGCAAGAACCATGCAACTCATCCAACATGTCATCTAACCTAGGAATAGGATGTCGATACTTTACCGTAATGTTATTGATTGCTCGGCAATCGACACACATTCGCCAAGTTCCATCCTTCTTTGACACCAACAAAACAGGGACGGCGCACGGGCTAAGACTCTCTCTCACATGCCCTCGCTCCAATAGTTCGCTAACTTGCCGCTGAAGTTCCTTTGTCTCCTCGGGATTGCTTCGATATGCGGGTCGGTTAGATAATGGCGCACCAGGAATCAAGTCAATTTGATGTGCTATGCCTCGAATCGGTGGTATCCCTCCAGGAAGTTCATCAGGAAAGACGTCTTCAAATTCCTGCAATAAAGACACAATAGGACTAGGCAAACTTGGGTCAAGATCGTTAGTAGAAAACAAAACCTCATTGTACACAAGTACAAGCATTGGTCGATCTAGAACTAAGGCTCTTCACACTTCACTTGATTTTGCATAAAAATTATTTTGCCTTTTTTCTTTCCTCTCTTCTTTTCCCTCGGTTTTTACCACAATCTTTCTCTCGGCCTCTCCTTTTCCTTGCATCTCAGACACACCACGCAAGCCCTCGCATTTCTCACCTTTTCTCTCTCTCTCGGCTTCTCGTTGTAACTTTAACTAATCTTGATACACCTCACTAGGAGTCATTGGTACCAAAGTATAAGTCTTTTGATTCATCACCAATGAATAACGATTAGTATATCCATCATGATATACCTTTCGATGATATTGCCATGGTCTTCCAAGTAAGACATGACCCGCTTGCATAGGTACAACATCACACTCTACCTCATTCTTGTATTTCCCTATCTCAAATGGAATTCGAACTTGTTTCGACACCTTCACCTCACCACTATCATTTAACCATTGAAGTCTATAAGGCCTAGGGTGCTTTGTCGTTTTCAAACCCAACTTATCCACCATAGTACAACTTGGCACATTCGCACAACTACCTCCATCAATTATCATACTACAGATCTTACCATTCACCACAATTCTTGTATGAAACAAGTTATCTCTTTGTTGATGATGATCCTCCTCTTTTACTTGCACACTCAAAGAACGCCTAACCACCAATAAGTCTCCTTTTATAGCCACTTCTCCATCACTACAATCCTCCAACGGTGGCATCTCATCATCCTCTTCTTCCCTCTCACTTTTGGACTCAACATCACCATCTCCAGTCATGATCATCACCCTCCTATTAGGGCATTGATTCGCCATATGACCCCTGCCCAAACACTTAAAACATTTAATCTCACGAGTTCTAGTGTTAGGGTTTTCGGTTTTACCTGAAGCCGGATTCGTTCCAACTTTACCATCCCTCTCCTTCTCCTTTGAGGTTTCGGTTTTGGTGTTGTTTCCTCTCCAATTTTGCTTCTCATCTCTCTTCCAATTGGATCTCCAATTCTGATTTGAACCTCCTCCACTCTTGTGATTTCGATCCAACTTCAATTGCCGCTCAACTTTGATGGCTTTGTCCACCAATTCCTCCAATTCAACATAGTGTTGCAGCTCCACCACCCTTGCTATGTCTCGACTCAAACCACTCAAAAATCTTGACATTGTGGCCTCACGATCCTCCACCACATTAGCACGAATCATGGCAATCTCCATCTCCTTGTGATACTCTTCCACGCTCTTATTGCCTTGTGTGAGATTTTGTAACTTTTGAAACAAATCTCGATGGTAATGACTTGGTACAAAACGCCTCCTCATCACTGCTTTCATCTCATCCCACGTCTCTATCGGTCTTTCACCATTGCGCCTTCTACTAGTCACAAGTTGATCCCACCAAATTATAGCATAATCAGTAAATTCAACAGCTGCAATTTTTACCTTTTTGAGCTCGGAGTATCGTTGGCAATCAAATACCATCTTCATGCATTTCTCCCACTCTAGATACGCATCGGGATCATTCTTTCCTTGGAAAGAATGAATTTTCATCTTGATATTGCCAAGTTCATTATCTTCTCGGTGTCTAAACCCTCGGGCTCCATTCCACCTTCCAAATCGAGCATCTCGATCATCCTCCATGTCAACCTCATCATCATCATAATGCCGTTGCCTTCTAGGTTGTGTTCTAGAGGCATCTCGCTGATGCTGCGGCCTTCCTCGGGGTATCTCTCGGTCACCATCAACTCTCATGCCATTCCCCATCATTCGGCCACTAAGCTCCTTCACTACGACCCTCAATTGCTGGATGCTTTCCACGAGCACTTCATCCCTTCGTATGGAGTCAACCTCCCTTTGATTCACGCTTTCTTCGCGCGACATATTTTAGACCTGCAAATAAATGTTAGTCACAAAAATCCTCACCAATCACTCCCTCACGTGTTTCTCTCAAGGTGTTTGTCACTCCTTCACGTGTTTCTCTCAAGGTGTTTGTCACTCCCCTCGTGTTTAACTCAAGTCTAGGTTTTTTTTTTTTACCCTCAATTAAACTCACACACTCTTGCCTTTTTCCTCTCGTATTCTCTTTTCACAAGTTCTTTATTGGACTCAAAACCTATCTCTCAACCCTCTCACAACAATCAATCAAACTAATCAAATAAGATTAGTATATAACACAAAATTTCTCCGCCGATTCCTTCTAGTCGAGCCTCTCGGTCTGTCATTATACCTCGAGAAGTAGAAAGAATTACAATCCCCATCCCGCCTAAAATTCTAGGAATTCGTTGATAGTTCGAAAGACTAATCGTTTTTAAATTTAAAATAGTTCGAAGGGTCCTTTCCTATTCCTTCTAGAGGGTTAAAACCAAAAAATATTTGTTGTTTTCTGATGCTTCCTCACGTTTTTGATAAAACCTTCTCTTAAAAGTATTTTAACAATGTTTTCCGTGATGTTAGTGGATGCTATTTGAATCGTCCCTTTTCTATTCATGTTCACTACTGATTTTGTTTCAGCAAGTAGCAATTTCAAACCAACAAGTACAACTTTCAAAATTCTAATTGAAATGCAAATCACTACTGATTTTGTTTCATTTCGGTCCACTAACAAACGAGTCGTCTTCTTGATTTTTTTTTTTTTGTTCTACTATATTTTTTTTTTTTTTTGCCGAATCTTTTTTTTTCTCTTGCGCACTTTTTTTTTGTGCGTTTTCTTTCTTTTTCTTTTTTTTTGAAGAACTTTCTCTTCTTCTTTTTTTGACGAACTCAGATACAATTTAAGATGCTAGGAAAAAAAAATTAAAACTAACAGCAAACAACTACGTATGGAAGCACAAAACCAATCAGATCCTTAAATTGGCTAGAACCGAAACCCTAGCTCAATAAATCTCAAATTGCTGAATATAAACAAAAACTTAAAGATAAATAAACCTTATAGAAGCAAGCTCTAATACCAAACTGATGTGAATCGCTGTGGAAGGATCGTTCTACAAAGGCCTAGATGGTGCGAATTGCAAACCTCGACCTCCAATCAAACCTATGATTGGCAATCTCGGTATAAACGTGACATGTTGACGAACACGTGTCAACCAACCAACGTTATAGACGCCACGAGCGAAAGAATTCGCTATCTCGCTCGATAAGTCAAATCGACCGTCACAAGGGAATCTTGATTAGGTCAAGTTCTCAAAAGAACAATAAAAGAGAATCTCTCAATTATTTCTCAAAGTAAAATATATCTGTTCCCAAAGAAATTCAGTCAGTCTTATATATAGGCCTTCTAGCCGCCACACAAACCCTAAAACCAATCCTAGAAATATAATGCGTCAAATATATATATATATATATATATATATATATATATATATATATTTGACTTGGTCAAATATTTGGTGTCCATATAATCAAATTGCGCCAAGATTTCCAAGATTCTTCAAAATTTGATCCAAGGTCATCTCCACGTTGAAGATCACGAACCATGACGCCAACAATTTGCCTAAATTGCTTGCGCTCGAGTGATCGAACCAGTAGGAATAGACAATGGGTCCTTAGCACCTCCTCCTCGATATGGCTCGATGTCCACATCAATGAGGCCCTTGCTTTGTTTGCAAATCAAGTCATCAACAAAGATGATGAATGGTTACAGAGTCAATTTCCGACCAATTAGCTAGTTACCAAAAAGGTTCCTGCTGTTTTGCTTAAGGAAAGCTGCCTGGCAGGAATGTCAGCTTGAGAGTACCATTTTCTCTAGTCTAGGATGTACGTAGGTGCTGCTCATGCTGCTCTTACCTAGTAAGCCAGATGACAAGCTACCGAAGACGACTTAGACTAACGATAAAATGCTAGTAGAGTTGAACGAAGAGGTGTTACTAAGGGGCACTAACGGAGCCCTGGAATCCTGAAATTGCAGAGGAGAATCTATCGCATTCTTTTGATAGAAGTGAAAAGGGGCATGGATGCCGTGAGCTCTTGGATTTGGTCCAAAAGGTTAGTTGTTCCTAGCCAGGAACTCCTAGAATTCGAAGTCCCACTCTGTAGATCGAGCGACATGAAACTAAAGAAACCAATTTCAGCCACCATCCTTCCTATATCCTCCAGGCCAGGGGCACAACCACCTCTACCATTTGCGTAGCCATCTGTGTGTGTGTGAGAGAGAGAGAGGCGGGGGAATATCGTGCTTTAAGAAATTACGACTAATTAGTCCTGATGGAATGAAAAAAGCATCCGCACACTCGTAATTCGTGAGTTTCAAATAACAATATCGAAGACCAAAAAGAATAAGACCGTAGGATAGAATAATTACAATATTAAATGAACAGATGAACACCCGGGATAGCAAGCATAGAGTGGCCGCTAAGACTTCCATCCAGAAACGTTTGAGAGCCAACTTGCATACATGCAAATAACTCCAAAGATTCGACTCTCCAGTTTAATGTGATTGCCTTACAGCGGAGATCCACCTTCAATACCATCAGGAAGCAATTGAGCTCATTTTTGCCTTGAGGACAAGTTCCTCTGTCGTAGTTCCAATGATCTCGTTAGCACGTTTGAGGCCTACACAATAGTATCTTCCGATAGAGTCCTACAATTACAATCCAAGTGGTCAAAGCTCAAGATAACATTAGACTTGGCAGGTGGACAGCTTTCAATAATTCCCATTCAAGCCCATAATGTTCCAACGAAAGTTATTCAAGGGAAATGGTAGAGTAAAAGATGCTTAGGCTATAATGAAGAAAAACAGGAAACTCAAAGAGCAGATTTACCCGAGCAACAATGCCTAATTTCTCTAGTTTCTCAACTGCATCATCCACATCAAAATTGCAGCTCACACCAAACTCTTCTTTTATTAGTTCTTCACATTGTATATCCAAATCCTTCACCACGTCATAAAAAAAGCCATACATTATTAGCAAATATATCCTTCAATAATCCAGAACTTCAAAAAAGGAAATGCGTAAAAAAAGAGCTGAGTAGAAAGAATTTGTCAAACCTGTGTAGTAGCTTTCCCTTGTTCCATCAATATAAAGTATGCCAAAATAACCTCTTTGACCTGCAGTCAATTGTTTAAACATATTTAAGCTGTGTGATTCCCCATATTTCAATTCAACCAGCAATAGGTGAAAATACAATCTCAAAGAAATCTCTCCAATGGTCTGAATGCACAATCGAAATCATTAACCATATAACAATTTCATATCTTTCAAATTAATAAGCCTTGGTTGGTGAACCTCCACAGAACCCTTAGTTCCATCTAGAGGCTAGTCATGATGTCTGAATCATGTACCGTTTCTTTGTCATTTATTAGCTTCTCTTTTTTTTTCTTTGCATAATCTACACCCAAAAGGTTCTTGTACTAGACAAAAATATTTCCATTCTTCAACATTCGTAGCTATTTTAATGGATGAAAAGCTCACAAATATCACAACTTACTTCCTGTTGGATCACATCATCACAAAGGTGCAAAAGAGTCCCCTTCCCACTGTCGAGTTGTTTGTCATACATGGATTGGGTAATTAAGTTCTGATACGCAGCCATATTTGCCTGAAATCTACAAGCGAAGAAACAGGCCAAATGAGCAACAAATTTACAAGATGTATTCTCAAAGTCAAGAAAATGGACTCTGTATTATTGTAGCATAAGTTAAACTATGTAAGATACTGTGGCTCTCAATCAATCGAGCAAATTTATACGATGCATAAATTGTTCATCATCAGATTCCTAGGTACCCTATCACATGAAACACAATAAGCCCGCACCAATCACGGACTACAAATTGACTAGAAACACTCCTCAACAAACTTTCCAAGTAGACCACTGGCATCATTGACTGAACATTTAAAAGCTATGCCAAATTCAACGATATAACGAAAACCAACCCATCTGAGATAACTACGTTTTTTTTTTTGGGGGCGGGGAGGGGAGGGGGAGAGAGAGAGAGAGAGCACTTAACGTGAAGTATGTTTTTGCACAGTAACCTATCACTGTAGAAAGCACGGCAAAAATGACCCATAGATCACCTTTAGGCATGTCAAGAGAACCAACTACAGCACCCTGTGGGATATGATTAGTTCATTAGTATAATATAAAAACACACTCCCACACTGAAAAAAGGTAGAGAACACTAACCAGACCAACTACAGCAGAGGCAAGAAACTTCACCCAGTCCATTGGAGTCAACCCAGGATTTTTCTTTTCAGGCTGTTAACAGGCAAAAAGTACCTACACCATGTCATGAGCTCCATAGAGATCCTAAGAAGAAAGAGTCCAAGGAAAAAGGAAAACAAAACGCCAAGCAAACATGCTTAGAAAAAGATTTACAAGTACTATCTCCATATCTGCCATTGGAATGTTTTTGAAATGCTTTACATATATTCCCCTTTCAGCTTGCGAGTTGGAACTTGAACACCTGAAGAGGTAATAACCTTGTTAGATTGAAGAGCTTTTTCTTCATAAACAATTCTAGAAGACAATGAATCAAAATATTAATTAGAAAATGAACTAGTTTTAGGTCATCGTCGTTCTGTTTTGCTGACTTCTCACAAAAATTCACTTTCCTTTCTTACATGCTGGCCAGGATCACAATCTGTGAACTTGTAAGGAGGATACTACTTCAAAAGAACAAATATCTATTATCCAAACCTTGCAACACAAATCTTAAATGACAGCTCTTTCAATAGAAGAAGAGAGTACCTGTAAAGAACGATTATCCTGTCAAAGGTGGGTTCTTGGATAGTGATCTTGCTTAGAAGATTGCGAAAACTGCAAAAAACATAGAAGTATCAGAGATAGACAATTCTAGAATGGAAGACCCAAAGCAAGAGTGGTTCAGCATCTATTTTACCATTCAATACTTGCTCATCCATCAAAAGTTAACAAAAATTTATGGACACATGAAAGCCATACAGTTCCCAAATCTCAAATGACATAACACATCATAAATGCCAAAAAAGGCAGCAGGAGCAGAAATATACAACCCTTACTAAGAAAGTTTGAGTCTATCAACCATCATAAAAACATTTAATAAGACTCTTAGATGCTGATTATCTTCTAGAAGTGATAGACAGTCATGCAAAAACTAGGATTTCTACATTGGCCACGCTCATTCTTTAACCACAGAGAAACTTCTGAATTGCGAGGTACCTTATTGGGCTCAATATATACAAAATGCTACCAAACAAGTTTTTAATATTGGAAAGCTTGGAAGAAAAAATAATTGGCGACGGACTAAAATTGATCTCATCTACACCATCAAGATATTCAGCATCTACTGAAGGAACAGGGGAGAGGGAGTGATAAGGAATTTCATCTATCTGATTTTTGGACAGAGCAAGCATGACCTCCAGCAAATGGCACCAAAAAAATGTTGGTTAGACATCAAGCTATCTGAATAGGTAGGCTACTATAACCATGGGACATGATGGCCATGGTGGGGTATGAGTACCAAGAATTGCAATATTTTAACCTGCGAAGAAACAGCAAAATGCAAAATTGTTGCAAACTTCAGAGCACCTTATATGCATATTTTCTATACGAATCCGTTCTACATCGTGCTCTCCTTCAGTCACAATTTCATCATTTTTTTTTGGATCTTTCTTACGACGTGCACTTGACCTTCTAGACAAAAGTCGATCAATCCTGCAAAAAGCAAAAACTGGATGAAATCGCAAAAGGGAAAAGGTTGAAAAACAAGTTTGGAATTAACAGCTCAAACTAACAAAGTTTCAAAAACACTCTCACGACATATTTCTTGATTGATTTGTCAGAAAAACAACTCACCTGGTTAGTTTCAACATATATGCCCAAATACGTGCAATGATCATGTCCACTTTCTCCATGAAAAAGTAATCTGTTGTTTGATCTAGCCCAATGCCGCGTCTGAATATAACATACTTTGAAAGGGAAAATGATGAATGAAAAAAATCAGAGAAACAGAGCAAGGTAACTCTTCTCAATTACAAGTAGCAAAGCATTACAAAAATTTCTAAGCATATAAATCATATGGTCTAACATGATGAATGTATAGTATATGCCTAAAAGGGAAGATTAAACACCCCTAGACGATACGACCACGCTAGATCTTAATAACTTGCCTTCCAAAAGAGAGGAGATTAAATCAAGAAGCCTATCAGCTAGCATCCTAGTAAGTACCTTATCTGCAAAATCTGGAAGATTTTCTTGAGGATGCTCTGCAAAGTATCTTTTCAGGAGCTTCTTGTCAAGCTACATTCGGCAAACAAAATGAAATAAGCAGATAGTATAGCTACGCGAAAACACCAGATATACTTAGCCACTCCTTTTTTTTAGATATAAAAGGCGCAATATTAATCTCATTGCTGGCTATTTAACTAAATGCATCTCCTTGGTTTTTCACAGAAGATGCACAAGCACTTGATCCCATGTCACAAACATATCTTGGTCCCATGTAGGCAATTTCATACCTTAGATTCATTGACTGTAATTGGAAGGTTAAGGAGATACTGGCCAGAGAGTGCAACATCAATTTCCTCATTTGTAGCAATTTTGAAATTGCTCTTATCCATAACCTGCAAAAGACGAAAACTGCATGTATTGTTGTACTTTCTCCAAATTTTCACTTTCCACCCAAAAAAATAAATAAATAAAACAACAAAAGCTATTGATAGAGTGAGAGGGTACATAAGAAGGATTAAGTTGCAGAAGTTTCTACTCCTTTAGCTTTCTCATAATTTCTTTTGTACTTTATGTATCAAATTTACAACATCTACCACAGACAAGGACATTTTCCCCTCTTGTTCATAGCAGAGTGCAAACCATAAGTCACACTTCAGAAATTGCCATGGGCAAAGAATAGAAACCGCACCCTTTTTATTTTCTCATGGCAATACAATTGAATCACACTGTAAATAAAGGGCCATGTCTTCCTGAATTCCTGGTTGGAGGAAGCCTTTAATTGATGGGCAGCATGCATGGGCATCACCCATTTTAAAATTAAGTCTACATTTGGGTGATGTCCATGACTTGTTACCCACCAATCATAGGCATGGATTCCTCCAACCAGGATGGAGGAATAGAAAGCCCATAAATAAATTCCTGGCTATGTCGTGGCATAAATCATTATGATTTGTAAAGAACCAATAGTAATAGGCACTTTCTTCTTGCTCAATCTTAATGCTAATTCATGCTCACAGGTATTTAATTTACAAAGAGATAAAAATGAATGGATCTTTCTTGTACAACACACAAAAGGCTTGGTCAACTTTCCAAGTCAATAAATCTTTATTCACTAGTAAAAAAGGCCATCAAAATTTCTAGGAAAAGTATACAGGAAGCTGTAGTACCTGAAATAAGTAAGCAAGAAAATTTTGCTCGAGTACATCAATCTCTTCAGAAGATAGGTTTTGCTGTCTCAACTTCTGATCCCCATGCACAGGATCAAAGAGAGAGTAAAGTTGCTGCAGTTATTGGAACAAAATTATAAGTAAGAAAAGGGAAAGTAGACGAAACAACCAAAAAGACCAAGTTAACCAATTAAACCAACTAAAAGCAGTAAGTTCAGGCAATGGAATCGAGGAGAATGCGGTTATACACACCATCAAGTCCTCAAATTGCAGAAGATACCAGGCTCGAATTGTATATTCAACTCTCTTGCACAGCTTTAAAAACTCAGCACGGTCAGTATTATGCTCTGCAAGGAAAAGAATAGGTTAAAAGAAAGGAAAGGCAAATCCAACTGGTAAGGCTCTCCAAACAAGAGGAACAAGAAGCCAAAAACTACGCCGGAGAACAGCACAAACTTCCGGTTGGAGTTTACCAATTGTTGCAGTGTTAGGACGTGGACATGTGTGCATGTAATGAAATTCTATTTTGGGAATAATTCCAGAATTCCTAGATTTCAACATCCTGTAATGCCCTAAAGGCGCCCGGTGAACACTTCTTTATCCATTAAAGGTGGCCAGAACAAAACTCAATAAAAAAGGTTTCTCCTTGACCGAATAAATCGATCAGCGCCGCAAAATTCCTCCGCAAGCAGAACAATGTCGATTGACTCCAACACCTACTTAAAGTGCGACCTCGCTCGGTGCAAACTACTCGTCATTTTCATAATTTCCGCACCATATGATCGACTCGCTCCCGGAAGAAAACACCAGGCCTAGTTCTACAGGGAAAAACAATGCACACGCCACAACATCGTCCGTTGCCTAACGCGAGGCAGCCGAATCGCGACGATTCTCCGGGCTACTTCACAGGCGCGCGCGCGTCTTACCTGCCCGCGAAGAAGCGAGGGCGAGGAAGGGAAGGGCGTACCGATGAGATTGGCCAAGGTCATGATGATCTTCGGCTTCAGGACCGGGATCACCGACTCGTGCTCCAGCCGAATGACCTCCTTCTCCTTCGCCATCTCTCTCTCTCTCTCTGTCTCGCGAACGTCGAGAGCTGGAAGAAGCAGAACAAGAAGAAGAAGGAGGAGAGAAGAAGGGAAGGGGACGGATTGAAGGAGACGTCGAGCGAGATTCGTGGGAGATCGCGCGAGAAGTATTCTTCAGAAGAGAGAGAGCGATTCGTTCTTTGCAGCAGGGGAGGGGAGAGAGGGGCGATTTCCCGAAGACTGGCCGACGCTTTTCCTCGTAACCGACACTCCTGCCGCTCTGCTCGGCCGGGACTCTCCGTTCAATCGGATTTAATTAACGGCGGAGAAAATCATTAAATAAAATCACAGAACGAGACGAAGGCGAAGGAGTGACTGCCTGATCGGTTTTTCATTTATAATGGAAATTGCAACTCGCTAGGATAATGTCGACAGCGAAATTTTAAGGCGCGGTAAAATCCACCGTTTGCCGTCATTTCTAATTTTTACGTCTCTCCACGTCACTTTCTAGCATCTATACGTTTGCATTCTAATAGGGATTGTTTTCGTTCAGATTGTCACTTATCCTTGCTTGAAAATTTCAAGAATGTGTGAACTGAAAATCACTGATCATCTTTTCTGGTTAAAAAGACTTAACGAGAAAAAGGATCATACTCTTAATTGGAATCGTAGGGAGTATTGCTTGATTGTTTCTACTAACTTAAAGTCTCGATCATCATTTCTTTTAGGCTATGAAAAATAAATCATTTTGAATAATTCACATAAAAAAAAATCTCCATTGTCTATCCTTTATGTGTAACCATTGATTTTTGCTCAACAATATGTTATAGTAATATATAGTGATAATATCAAAAACTTTACATGGTTGGACTTTTGAATTGAAGCTTTTTACGTGTAAAAATTCCGGTAACTTTCATTATCTCATTTATGATTTTTTATTTTCTCTAACGTGATTGTAAAGCGACTGAATTATTTTTATTTTAACTCCTTATTCATTAATTTATTCTGCCCTTTCAAGTGTCATTGCAATATTTGTAAGATGGTCGTAATTATTCAACCATGATAGTAACTTTCATCTCAATCGAAAATTATAAGAGGGCGTGGCAATTATTTTCAGTCATATGATTAACTTCAATCATTTCGTGATGACCTTCCGTTGCACTCGTCACCGGTCGTCACCGGTCACCGAACGGTGCGTTCGCCAGCAAAACCAGGGCAATATCGGGACACGACGCCAGTTTTAATCACCACCATTCGAGTGTCCGAAGTCACTTTATCTCGTTGACACACGGTCGCTCCCTTCCTCTCTCTGCCCAGCGACCAATGGCTGCCAAGTTATCATCACCTCCGCACCAGCGCTCCCTCTCCTCCCTCTCCTTCCGTCCCGCGCTCCCGACCCGAGACCTCCGCCGCCCCGGCCGATGGCTCGGGACGGTCCGGACCCCCGCCGTCGCCGCCCGACCGAGGAGGCTGGTGGTCCGCAGCTCCCTCCAAGAACTCTCGCCTCTGGTGCTTCCTCATCACGCCCCGCATTCTCCGCTGTTCCTGCTCGCGGACGCCGCGGGCTACTCGCCGGCCAGTTACTACACTTCTCTGGGTCTCTTCGTGATCTCTGTTCCTGGGCTCTGGTCTCTCATCAAGCGCTCTGTGAAGTCCAAGGTTGTTACATTGAAACCTCATCTTTTTCTGGTTTTACTATCTTCCTTTTTCTTTGTTCTTTTTTTTTTTGGGTGGGGGTTAAAAGCATGCTTCATCGGTTCTTGGTTGAATTATGAGTCTGTTCAGTGTTCGCACTCGTGTTTCAATGGATTTGATTGGCTTTGGCTGGTGTGTGAAGTGGGGTGATTTGGTTATGTGCATGCAGATTGTGCAGAGGACATTCATAGGTGAAGGAGAAGAGAAGAAGGCACCGAATCGCGTTGCTGGGGAGATTCTGTCTTTCTTCACACGCAACAACTTTGTGGTCACCGATAGAGGAGAGACCATCACGTATGCCCTCTTCACTCTTCCTGCCGAATCCTTTCTTTGTTTTCCCTCGTCTACATTGACCAATTCACTATGCCTTACGTGCTTTGATTTATGAACATTGGCCTTCTCTTTTTCATTTCTCTTTTGTGGTGGTGGGTTAGATACAAGATGAAGAGAGAGAGAAGAGAGAGAGAGAGATCCCTTATGATTTTTTGCCACAATTGTTATTGTAAAAGGAAACAAACCCAAGCATGATGTTCTGTTCTAAAAGGGTTGCTAGTAAATTTGCGTTGTGCTCTTATTTGAAGATTTGAAGGGATGATGACTCCAAGCCGAGGGCAAGCAGCATTGCTGACATTCTGCACCTGCATTAGCCTCGCCAGTGTTGGCCTTGTTCTAACAATAACAGTTCCGGACATCGGTAACAACTGGTTTTGGATTATTGCATTGAGCCCCTTAGCGTAAGTGAAGATTGTTTTTCCTTGAAGAGTCCGAGCTCTACCGTTCCTCATTTTTGAATAACGGAAATCACGTGCGAATATGCTGAACCTCTGATATGATATTTTGCAGTGGAGCATACTATTGGAAGCGAGCATCAAGGAAGGAGCAAATTAAGGTAAAGGTGATAGTGGCAGAAGACGGAACACTATCGGAGATTGTCGTTCAGGGGGATGATCAGCAAGTTGAGCAGATGAGGAAGGAGCTTCAACTCAATGAGAAGGGAATGGTTTATGTGAAAGGCCTACTTGAGAGATGACCAACACTGCTTCGAATATGACCTTACAAGTTTTGCGAAACAGGTGTACCGTGGCATGAGTTTAGGACTTTTTGACCTAATGTTAATTGCTGATATACTATCAGATGGCAAGTTTTATACAGAATTATTTATCAGACACCCGATAATCGATATCCTTGTCGCAAACTGGCATTCTTTAAAGACCAGTTCTTTCAACATACAACAATTTTCAGCCAAGGCGAAAATCAGCCGAACAACCTCCCATGGATAGGATGAATTAGTAAGAGCTCAATAAATCCCTAAAAACTATTGATCAACTGTGATTGGCATCCTGTACATCTCAGCTATCTGCAATAAATAGACGGTAGAATTGGACTCATCAACGTGGTTCCACACAAGTCGAGGAGGCTCATTCCGAGCTCTGCCCAGCAGAGTGCGAGAATAATTATTCAGTTAAACGCAATGAGTGCAGAAACAAAGTTGCTCAGAAGGAAATATACAAAACATATCTGAACTTCGCCCGACGGTCCCGGATGCTCAGATGAGACCAATAATCTTCGACATTATCAAAATACTAAGTTGATAAAAAATCTTTGCCATCCCAATTAACGAAAGGAAGTTTCCCAGACCCCTCAACCAATCAGTAGCTTGTTCTCATCCAAGAAGCTGTAAGTAGGTACTTCCAAGTTGTATGGTGCAGGACCCTTTCGAATACGACCAGAGATGTCATAGTGAGAACCATGGCATGGACAAAACCATCCTCCAAAATCACCAGCATTAGGCAGGGGAATGCAACCCAGGTGTGTGCATACACCAATCACAATAAGCCACTCGGGGTCCTTAGCTCTGTCTGAATCTGGCTGCGGGTCACGAAGAGATGCCAAATCAACACTGTTTGCCAGCTTAATATCCTCGTCAGTTCGACGCCTGATGAAAACAGGCTTGCCACGCCACTTAACAGTCACAGTAGAGCCTGGCTCAATACTGGACAGATCAACCTCAAGAGAAGCCATAGCAAGAACATCCTTACTGGCAGACATGCTCAGGACAAACTTGAGGATAAGCAGACGGACAAGTGAGGCATAGACAAATCTACCACCTGTCAAGCAAAAGTAGGCAAATGCCCGCTTGCTCGGGTCACCAGGAGGGAAGCGCTCATGATTGTACTCATCATAGGTGATCTTTGAAGTGGGGTTCTTAACAGCAGCCACAGTTGGTGGAACACTAGGAACTACATTGTCCTCCTTTCTAGGAGTCAGCGACTCTGAAGCATAACCTGTAATAACAAGTAATCCCGAATAAATATTCCATTACAGCATCATGGCATTTTCCTACATGCAGAAAATGGCAGCTGGAAGTCCGGTAGTACGGAACAAGCAAAAGAACAGAGAAAAAGTGGAAGAGTGAATAGTAGTGCTGCTACATGAGGATAGCTCATCAGAAGTCACAAGGTGTCCAAACACACATCAGTTGATAAAGTAAACATATTAAACCGTTCTTGTAGTATTTAATGAAAGTCAAACCCTCTAAAGAGGAAGATAATTGGAGATCATACTCCAAAAGAACTAACTCAGCAATGTGAAAACTGTTTGATATCAGTTGCATGAAATATAAAGTACAGATAGGTGTATGAGGGATTCTAAAACAAGCTACTTAAAAAGGGGACTACAAGAAGCAAGTCCCGAAATCTCTCATGTAATTCAGCTATTTGACAATTTACATCCGCTTTCCCATCTTTCTTCTCTTTGTTGTGTTCATTCTAGCATCTTCATCACCAATGTCATGTCGTCAAGGACTCTAAACACCAGTCTAATATTTGAACATATTAGCAGTTATCACAAAAAGGGTCCTAGGGCTTCAACTGGATAAGAGACTAACTATCCAATACAGACCCAGCTCATTCCTTTGCTAAACAGTAGAGAAGTGTTGCTGTGTTCGTGAAACTTGAAGAAGAGGTTGCCACAGGCCCGCAGATCAGTTTTCTGCAGAAACTTGTAAAAAGCACACAAGTGCCTATCATGATTCTCGAAACTAAAAAGGAAAATCTCAAGGCCTTGTTTTCACACTACCAAGATGAGTATTTTACTTGTTCCATTACAAATTTAACAATATTAGAATCTAGCTAGAAGAACTAGCCATGGATTGTCAAAAGTAGTCGCTACAGGGACACCTAACATCACGCGGGATTAATACTTCTGGAAGGAACAACTATTCTCGGTAGTAGCAAATAGCTAACATTTCACCATTAAACCATTAAACAAAAGTATATGATATGTGTAAACCATAAAACAACATACCATAAAACAACATAAAATCGCCAACAAAAGGAAGTAGGATTGAGTTTATAAGACATCGCCAAGCCCAACACACAAATGACTAACTAAAATGGATATGGAAAACGCAGCCACTGGTATGAAGCGCCCCAGTTTCCCAGCAATCAAGGAATCTACTTAACAGCAGCAGCAACAACAACAACCATTTCAGAAGTAGGCTATTATCACAAAAACGACCGGGCAAAAGAAAACACGTCGGCGGGAAACGAAAGCCCCAGCCTTTCGTCCGCATTACATCGTCACGTGAAAACCAGAAAAGCCACAAACAACCCCTCTAGCAGAGACATGGATGGCGCGTCCTAGGAAACCGGAAGGAAAATGGACGGGGATTTTTCTAAAAGCAATCAAAAAGTCGTGGAACCTACCAATGCCAAAAATCAATCAGTCTATCGAATTTTAACCACAACGATGGGCCAAAACAATCGCGCGAGAGAAGGAGGAGAACCCTAACCTCTGTGAGGCAGGTTCAGCTCCGGCCGGTAAAAGAAGGACGCGGAGAACCCGGCGGATCTGAGATCGTCCGACGCGACGGGCGGCGAATCGGGGCCGCCGCCGACGGGGTTCCTGGAGCCGGCGGCGTGGCCGGCGGCGGCGGCGGCGTGGCCGGGCCTCCACGGCGAGACGAGAGAAGGGAGCCTCCTGGTCGCAACCCTCAACATCTCTCCGACGACGACTCTCAAGCCCTTCGAAGCGAGGCTCGCGAAGCTCGCGGCGGCTCTCGATTCGACGGCGTCTCGCGTAAGCTGTGGGAAGGGGGAGGAGGGGCTCGGGTCGGATCGCTCGGCGGTTAGCAAATCTCGCCAAACGACTCGAAAGCGGCTTGTGATTGTTATCGACCAGTAATTGTAGAGCGAGAAGCGTGGGGCCCTCCGGATCCATGCGTGGAAGTGCAGGAGTGGTAAATCCACCCGCCCATCGCGTCGTGCCACGTGGGCCTCCGAGCGAGAAGGAGTGGGACTGACACGAGGCGTAGGAGGATCGGGTTGGGCCGGTCGGGCGGGCCGGTATGTGATAAATTTGGTTCGGGCCAACAGCTTCTCATCCTACAAGTGGGCCTAGCCTGATTGAGCAGAGAATGGCTCCGACCAGACCAAACTCTATTTGGATCGGTTCGAGCCGGTAATGCCTAGCCCAGTTTTCGCATTTTCTTTGGGTCAGCGCGAATTTTACCCCCCTAGAAAACCAGGCGACAAAAGCGTTCATTGTGAGTCAGCATCAAATTGCTGGTGTCCTCACAAATGCATTTGAAAACTAATGCGTGGGATTCTCCCATTCCCAATTTGAAGGGGAGTAAGGGCAATGACTTCCCAATCAAGGGAGAAGAATATGGAGATGTCAATTAAAACCTCAAGCAAAATTTTGAAAATATTAAAATTAATGGATTGACGACTCGTGTGACATAAGAACCTTTTCATTTATTATTTCCATTGTTGTGTTGTGTTTCTTATAAAGTGCAATACTTTGTAATATTTGCATTGAGATTAACATTCTAACACATTTGTTCTGCACAGTATTTGAGCTAGTTACTCTTTTTTGCAAATGTACATTCACTCCACTAGTCAAATTTTACGTGTTTTAATTAAAATTTCATGTGCTGTTCATAATCCAATTTACACATGAGAGGGGTGTTTAAGTAATGTCCTACATTGCTTGACAATAGATCCTTCCTCCATCAATTTCTTAAGCTTTTAGAATGATTGATACCGATCCATAAAATCTTCATGGACTTGTGGATAATATGGGTTTTGAAAATATAGTTCTCAAAGGGACTGCAAAGTCATCTCACATGTATAAAGATGAACGAAAAAGATAGGGTGGCACTTTTTCCACTCTTAATTTAGCTTAAACACTTGTTGTGTTGACTATTTTACTCACTATGGGTCCCGCCTTTATGCGTCTAAGTTTCCTTGATGTCTTGCTTTTGATTTTTCTTATGTGGTTCCCACTTTCCTTTACCTTTTTTCTACTCTCTCTCTTGCAAGCAACTATCTCCCTTCCACTCTTTTTGGTAAAATGGGGTAGGCGGTGTTGAGGAGGATGCACAGCGTGAGTTGGAGTAAGAATCAACTTTGTGAGGCGGCCTTCGATTGGCAATTTCTAGCTATTATGATACATGTGTGAATTGTATTAGAGAAGTCTTTTATTAAATAATTGATATGGTGTGAAGAAGTTAATATATTCCACCTAGCCCATAATTTATTGGTTTAAGTTTTTGAGTGAATATGGATTTAACTAGATATGTTGATGAGCTCAAGACTTGGACTCCTTGCCAATCTCCCCAAGTGAAGCTATTGGACTATTGCTAAACAAATGGTATTAAAGTCGATGACTGCGGCTTTTGGTTAGGTGACCATTGTAGTATGGCAATGTGGGTTCATAAGGATTCAACTTGAGACAAGTTGAATTTAAAGAATACATAAATTAAGGGGGAGCATACCTAATACTGAACTTATACATGAGAAGGAGATTATTATGATGCACGTGTGAGTTGTGTTAGAGAAGTTCTACATAGAAGAATTGATGTGGTATGAATTAGTTAATATATCTTAATTGGTTCATAACTTATTGATTTAATCTTTTGAGTGAAGCTGATTTAACTGGATATATTGATGAGTTGGGATTTGGGCTTCCTCTTGACTATATTGGACTTCTACCATGCGCTCTACTAACATTGGCCTAGATAGTTATCGTGCGCTCTCTTAACATTGGCCTAGGTAAGTTGCACTCTCCTAACATTGGCCTAGGTAGGTATCGTCACTTATGAGACTCACGTGTCTATTAATCGAACACAAGCCATCAAACTCCATGAGGTCCATAGTCTCCTTCACATTCGATTCGGTTGGAGATTGGAGAGCAGCTGGATTTTGCCCATCATGAGTGATGTCTTGGTAGCGGTGGTAAACAAGAGAGCGGAGCATGCTCTAACCGATGGAGCCGACATGGCAGCAGAGATTGCCGCTGCAGCATTTGTAGGGGCTCCATGATGGTGTGGCCATTCTCGTTTCCTTGACTAGCTTTTGCCTCATTGCCAAGCTTGGATTGGAAATACGGAATTTACGGAGCTTCTAGACTTGAATTGAAGTAGTGATCATTCTCTCTGAAGAACAAGCCGAAGAGGAAGAAGGAATTAAGAGAGAGAAAGCTTGTAAAGCGGCCATCAATGGAGGTTTTCAGTCTCGTTATGTTGTTATGTTCCATGGGAGCGTGTTTCAAGTTTGTAAATGTGATGATGGTTTAGAGAGGATTAATGTGGAATTGGAACATAAAGAAGGTGGGACCCCCTAACGGAGAAACAGGAAGAAGAACACCAAGTGAGCACGCAAGATGCTGATAGGTGGGATCCATAATGGATGACATGGTCATAGTGACTTGAAAACATTAGGTAAAGATGGATCAACCTTTGCATTTAGATCTTCTTGAGAATGCACTTTGGCCATCATCAGTTCAAACTTTACTTAGAATGGAAAAATAGCAAAAAGCATATGCCAAAAGCCAAAACTAATTGGTATGTTTATAAAGGGTAAAAGTTACGAAAAATCTCAAATTATATCAAATGTGATATATTCACCATTAAACTTTTTGTAATATAAAGAACTTTAAATTTGTACCCATGTAATAAATTTGTGTTCATATAACACATCATCCTAATCTTTTTTTTACTACACAAAAAATCTTGGATTGTATTAATATGACATATCACAAATTTAGACCCGCGCCACACATTTATCATTCGACAAGATTGCATTTCCTTTTCCTTTTTTTCCTTTCTCCTTCGTTTTTATTGCTACCCTTGTTGCTTCTGCTGCTGCTCTTACCATTCCTGCTCTCGTCTTCACTATTACCATATAAAAAAAAAAACAAAGAAAAAGGAAATAGGAAAAGAAGAGAAAAAAATACAACGAGTTGATAAATCTTTGCCCTGTGAGTACTATTTATTTTCTATCGTCCATGTAGGTAGTTACATAAGATTTTTAGGATGAATGCGTTGTTGAGATAAATATGTTGCATATATGTAAGTTTAGAGTTTATGGCATAAAAATATTAGAAAAAACATATCACAGTGGCCATAATTTGAGTTTTTTCGGATAATTTTTCTTTTATAAATGTTTATTAAAAAAAAAGATTTATGAACAAGGAAGAAGTTATGCGGAAGAAGATGAGCAATATAAATGCGTGGGCATATATAAATATAAATATATATATATATATATTCTTTAAGTTGTCCATAGAAAACAATCAGGAATCTCCGCGGCGGACGACAGGATGTCCCCCAACCCCACACACCCCCCCCCCCGCGGGTCCAGTCCTCGTCCATCATGAGCCTTTTACTGTCTTCCCCAAAGCGCCGAGGATACTTTTTATTTTAAGGAATCAAATCAATTAAAGCTCAAAAGCCATTTTATCCAGACACAGCTCGTATTCATTATTCATCCCGATCCCCCCGATTCCCGACTAATGAAAGAAAAAAATTCCCAGCGAAATGGAGGACAACAGCGCACCAAATAATTCCGTCAGCTTCAGGACAAAAAAAAAATGATTTAAAAATAATGCCAACTGCAACGAAAAAACAAATCTTGCGAAGTCAGCACTGAAACCGCACTCCAATCCATTGCAGCAGAAGAGAGAGAAAGCAGCACAAAACGAGCAAGCAAAGCGAGCGTGCTCCTCTCTGCAAGCAAGGGCATTTTCTCTCTCCTCCAGAGAGCTCCGACACATACTCCCACACGGACGAGTGGCTCTTGCTCCGAGCTCCGAGCTCCAGCTAAGATTTTGGCCCGCTTCGCTCGGCCGGCTCCTCATCGGAATCGAACTTCGAGGTCGGGAGGCGCTCCGATGGCGGCGGGGCCGCTCGCCCTCGCGCTGGTCCTCGCCGGGATCCTGTGCGCGGAGTCCAAGTTCATGTCGTACAACACTTCCGCGGGGATCGATCACGGGAAGCTGAACGTTCACCTGGTCCCTCACACTCACGACGATGTCGGCTGGTTGAAGACTGTTGACCAGTACTACGTTGGCTCCAACAACTCGATTCAGGTCTCTCTCTCCCTCTCTCGACATGTTTTTTTCTTTCCGTACTTAAAATGGTGGATGGATTTGAATTTGGTGGCGTGATCATTGTAGGGGGCCTGTGTTCAAAATGTCCTGGATTCCCTATGGCCAGCGCTCTTGGTGGATAAGAATCGGAAGTTCGTATACGTTGAGATGGCGAGTTTGCTTCTCTCCTTCTTCAGTGGTCTGGTCTGGTTGGACACGGAACGTCGGAGCACAACTTAGGAGTTTTTCATCGTTTTATTTCCTTTTTTGTTGCTTTCTTGGCAAAAATGGAAAGTTATCCAATCTACCGCTCTGGGCCTAATTTGTTGGAAACTTTGATTAGTATAGCTCAATCAATTTGCTTATCAAGTCGCCGATCACAAATTAATGAAGTTCTAGAGCTTTCTAGATGGTGGGATACTCTGAAGAGATGAATGTTCCGAGACAGGAAGGTGAAAAATGGGATTCTGGGAAGCCTTTCTGTTGATTTCTTGGGCTCCTGAGTATCTGTACTTGAGCGTTCAAGTGTCTCTATATGACTGTTAGTTGTTCAGCAGATCAAATGTTTGAACTATCAGTTATATGGCAAGTCCATATTACTAGCTCTGAGTGTCAGTTTGAGTCGAGGTTTTCCTGACTGGAAGGCTAAATGTAGGTAGCTTTTAGTAATTTTGATATGGGTGCCCATTTAAGATTGACTAGGTTGTGATGTAGCTCTTTATTTTAAGTTACCATGGAAGACTCATACGCTTCCCAGGTTGTTCATGTGCTCTCTTGTTTTTAAAGTCTTTAGCTTGGGGATGAATTGATTTAAACCATGTTTTCACGAAGGTTACCCTTACCAAACAAAAGCATGAAAAAGGAGGGCTTTTTTGACTCTCTTATAATATTAGTTAGTGAACTTTCATGCAGGCATTTTTCCAGAGGTGGTGGAGAGGTCAAAGCGAAACAATCCAGAATATTGTCAGGCAGTTTGTTAATTCTGGTCAACTGGAGCTCATGTAAGATAGTGTGCTGCCAAGTTATTAGATTTGAACCTTTTGTGTCTTTCAAAAATTAGACACAATCAAGAAAAACAGCCGTTTGAATCTGATTTTCATTTTCACTGTTAAGAATACCCACTTCAATCTTTTTAGGGCTCAATGCTGCTAATTTCATTACTCTAGTGAGTTTTGTGTGTTACATTACGGAAAAATACTTGAGGGTGTTTTTTAATTTCGGGGCCAAATGGATAACTGAGGATCTAGGAACTTGACAGTTCTTTATTACATCTCTTATTTTTAAGCTTTGAATGCTTTGCTTCAAACCTGACCAAACTCTTGTTGCAGAAATGGTGGCATGTGCATGCATGATGAAGCAGTGCCGCATTACATTGATATGATTGATCAGACAACTCTTGGTCATCGTTTCATCAAGGAGGAGTTTGGTGTGACTCCCAGAATTGGCTGGCAAATTGATCCATTTGGTCATTCTGCAGTTCAAGCTTACTTGTTAGGAGCAGAGGCAAGTTTGTCAATGCAAATCCACCTTATTTCTTAACGAAAATTTCTATTCCACGCCTAAGTTATGGCATAATAAGCAAGAAATAATACTCTGTACATACCTGAAGTCAACGAACATGCACCTTTAGGAGGATGCTGATATAGGCAGTCAAAACTCTACATGCCGCTGTTATCATGATTAACAGTTTCTCATAACAAATATATCCCACTTTTTTAATCCCCATTTATTTATTAAATAGTTATAGACAATAAACGGTCAATTCTATCTTTCTATTTGCTTAGGTTGGGTTCGACTCATTTTTCTATGGCCGCGTAGATTATCAAGACAGGGCAAAACGAAAAGATGAGAAGAGTCTTGAAGTAATTTGGCGAGGTTCTAAGAGCCTTGGTTCATCTTCTCAGGTGAAGAATAGATCTGACTATCTACTTGTAAAAAATTTGTTTATTTGCATGGTTCAATGGACATGTGGGTTCTTGTATCAGATTGAATCATTTAATGGGATGAGCTCAGGTTCATATTGCTCCTTTTGTTTCCTTCTTCTCAATACTTTTATCTCCTCTGGAATTGTCCCAGATTTTCGCTGGTGCTTTCCCTCAAAATTATGAACCTCCATCTGGTTTCTATTATGAAGTTAATGATGATTCGCCCGTAGTTCAGGTAACTGTTAACATAAGGAACAAGTTATTATATACGGAAGCATCAGTGCTTACTTGTCCTAGAAGCTTCACTGATTTTCCTTGTTGCATGCAGGATGATATCACTTTGTTTGACTACAATGTTGAAGAACGTGTGAATGCCTTTGTCGCTGCTGCAATAGCCCAAGTTAGTGGAAATTAATGTTTTAAACTTTTACTGAGATTTCTTCTTCCTAAATCTGACTGTCCACTTTGTTGGCGTCTTTCGAGTTTTGGATTCAGTTTTAGCATTCTATCTACCATGGAGCAGAATGCACTGCTTTCTTTTGTTTACACCTTTTCTTTTTATTTGAGCAGAAGGTTACCTTGTCAGTTGTTCTGCTAGTGAGCGTATAATAGATATTTCAGTTGAATTTTACATGGAACTTCAAATTCCTGAAACAATTACCTAAACTCACATAATTACGTTGAACTTGAGCTATGATCTCATGAGGAGGTACTCAGTAAGTACTTATACTGGTAAATAAATTTAGAAAGAAATAACTTCAAAAGTTCAGCTTATCCAATTCATTCAGCTTGGGGCTATGGTTCCAGTGAGTAGAATAATTGAATATAGGTTGAACATGTGAATGCTAGTAGTTTGATATGAAGTGGAGTTACAAGACATTAGTCTGGGACCTTAACTTTGACCTCTCCAAGCCAGCATCGAAGCCAGATTTCTCTCTCTTCCACAATGATCTCTTATTAGTTGAAACTAATGGTATATATCAAATTCTCAGGCAAACATCACCCGGACAAATCACGTTATGTGGACTATGGGAACAGATTTCAAGTATCAGTATGCCTATACATGGTATCGGAATATGGATAAGCTAATTCATTACGTGAACAAGGTATCTGTTTCCCTCACTACTTCATAACTGTTTATTCCTCTTGTAGATCACCTGGGATTCAATATTCACTTTTAATTTTTGCTTTTTGATATTTTCAATCTTCTGTTATTATTACTATCCTATCAAGAGTTTTTGCATCTTACTTCGTAGTAACCTCCATTGTATTGAATATCATTTTCTACTACCGACAGGATGGGCGTGTAAATGCTCTTTATTCAACCCCATCCATATACACTGATGCAAAGTATGCAGCAAAGAAAGCATGGCCACTCAAGACCGACGATTTCTTTCCGTAAGTTTAACGCGTAGCTGGACTCTCTTCCTTCTTCATTATCTTTTTTATGTGGTACTAAAGTTGAAGCATTTATGATTCCAGGTATGCAGATCGTGCAAATGCTTATTGGACTGGATACTTTACAAGCAGAGCTGCTCTTAAACGTTATGTTAGGATTATGAGTGGCTACTATTTGGTATGAGTGTGTGCGAATACTTTTTGGTGGGATCAAGTGGTCTTATTGATTGGCTTGGTGGGGTTGTGATTGTTGTATTCTGGTTTCTTTAGGCTGCAAGACAGCTGGAGTTTTTCAGGGGAAGAAGTGATTCAGGGCAAAACACAGATTTGTTAGCGGATGCATTGGCAATTGCTCAACATCATGATGCAGTTACTGGCACAGAAAAGCAGCATGTGGCTAATGACTATGCCAAGCGTCTAGCCATGGGTTACTCTGAGGTAATTACAATTGTAACATGATTATTTTGTCCATTGAGTATCACATATTAACCACATTCATATTCTTTGTGCAGGCTGAAGCCGTAGTTGCATCTTCACTGGCCTGCCTAGTGGAGTCAACGTCATACAAAGCATGTGGAAACCCATCTACAAAATTTGAACAGGCAAATATTTGTTCTTAAAGCTTGTGATCCATTGTTAATGATCTTCAACTCCCGTGGCTGTTGTAGAGTGCAAGTTGATCCTTTTAGTTCCTTAAGAAGATTTGGTGTTGTTTTTATCTTGCTATTTTTCTGGTTGAAGTGAAAGTCTTCAATGAAATATCATACTTTCAATGGTGTACTAGTTGTTTAATCTATAAGTACTGAGTGCAGACTGTTATAGAGAATAACATATTTCACTTTGTGCATATTTCTGTGGCTAGCTAACATGATTGACACTGGTGAAACAATCACACTCATCTTATTCTTCCCTTGTGATGGGAAAAAAAAAATCTGTAGAGAAAATTTGGTTATTCTGGACAATAAAATTGAAGAAACAATTGATTTTTCCTTTCTTTATCTTTGTTCCAATTTTGAGTTATTTAAGGATCCTTACCTGTTCATATTGGAGTTTATAACCAGTCTGACAGTAAGCGTTATACTTTTTGTTCCAGTGTCCACTCATGAATATAAGCTACTGTCCTCCATCAGAAGCTGAACTCTCCAGTGGGAAAACATTGGTAAGGGGATAGAGACTCGATTAGATCATGTTCTTGTATTAAATGAATGTTTATTCCTTTTGAAGATATGTTCACTGTGGTTTCATGGATTCTAGGTTATAGTTGCTTACAACTCGCTTGGATGGAAGAGAGAAGATCTTATTCGAATTCCTGTGAGTATCCCGATGACCTTATGAATGAATTGAACAGTATAGTATCATACTCCTTCCGAGTTGTTCACTCTTGATTCAATAATTTCCATTTCTTAATCTCCTAAATGGTCAGTTCAGCAGACCAGTTGAACTGTGTTAGGTGATTAATCTTCCATAGATAAATTTGCTCAATGAAGTTGATCGAAGCCTCTACATAGTAAGAGAAATAAAAATCTTACCTGGATCACTACTACTTTGAATTTTTTTTGGGGGAGGTTTCTACTTTCAAACTCAAATTTTCTCCTCCCTGATTTTATGCCATCATATATCCTTGTACAAAAATTATCTTCCTATGTCTGTATTCTCATCTTTGTGCACGTGAATTTTGCAAAACCTATCACCTTCACCTGTCCATAGTTATTTTGGACAATTCAGCTGCCTCTCCTTTTTATTAAATCAAGGGATGAAAGTATCTATTCTTAGGTTAATGATATTAGTTCTATATTCATTAAGTTGGGGTTTCTGTAGGTTATGACAGAAGATGTTAGTGTTCGTGATTCTGAAGGAAAGGAGGTTATGTCTCAGTTGATTCCTATTACCGATACATTCCTCAGCTTAAGAAGCTACCATGTCACTGCATACATGGGTAAAACTACGACTGAGGCACCCAAGTATTGGCTTGTTTTTTCGGCTTCTGTACCAGCTCTTGGTTTCACTACATTCTTCATCTCAAGTGCCAAAGGGACAGGTATAATGATGTGATTCTCCAATATTCTTGCTGCTCCGGCCTATCATAATTAGACTTAAGATCCAGCCTACAATCTTTTTATTACAGGTGCTAATTCAGCTCAATCAAAAGTATACACCATTGAGAGAGGCCAAAAATCCTCTGTTGATATTCATCAAGGGAATATTAAGCTTACATTTTCTGCTGAGGAAGGCAGAATTGGTTATTATGCTGATAGCAAACGTTTCGTAAGTGGTGTACCATTTCCCGATTCTCTTGGTTCTTGGTTGAAGAGAGAGAAAGACGGGGGGGGGGGGGAATTTTGTGTCTAGCAGCGACCTTATGCGCGTCTTTAAATTTTAGGTTGAGGAACATGTTGAGCAGTCGTACAGTTTCTACTCTGCGTTTAACGGAACTAAAGAAGATCCTCAGGTCTTGAAACCTTCTCCTCTACGACTTCTAAATTGGTCTTGTTTCTTTTTTTCAAGTCTGTCATCTCATACAACATGGAATGTGTTTTTTAGGCCTCGGGAGCATACATCTTCCGTCCAAATACCACATTTTCTTTGAAACCTGAAAAAAAGGTTTGTGATGTTTTGTTACATACTGAAATAATCATTAAGTTATATTTCTTAAGAAATCATTTTGAATTTGCAGAATCCTCTGACTGTCATGCATGGATCGGTGGTGGATGAAGTCCACCAGCAGATCAATTCATGGATATATCAGGTACCTTGATGGTGTAAATTTTTTTGTGTGGGTTGACTGATCCTTATGACATGTTTACATCTCTGTTCTTAATCTTATCTAGGCTTGACATGATGCATTTTTATGGTGTAGACTATAATTCAGCCTGACATGAGAACTAAGTTTGAATGTCTGTTTTTGTGAAGTGGTATTTTATTCAGAAGGTTCAGTGCCGTGGTACCTGTAAAATTCTGATGATGGCAAAAAAAGCGTGACTGTGTTGTAGATTCATTTTTTTCAGTTAATATTCAGCTTCTCTCTCTCTCTCTCTCCCTCTCTCTCTCTCTCTCTGTGAGTGCACTCAATGCATTTGAGGTTATGAGAATTGATTTAGTAGAAAATTGCAGCAATAATAAGAAATTTTCTTTCGAATTATAAGTTTGAAGCGAGGTTAATGCTAGTTCCCAATAATCAGGAATGTGAGCCTTTTCTTGTCTCATATTTTAGGTTCAGTATAAATATAACCACGGTGGATAGGTTGTAGGACCATTAGTTTCATTCAGTCATTCATGACATTTAAATCTCAATGGTGGTAGCCTCTGGGATAATTAGTTTCCTTAGATCCAAGAATTAAATATAAGATCTTATATAAAAGACACTTTATATGCTCTCTTACATTTGGGTTTAGTGTTCCCATTTTACAAATTTTTGTTCAGGAAGAAAAATGACCATCTTATGAGAAATTTATATGGGTTCATCTCTCTCTCTCTCTCTCTCTGTTGCAAGCGATTGAACAGAAAATGAGTTTGAGATTTCCCAATTATTGTTCCCAAGAAAGATTAAAGACAATATACCCACCCACGCATGGCTGCACTGGTTGAGGCCCGGCCTCCTGACCGCTAGGTCAGGGACTCAACTCCCTAGAGTCCGCCACAACTCCCAAAGCAGTTCCGTGACTTAAGCGGGGGGCCCCAACTGGTGGGTTGCTGGGCTAGTCTCCCTCGAGGTATAGTCGGTGCTGTGCTCCCGTAAGGTGAGCTAGGCCGGATCCTCGGCATAAAAAAAAAAAGAACAAAAAAAGACAAATATCTTGTATTTTCTAAATTACTCTGATGCTTCTTATTGTGAATGTGTTTTTACGTTGCATGCAGATCACCCGTTTGAGCAAGGCAAAGGAACATGTCGAAGTTGAGTTCATAGTAGGTTTCTCCATTGCTGTTTCTTCACTGTGGTAATATGAGAAAAACTCCTGATGATGAGATTTGTCAAATACATTGGGTTTATCTTGTTATCAGGTCGGACCAATTCCAACTGATGATGGGATTGGAAAAGAAGTTGTTGCCCAGATTTCAACTTCCATGAAGACAAATAAGACATTCTACACAGATTCCAATGGCCGTGATTTCATGAGAGGGTATGGTGACAATAATAAGTTGAAATTTTTTCGAGGGTAGACGGCACTTGGTTTATCTGGATAGCCGACATTGTTGCTAGTTTTGACACCTTGAGCAGTTGTTCATTTTCAATTGATGTTTCTTGAGGCAGGTGTCTTATGAAAATTTTCTATTGTCTGGTTATTAAGAAACTGTGATTATCTTTATCGCAGATTCGTGACTATAGAACAGACTGGGATCTGAAAGTGAACCAACCAGCCGCTGGAAATTACTATCCGGTATTTTTTTCCCCCCAGATTTTGGAGACCTACAATGATGTGAATATTTTGGCATTGACCACAGTGTGCATTAGCCTAGTTGATATGAATAACATACTCTTCTCTTCTTTTATTTTTTTCAAACAATGTAGAAGCATGCTTGCTGAGTGTTTAGATGTTCCCACTCCAAGATTTCCACTTTCCTTTTATTCCCTAATTTACTTCTCACAGTTAGCTTGCAATCTTACTTGTGATAATTTAATCTTATCCATATTTGTTTGGCATGTTCTTAGACTTTTGATACTGCTTAGGTTTCCATGGGACTGTGCTTTGAGGTTTACCTTAGTATGGCCAGTGCCTTAACTATATATCCTCTCGATTGATATGTAAATTTTTCATTTTTCAGATAAATCTTGGAATTTTCTTTAAAGATGATGAGAAAGAATTCTCTGTTTTGGTTGATCGATCCGTGGGAGGATCAAGCTTAGTTGATGGACAAATTGAGCTAATGCTTCATAGGTAAATCATGAATGTGCCTGATTCTGGGAGCTACATAATTATCTTGGAAGTTATCACATATAGGTTATCAGAAGCCTCAAACTGACAGTGTAACCATAAATCTCTATGTAGGAGACTGCTCCACGACGATTCCAGAGGAGTGGCAGAAGCTCTGAATGAAACAGTCTGTGCCCTTAAGGATTGCAAGGGGCTGATTGTAAGCTCATATTGTCAGAAATAACTTCTTGAAAAGTGTTATTATGGTTTTTCTAAATTCTCCTCCAGTGTTCTTTCTATCGGGAGAGATGCGTATAGTATGAAGCATCCCTCAATTTGGCTCTTATTGAAGATATAAATTGTTGCAGATTCAAGGAAAGTACTATTTTAGATTTGATCTCTTAGGAGAGGGAGCTAAGTGGCGTCGATCATTTGGCCAGGAGATATATTCTCCACTTCTCTTAGCATTTGCCGAACAGGTATGTTAAAACAAAAACTGAAGCCTATCTTCTCCATCACTTGAAACAGAGCAATTCTATTTTGAATGATAATATCTCCCCTTTCAGGATGGAGACCACTGGAGGAATTCTCACACGACTACCTTCTCTGGGATAGATTCCTCCTACAGTTTGCCTGAAAATGTTGCTATAATAACTCTCCAGGTAATTGGTAAATCTTGTCAAAACTGTAATCCTAGTTTCCCTCATCATGTCTCTCATTGTTCCATAAGGAAGAAATAAATGGTACAGCTTATTCTGGAGATTTGATTCTGCATAAAACAGCATCATAGCCATGTGATCGTCTTGATGTTACTTGATATCTATTTGGTCCTCCTTTTGCTAGATAATATTTGTTGGTCCTCCTAAGTAATATTGTGTTGCACGAACCATGCAGGAACTTAACGATGGAAATGTTCTCCTTCGGTTAGCACATTTGTATGAGGTTAGTCTCTTTCTGTTGCTCATATCAAGTATTAGAAAGAAACTTTTCGTCGGATTCAATGCTCAATTGACTGCATCCTGTTTACTTCGCATTATGGGGTCCATATTAAAATTCTTATGCTGTAATCTTCTCTCTTTTGCCTTGTTGGACTTGTATGAAGATTGGGGAGGACAAGGATCTTTCAGTAATGTCCAATGTAGAACTGAAAAGTCTATTCCCTGGAAAGAAGGTAAAGTCAACTGACTGGTCTGTCCATTTTTATGAGGATTGACCTACTAACATCGACAAACACGTTCAACCGACTTTTTTGCCTCCTCATCAACTTCAGATCGGCAAAGTGACAGAGATGAGCCTCTCTGCTAATCAAGAAAGGGCGGAGATGGAGAGAAAGAGGCTTGTTTGGGAGGTGGAAGGCTCCAAAGGTAACGAAGGCACTATTTTGAGGGGAGGGCCCGTCAATCCCACCGAATTGGTAGTGGAGATCGCTCCTATGGAAATCCGTACTTTCATTGTTCAGTTCGATCTGCACCAAGAGGTCTTCGACTCGTGAAGGCATTGGAGATGCATGGCATGTCGGTACAGAGAAGGCATTCCACGCCATGCGGGATTATTAACTAAGTCTGTCCTCCGAGCTCGGCACGCAGTGTATTATGAGTCTTGTTGTAGCTGTAGTTGTAGTTCCCTTGTAAAATAATGAACTGGAGCGTCTGTAAGTTGGCACAGGCAGAGAATTCTGCAGTCAGGGTGGTGTATATCCCTGAGCATATTCATGCCTCTGTGCCGCCCCGTCTGAAACTTCTGTGGAATAGCATGAATCCAAATCCAACTTGTCTTCTTCCTGTCTCTCTCTCTCTCTTAAAATTCAACTCTCTAAATTTACTTTTATATTAACAAAAATATTATGTTCCCAATAGTCGACTGGCTAAGCATACTAATTAAGAAATAATTGATATTTAAAAGACAATTATTGCATTGGAATTCATTATAGCTTTCTTAATTAGTCATTCGGTTTGTATACCCGAGTCATTAGGTAATAAAATCCAACTGAGAAATGTGCTTTAAACTTGGGAAAATGATACAAATGGATATTGAACTTTGATCGGACGTGCAATATCATATCTGAATTTTAACTTAATATGCAATTCCGTCACTGAATTTTTAATTTATTGGATATAGTCCTTGAATTTTTTGTACTTAATTCAAACTATTACTTACATTATATGAAAATATTTAATGTTGTTCTTGAGTTTAAATTAATAAAAGAATAATTGTGAATACTTTCATATAATTCAGGAACTAATTAGAATATTTATCCAAAAATAAGATGTCATATTGATTAAATTAAAAATCCAGATACCAAATTACACGTTTAAGTTAAAATTTAAAGACGATTTACGTCATTATCCCTCCAAACTCCAGCGGCTTCCATGCAGGCGAATCGCGGCGCAGGAGGGGGGCATTTTCCGTAAATAAGCCCACGAAGCAGGGGCGCCGGCGTAATTACGCCGGCCCATTATTCGGTCAAGATGCGGCAGATGCCGGTCCTCCTGGAGCTCGTGCGAGACAGAACAGCGCCATAAAAAAGCCTCCCGCTTCGATCCGGAAAGCGCAAGAACTTTGCGGTGTCTACCCCGACGCGACCCCCGATCGAACCCTCTCTTTTCCCTCTCCACCGGAACTCCTGAAGATTTTCATGTCCATCTTGCCCGCCGAGACCCAAGGACTCGAATCGCCTGCCTCCTCCTCTCGAGCTCTCCCCCCAAACCCTAGCCCCGACGATGGCGACCGCCGCCCCGCTCACCGCCCCCTCCCGCCGGCCCCTCCGGTCCCGGCTCCCGCCTCCGGCGAGGTTCCAGGTACGCGCCGGAGCTCGTGGGGGTGGTTTTTTTCGTTTTGCGACGGTGCGGATTCCGTTAGGTCTGGGATTGCGTGGTGTGGAGCGTGATCGGGGCGCGATAGGAGTCTGGTCGGTGGTTGGGCGGAGGGATTGGGATAATCTGGGTTGTGGTGTCTGGTGTTCTGTTGGCTGAACGCTGTGTAGATGGCGTAGTGCTTTCTTGTTTCGTAGATAGTCGCTGAGTACTGATTTGTGCTATTCAAGAACCTGAGAAGAGAACTGGAGGTTGATCCACTGGGCTGGGGTGTAACTTTTAGTTCCACCTGGTGCGATAAATTAATATATGTGATGGGGAGTTTGTTCAACGTGGCTATGATGGATTCATCTCTTTGTCTTGAATCATTGTCGTGTTTCTATCGCCTCGTTTCAAGTCTTTGCTGGTAGTATTGTGATCCTGTACATTTTCACTTATGCTTAGTAGCTAGGATGTGCTGCCTGACTCATCAGGATGAAATTTGATGCAATGCAGGAACGTTGGCTACTGTTGCAGAGAGTTCTAATGGATCTTCCCAAAAGGTATGCTTGAAATTGGTAATTTCACTAGTAATAAGGAAGTTCCTGCACTCCACTTAATGGGTTTGAATAGGTTAGATTGGATGAGGATATTGTGAGAGTTGATATGCCAGAAAGCATCAGTTAAAAGTGACATACATCATTGCTGCCTCACCAGGTGAGTGTATCAGGAAGTCCAAATGGTCAAAAACCTGGATCTTCTCAGGCAAAATGTAAGGCATTAGCAACCAATGCTGCTCGAAGTCAGCGAGCTACTGGGTCTACAGATTCACTTGGAAGCCCTATGCAATCAGCAGGAAGAAGAGCACAAGTTGTGAATGGGAATCACCTGTTGAACTTCCATTATGACCCCATTTCTCGCTCTCAATCCAGGCAGCCTCCTCCTCCACCAAGAAGGCAACAAAAGATAAAGCCGTATAATAAAGATTTGTTCCTTCAGGCAAACTACAAGTTTGTTGTTCTTGATTCTGCAGACTATGAACCTGATTTGATGAATCCAGATAAAATGTTACGGTGGGAGGACATTATTTGCGTTAGGTACTCAACCCCTTCAGTGGTGCAGTGTCCAATTTGCTTGGACTATCCTCTGTGTCCGCAAATAACTTCATGTGGGCACATTTTTTGTTTCCCATGTATTTTACAGTACTTGTTAATGGGCAAGGACAACCATAAAGTTGAATGCTTCAAGAGATGCCCCTTATGTTTTGTAATGATATCCCAAAAGGAATTATATACTGTCCACATCGAGAGTGTGAAGCCGTATGCAGTTGGGGATATCGTCGAGTTTATGCTTTTAACTCGAGAAAAAGATTCCTTTGTTCCCTCGGAGAAAAATAAGCAGGAAAGTGCTTCCATGCAATGGGACATCAATGCTATAAACAATGCTTTTTCAAAGTTTACCTTCACTGCGGATGCTGATTTATCTATTAGAAAAGCAATAGCTGATCTTGATGGTTGGCTAGCCAAGGCAAATTCAGGGCTTGTTGATGATTTAGAGAAACTTCCCTATGTATCTGCTGCGATAAAGGAATTGGAGAAGAGACAGAAGTATTGGAATGAGCACCGAGTTACGGATGGTGATAGACCTTGTAAGTCATCTTCCCATATGTTGAATTGTGAACATGAAACCTTTACAAGGAGACATGGATCATTGCCCACTGATGGATATGATGAGAAAGAGTCGTTGGCTAAGTTAAGGCTAGGTATATCTGATTTTTCATCTCCTGTAGATCAAAATGCTGATGCTAGTCAAACTCTAGAAGACAAAGATGAGGAGATGTCACCTTATAAGGAAGGGAAAATTGCAGAAAAGAACTTGAGCAGCTCGGGGAATATAAAGGACAGGGAACTGTACAACTTCTACCAGGTAAGAAAAAGCAGCAAGAATTTATTTATTTCTTGTTTCTTTTTCTTTCTGGCATCTGAGTATGTTCAGTATAGACTGGTTCGATGGTAGGAAAGTTAGATGCAATGGCCCTTTCTCACCATTTTTTTAACTGCTCTTGAGAGGTGAATTTATGTTATTTTTCTCGACAAGATATAGTTTGGTGGGGACTTTCTCCAAGAGAAGTGACTGTGAAATGGTTCAAGATGCCATCCATGCAGAAGTCTTACTTTTTTCGGGGTCCTGTAGAGGAATTAGGGAAATAGCAAAAGAGCCTGCTTTGCTTCTGCTGTTGCATTTGAAAGTTCATTTTACTTGCTGTGAGAAAATGCTTTTATAAATCACAATTAAATGGGCATTTATTTTTTATGTAGTATTTTATTTTTTGTGTTTGTGAATAATGATAGCTGAATGAATAGATACGCAACCAGAAAGTAATGCTGGACAGCAGCCATGCATGTAGATGTTCATCTTTGCTTGTACTGCAATTTGTGTGCATTGTACTTACCCTGCCATTTGACCATGGTCATTTTTTTATTTTTATTTTTTTGGTTGATGACTATGGTCAAATGGTAGGCGTGACTTTGTGCACTTCTCCCAGTCCCTTGGATTCAGTATAATTTAATGGCTGTTGGATTCCTTATTGCATCTTATCCTCTTCTTGTATGTTCTTTCAGGCTGTTGATGGTCAAAATCTTATTCTTCATCCTTTGAACATGAAGTGCCTTTTGCACCATTATGGAAGCTATGACATGCTCCCGAACAGGTTGATTAGGTTTTCTTTTCTCATAGATTCTGGTATACAAACAAGCTGTAGATAATTAGTGCTATGCATGAGAAGTAGCAGAGAATGATGTTTGGAGGTTGGTTGTCTCCCCATCCCGGGGAATATGCACAGCCTGTGCAATTGATGGCGGGCAAAGCCGCAAAGGGATTTCTCTTTTTTAACTACTTGTCATAATCATTTCTCCTTTGCCCCTTATTCTCTGTTCAAACTTTTGAGGCTAACAGTGGTGGATTGTCTGAGTCTTCTCTTAAAAGTGGAATGTATGAATCACAGGATAAGTGGGAGGATTCTACAGTTGGAAACAGTTACTCAGTCAGAGTCCACCAGAAGACGGTATCGCTACTTGAGTCATTTTTCGTTGACCACGGCATTTCAGGTATTAATTGATCATCTTCTATTCTTTTGTCCTTCAAAATTATCAAGCATCTTGTGGAAAGTGGTCTGCTCATTATTTCGATTTACTTTGTTGACTCAGCTTTGTGAAATTGATCTGACTGGCATACTGCCTAGTGATTCTTTGCTTCCATTTATGGATGAAATTAAGAAGCGCGAAAAGGAGAGGAAACAGCTAGCCAAAAAGGTGTGGTGTTTTTCCCCCTCACGCCTGAATCCTTCTTAAGGACATATATCTGCAATTTTTGAGCTCTTTTTTAAATAGTGTTTTTGACATTGGTCTGTAAATTTCAGTCCTTCTTGCTGTGCTCTTAGAGTTGTATTATGTTTTCCATTTTTAGGAAAGAAAGGAAAAATTGAAGGCTGAAGCCTCTGAAGTTCCTATGTCTATACTATATGATATTGGACAGTCCTCCAGTGTTGGTTCCCCCACATTTTCGGCAGATGATTTTGAAGGTAATGGTGTTCCATTTGCAGTGACAAGAATTAGTATGCCATGTGCTACTAATTCTTGAGCCACCTGGGTGCATACATTACGAGTTGTACAATTTGCTGAACTATACTTGAATTGCTTACTCATCTTCCCTGTGTCACAAGCTCTTGGAAATCCTGTGGTGATGTCATCAAGCCCTCCCACTGTTGGTGAGAGGAAAACATTCTCAAACGTAACTAGACTTGGATTTGCTGCCGCACATGATTCTCCTGCCCTGAAAATTGAGGAGGATGACTCTCTCCGCAGGACCAGCTTAAAAACTGATTCTCCTGGTATATTCCTAGTTATGCCATGTTTTCTTTCTTTTTTGATAAAGCAGTTTTTATTCCTTAGTACTTTCTGGGTATCTTTCAATGAGCATTTGCGTGCGTCTCTATTGACTCATTCGTTGGCTGGCTCGGTCTCTCATCTTTGTAGGTGGGGGAGAGGCAAAAGCGCCATCTTTTGCCACAATGATATCTAAAGCTAAGTCGGCGGAAAGCTTGGAAGCATCTAAGATGAGCGAGATGGGAAAGAAGGGGAAGAAACAGTCTCAAGTCCTCTTGTCGACAGCTGGTGGACGGCGCTACTAAAATACGATCTTGTCTTACTTTCTTACCTGTGATTATAGGAGACGTTGTCTACTCGGCCTTATAACTGTGAAATCTGTAAATTAGTTTGACCTAACTCTCCCTCGCACCTGTAGATGGTTCTTGAATAAAGTGGAGGTATGCAGTGATTCAGAAATAATTTTAGTGGCCATCTTGTTGCTTGTTTCCATTGGGTTTTCTTCTTCCTTTGCCGGGATTTCCCAAAGATGCCGAATCCCAGGTTCCCATAGTGAGATGAGCCCGCGAGCCTCTTGCCCGGTCATCGCAATCTTCGATTGTGGACTCGAAAATATCGAGACTTCGTGTCAGCCACCACAACTTCTCCTGATTTTTGTCCCCGCTACGTATCTCGACCCGAGTGTTCTCTCTTTGGATTTCGACATGAGATTTGAGAATGAAATATTTCGTGAGCCTCAATGGTATATTGATTTATTTTTTGATAATTAATAATTAGTACAAAAGTAAAAAGGCCGTCACTTCACGAGGAAAATCACTATTTCTAGGAGTAGCATCCATGAATTGAAGCCAGAGCAATTTATACATCTAACTGGCATGGAACAACTTATGTTGCCCAAACAGATCCGGAGTTTAGAATCGGAGAGTTCAAGAAAATTGTACAAATTCTCTCCCCTTTGCTACGTGTAGAAACCTTCGACGCCACTCAAGTTATTATATGCGAAAAACCGCTGCGAATTATCTGCTTTATGAACGCGCAAATGTTTGCCACCCTTTCAAACGCAAGCGATGACCCTGCGCCGAACGACGACACTCAAAGCCTCGGCTCTGCTGCGAGCCCTTCTTCGCGCCGCAGCACAACGTCGACATCTCCGAACTTTTATCGATGCCAGAACCGTCAAGACAGGCTTCGACCCCGCAACTTGCCGCTCCAACTTCCGGGTCAAGGACATCCTCGAACGAGGGGACCTGTCGCGCGCGCGGCGGGTGTTTGATCAAATGCCCAACAGAAACACGGTCTCGACTAACATGATGATATCCGGGTACGTGAAGGCCGGCGATCTGGTGAGCGCGAGGAAGCTGCTTGATGGCATGGCTGAGCGCACGGCGGTCTCGTGGACCATTTTGATGGGCGGGTACTTGCGGGCTGACAAGGTGAGTGAAGCATTCGAGCTTTTCGGGGAGATGCACCGGTGCGGCACAGAGGCAGACTACGTGACTTTTGCCACATTGTTGTCAGGCGTGCATGACTCGGATACATTTAATGAAGTGATTCAAGTCCATGCCCAGATAATCAAACTGGGGTTCAATTCAGTTCTCATTGTTAACAATGCGTTGGTAGATGCTTATTGCAAGTCCTGTCGGCTTGGCTTAGGTAACCAGCTGTTCAAGGAAGTGCCTGAGAAAGATTGTGTCACGTTCAATGCATTGATAACTGGATACTTGAATGAAGGCTTGTTTGAGGAAGCGATTAATCTTTTTGTCGAGATGCAAAAGTTGGGTTTCAGGCCTTCAGAGTTCACCTTTACGGCAATTTTAGCCGCAGGTATTGGGTTAGCTGACGTAGGATTCGGAAAACAGATTCACAGCCTCGTTCTCAAGACTAATTTCCTGTGGAATGTCTTTCTTGGGAATGCATTGTTGGACTCTTATTCGAAGCATGATCATGTGGATGAAGCGAGGAAACTTTTTGACGAGATGCCGGAGGTGGATTGTGTTTCCTACAATGTCATCATCACTGGTTATGCATGGGACGGGCAAGTAGAGGCTTGTCTTGGCATTTTTCGCAAACTTCAGTCTACTAGATTTGATAGGAGGCAATTCCCCTTTTCAACCTTGCTTAGTGTGGCAGCAAACATGGCCAACTTTGAAATGGGTCGGCAGATTCATTGCCAGACCATAGTGACAAATGCTGATTCAGAAATTCTCGTTGGAAATGCTTTGGTCGACATGTATGCAAAATGTGGTAGATATAAGGAAGCTAAGATGATATTTGCTGGTCTTGCTTGCAGAAGCTCAGTTCCCTGGACAGCCTTGATTTCTGCCTACATTCAGAATGGTCTCCATGAAGAAGGCTTGAAATTGTTCATTGAAATGCAAAGAGCCAATGTTAGTGCTGATCAGGCCACTTTTGCTAGCATCCTGAAAGCCTCTGCAGTTTTGGCATCACTTTCACTTGGGCAACAATTGCATTCATTTGTTATCAGATCGGGTTACATTTCGAACGTGTTTGCAGCGAGTGCACTCCTCGACATGTATGCAAAATGTGGATCCATGAAAAATGCAATTCAAACTTTTGAAGAAATGCCTGAGAGGAATGTTGTATCCTGGAATTCTCTAATTTCAGCTTATGCTCAAAATGGGGATGGTCAGGCAACTCTTCACACATTTGAATCTATGGTTAAGTCAGGTCTTCAACCTGATTCTGTTGGATTCCTCAATGTTTTGTCAGCTTGCAGTCACTGTGGACTTGTTGAAGAGGGGTTAAAGTACTTTGATTTGATGTGTAATACATATGCACTCGTTCCTAAGAGAGAACACTTTGCTTGTATGGTTGATGTGCTGTGTCGAAGTGGACAATTTGGTGAAGCAGAGAAGTTCATGTCTCAAATGCCATTTGAGGCTGACGAGATTATGTGGATGTCGGTTCTCAATTCGTGTAGGATACACAAGAACCAAAAACTAGCCAAGGAAGCAGCAGATAAACTTTTTGGTATGGAGGAGCTTAGAGATGCTGCTTCTTATGTCAACATGTCTAATATATATGCGGCCGCAGGCCAGTGGGATTGTGTCATACAAGTGAAGAAGGCAATGAGGGAAAGAGGAATGAAAAAGGTTCCTGCATGTAGTTGGGTTGAGATTAGACATAGAACTCATGTCTTTATGGCGAATGATAATTTGCATCCCCAAATAAAGGAGATCAGGAGAGAAATTGACACATTGGCTGAAGAGATGGAGAAAGAAGGATACAAACCTGACACAAGTTGTGCCCTTCACAATGTTGATGAGGAAGTTAAGATTGAATCTCTTAAATATCATAGTGAAAGATTAGCAATTGCATTTGCACTTATTAGCACACCTAAGGGATCACCTATCCTTATAATGAAGAATTTGAGAGCCTGTACAGACTGTCATGCTGCAATCAAGGTGATATCAAGGATTGTTCAAAGGGAAATTACAGTTCGAGATTCAAACAGGTTTCATCACTTTAGAGATGGAATTTGCTCTTGTGGTGATTATTGGTAGGTTTTCAAGGAAAATTCCCTGCGATGGATGACAAGGTCACAAAAACGAGTTCTTGGGTTTAGTCAGGGCTAGATGACTGTAATCCAGTGTTGCTTTTGATCAAGCAGCAGATTTGAGTCGATCAATAGAAGCTACTATTCTGGAGTTTATGATGACAATTACTGCACTAGAGGGCACAAAGGCTAAAGGTATGGGGATTCATAGGAATATACCTTGTAAAATAACACAGAAAATAACAATTATGTCTCCTTGATTCATATTGTTTTTACCTATTAAAGAGAGAATGTTTATTAAGTATAGTCTGCTGGTTGTTTAAATGGGTGTGGGTGAAAGGTACAAGCTATTTCAATGGATAATCCTTCTTTAACAGTTCATGATTCATGATTTGAAATCTGCCTTTTCCTTTCCGTGATGTACAATTACTTTGGTTGGGATTGTTTGGCCTGAATTATGAGCAAGAACAGTTAGTTTATGTCGTATGATCCACCTGCAAGGTGTGATTATTTTTCATTTTGATTACCTTGGCAGAAACCTTTCTCAATCGGTTAGACAATGAACTGGTCTCAGACAAGTTCAGGATCGTAGCCACCATTTGACAATTATATTTTGTCGGCTCTCCCACTGGTATGGCCAATTGACATTTGTAATGTGATCAGCAGCTTTTTTTTGGATGCAGAGTAATGTTCTTTTTATCAGAAAAATTGTTCCTTTGCATGTTATCTTCCTCTTTCTCTTGTCTGGTTTTTTCAGTGATGCTTTTCTAAGTGATTTTCCAGGTAATGCCTGTCAATCTTCTGAGCCTCTCTCAATGTGTACTCTATTTGTTGCACAGAAGTGTGAAATCATTGTGCAACTGGATTCAATCAAACCAAGCTCATGAAAAGGTGCTGGTGGTGCTAGATTCCTTTTGCTTTGACCGAAATGTTACAAGGATTGGATTGGCCAGTAGTTTCTTGTTTCAGCAAGGGTGTTTTGAGTTACCACAGTACTGCTAATTATTGGTTGCAGACTCGTGGGGAGTGATTCTGAAATTGATTAACCAAGGCAAGATGCCAGAAAAGACAGAAGCTGTTTATAAACAAGGCGCAGCTGGTGGAGGTATGTTTTTGCATATATATATTTCATAAAATATTTAATATATTAAATCACTCTTTCGTTTAATAACTAAGCTTTTAAAATAGTTGGCAGTAATCCTATAAAATCTCACATCCTATCAGAAACGGAAACCCCAACCCTAACCCCTATCCCTTCTCTGCGAACCTCACTTTTCTCTCTCTCTTCTCGCCTTCACGCTCTCCCACAGCAGTTTTCTTACCTTCTCTTTTGCTCTCTTTCACGGTGTAGGACAACACTAACAAGGTGATTCTTTGAATCTGGTGTCTGCCCTAATCCTCACGACTATGAAATTTTAAAGCTTCTTTGCAGTCTGCCATAGATGATTCAACCTGCGACTTTTTTTGATCTCGTTTGAGATTCTTTCTGCTTTGCCATTGGCATACAATTCTCTCATGTGTAAGACCAAAGTACTGCAGTTTGTGGACTATCATATTCCTTTTTTTCAGATTCTTTGGGAAGAATCAGAATTATCGAATTTTTTTTTTTAGGTCTTCAAAACCTTGCAAAAATCTATTTCTGTCTTCTCTTGACATGATTTGGCTGATTTTTGGAGGACAACTTCAGCCTACTACTAGAGGACTTTGATCCAATTTTGGCCTTTTCTAGCAAGATTTGGTGGTTCAGTTGCTCCTTTCACACTTTTCGAGTTGATTTTTGAAACATAATGTCTGAGGATTCAATTATGAGCGTTGCACCTACAAGAGATGGCTGTATAGATTATATTACTTTTGCTACAATCTCTGTGAAGCTTGACAACACGAATTATATGATATGGCCTCGATCTGCATTCTTGACCACAGGGCATGGGCTTACGGAGCATATTGATGGCACTTCTGTGAAGTTGGCTATATCAGGTGCTGCTCAAGACAACTGGATCTCGAATGACTCTTTGGTAATGTCTTTTTTGCTTAACTCAATGCAGCCACATATTGCAAAGGGATATTTGCTTTTTGATACCGCGGCACAAATTTGGTCAGCTGCAAGTGATGCTTATGGTCAACTCGGGAAAGATGCACAAGTGTATGAACTTCGAAAAAGGGTTCATGACACCACTCAGAAGGAGATGACTATATTTCAATATTATGCTGAGCTTCGGAGCCAGTGGCAAGAACTAGATCATTATGTCAATTATTACCCAATCAATACTGCAGAAATTACTGCCTACAAGAAGCATGTGGACAAGATCAGAGTTTATGATTTCTTGGCAGGATTAAATGTTGAATATGATCAGATACATGTTCAAGTCCTTAGCCGGTCTCCATTCCCTACTCTAGAAGAGTCATATGCCGTAGTTTACTCTGAAGAAAGTCGTAGGGCAGCAAAACTCCATCCCTCTGTTATTGATCGATCTTTTCTACAAACGAGTGTTGGCACTATTGCCAAATCTGATTCATCCTCTCGATCTGATTCCTCTAAGGAGACTGAAGTGTGAGCATTGTCAAAAGCCATATCATACTAAGGTTACGTGCTAGAAGTTACATGGAAACCTGCAGATTTTGAGGCAAAAAGGGCACAGCGAAAGACAAGAAAATAAGGCAAAACATACTGAAATTGTTCCTGCCACACCTAATGCTCATATCGGTTTATCCCAGGAAAAACTCCAGGCATTACGAGGTCTATTGAAAGCTTATGCTACTGCTGCCTCCTCCACAATTGACAATTTGTCCTCACCTTCTGCTTCAAACCTAGCCACCTCAGGTATCTTATTTGAGGGTTTCATACATCCAATTTTTCCAGCCCATGGGGCTATCCATCAGTGGCACTGCAAATTAGCTGATCCCCTTGAAGAACTTTCAGAAAAAGTTTTTCCTAATCTCATTCCAGCTTGTAATAAAGAGAACTTTTTTTTTTTGAAGCCTGTGTTTGGCTAAACTAACTCATTCAACATATTCATCTTTAAATTTTTTATCTTCATGTGGTTCATATTGATATGTGGGGTCCGTCCTAGCGTACTTCTATTTTTGATCATGGATGGTTTCACTTTTATCATTTGTCATTCTCGAACAACTTGAGTTTATTTGCTAAAAAATAAAAGTGGCGTTTTTCGCTGTTTTCAAGTTTTTTACAAAGTGGTTTAGACTCCGTTCAAGGCTACTATGAAAACTCTTCGCAGTGGCAATGGCACTGAGTACATTGAGACTTAGTTTCGATGGTATCTTTTTTATCATGGCATTAGTTATAAGACAAGCTCTATTGATATCCACTACAAAATGGTGATGTCGATAGAAAGAAATGACATTTGTTAGAGTTCGCCAAGTCTCTTATATTTGTCCGTCATGTTTAAGCTCAGTATTGGAGTGATGCTATCATATCCACTACTTATTCAATCAATCGGATGTCAATTAGAATTTTTTATTCTCGGACTCCTATCAATGTTTTATGGGGATGCGTCAACTTTTATTCTTTCATAAGGGTCTTACGGAATTCGTATCCTTTTGAGGATGTTTGCTCTCCAAAAGCATTCTCGACGGCGTCGAAATCCCACCAGTTGCAAACAAAAGGTATAAAGCTAAAACGAGACAACAACTTAATATGCGGGTTGGTAAATTACTTAAATCAACACTGGTAATTTTCTTAAGAGTTATGATTTTAATGTGATGGTAACTCTAACAAATGGAATAATCGGTAACTTTGAGTCAATCCAATTAAAATTGTTAAACGGACTAAAATCAGAGTTGGTAATCTATTATAAGAGCTAATCACTTGAATACGCTAATAAGCTATACAAGTAAATATTGATAGTTGATAAAAACATTTGGTAATTTAGAGCAATTGAAAAAAAAAAGTGTCGGTGCTCTCGCAAGACAATTATTAACTTACTAATATGTTACGGACAAAAATAACCATCGGTAAATTCTTTAAACCGTTTGCGACGTATTAACATATCACATATCGTCGGTCAAAATTTAGTTACCCACGCGCATGTCGGGATTTACCGACGTTGGGACCGCTAGAAGTGACCTTCACTTTTTCACCAAAACGGGCTGACGAGGTGGCGTTTCGATCAAATACCAATCCCTTCTCTTTTCCTTGCAATTCCCGGCGTCCCCTTGAAGATGGCGGCGGCGGCGGCGGCGGCGGCGGCGGTGGTTCCCTGCTCATGATTTTCGCCCGGAAACGCTGTCGTTTCGAAACTTCTGGACTCCGCTCTTTTGCTGCTCCGATTTCGATCCTTGTCTTCTTCAACGGTTTAACATCAACGCCTTCTGTCTCGCTCGCTCTGTGCATGGCCGCAGGATGAGACTTCACAAGCCGTCGGCGCCAGGCGGCAACCGGAATCTGACGATCCTGCACCTGGTGTGCGCCGCCGCGCTCTTCTCTCTCCTGGTCTTCGTGATCCAATCCTCTTACTTCGCAGGTTGGGCTCTGCGCTTCCCCCTCCGAATCTCCTCCTCCTACATTTTTGAATCCCCCAGCCGCTCCACTTCTCGGCGCGTTCGATCTTCTCTGACGTCTTTCCGTTGCAGGCAGTCGGCAGGTGCCGGTCAATGGAGAGGACGTGCGGATTCTTTCCGATTTCCAGTCGAGCGTTCGACAGTGCGTGGTTAGCTCGAGCTCCATTCAAAGCTTAGCTCCTTTTTCTTTTCTTTTTTCAAAGTTTCTGAAGTCGCGGGGTTTCGATCCTGCGAGCGCTGGTGTTGATTCCGCGCGTGCTTGAGTTGCGATTTGGTTTGGGCGGGTTCTTCCGCGGGAACGGCTGGATCCGAAGTTAGAGCTCGATTTAGCTCTTCGCTGGGTTCGGAGCTTGTTTCTCTTGGAGTTTGCGGTGATTGTTTGTCACTGTAGGTTTCAATGGATAGTGAAACCTGGTTTGAACGATTTGGAGTTGGAGACCTGTTCAACCTAGTTGAAAAGATGTCCTGGTTTCTTCAGTAGATTAGTTTTTGGTCAAGTCTCATAAATCTTCTCCTCGTGAGAGTGGTTGCGTATGCTATGGTGGTTACATGGTTGTCTGTATCTTCTGTCGGCCAAACTTGGTTTCAGGGAGGTTTTTTGTATGGTCAATCATCGTACGATTTTCATTGAACGTGAGTTACAACCATTGTTGCTAGGGAAGTAAATTTTGGGAAATGTGCGTATTCAATTTGAGGATTTTGTGAATTTTAGGTTCATCGGAGCAGTTTTACCGTCGCTTGTCTTTCTGTTCTTTGCTAAGTGAATGTTGTTATGCAGGCTAAAGGGGGCTTGGACTCACTGCGCATATAATTGACCACTGCAAATTGATTCTTAAATTTCCTGAAGGCACCAACAGTACCTGGGTCTCTCTCTCTCTCTCTCTCTCTCACACACACACACACACACACACACATCATCTCTGGTTTGCTGTTTCTAACCTTCAGTAACCTGCTATTTTTGGCCTCTGTGCAGTACAATGAGCAGTTTAAAATTTTTGAGCCCTTGGAATACAGCTATGATGTGTGTGAGGCAATACTGTTGTGGGAACAGGTATGTGGAATCATTCCTTCCTGCTGTGTTGTTATTCTTTGAGAAGATAATTGTGGCCTAATGTGTCCAGGGATGCAGTATCGTAACATGACAACAGTGCTCACTAGAGAGTACCTTGATGCTCGACCCAATGGATGGTTAGAATATGCAGCAAAAAGAATAGCCCAACTGTAAGATGCATGCTGCTTGCTGATTTTTGTAATTATCTTCGTTTGCTTTTATTGTTGTCTACTCACCTGAATTCTTTCAGCTATCACGAGCACAAGATATATTCATCATTTAGATCTTTGATGCAGGGGTGCAGATAAATGCTACAATCGCACACTTTGTGAGGATCATCTCAATATAATTCTTCCTGCAAAGCCCCCATTTCACCCCCGACAGTTCCGTAGCTGTGCAGTTGTCGGAAACTCTGGGGATCTGCTTAAGACAGAATTCGGGAAGGAGATTGATGGTCATGATGCTGTCATTAGAGACAATGAAGCTCCTGTTAATGAGGTTCTCTAGCCTCTTTTGCTCTTAGGGGAAATTCTTGTTTTTAATTTTTGTTTTGTGATCTCTCTCTCCCCCCCTATCCCACCCCCCATGACATCTGGACATGTTCATTTCTGGCTCTTTTATTTACATTACTCATGAGTGTTTTATTGATACTGCTATCAGCAATCCTTATTCATGGCATGCTCAGTTTAATAGCAGCATTGTCCTTAGCTTTGGTCATTAGGCTGGAACTCTTTAATCCACTTGTTACTGTTTGCTTACTGAGGATGGTCAGTGTGGTCTGCATAGGATGTAGGCTGGTAATTATTAATTCATCAGCTTACACCAAGTTAATTGTTGTGCAGAAATATGCCAAGCATGTTGGTCTGAAGAGAGACTTCAGACTTGTAGTTCGTGGTGCTGCTCGTAACATGGTTAAGATACTCAATGGATCTGGTAAATTCTGTTACCTGTTTCATATGAAGGACTACATATGTGTACAACCCTATCCTGTCTTGTTCTGAAAAGATCCATAACTTTGTGTTCGATCAACAAGCTGCATCTGTCGTAAAGCTCAGATTCTCTGTCCTATAAGAATCTCCTAAATATTCTGTCTTTCCTTGGCGCGAGCTCTCTTTACTGCCAAAATTTTGGTTGTGGTGTGCCTTACAAGATAACCTCATTCGTCTAATCTAAGACTTAACTTGATCTTGCTCTGCAGCGGATGAGGTGCTCATCATCAAAAGTGTGACGCACAGAGATTTTAACACGATGATAAAGGTGAGGATCTTGTTAAATATAGATTTTGGAAATTAAATTACCAATAATCTGGTTTTGGTTTTGTATGTGATTAATTTCAGTATCTCCACTGTCAAGAATGTTTAATTGTTTGTTGGGTGACATCCATCTCCTAGAGACTAATTTCAGTTAATGCCGCATCCTTTGATTTGCCCCTTAGATGAGGTCCAGTTGACAGTGTTCCATGGATTAGTAGTTCACACAGTTGCAGTAAATAGAAATTTCTAGTGTGGTTTACGACTTAACATTCTCTTGGATTCATTGCAGAGCATTCCCAACCCAGTTTATCTTTTCCAAGGTATCGTGCTACGAAGAGGTGCAAAAGGAACTGGAATGAAGTCTATTGAGCTTGCTCTCTCCATGTGTGATGTTGTTGACATATATGGTTTCACTGTTGATCCAGGATACACTGAGTGGTTAGTGCAATACTGACTCAATTTATAGCGTACCGCTCCATAAACTTAGTATTCGAACTGTACAATTTCATTCTCACAATAATGTATACTAGTGTGTAGAATCCCGAGTTCTTTGATGATTGAGACTTGAGTCTAACATACCCCTTCTCTTGCAAACCTTACCTCACAAACCTTTAAGTGGGATTGCATTAGGCCCGTGGTGCCACTAAAATACAGGTTTTACTAGTTAAATGAGCTCAATTGCTCTTTCTACCTCAGCATTCAATTTGGTTCCTTTGCTTATTTGTTCAAGCATGTACTTTCATTCTAAATGTACTTAGCATCTGTTAGGATATTGTGTCTAAACTGTCAATTTAAGTTTTTGTTCGTGTCTAGATTTGGAGTCTAAAAGTGTGCATTCGTGTGGTGACTGAGTTTATTGATTGTCAAAACTTGAGATGCTCAACACATTCGCCTTCTCTTCACTTCTAAATGAAATTCGACTTCTTTTTCTTTCTCCCTCCCCATATGTCTGCATATTACTAATTAGCTTAATCATCTTAATTGCAGGACCCGTTACTTCTCTACTCCAAGGAAAGGGCACAATCCCCTCCAGGGAAGGGCTTATTATCAGCTCTTGGAGTGTCTTGGTGTATGATATGAATTATTTGAGTTCATTTTTCTTTAACAAGATTATTGAATCATGTGATAGTCTCCTAGTTTCTGCTTGCAGGTGATTAGGATCCATTCTCCCATGAGAGCCGAGAGGAAGCAAGATTGGTCAGATGTGCCGAGTCGTGAAATGATAAGCAGAACTCATGCAGCTGCCTTGCGCCTAAAGAGGAACCAAGCTGGTCAAACAGGTGGATTGGAACAGTTTGGAAGTTGCAAGGTCTGGGGTGATGCAGATCCTCACAACCGTGGGCTAATCTCAGGATCTCCAGACATGAGCAATGTCAGGAAAAACTCAGGTTATAGTAAGTGGGAAGTCATGCCTTTTAAGAGCCTAAGAGAAGAAGCGCGGGATCACTACTTCCAAATGGAAGGCGTCTCTCTGTACAAAATGGATGGGAACAAGTTGGACGACCTTGTCTGCGTAAGGCATCCAGTGACGTCTGACTGACTGCTGAATTTCTCTCTACCGGGTTGGCTGATCACTTGGAAAATGAGCTCAATCAACGGTATTGTCCATTTTTGAGTTGGAGTTGAGTTTTAATGGGATCTCAAAAGGAGGCTTTTCAAGTGAGACGAGCCTTCTAGATCAGGAGTGCATTTTCCTGCTAAAGCATTTTTCACTAGAAGGAAGTTCCTCACTTGTCGCATGAAGAACACGACAGCATATTTCTGTGTGCATGAAGAAACGAGGAAACAACTTAGACAAGTAGTTATGTGGTTTTCCTCACTTGTTCAGTGTTTTGGATGCGCTGTCATGCTGGGTGATTGTCGCCAGACTCCATACACACGTACGAGTGCAGAATGGGAAATCATGGTTTTACTTTCCCTTACAGAGAATTTTGTTGTAATCTTTATCAGTTCTCATCTTTTAGGATATCTATTTGTAAGTACTTGATGGATTAAGTACAGTGAGCGATTATGTCCCCTAGACATTGCTAGAGGAGCCTCATTGGTTTTCAAGTCACTTATTTTTGTTCCATCTTCGGGGTGAGAATTAAGAACGTCTTCTCAGACGCTGTCTGATGGGTGATACACAGCGTCCGGCAAGCTCTCGTATTAGCATTTGCTCCAGAATTTCTTTTAGCATTACACCTTCCCCGGCTGAAACTTACATGATTTATTCGAAGCCGTGGATATCTCAATTACAATCTCGGGTAACAAGCCTGTCCCCCACCGTCCAAAATTAAGCCTTGAGCTGTATGACACGGATTTTCATCGTTCAGAGTTCAGATCATTCGACATCGATTTGGTCTCCGGATGAAAGAAATTAACCTTACCTGCGGCCAAACCTTCGAAAGAGTATTTAACTTTACCTACGCAAAACCTTCTAAATGAAAATCGTGATAAATTAATGGACTTATCGATCAATATCGTGGGCTACAATGCCTTACTTTAAGCCCAAGAATGTTACATCTCGACCTTAACCCAGAAATGAGTTCGCAGAATAGGTCATCAGAACAATATTGGTCCAAAGAGTTGAAGACTTCCAAACCAGGCACCGTGTAAGGTGTCATGATGTGGCTGCAGAACCATTTCCACTTCCGTATCCATGAGCCAGGTCGGGCAGGTCACTTTCAAAGAATGCCGAATGGAGAGCTCTCACGCACTGCTCTGACTCGTCGTCGTTCACAATCAACGAGATGTTGACCTGCATGATGGTCAAAGGAAGAGGGAAAATCGCTTGGTATGAGGACTAGAAAAGGCAGCATAGTCAGTCAGCATCAAACCCTCTATAAACCCCACCAGTCGAACAAACTAGCTTCCATAAAAACTGCAGTGGTTTGATCTTACGAGAAAATCTTGGCCAGGTCCTTCCCATCATTTAAGTCTGAAACACATCTGTCCATGAAAATGGAAAATGGAAAAAAATGGAGCTACACTATTAAGGGTAATCGGCAACCTACTGTGTATACCACTCCCAACTTGAAAAGTACACCATTGACACTTGTAGATATATCATTCAAGACATCCGGAAGTAGCACATAAGGAAAGAATTGAAGATGTCCTTAACAATACCTTGGATGCTCCTTGAGAGATCATCTGGACATTTACTCCATTGGTTCGTAGAACATTAAAAACCTGGCACAAAATGAATCGATAAAAGGAGCACAAAATTAAGAGATGTTTGGCTAATTTGCAGCAGATTATGTGGGTGCAAAAATGCACGGATGAGGCAATAATGGACGACATTCAACAGCAAAAGCAACAAATATTTTGTAGCTGACAAAAGCTAAACATATAATAAGCAGTGCCGGCATTTGCAAATGCTACAAATAAGAAAAAAGTGGTTCTCAAGTTTCAATGATAAAAAAACCAAGATAACTTCGACTAAGCTTCAATGTGACACAGCTCTCACTAGACCAATTGCCTCTTTGAACCTTCCCGACAATCGCTATGCTTCCTTTTCAATGCGTCCTATCATTTCTGGTCATTTTATTTCTACATTGGTTGCAAAAATAAAGATGCAACTTCATCGAAGTCAGAGCATATTATCAAGAGGAAGAAAGAACAAAAGTTTTTAACACATCCTTTGTAGGGAAAAGCAACCACAATGGTCACAATATACTTTCCACTACAGGGGAAAACACAATCATAACATCTGATAGACACCAAACAGCAAGGGGTATAAAGGCCAACTCAACAAATTGAGTTCGGGCAATTTCGAACTTTTGGGTCTTGTAACTAAATGGGGCTGCAGCTGGCTTATATCTAAACTCAAGGCCGTTTTAAATTAAGCAGCAACAGCAACATGCATGAGCACAGCTGGCATCATCAAACTCATGCATGGTTTCTGCCAAAGGTGAGACAGTACCTTCTCTAGTATAAGTGATGACCTTTGTACATTCCCAATGAGTGAGATGATTGATCTGCGTTGAAGGAGATGCACCACAGCTATTTTCTCGAGCTCTTCCACCACATGATCAAGCTCCTGCTCAGAAAGATATGTCAGTAACATTAGATGGAAGCATTGGTGAGAGGACAACCTATGTAAATGCTGCAAAGGAAAAAAGACGCTAGTAGTGAGCATGCAACAGATGGAAGTCAGATCTCAAAAATACCAGAGACAACCAGCTGATCTAGACAATTTCATGCACATATGCTGTAATTTGAAATTTTTGTATAAGGATTGTTTGAAGTTATGTTTTGACGGGATTAGGGAACCATACACTTGCCTGCTGAATCAGCTCTCTGCTCCAGAGTTTGGATGGATCCAAAGTCAATGAAATACTGACTTCACTAGTAGCAACAACATCCACAGATATGCCCAAATCTTCAAAGATAGAAAAGACCTACATGAACACAACCTCAGGTTAGAGAATGACAGAAATAGATCGCCAAAAGCAGAGAACTGTTGCCAGCTCACTTACCTTTGCAAGGAAGCCAAATTGACCAAGCATGCGAGTGCTGACAATATCCAGCATAGTAACATTCCTTTTCAGAACAATGCTTGTCAAGACTGCCTGTAGGTAAAATGAGATTTAATTTCCTTTTAAGTTCCCAAAAGAACAGAGGTTTAATGCTGCTACAAACCTTACTCATATCCCGCGTCCTGGTTATGAGGGTACCTGGAGCATTAGGATTGTAGGAATTTTTAACCCTCACAGGAATATCACCCTCTCTGGCAGGTCTCATTGACTGAGGATGTAGGACCTGAAGAAGGTAAAAACAATATTATAATGAGAAATATGCTTGCATCACCCACATAAACTTCCTATATTATGCCTCTGTCCTTTATATTTTGGTCCAGCCCTTAATGCAATGCCTTCTGCCTCACAATTGTTATGCCCAGAGATATATCCTCCTTATTTTAGGGTATATTTAGCCATACCAGTTTAAAGTTAATCAGCACAAACAGAACGCCATATAACAGCCTATGACAATGCATAGGAGAAGTTATATACCTAATTCAAATTTTCTCCAAAAATAGGGCATATTTAACTAAGTGAGAATAAATTATTGAGCAGTACCTGTGCGCCAAAATATGCAAGTTCAGCTGCCTCATCAAAGGTCAAGTATGGTACAGGCTCTGCTCGAGTATATATGTTGGGATCGCATGTCAAGACACCATCAACATCTTTCCACACCTGTGGTACACACAACCACAATTGTACTTATCCACTTTCAATACCATTCGAACTGCAAGAGAAACACAGAAAACTTCACCAAATTCCTTGTATTAGAATGTCTCCTTGCAGAATGTATAAGCTTATAATTGACTTGAATTGAAGGCAGAACAATTCAAGCAATGCTTCTAACAAGTAACTTCAGCATTTGCCATTATTCACTAACCTGGATCTCGCGTAAGCCCAATGCTTTACCGATAGTGGTGGCTGTCAAATCACTGCCACCTCTACCCAGCGTGGTCACTGCACAAGTTCTCCAGCCCTACATCAAAATAATTTTGATAATTGGTCATTTTTTACAACCTTGTTGAAATTCTGCAACTACTATGGCCAATATAGCACCTTTCCGAGGAAGCCAGTAACAATTCGGGATTGCAGGATCAGTGATCCAATCATCATGTAACCTCTTCGCAACAGCTGGATAAGTTGCTTCCAGGATGTCCGCATTGGTGAAGTCGTCAGTGGTAATAAATCCAATTTCGAAGGCATCATACTGGAAAGGAAGCAGGGACATTAGTTATTTGAAGTTACCTTGAAAGAAGGCATTAGAAAAAATTGTGATGACATATAATGTTTCTCCTGAAAATTCCAAAAGAAAGGCCTATGGAAACTAGCTTAGACCACTAACATTTAATTCTTGATATTACCATCTAGTGCCTATCCCACATGTCTTATCCAGTTATACTTTTCTAGACCAATTAGACAACAACAACACCATAATCCATAAGAAAACAGAACATACTCGTTGGGCCATACTTTTCTAGACCAGTTAGGCAACAACAAAACCACAATCCGTAAGAAAATAGAACATACTTGTCGGGCCTTTACTCCTATCTTATTTAGATAGGCAGCAAAAATCCTTGTGGACATGCACTCCCCAAAAGAAACTAAATAATCCCTAGTCCGTAATGTGAGCTCCTTCATCATGGCAATTCCCTTCAGAAGTTGATCCAATTCTTCCAGATGAGCTGCATAAAATTCTCAATGAATATCGACAGGCTTAAGAAATATTCTCAGAGGCCTAAGTACAAGAAGACATGAATGCTTTGCAATCTGGTGTTTTTATAGGCCCTACCGTGAAATATCCCCATAAATCACATTTGGATCAATATAAAATATTTAAAATACCGTAGCCATTAGATAGATAACTTCAGAATCAACATGTTATCTAAAATTGACAAGAAAATTCTCCAAAACAAGCGTGCATGGATTATATGGAAAATTCTCACTCAAAGGTCTAACATTGAGGCACCTGATTCATAGGTGGTTATGACCCCAAAAAAAAGAAAAAAAGAAAAAGTTAATCGGTCAATTGACTGCAAGAGTTTGCAAAGTCAAACTACTGAAGAGACCACATTCATTGTCAATGACAATGTCAACTTCATTAGACAAATGATGTCCTTAAAAGGCCAACTCCAGATGATTAGTAAGGAAACTTACTTGCTATTATTGATTCATCAACTCCAAGCTCCTTCACAGTCCTACCGGTGATGCAAGTCGAAGGACGGTAAGGAAAAGTTTTGCAATTAATAAATTCTTTCAAAAGGAGAGAAAGGATGTCCATACCGCAGATGGAGTTCCTTTATAAAGCTAAGCTCATCAATGCATGACACGTTAGTAACACCACAACTGACAGCCTTTTCTCCAGCCTGAGATGAAGTACATGTATATTATTCACATCCCTCTTAGCAGAAAGGGCAAATCTGAAACGAGGCACAAGAAATTGAAATGAAGTGAGACCTGATGCATACCTGTAAAAGTTTGTTAGTCGTCTTCCCCATTGCGGATAGAACAATCACAGGCCTCTCATTGGGAAAGCTGAGGATAAGATCAGCAACCTCGCGCATTCTCTCAGCAGAAGCCACTGAAGAGCCACCAAATTTCATGACACAGCTAAGTTGATTCTCAGAATCCCCAAAGCCTTGGGTTACAGCTGAGCTCTTCTCCAGGACATCTGCATTCGCTCCTGCGCAGCACACCTTGAAAACTCCACTCCTACAAGACTTCTTCATGCTCCTAGACAATGACGAACTCGAACCGACAGAAGTTGCAAAATGAAGCCGCTGAGGCAGTACGCATCTTTGTCGCAAAGAACTCCTCGGAGCGAGCGAGTTGGAGCCGGAAGTTTTAACTCCAGTAACATGCATTGCCGTGGCCATGTCGAAGTCAGCTAGAGAACCGAAATCCTAGAGACGAACAACCGAAAGCGGCTCGAGCGAGATTATGTCGACAAATTTTCCAAAATAACGGTACGAAATCCTTATAAATCACAACAACGACAGCAAATTATCAAAAGAATCCTCCGGTTAACAGCTCGATCTCAAACCTTCCTGCAAACGGCAAGAGCAGAAGAATCGAGGCAATCAGACACGAGCCGACAAACAGCGAGACACAACGAAAACTAGAACCAGCGTTTTCCCTCCAAACCAGAATGCCGCATATCAATCTCGCTCGATCAAACAGAAAACAAAACCTCATCCAAAAAGCGTCCGCTCAGCTTGCGCCAAAAAAAAAAAAAAAAAAAACAAACAACGGTACATGTCATTCAGCAGTCATAAAATCCCGTACAGAACCGTCGCGAGCAGAAGCGCAAGCTCAAAAATCGCCGCCGCAACCTCGGCGACCACGAACGTACCTCGAGATCAAAAACCCCCGGAGAGGAACGGAAATGCAGAGCGCCTCCGACGGGAAAGGATCCGCGGCGCGCGCGACGGTGCCGCTTCGGAAGCTCGAAGGTCAGCTCGGCTCGCCGACCTCGAGCTTCGCAGGTGAATCCGCGAGCGAATGCGAGGGAGAGCGAAAGCGAGGGAGCCAATCCTGCTCAGAATCGACAACGTGCTGTTCGTGGCGTCTGGAGTCGCATTTGCTATTTTGCGGAGGGAGCCTCCCTCCCTCCCTCCCTTTAATCAGAAACCCTCGTGCGCGAGTTCCCGTTTGGACCACCGGCCGAGAAATGCTAGCCTCGACCCCGGCCTACTGTAGCCGGTGTCCTGTGGGCGCCCGAGATCGCGCCGCGTGGGGGATCGGACGGCGGGCGGAGAATCTCTCCCCCTGGCGGGCGCGAATAAGTTGCGCGCGGGACGTGATTTCGGGGGCACGTTGAATCGCGGACCGAAGCCGACGCGGCGGGGCCCACGCGCGTGCCACTGTCGGTATCCAGTGGGCGTACAGAGATTCGTCCGCTTTTTGGCGTTTCCATGTCGTTTCGCGGGCCAAGACAAGGCATGGACTCTTTTTTAATCGCGGCAGGCTATGTTCTGACCATCAGGCCTGTGAAATGGCGAGTCAACTTGGAAATGACCCAATTTAAATTAACTTATTTTACCGGTTTTGATACAAATCTAGTAATTTGAATCTGACCCAACTCATTTATATACTCGATTCAATTTAAATTATTAAAATATTATTATATTTAATTCAATTTATGAAAATTTATATTCAAATTAAGGTGATGTCATGGAATGAATAAGACGAAATCAAGTGTATATGAAAGAGTTACAGATGTAAATTGGGTCTAAATAATATCATATTATTTTAGGTTTTACTTTTCTAAACTCATTCACAGAAATGGATCTGTGACGTGTTTTGATAGATTCCCATATCAATGTGTGCTCAATTTCAAAAATATATTACTAAGATTATTGAAAGTCGTTTAGTGGATCTACTATTATTGTGTATATTTCCCCGTTCGAATGAATCAGTGAATACATTGCATATTAAAACATTTGATTTTTTGACTATTTTCCAACCGCAAGAATTCGAACATGTGTCATTTTGGCTTCTTTTATTGTTTTATCGGGATTTCAATTTAATCAATATGGGATTGGACAATATGCATCTAACTATAGAATTTAGTTGGGCAACCGACTTCTATGTATAAGTTAAGGTGAGGCTTTATCAGATTTTGTCAAATTCTAATCGTCCATAATTTGGCTGAGTTGGCTGGCTGCCAACTCATGTGGTTTGCTGAGTTGAGATAAAGGAAAGAGAGTTTGTAATTTTGTGTACTTAAAAAGATAACCCCGGACAAGAAATGGCAACTTTGGCATCGTGGCCATGATTTAAGCAAGTAAAGCTAACAAGTTTTTTCTCTTCCTAATTTAGCCATTTATTTGAATTGCCCGTATATTTATTTTCCTAAGCCATAAGCAAGTCATTATATATGTGTGTGTGTGCATTACTTAGTATTTTATAGTTCATTTTGAATAGTTTATATTAACTCCAATTGGAAAGAATGAAAATACATTTTACGCTCTAAAATGACAAAAATTATCTGTGAGGACAATAGAGATAGACCATATATATATTTCATGACTATAATAAAATAATATTAATAATCAATGCGTCAGAATTAAAAAAGGAAAAATCAGTAGAAAGAGAGAGAGAGAGAGAGCAAGTTGGATTTCTCTTACGTTGGCTGATTTGATCGAGGGACTTTCATGCCATACTTTCCAAGAATCTTCACAGAGATCGTCGAAGTTTTGAAGGTATATTAGTCCAACCAAAATGTAGACTTTGAAAATGTCGTGGACGAACATCGGCCTTGTGAAAGCTACGTCCTTGCCACTGAATTCATCTCTTACATCTCTCTTTTCAAATTCCCATTCTCATTTCTTCTCAATGTATCCATTTTTTATTTTTTTTACGTACTTAGGATTGGGTCTAAGGTAGACCATATTATATTGAATTTTACTTTTTTTAAACCCACTTGCTAAATATACTAGCATACATAACATCCAAACCTATCAAATCTAGATTAAGAAATTGGTCAAGTTTACTGACGCTGGTTTCAATCTTGTATCAATTCATGCTCAACTTTAAAAATATATTACTAAGATCATTGAAATTTATTTAGTGGATCTACTATATAATATATATTTCATTGTCCGAACGAATCAGTGCATACACGTTGTGTTCAAAGATTTGATTTTTCGGCTATTTTCCAACCACAAGAATTTGGACATGTGTGATTTCAGCTTATTATTATTATTATTATTATTTTTTATTATTTTTTTTTTTTTTTTGGTTATGGAATTTCAGTTTTATCAATATGGGATTAGGTAAAATGTATCTAATTATAGAATCTAGTCGGGCAACCGATCCTATATCTAGGTAAAGTGAGGTTGCATCAGATTTTGTCAAGTTCTAATCGTCCTTAATTTGCCCGAGTTGGCCGGCTGCCAACTCATGTAATTTGCTGAGTTCAGATAAAGGAAAATGAGTTTGTAATTTTGTGTACTTAACAAGATAACCTCGTATAAGAAAAGGCAACTTTAACATCGTTGCCAAATTTATGGAAGTGAAGCTAATAAGGTTTTTCTCTTCCTAATTTAGCCATTTATTTGAATTGCACATATATTTATTTTCCAAAGCCATAAGCGACTGATCTCTCTCTCTCTCAATATATATTAGCTAATTTTGAATAGTTTATGTTAACTCCAACTGGAAACTATAAAAGTACAGTTTACGCTCTAAAATAACAAAAGTTATCTATGACGTCAATTAGGAGTGAGCATGGTCCGGGTTAGGTCGGTTCATCCTCTAACCCTAGGACTAACTCATACAGTGCTGATCCTCAATTTTTGGAACCGAGACCAATCCTATTGAGTTTGGGACCGACGACCGGACCGACTCAATGGGTTCAGTCTGGTTCCAGGATCAACCGGGACCAACTGATAATTTTTTGTTTCATTTTAAATACTTCTTGAAAAAGCGATTGAGGATCAGACCGATCCAATGGATTTGGTCCATTTCTAGGGTCAACCTGGGACTAACCAATAATTGTTTATTTCATTTTTTGTATTTATTGAAATGGTAATCGAGAATCGAACCGACCCAATGGGTTCAATGACAAGCGAAGTTAGCTAAGAAAGGCAAGCGGCGAAGGTCGAGTGGGGTGAGCGTCGAATAGAGTGAGCATCGAGTATCGAGCGAGGAGCGGCATAAGTGACACGAGTGACCCAAAGCGAGCGAGGCGAGTGTTGAGTGGCGAGTGGAGAAGTTTTTTTTCTCAATTTTGGCAAATTGAATACTAAGAAGATAAATAAGACAAAAGATAATAAGTACTAGATGAGGATGTCGTAAGGAGCTATTTTATGCCCTTTTGAATGCCGTGAGGACTCCTCATAAAAACATTTTCCTCATTAATAAATTATGACTTTTGACACCGTAAAAGATATTAAAAATATAAGTTATTAAAGAACAATGTAAAATTACTTGAACTACTCACTAAATAGTTGTTTAACGTTGTTGACGCTGTTTATTTTAAGGTTTTCTCTATATATAATAATAAGGTTGGTTCGAGTTGGACTAACCCTAAACTCCTAGAACCGAGAATCAACCCGCACAGTATTGGTCTAGCAATTTTAGGACCAAGGACCGATCCAATCTCCTTGGGAACCGGACTAGGACCGGCAGGATTGGGTCGGTCTAGGGTCAATTCAGGGTTGACCCTGAACCGATGCTCACCTCTAACGTCAATAGAGGTAGATCATATATTTCAAAGACTATAATAAAATAATATTAACAATCAATGCGTCAAAAAAAAAAAAAAAAAAAAAAAAAAACAGGAGAAACGAAAGAAAGAAGAGTGAATTGGACTTCTCTTACGTTGTCTAATTTGGCTCACAGAATTTTTTGCCATACTTTTCGAGAATCTTCACGGAGATTGTAGAGCTTTTTGAAGGTATATCAGTCCAACCAGAATATAGACTTTGAAAATGTCGCGGGAGAACATAGTTTGATTGTGGAATGTCATGGCCCTTGTGAAAACTACGTCCTTACTACTGATTTTTTGTCTTGCATCTCTCTTCTCAGTTCCCATTCTCATTTCTTCTCGATTTATTCAATTTTTTTTTACGTAGTTAGATGCACTCGGATTTAGAAATTAAATATTAAAAATTAATTAGCGGGATAATGATATAAATTATCTATAAACTCCTATTCAATTTATAATTGTCATTAAACTTTAGTATAATGTTCAATGTGGAGCATGAACTTTTAATTTGTTCAATGTGATCCTTGAACTTTTAATATATGTTCAAAATAGTCATTGAACTATATGAAAATGCTCAAAGTAACAATTTTATTAATTCAAAATCAATGACAACATTGAATATTTTCATATGATTTATAAACTAAATTAAAAATGTATTAAAAGTTTATGAATTGTATTGAACAAATTAAGAGTTAAGGACCCTATCATATATTATATTAAAGTTCATGGATCGCATCGAATAAATTAAAAATTCATATATTACATTGTACACTGTGCCAAAGTTTATGAACAATTTATGTCATGTCATTTTCCCATAGTTAGCAAATACGCGCATACTTGTGAACTTGACAAATATAAATTCAAGAACAAATAGATCATGTGTCCTCGGTGCAAAGGAAATTTCACACAAACGGCCCGCACCATTCTTAATTTGGGAATTATGACGACTTGCTCTCTCAAATCAATAATGGATGATATTGCCTAGGTAATTTTCTTTTACGCTACACTACACTGATGGTGTTGGTTATAATTACTCAGAAAAATACATTAATCAACCAAGATAAAAATGAGGTCAAGGGGAGCAAAAATAAAAAATAAAATAAAAATTTCTTTTGAGCTGCATATTGTTCACTTGAAATGAAAAACTACAGAGAACTAGATTATTTAGGGCGCGTTTGTTTGTGTTTTGTTTTTTTTGTTAGGGGAACATAAATAGAAAAAATTATTTCATTAGGGGAACGATTTTTGAACAAAATGCGTGTTTGGTAAACTGTTCGAAATAAAAAAAACAAAAACATGTTTGGTAAATTTATGTTCTTTTTTGTTTCTTTTAATTTTTTAATGTTTATTTTTATTTTTCTTTTTTTTTTTTCTTTCTTCTTTTTCTTTTTCCTTACGGCCGATGGCGGCGGCCTCGCCCACCACGGCGAGGCTCGCCGGCCCCGGCGAGGCTCGGCCTCGCCTCGCCCAACCACGGCGAGGCTCGGCCTCCTCGCCGTGGTTGGGTGAGGCCGCGGACCCTCGCGGACCCTCGCCGCCCCCGTCGGTCGGTCGCCGGCCATGCCCGAGGCCCGCGACCGGCCAAAGCAAGAAGAAGAAGAAAAGAAGAAAAAAAAAGAAAGAGAAGAGAAGAGAGAGAAAAATGTTTCTCATTTTTATTCCGTAAACAAGCAAACAACTTTTTTTTTTTTCATTTTCATTCTTTTTTGTTAAGGGAACAAAAACAGATTTGGAACAAAAATACAAACAAACGCGTTTGTTCCTTTTTGTTAGAACAAAAAAACAGAAAAACTGTTTAAGAACAAAAAAAAAAATACAAACAAACAGGCCCTTAGTTACATGCCAATGAAAAAGGTCTGAGGTTACACGGCCAGCCTTGCGATTTCTTATGTATATACATTATCGCCACCACATATCGCTTCGAAGATTAACTAAGAGGAGGAGGCAATCAAGGGCGGTAAGCCTGATGAATGAAGTCCTCCCGAGCACCCATCGCTCGTGGGGCACCTTCGTTCATCTTCTTCAGAAGCCACTACTCCACCGATGCCAACGTTGCTAGCTTGTTCGGCAAGTACGTCGACCGGACCAATGTCCAGTCTTGGAACTCGGTCATCGCCGAGTTGGCTCGCGGGGGCGACTCGGTCGAGGCTCTCCGAGCCTTCGCGTCGATGCGGAGGGCCTCGCTCAAACCCAACCGCTCCACATTCCCCTGCGCCATCAAGTCGTGCTCTGCCCTGCTCGACCTCTTCTCCGGAAGACAGGCTCACCAGCAGGCTTTGAAATTTGGGTACGAGCCTGACCTTTTCGTTTCGTCGGCTCTGATTGATATGTACTCGAAATGTGGCGACCTGGGGGATGCAAGAAAGGTGTTTGATGTAATTCCTCAGAAGAATGTTGTCTCTTGGACGTCGATGATCGCTGGGTATGTTCAGAACGATGAGGGGTGCGACGCGCTGTCTCTTTTCAAAGAGTTTTTGGTCGAGGAGAGGGAGCGTGGAGTAGATGCGGAGGTTTTTGTCGATTCTGTGGCCATGACTTCTGTGCTGTCAGCTTGTTCTCATGCTTCCGATGAGGTAACTACCAAAGGGGTTCATGGGTTTGTTGTCAAAAGAGGTTTCTATGGTGTTTTGGGCGTCGGCAATGCTTTGATGGATGCGTATGCAAAGTGTGGCAAGGTGGCTACTTCGAGGAAAGTGTTTGATGAAATGACTGTAAAAGATGACTTCTCCTGGAATTCAATGATTGCGGTGTATGCACAGAATGGACATGCGGTGGAGGCTTTGCAACTTTTCGCCCAGATGATAAAGGATGGCGACAGTGATTACAATGCCGTGACACTTTCAGCTGCCTTGTTAGCCTGTGCGTGTTCTGGTGCTCTACGTGCGGGAAAGTGCATACATGATCAGGTACTTGGAATTTGGATATCGAAATGTAAATAAAACTTTGCATAATATTTTTTATCCCCAGGTTAGCCTCGAGGAAATATGTTTCCCGAGACAAATGAGTAATTGTCAATCCGAAGTTTGAATTTATTGAAACCTTGTGCCTTATATAGGTCATGAAGATGGATTTGGAGGACAATGTCATTGTTGGCACCTCAATCATTGACATGTACTGCAAATGTGGGAGAGTCGAAATGGCAAGGAGGGCATTTGATCGCATGAGGGACAAAAATGTGCGGACATGGACCACCATGATTGCTGGCTATGGAATGCATGGCCGTGCCAGAGAAGCTTTAGAAGTTTTCTATGAGATGATTAGAACTGGGGTTAGACCTAACTATGTGACCTTTGTGTCAGTTTTAGCTGCTTGCAGCCATGCTGGTCTAGTTGATGAAGCCTGGCATTGGTTTAGTTCCATGCTTCGTGAGTACAACATTGAACCTGGGATTGAGCATTATGGTTGCATTGTCGATCTTCTTGGGCGCGCTGGATATGTCAATAAAGCCTATGAGCTAATTAAGGGAATGAAGGTGAAGCCAGATTTCGTTATATGGGGTTCTTTGCTTGGAGCTTGTAGAACTCACAACAATGTCGAGCTTGCCGAAATTTCAGCGAGGAAGTTATTTGAATTAGACCCAGATAACTGTGGTTACTATGTATTGCTTTGTAACATTTATGCTGATGCTGAAAGATGGGAAGATGTGGAGAGGATTAGAGCAATAATGAACAGCCGTGGGCTAGTCAAAACTCCTGGTTATAGTTTGGTTGAACTTAAAGGGAGGGTACACATGTTTTTAGTGGGAGACAAGGAGCACCCTCAGCATGAGAAGATATATGAATACTTGGAGAAAATATATGTGAAATTGAAACAAGCTGGTTATTTACCCAATATTACATCAGTTGTCCATGATGTTGAGCATGAAGAGAAAGAAATCACCCTTCAAATTCACAGTGAAAAATTGGCTGTTGCCTTTGGGATCATGAATTCAGCTCCTGGTACAGTGATTCAAGTCATTAAGAATCTCAGAGTTTGTACTGACTGTCATACAGTGATCAAATTGATATCCAAGATTTTTAATAGAGAAATCGTGGTAAGAGATGCAAAAAGATTTCACCATTTTAGAAATGGGCTGTGTTCATGTGGGGACTACTGGTGATGGGTGGGAATTTGACAGGCAAGTGAAGAGTGGGAAACTTAAGATCCTGAACAACTCATTTTTAGATGAAAATAATGGAAGAACATCAGAGAAACTTGAGTCTAGGGTTACATTCTTGGGTCATGCATCGTATATAGTATGTGGAATCTAGAAAAAGAGAAAGTTCTCAATGCTTGGTAACGAAAGTTACTGCAAGGGCTACTATTGAATGTCTCATTTTTTTCAGAATCAAAATGCCATGACCCGTTTTTATTTGACTATTTTGGTGTGTGAGTTATAAGCCAAGGTGGTTATTGCTTCTGTAGTGGAAACTGTCCTTATCTAAGAGAAGTGATTTACTCATAAACAGTAATATGTGCTTTAAACAAGCAGTTCGGTGAAATCATAGTAACATCCTCCACTCGTTGTCAAATTGACACGACCAACAAAAGCCTAAGGGGGAAAAGTTGAAAATTTGAGATTCAACCCACAGGGTGCACATTCCTAGACAGGTGAATAATCGGGATATGTTGTCGAAAACATTGCTCATGAGTTCAGAGAAATCTGAAACCATTAGGTAACTCGTCCCAGCTATGGAGAGATTTCTGGGAACTGTGAATTCATGAGAGGCTAAAATAACAGAACACCAGTCTCTTGGCCCTGTCAGATTCTGAGGCTAATTGTCCATGAGCTCTGGCGTGTGTTATCCTCTGGAGCTAAAAATTCATAAGCCTCCTTGAAGCAATGCCCTGATTTCCAAGTCCCAACACTTAATCTGGAAGTATATGTTGGGACAGACTAAGTTCAGTAATCTCGCTGCTGGAGCATGGTTGACAAAGCACTAGTTATCCACAAAAGGTTCGCTCAAGACTTGATTTGAAGGGATTACTTCAGGAGATTAATCGACTGTCTACCGCTAGCAGTGGCCACTAGCATTCATGGGCTGAAGCCACAAGCCTTAAGCCGCCTCCAGATGGCATCGGATAGCTTCGTAAGCTCTTCTACCGGCTTACTCTGTCAATGGCTCTCAAGGAAATGCATGCAGAGTATTTGCTCTTGCAATTATATGCTGACTTGGTTTTTTTTAGAGGGGTCTATTTTTTGTATTCTATTTTCCTGAGAAACACTCTGGACAGCTCTCAAATAGGAGAGCATTCCATTCTATGATTCTATCAGATTATACAAATCCAATTGATTAACTATATTAAGCAATGAACTTATTAATTTATATATATTTTAGCTTTTTCTGGTGGTTAATGCTGTTTGGTGCATGCGGACATTCCGGCGTCGGAAGGACAGCGACCAATTGGATCTCCCCAGTAAAGGAGAAAATCCGCAATGACCCGGGAAAATCGGAGAGTGTCAGAATCGCAATTACTCCGAAAAGGAGGGCCATCCTCGTACTGTCCAATTAGAACGCAGTAACGGAAAAACTGAATCCGAATATTTGCAGTACGTCAAATCAAATCGAAGAAAAACTCTCGATTCGCACTCCGCCATTTCCCTCGCGCCGAGAGACCTCCGTCCGTTTCTGCCATGGCGCTCGCGGAGAACCCGTGCCGATCGCTGATCCCCACCTTCCTCTACGCGCCTCCCTCCCCGTCCACAGCGAGCCCCGCCGCCACGCCCTCCTTCGCCGCGTCCACGGCAGAGAAGCGGAGGAGTTTCATGGTCCCGTCGCCGAGCGAGCCTGGGAGGAAGATCGGGATGTACTCGCCGGCGTTCTACGCGGCTTGTACCGCCGGTGGCATTGTCAGCTGCGGCCTCACCCACACGGCCGTCACCCCGCTCGACCTCGTCAAGTGCAATATGCAGGTCGCCAGCTCGATGCCTTTTGTTGGCCTTGTGTGGAATGTGAACTGATGAGATCTCGGTTCTAGTTAAGATGGTGATGGTTCTCGCTGCTATGTATGCCTGTCTCTGTTTTTCTTCTGTTCTCATTCGCGATGTTGATTGACATAATCTGTCGTTTTCTCCTGTTTACCGGTGGCCGCAATGACGCTTGATTAAGTTTGTCATGCTGCATAGAAGCTGCAAGTGTTGAGATAAGTGGAACATCAGCATTTGGGATTGTATTAGTTTGGATATGCGATTATATTTCCTTTTCAAATGAACACTTTGTGTCGTGCGCATAGCTATAAGGGTTACATTTTGTTTGAGGGCGAGGTGTGCTCAACCTTTTTACCGGAAAAAAAATCTTGTGAATCCTCTTACTTAGGGACGATTCCCTTGTTGTAGAAGGCATGGATTACTGATTGAATTGGTTACTTGTGTTCCTAATTGGAAGGGACCATGTAGATCTCGTTTTCTTTTCACCAATTAATGTTGCCTTTTTTCACGTGACAGTCGCCATAGAGTTTTTTCTGGTACAGATTCTTCCTGAACATGAGATGTGCTTTTTGAGGAGCTTGCACTGATAATTTTAAGGGCACATGACAAATCAGAATTTCTATTCCAGAAATAATTTTTTTATTCTAGACTTGTTTCTGGAATAGAAATTCATTTTAGTAACATTATTTCATTTTTCTATTTCTAAAATAAATTAATGTTCCAAAAATAAATTTGGAATGTAAATCAGAAGTTTAAATTTTCTACTTCTCTATTTCTGGAATAAAAACCATAAACAAAAATTCTTCTTATCGTTTGTCAACCGCTTTTTCATCCGTTGTCGCCGCCGGTCGCCGGTCGCCGCCACCGGTTGCCGGCCGTCGGTTGCCGCGGCCAATCGTCGGTTCACCACCGTTCGAAAGAAGAAATTTTTTATTATTATCAAATGAATTTCTATTTTTTGAGTATAAATTTTACATCGTTATCAAACGGTTATTTTTGCTTAGAAACTCATCTATAAATAGAAATAGAAAAATCTATTTCTTTTCTATAAATCAATTTTTAGCCAGAATGATTATCATTCGTGCCCTTAGAATACTTATTTCTATTCCATCATGGGTTTCTTTCTCCCTTGATGCCGGCATCTTCATTCCCGTTGAAATGAGTGGGTACCATGGTGGACTTGTAGGCAAGTTAAGAGTATTCGCTATTTTTTTTACCTTTTTTGTGCAAAACGAATTTGGGAAACTCCAGACTGTATTCCATGTGCAATTTTTCAACTGTTGGCTACAAAGTTCTTCCTTGTTAAAAAAATATAGATTTTAAACTGAGGTTATTTTCATTAAAATTTCAGATTGACCCTCTAAAGTACAAGAGCATCACATCTGGTTTCGGAGTGTTACTGAAGGAGCAGGGAGTGAGAGGCTTTTTCAGGGGTTGGGGGCCTACTCTACTTGGTTATAGTGCTCAAGGTGCCTGCAAGTTTGGATTCTACGAATATTTCAAGAAATACTACTCTGATATTGCTGGACCAGAGTATGCATCGAAGTACAAGACTTTGATCTACCTCGCTGGCTCTGCATCTGCCGAGGTGATTGCAGATGTCGCTCTCTGCCCATTTGAGGCTGTAAAGGTCCGGGTGCAAACTCAGCCTGGTTTTGCAAGGGGTTTATCAGATGGATTTCCCAAGTTTGTTAAATCTGAGGGTGCTCTTGGGTATGTTTAAAACTATTTTGCTGACTAGTCGATCAAAGAGATTTAATAGTATTCAATGCAAACCCTCAGTAGGTAACTGGACCCTTTTTGCTTGGAAATAGGTTGTACAAGGGCATTGTTCCTCTCTGGGGTCGTCAGATACCATGTAAGTATTCTTGACGTTTCTGTTTCTTCCAATCTTATTTAAATAGTTCTTACTGACTGTTCTAAGCTAATCTCTCGCATCCGCTTGCTTATTGTATGATGGTTTTGTCCATGTTGCTCTGTTATTTATGTTTATGCTGCATAGATTGATCTGAGGCTTAAATTATAGTAGAGTCCACACAGCTAGTCCCGTGAAGCAGGAAAAAACAGGCTTGTTCTTGTTTTGTTTATTGCATGTTTTCAAGAATTAAGTCGGTTTTAATAGAAGTTTATATTTTATACAATGGACAAAATTCCTGCCTTTCTTGTTATGTTGGAATCAATTACATTGACTCTGAGGGCTTCATTTACGCCTGTACTTGGCCGAGCTAACTAATGGATAGTTTAAGGATGACTCGTGGGCACTTGGACTCGCCTTAAGTCACTGCTGCTTGTTTAATCCTTGAAAGGATGGTTAAACATTTTTGTCGTTTGTCCTTGTGTCGCGTCAGTTGCCTCATACTTGAGTCTCATGCATTTTGCAATCCCTCATTTCTTTTACCTCGTTAAAAGGTCGGTTCCTGTAGCTTTGTTTACTGTTTGCACCAGAATTACTTTCAGTTGGCTAGAGCTTGATTGTATTGCGATAGCATCTGTGAGTGGAATATCCTGAATTAGATGGGTTGCAGCCTCAGCCTGGGTTTCGACTGCGAATTAGTCCTGCTTTCCTGGTGAGACTTGTGGAGGCATGCATGTGCTCCTTAATTCATTTTGGTGTTGAGTCTTAGTTGTCACTTGTCAGTTGTCGGCGTATGCATCATTATCATGATGACAGAAAAGTCGAGCCTTTTGAACCTTTCTAAGTGTGTTTCCCCCACAATTTTCATGTTGTCAAGGTAGTGGAAAAATTCCGTGCTATATATGTATTGGCATAATTCAGAGGCAGTTGAAGGATTTATGTACTCCATATGTGATTATAGAATGCACTTTGATCTGATCCACCAGCGTGTCCTTATACTTCTCTAAAGTTAGCTTAGTGTTTGCTGGCCGTTAATGTCATCTAACAATACTTTCTGCTGCAGACACAATGATGAAATTCGCTTCTTTTGAGACCATTGTGGAGCTAATTTATAAACACGCAATTCCCAGACCTAAAGATCAGTGTAGTAAAAGTCTGCAGCTTGGCGTGAGTTTTGCTGGCGGATATGTCGCCGGAGTTTTCTGTGCCATTGTGTCTCATCCTGCTGACAACCTTGTTTCCTTCCTCAACAATGCCCGAGGGGCAACTGTTGGTGATGTGAGTGTTCCGTCGTACTTTATTAGTTGATTTTCCCCAGTGCCCCTGCTTCTGTGCTGATCCCTTTTCCTGTGGTCACGCAGGCAGTGCAAAAGTTAGGATTATGGGGTCTCTTCACTCGAGGACTTCCTCTTCGTATTGTCATGGTTGGAACTCTTACTGGGCCCAGTGGGGGATCTATGACGCCTTTAAAGTTTTCGTGGGACTGTAAGTTCTTACCTGCAACTCTGCATATTCCATGTTCTTTGGATCGCATTTTCTTATGTTTGTTGAGGGATCATTTTGTGTTGTCTTAGGCCAACCACTGGTGGTGTTGCTCCTGCTGCTGCCCCTGCTGAGCTTGCAAAGGCTTAGATTGTGGACAGATCAAGATCGACGTTTATCATTTTTTTCACACCTCTTCGTTGAAAGGAATAATGATGACTGAAACTGCTTGAGCTCCTAGGCAATACGGGTGATTATTTGACAACTAGAACTTGTGTCTTTCCATTGTTAAAGCATGTTGCTTTCGACAACATGTATTGATCCATGAAATACTCTTTGTACGAGTGGGATGAGAATATTTGGACCCAATCACTATTGTAGCCTAGGACTCAATAATTCACTTGTCTGCCAATTTTGGTTACAAATGGTATATGCAATTTATGGGTGACTTGAAGGTATGGCACTATGCCTGTTGTTTTTGGTCGGTGCTAATTTATTGCTTTTCTAGTTCTTCTTTTTTTTTTTTTTTTTTTTTTTAAGATTGCTTCTGTGTGTCATACTTTTTGTTTGCTATACATACTTTAAAACTCTCTCTCTCTCTCTCTCACCCTTCGCCCAAAGAGAAAAGGGTTCAGATTTTACAGGATCAATCCCACAAGACTTAAAGGAATGATGGAAGTGAATAGAAAAGGAAATCAAAAGAAAGAAAGGGAAAATAACAAATGAATAAAATGAAGTAGAAGAACCCAAATTAAAGCCAGTGGGCTTGAATGCTGAAGAGTTTTGAGGACGTCTCTTTACTTCCTGATCACTTACGGCTCTCGATCATGGCTAAGATGTCAATCGATGCTTGATGTACGAATGTACTTACTACCTTCAGTTTTATCAAAGGAAAATAGTTTATGACATCGCAAGATATTTTGCCAGTCATATAATTGGTAAGTGACCTTAATAAACCCGTAAAGAGATGATCTTAATTAGGGGTGAGCATGGTTTGGGTTGGGCCGGTCCACCCCCTAACCCTAGGATCAATCTGCACAGTGTCGGTCCTCAATTTTTGGGATCGAAGACCGACCCTATTGAGATTGGGATCGAGGACCGGACCGACCCAATGGGTTCGGTCCGGTTCCAAGGTCAACCTGGGACCAAACGATAATTTTTATTTCATTTTTTTTACATCTTAAAAAAGCAATTGAGGACCAGATTGACCCAATGGGTTTGGTTTGATTTCTAGGTCAACCTAGGACCAACCAATAATTTTTTTATTTCATTTTTTGTACTCCTTGAAAGGGCAATTGAGGACCGTACTGACCCAAGGATTCGATGATGGGCGAGGTCAGCTAAGAAAGACAAGCGGTGAGGGTCAAGTGGGGTGACGTCGAACATAATGAGCATCGAATATCAAGAGGGAAGCAACAAGCCAAGCGAGCATCGAGCGGCGAGTGACATGAATGACCCAAAGCGAGCAAGACGAGTGTCAAGTGGCGAGTGGAGAAATTGTTTCTTTCGATTTTGGCAAATTGAAGACTAAAATGACAAATAAGACAGAAGGGAACGAATCTAGAGGAGGATGCCATAAGGAGCTATTTATGTCTTTTTAAATGCTGTGAAGACTCCTTACAAAAACATTTTCCTCATTCGTAAATTATGACTATTGACATTGTAAAAGACATTAAAAATCTAAGTTATTCAAGAATAATGTAAAATTACTTGAACTCCTCACAATGAGCTATTTAATGTTGTTGACGCTATTTATATTAAGGTTTTCTCTATATAAAAAATTTATAAATAATATTATATATAATCATGGTTGGTTTGGATTGGATTGACCGGAACTCTCGGGACCGAGAACCGACCCGTGGTCTTGGTCCAAGAATTCTAGAACCAAGGACCGACTCGGTCACCACAGGAACCAAACCGGGACCGGCGGGATTGGGCTAGTCCAGGTCGGTCCGGGGTTGACCCGGACCGATGCTCACCCCTAATCTTAATATAGTGCTGTCTTTCATTTACCGCCTTCCGTTTTCCACTAGTTTAGGAGGATAGTCGCATTAAGCTATTGCTAGTCTTCTGCAAGTACCGAGGATTAGGGGTGTAAGTGATTTGATTCAGTTTGGTTTTTTTGGAAAACTAAACCGAACCGAACCGATAAGGAAATTCATTAGACCAAACTGAAATCCGATCCGAATTAAAATTGAACCAAACCGAAATCCCAGTTTGGTTTGGTTCGCTTTTCGATTTTACTTTTGTTTATGTTTATGTTTTTTTTTTTTTTTGCTATTATATATTGTAAAATTAATTTTCCAATCAAATTGTCTTTTGACCAGCGAGATAAAAACTTCATTGGTTTTCATAAGAATTTCATTTTTTTAATTAGGTGAAAAATAAATTCAATATATTGCCATTATTTTTCCAAATGAAAACAATTTTGCGAATGCTACTACGTGGAAATAAATAAAATGCAATATTAAATTCCGTAGCAATTCAATTACCTTAATGTCAGCATTTTTCTTAAATTTTTTATCACTTTAAAAGACACTGAAATCCTTGAAAGGATGGTTAAACACTTTTGTAGTTTGTCCTTGTGTCGTGTCAGTTGCTTCATACTTAAGTCTCATGCATCTTGCAATCCCTCGTTTCTTTTACCGGTAAAAGGTCGGTTCCTGTAGTTTTGTTTACTGTTTGCACCAAAATTACTTTAAGTTGGCTAGAGCTTAATTGCATTGCGATAGCATCTGTGAGTGGAATATCTTGAATTAGATGGGTTGCAGCCTCAGCCTGGGTTTTGAATGTGAATTAGTCCTGCTTTCCCGGTGAGACTTGTGGAGGCATGCATGTGCTCCTTAATTCATTTTGCTGTGGAGTCTTAGTTGTCACGTGTCAGTTATTAGCGTATGCATCATTATCTTGATGACAGAGAAGCCGAGCCTTTCGAAAGTTTCTAGGTGTGCTTCCCCCACAATTTTCATGTTGTCAAGGTAGTGGAAGAGTTCTTGTGCTATATATGTATTGGCATAATTCAGGGGCAGTTGAGGGATGTATGTACTCCAGATGTGGTTATAGAATGCACTTTGATCTGAGCCACCAGCGTGTCCTTGTACTTCTCTTAAGTTAGCTTAGTGTTGTTAGCTATTAATGTCGTCTAACAATGCTTTATACTGCAGACACAATGATGAAATTCGCTTCTTTTGAGACCATTGTGGAGCTAATTTATAAACACGCAATTCCCAGACCTAAAGATCAGTGTAGTAAAAGTCTGCAGCTTGGCGTGAGTTTTGCTGGCGGATATGTCGCCGGGGTTCTCTGTACCCTTGTGTCTCATCCTGCTGACAACCTTGTCTCCTTCCTCAACAATGCCAGAGGGGCAACCGTTGGTGATGTGAGTGTTCTGTCCTGCTTTATTAGTTGATTTTCCCCAGTGCCCCTGCTTCTGTGCTGATCCCTTTTCCTGTGGTCGTGCAGGCAGTGCAAAAGCTAGGATTATGGGGTCTCTTCACTCGTGGACTTCCTCTTCGTATTGCCATGATTGGAACTCTTACTGGGGCCCAGTGGGTTATCTATGACGCCTTTAAAGTTTTCGTGGGACTGTAAGTTCTTACCTGCAGCTCTGCATATTCCATGTTCTTTGGATCGCATTTTCTTATGTTTGTCGATGGGTCATTTTGTTTTGTCTTAGGCCAACCACCGGTGGTGTTGCTCCTGCTGCTGCCCCTGCTGTGCTTGCGAAGGCTTAGACTGTGGAGAGATCAAGATCGACAATTATCATTTGTTCACACCTCCTCGTTGAAAGGAATAATGAGGATTACTGAACCTGCTTGAGCTCTTAGGTAATATGGGTGATTATTTGCCCACTAGAACTTGTGTCTTTCCTTTGTTAAAGCATATTGGTTTCAACAACGTGTCTGCGATATTGTATATTGATCCATGAAATATTCTTTGTATGTGAGTCAGATGAGAAAATATGGACTCAATAAGGGGCAGGTGTGGGTGAATTGGATAGTCACTTGTCTGCCAATTTTGGTTACGAATGGTATATGCAATTTATGGGTGACTTGAAGGTATGGCACTATGCCTGTTGTTTTTGGTCGGTGCTAATTTATTGTTTTTCTAGTTCTTCTTGTTTTTTTTTTTTTTTTTTTTTTTTTGAGATTGCTTCTATGTCTCATACTTTTTGTTTGCTATACATACTTTAAAACTCTCTCTCTCTCTCTCTCTCTCTCTCTCTCTCTCTCTCACCCTTCGCCCAATGAGAAAGGGGTTCAGATTTTACAGGATCAATCCCACAAGACTTAAAGGAATGATGGAAGTGAATAAAAAAGGAAATCAAAAGAAAGAAAGGGAAAATAACAAATAAATAAAATGAAGTAGAAGAACCCAAATTAAAGCCGGTGAGCTAGAATGCTGAAGAGTTTTGAGGACATCTCTTTACTCTCTGATCACTTACGGCTCTCGATCTTGGCTAAGATGTCAATCGATGCTTGATGTACGAATGTACTTACAACCTTTAGTTTTATCAAAGGAAAATAGCTTATGACATCGCAAGATATTTTACCAGTCATATAATTGGTAAGTGACCTTAATAAACCCGTAAGAGATGAATTTAATATACCGCTGTCTTTCATTTACCGCCTTCTGTTTTCCACTAGTTTAGGAGGATGGTCGGTGTTAAGCTATTGCCAGTCTTCCGCAAGTACCAAGGATTAGGGGTGTAAGTGGTTCAATTTAGTTTGATTTTTTTTGGAAAATTAAACCAAATTGAACCGATAAGAAAATTCATTAGACCGAACTGAAATCTGATTAGAATCAAAATCAAACCAAATCAAAATCCCGGTTCGGTTCGGTTCGGCTTTTCAGTTTTTACTTTTGTTTATGTTTTTGTTTTGTTTTTTTTTTTGCTGTTATATATTGTAAAATTAATTTTCCAATCAAATTGTCTTTTCATAAGCAAGATAAAAACTTCATTTGGTTTTCATAAGAATTTCATTTTTTTAATTAGGTGAAAAATAAATTCAATATATCGCTATTATTTTTCCAAATGAAAACAATTTTGCGAATGCTACTACGTAGAAATAAATAAAATGCAATATTAAATTCCGTAGCGATTCAATTACCTAAATATCAGCATTTTACTTAAATCTTTTATCACTTTAAAAGACACTGAAATCCTTATTTTTTGCATGAAATCTAATTAGATAATGAAGGCTTGAGGACACAATCCATGGTTGCCTACTTTGTATTATGAATTCGCATAATAGGCTTAGAGAAGAATTAGTCTTGCATATCTCCATGGATATAATTAGAAATATCAATGGTACCGATAAATGAATTTTAATTACGAAAAAAATGAATGAATTTTATATTATCTTAATTTACTAATTGTAAGTTGGACAAATTATGAATTGGTGGAGCGGTCTAAAATTAGTGAAACAAATGTTAGAGCCCAAGCAAATTAACGTTTTATTAATGCTCTGTTCATTTCATGGAAAATATGGTTTTTTTTAAAAATATTTTCCAGAAAGTCATTTTCTAGGAAAATAAACATATTTTCTGTTATTCAGTAAGGAAATTTTTTTCCTACATGCACCCCTTTCAATAAATTTTTTATTTAAAAAAAAATCAAATTTTGCATTCTTTATTCCTTTTCTTTTTCTTTCTTTCTTTTTCTTCATTGGCTGGTTATTGTCAACGTTGGTGATCAGCCAGAGGCGAGTTGAAGCCTCGCCACAGATCGGTAAGACTTGAGCTCGCCAAATTTCAGCCAGGTTGAGCACCGACATGTGGCGAGGCTAAGCTCGCTTGACATGGGTGAGCTCAAGCACACTAGATCTGACAAGTTAGGCGAGGCTTGAGCCTCACTAGAGGTCGCTAGAGCCTCGCCGATGACCTTCGATGAGGCTTGAACCTCGCCCAAGTGGTCGGATCTAATGGGGCTCAAGCTTGATGGCATCGTGTGAGCTCGGCTTTGCCTGATTAGGCGAGATGAAGCCTCCCCACAGGCTGATGAGGCTAGACCTCATTGGAATCTGGCGAGCTCAAGCCTCATCGGCCTTATGCGAGGCTCTAGCTCGCCTTTAGCCAGTAGTTGGTTGCCATTGTGGCCTGCAATAGGTTAATGAAGAAGAAGAAGAAGATAAATAAAAGAAAAAAATAAAAATGATTCTTTTTTAAATAAAGGGATTTTTTTTTTTTTTTTTAGATTTTATCGGTTCGATTCGATTAACCGAACCGATAACAACTGAACTGGTTAAAAAAATTTCAGTTTTTAATATTATCCAAACCAAAAGAGAACTAAATCGAAAAACTTTAAATTTTTCGATTCAGTTCGATTTTCAATTTCGGTTCTTTTTAGTTCAGTTTTTGACACCCTTAGGACGAGTCCTTCATAAGTGCAATAACTTGGGCAGAAATCAAACATACCAACGAAGATATCAAAATTCTAGAAATTCAACGCGGTCGAGCAATGGCGTGGCGGCTTTCCTTTCCTAGAAGGCGAGTCGGGAAATGGTCAACATTCACTTGCCCCAATAAGCCTTCTTCCCCCATTTTTGAATGGACCACGGAGTTCAACGTTCGCCGTCTCCGAAAAGGCGTGTCACCCACGTACTGTCTAAATTCGTCACGCAACTTGGGGGAGACTGTCCAATAAGAACGCCGTAACGGAAAAAACTGAATCCGAATATTTGCAGCACGCCATATCAAATCGACGAAACTCCACGATTCGCACCCCGCCATTTTTCTCTCTCGCTCGCGCACTCTCCGAGCGATCGCCGTCCCGTTGCTTGCCATGGCGCTCGTGGAGAACCCAAGCCGATCACTGATCCCCGGCTTCCTCTACGCGCCTCCTTCCTCGTCCAGGGGCCTCGCCGCCGAGGTGAGCCCCACCGCTGCGCCCTCCTTCCCCACGTCCGCGGTGGAGAAGCGGAGGAGTTTTGTGGTCCCGTCGCCGAGCGAGCCCGGGAGGAAGATCGAGATGTACTCGCCGGCGTATTATGCCGCTTGTACTGCCGGGGGCATCCTCAGCTGCGGCCTCACCCACACGGGCGTCACCCCGCTCGACCTCGTCAAGTGCAATATGCAGGTCAACAGCTCGACGCCTTTTGTTAACCTTGCGCGAAATGTGAATTTGATGAGATCTTTAAGATGGTGATAAGTCTCGTTGCTATGTGGAAACAGCAGCATGCGTGTTTCTGTCTGTTCTTTTGTTCTCATTCTTGATGGTGATTGATATAACTGCCGTTTTCTCGTGTTTACCGGCGGCCGGAGTCAGATTCTCCGGGAGATTAACGAACAGTGGTGCTTGATTAAGTTTGTCATGCTGTATAGAAGCTGCAAGTGTTGAGATGAGCGGAGCATCAGCATTTGGGATTGTATTAGTTTGGATATGCGATTATATTTCCTTTTCCAATGAACACTTTGTGTCGTGCGATGCTCGACCTTTTCACTGGAAAATAAATCTTGTGAATCCTCCTACTCAGGGACAATCCTCTAGTTGTAGAAGGCATGAGTTACTGATTGAATTGGTTACTCGTGTTCCTAATTGGAAGGGACCGTGTAGATCTTGTTTTCACAAAGTAGTATTGCCTTTTTTCACGTGACAGCCGTCATAAATTTTTTTCTGGTACAGATTCTTTTTCAACATGAGGTGTGCTTTTTAATGAGCTTGCACTGTTAATTTAGGATACGTTTAATAATTATTTTATTTTTGAGAATAGTTTTTGATATAAATGATTTTTCCTGATTCTGTTTCCTAGACAAATTTCTGAGCATTTGAAAGCCTTTGGTAGCTGTTCAAAATTTTTATTCCCAAATCTCAAATTCTTTTGTGAATTAGAATTTTTTAATAATTTTATTATATATTTTTATATTTTTTTTTCTTTTTCCATTCCCCTTCTTCTTCTCTAGTAGGTAGTCGGCCACGGCAATGGCCGGCAACTGACTGGGCAAGGCCTAGTGAGGCTCAGCCTCCTTGGTGGCTGGGCAAGCTCGTTTGGCCACCGAGGAGGCTCGACCTCACTTGGCCTGGCGAGGTCGAGTCACCTTGCCAAATTTGGGCAAGGTTGAACCTTGCTGGTGGGTAGGCACTAGTGAGGCCAGGCCTCGCTAGGCCTCACCTTGGCCTGGCGAGGCTCGCCGAAGCCTCACCCAGCCGGTCGCCAGCCATCTTTGTGGTTGGCGACTGGCAATGAGGAAGAAGAAGAGAGAAGGAAAGAAAAGGAAAAAGAAGAAGAAGAAAATTTGACTTGATTCTGGAATTTGTTTCCAAAAACAAGAAGTACTTTTTTATTATACTTTTTGATTTTGTTCGAAATCTATTCTCAAGAATAAAAAAATGGATTTTTGTTCCTAAGAACAAAAAATTTACTAAAGGAATTTCTATTCTTTTTTTGTTTTTGTTTCGGGGATTAAAAGAAAATCGGGCACTATTTGTAATGTTACCAAACAGCCCTTAGAATACTTATTTCTATTCCATCATGGGTTTCTTTTTCCCTTGATGCTGTGCATCTTCATTCCTGTTGAAATGAGTGGGTACTATGTTGGACTTGTAGGCAAGTTAAGAATATTCACTATGTTTTTTACTTTTTTTGTGCAAAACGAATTTGGAAAACTCGAGACTGTATTCCATGTGCTTTTTTTCAACTGTTGGCTGCAAAGTTCTTCCTTATTACAAAAATATAGATTTTAAACTGAGGTTGTTTTCACTGAAATTTCAGATTGACCCTTCAAAGTACAAGAGCGTCACATCTGGTTTCGGAGTGTTACTGAAGGAGCAAGGAGTGAGAGGCTTTTTCAGGGGTTGGGCGCCTACTCTACTTGGTTATAGTGCTCAAGGTGCCTGCAAGATGGGATTCTACGAATATTTCAAGAAATACTACTCTGATATTGCGGGACCAGAGTATGCATCGAAGTACAAGACCTTGATCTACCTCGCTGGCTCTGCCTCTGCTGAGGTGATTGCAGATGTCGCTCTCTGCCCATTTGAGGCTGTAAAGGTCCGGGTGCAAACTCAGCCTGGTTTTGCAAGGGGTTTATCAGATGGATTTCCCAAGTTTGTTAAATCTGAGGGTGCTCTTGGGTATGTTTAGAACTATTTTGCTGACTAGTTGATCAAAGAGATTTAATAGTATTCAATGCAAACCCTCAGTACGTAACTTGACCCTTTTTGCTTGGAAATAGGTTGTACAAGGGCATTGTTCCTCTCTGGGGTCGTCAGATACCATGTAAGTTTTCTTGACATTTCTGTTTCTTCCAATCTTATCGAAATAGTCCTTACAGACTGTTTTTAAGCTGATCTCTCGCATCCGCTTGCTCATTGTATGATGGTTTTGCCCATGTTGCTCTGTTATTTATGTTTATGCTGCATAGATTGATCTGAGGCTTAAATTATAGTAGCGTCCACACAGCTAGTCCCGTGAAGCAGGAAAAAAAGGCTTGTTCTTGTTTTGTTTATTGCATGTTTTCAAGAATTAAGTCGGTTTTAATAGAAGTTTATATTTTATACAATGGACAAAATTCCTGCCTTTCTTGTTATGTTGGAATCAATTACATTGACTCTGAGGGCTTCATTTACGCCTGTACTTGGCCGAGCTAACTAATGGATAGTTTAAGGATGACTCGTGGGCACTTGGACTCGCCTTAAGTCACTGCTGCTTGTTTAATCCTTGAAAGGATGGTTAAACATTTTTGTCGTTTGTCCTTGTGTCGTGTCAGTTGCCTCATACTTGAGTCTCATGCATTTTGCAATCCCTCATTTATTTTACCGGTAAAAGGTCGGTTCCTGTAGCTTTTTTTACTGTTTGCACCAGAATTACTTTCAGTTGGCTAGAGCTTGATTGTATTGCGATAGCATCTGCGAGTGGAATATCCTGAATTAGATGGGTTGCAGCCTCAGCCTGGGTTTCGACTGCGAATTAGTCCTGCTTTCCCGGTGAGACTTGTGGAGGCATGCATGTGCTCCTTAATTCATTTTGGTGTTGAGTCTTAGTTGTCACTTGTCAGTTATCAGCGTATGCATCATTATCTTGATGACAGAGAAGCCGATCCTTTCGAAAGTTTCTAAGTATGCTTCCCCCACAATTTTCATGTTGTCAAGGTAGTGGAAGAGTTCTTGTGCTATATATGTATTGGCATAATTCAGGGGCAGTTGAGGGATGTATGTACTCCATATGTGGTTATAGAATGCACTTTGATCTGATCCACCTGCGTGTACTTATACTTCTCTTAAGTTAGCTTAGTGTTTGTTAGCTATTAATGTCGTCTAACAATGCTTTCTACTGCAGACACAATGATGAAATTCGCGTCTTTTGAGACCATTGTGGAGCTAATTTATAAACACGCAATTCCCAGACCTAAAGATCAGTGTAGTAAAAGTCTGCAGCTTGGCGTGAGTTTTGCTGGCGGATATGTCGCCGGAGTTTTCTGTGCCCTTGTGTCTCATCCTGCTGACAACCTTGTCTCCTTCCTCAACAATGCCAGAGGGGCAACCGTTGGTGATGTGAGTGTTCTGTCCTGCTTTATTAGTTGATTTTCCCCAGTGCCCCTGCTTCTGTGCTGATCCCTTTTCCTGTGGTCGTGCAGGCAGTGCAAAAGCTAGGATTATGGGGTCTCTTCACTCGTGGACTTCCTCTTCGTATTGCCATGATTGGAACTCTTACTGGGGCCCAGTGGGGAATCTATGACGCCTTTAAAGTTTTCGTGGGACTGTAAGTTCTTACCTGCAGCTCTGCATATTCCATGTTCTTTGGATCGCATTTTCTTATGTTTGTCGATGGGTCATTTTGTTTTGTCTTAGGCCAACCACCGGTGGTGTTGCTCCTGCTGCGGCCCCTGCTGTGCTTGCAAAGGCTTAGACTGTGGAGAGATCAAGATCGACATTTATCATTTTTTCACACCTCCTCGTTGAAAGGAATAATGATAGGATTACTGAACCTGCTTGAGCTCTTAGGTAATATGGGTGATTATTTGCCAACTAGAACTCGTGTCTTTCAATTGTTAAAGCATATTGGTTTCAACAACGTGTCTGCGATATTGTATATTGATCCATGAAATATTCTTTGTATGTAAGTCAGATGAGAAAATTTGGACTCAATAAGGGGCAGGTGTGGGTGAATTGGATAGTCACTTGTCGGCCAATTTTGCTTACGAATGGTATTTGCAATTTATGAATGACTTGAAGGTATGGCAATCAAAATCATGCCTGTTGTTTTTGGTCGGTGTTAATTTATTGTTTTTCTAGTTCGGTGTTTTTGAGATTGCTTGTGTGTTATACTTTCTGTTTGCTATATGTTGGAAGATATGAATTACAAGATTGTAAATTGATATATTTGTATCTATCTTAAGACTAGAAAGATCACAGAATATTTGGAGAATATATACTTGCTTTTATTATTATTTCTTCTGTATTATATACATGACATTGTATAGAGATTACAATCAATGAAGTGAGGCATTCCTCTCCAATACTTTCTTCCCTACGACTTACAGTTTTCTTCGGTTCTTTCTTCTTTGCTCGCCTAGTCTTGTGACATGGTATCAGAGCCTTCTTGAAGTTCCGAGCTTTTCATTGCTTCCGCTTCGATTGCCTCACGGAACTCCAATCTGCAAAGGGGTTGCCATAGGAATCGTTAATCTATTTTCTTTAGGAAGATTTTTTTTTTTATCATGACTAAAACACAAGACCTCACCTCAGAGACTACGCCAAAAAGCTTGCAGACCTAGGACTCCTCTGTCGTCACCTCAACCACAGAACAACAACTCAACCAGGCGCATCAATAAGGTCAGCAATTGCAATGGCAGCCATTCCAGGCTCAGTCAAATCTGGGGCAGCCCTTTATGGGCCATCCATACCAGTGAATACCATATCCATGGTTCCATGGGCAAAACCCAAATGCATCATCGCCTGGAGGCTACCAAAGCAATATTGTTTCCGATGGAGGCCTACCAACCGGCGAAGGGGCAGGCGCATCCATTAGACCAGAGCAGATGGGCGGCACACCTGGATCGAGCATGGGAGGAAATCCCTACCCTGCTTTTCTTAATACGGGTCATGCGGGTTATGCGGGTCAAGCGGGTTATGCGGGTCAAGGAACCGGACCGAATCTCGGACCCGGAATGTTTCCATATCCATTTTTTGCTGCCGGTGGCCGACCGGAACCAGGCGACCCACTACACACGACTAATGCCGACAGGCCGGAATTGAAGCTTATCAGCGAACAATTGACTGGCGCCGACAATTACTCGAGCTGGGCACGAGAATTCCGACGGGCAATGGTAACAAAAGATAAAGACGGATTTTTCGATGGGTCAATTTTGATCCCAATCGACGAAAAAATGGCACGTTTTTGGAAGAAATGCAACCAACTAGTTAGAACATGGATTGGAAATTGCATAACGACCGAAGTTGCGGCCGGACTCCCTCCGACGGAGGATTCAAAAGAGATGTGGGAGAATATCAAAGAGATGTTCGGAAAACTTGATCAAGTCAAGATTTTTTCGTTAACACAACAAATCTTGGAGCTTAAACAGGGAAATATGTCTATTGCGGCCATCTACAACAAACTTTCAGCCTTATGGAACGAACTCGAGGCAACCGAAGAAAGGTTCGACTGGCCCGAGCCAATTTTGCAGCAATACAAATAGATGCGCGAGAGGGAAAAGACGATCATATTTCTGCTCATACTCAACGAGACTTACCTCTCGTTCCGCTCTCAGATCTTGACTGTTGAACCTCTACCGAGCCTCAGCCGCATCTATCAATTAGCCGTGCAAGAAGAGAGTCAATAGTGAACAGCAGATTACAACAGAGGCGGCGATGGAATCGCTTTGGGGGCGAAAACCCTAAATCGCTTTTCACAGAGGAGCGGAGGAGGCAGAGGGCAGAAAGGGGCGGAACTAGGGTTCCTCACAGAGAACCCTAGCAACCTCGATTATACCGGGCGATCGGACGGCTCACGTTCTTTCCTTGCAGCGCAAAGATCCGACGGCTCACATGGAACGGGCTCAATCGGAAATGATGGGCCGTGAAGTGCCCTTGAATTAATTAGCCCAGATGGGCCGCGGGGCACTCTTGGGCTGGGAGTCTCGCGCGGGCCACAAACCGGTGGACCAAGTGGAGCGTATGGGCTACCACGTGGAGGAAATGACGTATATGGGTCCAATTTGGCCCAAATTTCACAGCCCACGAATAGAAATATTTTGGGCTCAAGGAATTTTACTTCCAAAGGAAAAGGTAAAATTTATTGTGACTACTGTAAACGTCCACATCATATAGTAGAGAATTGCTGGAAATTGCATGGGAAGCCTGGAGAAAAAGAAAAAGGGAAATTTTCCCAAAATTTTCAGGTATCTGGACAACCAGTGGAGAAGACAATTACTCATGATCAATATCAGGAATTGATGGAGGCCATAAGAAAATTGGATGCCTCTGATAAATCTGGAAGCTTCACAGGTACTTCTTATTGTCTGGTAAATTCAATTTCGAAGGGCGCATGGATTATTGACTCGGGTGCTAGTGACCATATTGTCTATGATAAGAGCTTACTTTCAAACATCGGACGATTATCATTTCCCAAATTTGTTCAGCTTCCAAATGGAAACATGATCGAAGTTGAAATCATTGGCACTATGAATCTTAATTCTCACATCACACTTCGAAATGTGCTTTACATTCCTAAATTCCATTTCAATCTCATGTCAGATCTCGAGCTTGTGAAGAAAATTCCTGTCATATCTTATTCAATTCTGATAAATGTTTCTTTCAGGCCCTTTCGACTGGGAAACTAATGGGCTTGGGTAGAGTTTTCCAAGGGCTATATTTCTGGATGAATTTTCAATTGTCGTCTTCTTTTGATTCAAATAAATCATTGTGTAATGCTGCTATCAATGATAAGAATCTTCTTCATCATCAAAGATTAGGCCATACTGCTCTGTTTCCTTATCCTCAGTGTCCCATCTGTCCATTGGCAAAACAGACACGTGCTCCTTTTCCAAATAGCACTTCTCGAGTTGATGAAATTTTCTCACTAATCTATGCTGATGTCTAGGGACCATATCATACTTTGAATCATGATGGGTCCCAATTTTTTCTCACAATCGTAGATGATTTTTCACGAGCAACATGGACTTTCCTCATGCAATCAAAAGCTTAGGTTCTTTCCCACCTAAAAACTTTTCTCACCTTGTCTAAAAATCAATTTGGGCAATCAATTCATCGTATCCGCACTGACAATGGTAGAGAATTCTTTAATGGGGAGTGTGCTACTTTTCTTTCCTTAAATGGAATTTTACATGAAAGCTCTTGCACATATACACCACAGCGAAATGGAGTGGTTGAAAGAAAGCACCGTCACCTATTGGAAGTAGAACGTGCTCTTAAATTTCAAGCTTCTATTCCTGAAACTTTTTGGGGGGATTGTGTGGTCACATCAACATACCTAATCAATCGTATGCCATCACGGATTCTTAAAGGAAAATCTCCTTTTGAAATATTGTATGGAAGAAAACCGGACCTGAGTCATCTTAGAGTTTTTGGGTGCCTATGCTATGTGACCATGGTAGGGCACAGGGATAAAATGGGACCTCGTGCAAGACAGTGTATATTCATGGGGTATCCAAATCTCCAGAAGGGATATCGCGTTTATGAACCATGCACAGAGAAATTCTTTGTGAGCAGAGATGTATTTTTTCATGAAGACATTTTTCCTTTCAAAGATGCACTTCATTCATCTCCAAATGAAAGGCCCAATCCTCATCACTTCTTATCAGAGGAAGAGCCATCTTCTGGAGAATCTTACATTGTTATTCCTCCTCTGAGAAATTCGGACTTGACGGCTGCACCATTACCTACTGAAACATCTATGGATCATTCAATTGCCGAGTCTCCCAAAGAAAAGGATCCTCATATGACAGCATCACCAGACTCAAGCACTAATGAAGACTCGACCTCAGTACAGCATCCAGAACCTCGGCGATCTGGTCGAGTTAGTCATCCACCTATTTGGACGAAGGATTATGTGTGTGCTTCATCAGCATCACTAGGTACTCGATATCCTATCTCATCCTATATTTCATTTGATAGGCTATCGTTGGAACATTTATGTTGCATGAATCATATCTCTGAGGGGCAAGAGCCATCTAGTTATAATGAAGCAATGCATGATCCGCGTTGGCAAAAGGCAATGGAGGCGAGAATTACAGGCCCTAGTAGGAAATCACACTTGGGATATTGTGCCTTTACCTACTCATAGAAAACCTATTGGCTGTAAATGGGTATATAAGATTAAATATCGAGCAGATGGTTCTATAGAGAGATACAAGGCTCGACTCGTGGCCAAAGGTTTCACACAACGAGAAGGTTTTGATTATCATGAAACCTTCTCTCTAGTGGCCAAAGATGTAACTGTTCGTTCTTTCCTGTCGATTGCTGCTTTTCGTGAATGGCCATTACATCAAATGGATGTTCATAATGCCTTCTTACATGGGGATCTGGATGAGGAGATATATATGGATCTTCTACCAGGATTACGGAGACAGGGGGAGTCTAAGGTATGTCGTCTCCGCAAATCTCTGTATGGATTGAAACAAACTTCTCGTCAATGGTATGCCAAATTTACTAGTGCCCTTACGTCCGCTGGATTTAAACAATCCAAATATGACTATGCCTTGTTCACTTGGAGGAAAGGTATGTCATTTATTTATTTGATGATTTATGTCGATGACATACTCATCATGGGCAATGATAATTCTGCTGTCAAGAAACTGAAAGAATATCTTCATTCCACCTTCCATATCAAAGATTTAGGCCCACCTAAATATTTTCTTGAAATTGAGATAGCTCGTTCAGATCAAGGAATCTCACTCAACCAACAGAAATACATAATGGAGATTATATCAGACGTAGGGTTGTTAGGTTGCAAACCTGCCATTATTCCCATCGAGCAGAATGCCAGGCTAACTTCTGTCGAATATGATGCCGAAGTATCTTCTTCTGATAATCCACTATTGAAAGATCCATTAGGATATCAGAGACTCGTAGGGAAACTTATCTATCTTACTATGACAAGGCCGAATATCTGCTATGCAGTACAGACTCTTAGCCAATTTATGCACAACCCAAAGCAGTCTCACATGAACGCAGCTTTGAAGATTGTGAGATATTTGAAGACATGCCCGGGATTGGGAATACTTCTTTCTCGGAAGTGCAACATGGAAATGACAGCATATTGCGATGCTGATTATGCTACATGTCCTATGAGCAGAAGATCAATTACTGGGTTCTGCATCAAATTTGGGGAATCTTTACTTTCATGGAAGACGAAGAAGCAATCCACTGTGTCTTTATCCTCAGCTGAAGCCGAGTATCGATCCATGGCAAAAACCGTGTGAGAAATAGTTTGGTTGAGAGGTTTACTTATGGATCTAGGGGCAGAAATTAAGGGACCTACTACACTCTTCTATGATAATGATTCGGCACTCAAGCTTGCAACAAATCCCATAGTTCATGAGAGAACAAAGCACATAGAGGTCGATTGTCATTTCACTAGAGAAAAGATCCAAGGAGTTGTCCAGACAAGAGGGATCAGAACCACGGAACAACCGACAGACATGTTTACCAAATCTCTATGTCAGAGACAACACGCATATCTTCTAAACAAGCTGGGCGTCTTGGACATATACAAGTCACCAGCTTGAGGGGGAGTGTTGGAAGAAATGAATTACAAGATTGTAAATTGATATATTTGTATCTATCTTAAGACTAGAAAGATCACAGAATATTTGGAGAATATATACTTGCTTTTATTATTATTTCTTCTGTATTATATACATGACATTGTATAGAGATTACAATCAATGAAGTGAGGCATTCCTCTCCAATACTTTCTTCCCTACGACTTACAGTTTTCTTCGGTTCTTTCTTCTTTGCTCGCCTAGTCTTGTGACACTACACACACACACACACACACACACACACACACACACACACACACACTCTCTCTCTCTCTCTCTCCTTACTTCGAGAAAATATTAGGTACCGTTGGGATCTCACCGTATAAAAATTCTAGTCCACTTATCGAGCGATACGTGTCGTTCGGGCCCCCTTGTTAGAACCCTCTGATAACCTCACCTCCTGCCTTCTCTCTTCCCTCTCTTCTCTTTCCCTTTGGTTTTTTTCTTTGTTCTTCCCTCTATTCATGGTCTTCCTCTTTCTCTCTCCTTTAAATAGCCCATGTTCCCTTCTTTGACCTTAGACATGCCGCTGCCGCTTTTGGCACGGCACTTCATCTATGCCTCCTTCTCCGATCTCTAGCGCTGCCACCTCTTGTCCAACTCCTCCCGCACCCTTTGTGTCTGCGCCTATGTTGGCCAGGAGGTCGAGGCCCTATGCTACATCGACGAAACACGTTGCCACCTCTACCCACCTCGTTTGTTGTCTAAGCCGACCCTAGTCGACCTTGAATCAATTGAGATTCAAGGTTGAGCTGAGCTCTCAACCACGAATCTAGAGCTTGCTCGACCTTAGATCCAAAATTTGAGGCCCAAATTCACCAATCGAGCTTGAGCTAGATGATGAAGGATTGAAATGGCGGGGAGGTGGTGGACTGAGATGGCGCGGGGGGGTGGTGGTTGTGGTGGAGTGAAAGGGAAGGAAAAAAAAATAAAAGAAAAAAGAAGAGAGGGAAGAAAGAGAGGTGAGAGGGTGAGGGTGTAAGAGGATTTTGGCACGGTGAGGCTTAGATAACACATGTCTCGTAATGAATAGAATAGGATTTTGACATGGTGGATTTCCAACGATATCAAATATTTTCTCCTTTACTTCATGGTCACGGAGGATTTGGACGATGTACGGATGTACTTATCACATTTGGTTTAAACAAAGAAAAAAAACTTATGACATCGCAACATATTTTACCAGTCATATAATCAGTTAAAAATTTGACTTTAGTACACCCTAAGAAACGATCTTAATATATAGCTGTCTTTCATTTAACACCTTTTATTTTCCACCGGTTTAAGAGGATAGTCGGCATTAAGCTATTGCCAGTCTACCGCAAGTACCGAGGACGAGTCCTTCGCACTTGCAATTACTTAGGCAGAAATCAAACATAGGAACGAAGATATCGACGTTCAAGAAATTCAACGCGGTTAAGCAAGCGCTGGCGTCTTTCGTAGAAGGCGGGTCGGGACACATCATGGTCAGCATTCACCTGCTCCTCATTCTTCTTCCCCCATTATTGTCAAGACCACGGAGTTCGTCATCTGCCTTCTAGAAACGAAGAGACCGTTCTCATCGGGGCACGCGCATACGCATCCATTTCGGTATATAAGCACTTGATCGGAGCTATATAACCTTGTCCCCACCTAACTATCAATCCCACAAACTGTCCATCGGACTTCAGATCTTCGTCTGTCCTCGGTCTCATCTTCCGAACCGAAGAACATGAGCAACACGAGCAACCAAGATTCACGACCGCAGTACCCTCCCAATCCCCTGCCTGAAAAAGAGGTAAACCCCTTTTCTCAAGAACCACCATCACACGAGATGGACACCAACCCGTTTCACCAAGAACCATCCTCTCTGAGAGGATCGCCTCCTCTCTATCCATCCATAGCTGCTCCCACACCAACAGATGAAAGCAACCCTTTTCACCAAGAGCCGAAAGAAGCACCGCCTCACCACCCTTCCGCGTACCCTCCTCCCCCAGCGGAAGAAACTGCAGTCCCGATTCGCCGAGAACAGTCGTCGAAAAGCATCCAGGAGAATGGATCTCCTCCTTCTCCTCCTTCTCCTCCTTCTGCTGCTCCTCCTCCGCAATATGTTGCGTCATGTTCTTCTTCATCTCAACCCCCCTGCGAGGGAGAGAGTGCAGAGAAATGGGGGACTCATGTCATGGGGACACCGGCCGTTCCCACGATTCACCCTGATAACAAGAAGGCTGCCTTCTGGGGAGCCACTGAGGCTCAAGCTCAGTCCTACCATCATCCTTATCTCCAGTACAGTCCGATCGAAAGATCATCAGGCTCAAGAAGTAGTCCTATGGAGAACATCCTGCATATGTTCAACTCGTGGAGTCATAAGGCCGAGAACGTAGCCACCAACGTTTGGCAAAACCGTAAGCACCTTAAACATTAGCCTTTTGCCTTTTGCCTTGGTTATCTCTTCGCTCATTCTGAAAGGATCATTGCCCTCATCGTGAAGTTATTTGGCTGATTTATCAGTTAGGAAGCAAAGTCAAACAAGATGAGATGAGTAGTTCGTGGAGACATGATGCAAGCATTTCGGATGCAAATTTCCATGCTTCAATAAAAAAATCGACAATTCCTAATATGTATATTTTAATGAGTATGCGTTTTCAATTGAAAAGTTGAAAACTGCTCAATCAAAATATAAAGCATATTTCAATGAACTTTTCTGGTTTCATTCACCTCTCTGAATGTTTCCTTCGTCTATACAATGAATTTTGCTTACCTACATGATGCTAAAGATTTTGATTTGATCAGTAAAAACTAGCTCATCTGTGTCCGGAGCCGCATGGGGGAAGGTCAACTTGAGAGCCAAGGCCATCACGGGAGGGGGGTTCGAGCCTCTTTACAAGCAGACTTTCGCGACCTATCCAAACGAGATGCTCAAGAAGACTTTCGCATGTTACTTGTCCACGACAACCGGACCGGTCGCCGGGACACTCTACCTCTCTAACATTCACGCCGCCTTCTGTAGCGATCGCCCCTTATCCTTCACTGCGCCGTCCGGTCAGGTCACTTGGAGCTACTACAAGGTAAAAAGCATAGGCTGCAACTCGCTAGATACTAATGTTGAATCGTAGACTGCTTCTACTTGACTAATATATTGAAACGTCACCATGACCATGAGCTCACGAATCGTTCTGACTTGCCAGGTGATGGTGCCCCTGGGCCAAATTGGTGCGGTGAACCCGGTGATGATGAGAGAGAATCAATCAGAGAGGTACATTCAGATTGTCACATTCGACGGGCACGATTTCTGGTTCATGGGCTTTGTCAATCACGAGAAGGCGACTCGCCATCTGACCGAGAGCATCTCCGCATTCGTAGCACCCGGAATTGCCGTACCACAACAGTCTCCTCCACCGCCCGCTGCATAAAATTCTCTCCCAGAATATGTTTCCTTCATATGGCCTTGTAATTTTCTCGGGTTGTTGTTTATTATATTCCAGAGTGCCATTTCCAATCGGACCGTTTGTCGGAGTTTAATTCATTGTATTTTAGCCCTACATATTCCATATGGTCATGCATTCTTTTTCCGAGTACCCAATGCAGGATTAATTTACAGAGAGATGAAGGACTACGTCTTGAACATCGCCATTATATGTACGTGTAGGCTTAGTCTAATAAGACTCCACTCACATATCCGCAAAACGATGTCTAAGTACGGATTCACGAAAAAACAACTATCGGCTCAACTTTTCGTGTCGCGATTTACTCTTATCTACCACAACAATATCCATAAAAATAATATACCTAAAACTACAACTTATAATCAGAGAAATTTCAAAACCTGCAAAAACTCGAGGGGAGCGCTGTTTCTAGTGGGTAATGAGGGTAAAAAGGTAATTTGAAAACAGTTTCTACCCTTCTAATGCCTACATTGCAAATTCAAGTGACTATTACCTAGGGCTGTTAGGAACCGAACTGAAAACCGAACTGAAAAATTTGGATTTTTCGGTTCGGTTCTCATTAAAAACCAATATTTTTTTATTGGTTCGGTTTTTATCAGTTAACCGAACCGAACTAAACCACAAAAAACTGATAAAATCTGTCCTCTCCCGTTTCGACTACACTACACCCAGGAAAAAGAGATGAACTTGGTGACGCCATAGAAGCTGAGACCGACGCCCCCGCTTGCTCTTGTTCCCTCTGACCTTGAAGCGACCGCCTTCCGCTCACCTTCTCGCCATACCTACGATTGCTCATCCTCTTTCCGCGCGTGCCCGTCTCCAAACAGGGCATTCGTGTCGCTCACCAGGAAGCAGGACTCGCAACCCGAGCCGATCCTAAAGCCGACCATCGTCGAAGAAGTGTCGCTAGGGCGGCTGGCCATGGTTCGATCCGTCTCGGGCCCGCCTGCTGGCCGCCTTCGTCTAGCCGAGTAGGGCCCTGTCACCCGAGCGCACAAACGTGCTCCTTTTGCTCCGTTTTTCGGCTCGCCGGATTGAAGCTCGCAGCTCTTCGGTTCGCTCAAGTTCCGACCTGACCCCGGTAGGCTGCGATTTGTTGTCTCTAGACTTTGCTTGGTTGTTGTTTCTGCTTGGATTGTTGATTGATCTCCCGATCAAGCTTTCGTTAGCTTTTTCGTGGGCGCACCCTAGATGGTCGACGTTTTGTCTAGGCTAGATCCACATAGATTTTCTTTGGTTTTGTGGGTTGGTCGTGGACGGTTCGAGGAAAGGGAAAGTTAACGGTGTGCCAGGAAAGTTAACGGTGTTGGCACGGGCGGGCGTTGGAAGATGTCGGCATCAGGGCTACCTCGAACGATGCTCGGTCAATGGGGCCGAGTTCTATCTTCCTGGCCAAGCTCAGTGGAAGCCGAGCCAAGTAGTCCACCGGTGGTAGTCGACACCAGTTGGAGGGAACGACCGGCAGAGGGTGGTGGTTCGATGACGGTGTGGGTGCTGGCTGCTTCGGCCGGTGGTGTTTTTGGGTGAGATTTGAGGAAAGCCTGTTTCGGTGAAACAGGAAGCTGCAGGCGTTGTTCGGGGACGGAGAAGAACGCAAGGAAGAAGAATATTTAGGGAATAAAAAAAATTAAAAAATTGAAAATAAAAAAGAGAGAATTGAAAACCAAAAAAAAAGGAAAAAAAAAAAGAAGCTGAAAACCAAAAACCGAAAAATTGACACGCCTAACAACGGTAAACCGAACCGTTGACACCTCTACTATTACCCCTCAAACTTTAGTGGCAAGTTGGAAGCTTCAACATTGTAATAAAGACTAGGCTTCCAAACTTCTGGTAATATTTATCCCACAACAAAAGATCACACCGTGACCAATCACAACCGCTCTTAGCCACAAATTTCAAGGGGGTAATCACGTGGCATGGCATTTATTCATGAAGATGGCAACCTATGGGGTAATGACAGAATAATCAAATGTCCAAGCCTACTTACGCAGAAATAAGATACAGCAGCACATGGACGCAGCACATAAACGCTCAATCCAAAATTGATAATCCATTAGAACCGTAAAGGTGTAAACTAAATAAACACAAAATTAGCAGTGGTTCGTGCCGTGCCTCTCGAAGGATAAATTGGTTCATCTATCACTTACTAAAACTATCTCAATAGTAGATCTCTTCTTTCTAAAAAGGTAAACACAGACAAACATTCCTGTGAGCTGAAGATCTGGCCTTGCCTCAGGCTATCTCGGGAGCAAAACTTTCAGCTTCACCGCCTCTTCTTGCTACCCTTGGCAGCACCGGATTTTGACGGGGTAGCGATCAAGTACACAAACAGAACTACAATACTGATCACAGAAATCAGAGATCCATATTTGGCCAGCAGTCTCTGCAATAAGGGAACAAAACCAAGCAGAGTTCAATAAAAGGTGATGCTGATCTCTCAACACTATCCTAATCAAATTTAATGTATGAAACAGCTGATATTCTAAACAAGAAGATCTAGAGCAAGGTACACAAGTCTTACCTTAGCCTGCAAAATTCAGTTGGTGAATAAGATGAATCCATGCAAAAGAAAAGGGGCAAAGTTAGAAAGAAGAAATTTTCCACAAATCAATAAATTACCATCTTTAGAATTCAGTAGTCAGTCTTTAACTTACCCACTCAAATTTCTTCTCAGGAGCTCTCTCTGCAAGGATATCGAGAGGCAGTATAGGAGTAGAGTAGGCCAGCTAAAAACAAGCAAGGATTTTCTATTAGATGGAGGAAAACACATCTGGGCAGAGACAGAGACAGAGACAGAGAGGGGGGAGTGGTGGGGGAAGCATCAGCACTATTGTGGTTTCGGACCTGTAGAGGAGCCTTCGTTGGGATACGGAACTTAATGACTGCTGGTGCACCAAAAAACATCCGTTTCTCTTTCGCCTCCAACTCAAAAGAATGAGATAGAAGACCACCGCTGCACCCATTAATGCCGATTTTATTGAGTTGCATAGGAGACTGGTACACAAAATCTATATTTGCGGTATACCAAATGGGTATTGACAATAAAAGAAAGTAGGCAGAATAGAAAAACTGTTAAAGGCAGAACTCACGAATCAAGTCTTTCCCATGACTGAGATGTGTTGCCACTGACAACATCAAAAACTTCTTGAGACCAGCTATCATCAGAAAGACTTACATCATAGGCGATCCTGTGCAGACAAAAATCAGAATAAATCTCAATGGATGGCAAAGATTGTTAGTCAACTGAATATACAGACAATGGCCAGCAAGAATAAATACAAAGATCAAACATATTCCACAGGGAAAACAGAGCAATTTATCTTTCATCTGATCATAAGATCTCCTTCAATACCCTCTCAGCCAACTTAAAATTTAGAAACATGTACTGATATGATGACCAGCTTTATCTATAAGTGAGACTGAATTTTATCAGTGTTTAGGAAATTAATATGCCAAAAGAGGTCACAATTTTAATTACAACAATCTGGTATCTTCCCTTTTAGATTTTGGAAAAGTGATGTTCCCAGATATTGCTGTTTCACTGGAAACACATGTAGACAATGGATATAGCATGCACATGCAAGGTATATAATATACTGAGCCTTATATCTCAGATTTTTCTTTCCTGACAGTTCCAAATGCTCCTCACCCTATCAGCCAATACAATGAATGGCATTTTCAAATGGCTTCATTTCAATGACATGTCCAACACAATTCTGTTTACTTTTTGAAGAGATAAGTTCCGTTTACCTAAATTTCAACGCATGAAAGCAAGAGAAATTAAACTCAGAGAGAAATATTTGGATGATCCGAACATGAAAAGGACTTCAACAATATTTTAGGACTTATTTCTGCATCATGCTTCAGCTTTAAGGCTTAAATATCAGATGAGTTTAGATTGATCATATGCACAATTTCATCGACTCTGTAATTAATGTTACTGGAATTTCTAAAGCCTATATACCCCTACCACAGTGAGCCTAATCACCGGCACGCATTTTGGCCAATCTCAACTTAAAAAGTGCAAATCTAATTGACCAATCGCTCAAGCGTGAACCAACAAGAAGACACTACAATCCTAATCAACCACGAGAGCAAAATCAAATTCGAAACTGCCAGTCCGCCAATTGCATGTCGCATTGCTGTCTAGAATTGCACTGACAGTTTCATACATACTTAAATAACACATGCAAAAGATTAGGCCCATAACTCCTCTACCTTCGAGCACCGGAAGAGAACCGAAAAAACTGCTAAACCGAAGCAATTCAAGCCAGAAAAGATAAGTATTTCAAATCAAATGGAAAACAGAACCACAAGATCTACCACCATCCCGAAGCACCGACCGAAAAAAAGGCATCAAATCTAGATCAATCGAGTAGATCACCGACGGATTCGATCCGTGGGACATGAGAAACTCACGAGGATCCCTGATTGTAGATGTCGATGGAGACGAGGACGCGCTCGGCGCCGGACTTGAGCCGCTTGAGGGAGGCCTTCTTGTGGGCGACGATGAACGGGACGTCGGTGGTGGCGAGGCACGACGGCGCCAGCAGGAGGAGCGCCAGGACGGCGGCGAAGACCGCGGAACGCGGGATCGGATTCGCCATCTCCGTCGTCGCGGGTCGGGGCGGAGGAGGTGGCCTTTAGGTCTCGAGAGGTTATCGTGCGTAAGTCAATGGCGAGCCAGAGAGACGAAAGCGTCTCCTTCTCCCTTTTAAAGATGGAAATGGGCTTACCGCATTCGGGTCATAGTTCTAGGGCCCACTTTCATGGGCCTTTTCGGGTCGGGTCATTCTGTTCTATGGTTAGGTATTGACTGAGGGGATTAGGAAACGATTTTATAAAAAAGATAAATAAAATAAATGCTGGGAAACAATTTTCAAAGGAGGGTTTGGTAATGGTGTGCGGGAAAAAAAGGGAAAGTTGCGACTAATATGAAGAGAAAATTATTCGAAATGCCTCTATGGAGATATGTAAGTTGGACTAAGAAAGTGATTATGTTTTACCATTCAAGACATTTTGAGGTGATTTTTCGGGCCAATCACTCTGGTAAGAAGACAATTATTTATCGCAACTATTTAAAGGCATCGTTTTGAATTTATAAAGTTTATCAATGATCCCACGTGGGATATCGATGATGCATAAGATGTCTTTTTTGAATGTCACATGAACTACGACCGGAGATTGCATGAAACAGATAGTTGATTTCTCATTCCATCTTCATTTGCACTGAATATGGGGAGATATTTAATTTTCATCAAAATGCCATACATTTGCAAGCAGTTCTTTTCATACTAGACAGGATTAATTATTCTTTTTTTTGTCATTGAATTAAGGTGTATTTGTTTCGAAGAAAATGAATGATTTGGAAAATATTTTCCTAAAAGTAATCACTTATATCACTTATAAAAATGAATGAACGAAAAATATATGCATCGTCTACAAAAATATTTGGACAAAAATTGTTATAGATAATGAAAATATTTTTATTAACTTATTATTTAAAGTGATATAATCAATTATTTTTAAAAAAATATTGTCTAAATCAATCTACGAAACCAAGGAATTTCACAAACCTTCTTGCCTTCTTGGGCTAGCAATCAACGAAACATAGCATAGAGGAAGGACAATATTCAAGGAAGAAGAGAAGGCCTAGCATGAACGAGAAGAGACTGTCAAGTTTAGCCAAGAATGACTCCCCGCATGATCGCACGAGGCTTCATATACAGATTCATGATTATCTTCAGCGAAGGCTCTTCGAACGAATTCAGGCAAGTCATTCTTGGCTACTAAACAAAAGACTCTTAACATCATGCAAGGCCTCACTTCCTCGGTATGGAGTGCCATAAGAAGTGAGAGACTTTCAATAACTCGAGGACTCGCTTAAACAAGAAGAAGAAACCTGACATGAAGGACAAGAGATGCTCTGACTAGCCAAGGAGACTGCCTGGAACCGACTGGTTCGACCATTGTGATGAGCTTTTGAACATCGACTCGGGGGTGCATGGAGGAATCAAGTTCGGAGCAGGCAAGTCATTCCTGGCTATCAAAACAAGGCTCTCGTCCTCATGCTAGACCTCTCCTTCTTTCATTTGCTTTGCTGCTTGTGTGTCTATTTAGTTCTATCAGATGCGCCCATTTATGGAGGGTTTGAAAAGGAACAAAGGCAGATTCCAAAGCCATGTGTATGACATCTTGGAGGTCCTGGTCGATCGAGTCAATATGCCTCATCTAGAACCCCCCCTCTCTCTCTCTCAGATGGGAAAGATCAAAGCTGACTTACAAATGGAGGAATAAATTCCTTACGCATGCGTGGAGGAAGGGTTACTTGTAATACTCACACTGTGCAAAAAGGTCGATCGCCAGAGATATGGATGAATGACTTTAAGTTGGATACAGCATTTGTCAATTATTACACAGTGGCAGGCCAACTTGCATTAGAAGTCAATATTCTTCTAGTTAGTTGCTTCAAAAAAGTCTTCTCTCACAACATTCACGAGTAGATCTCTACTGGTATGAGTACCGGGATGTCTTTGAGTAATGTGGGTGTACTAAGAATGGCCCATATAATTGACACGCCAGACAATGTGGCAAAAGTGTAAACGAACATTTAGATAAGTGGACCATATTCAATACTCAAGCAAAATCTGTTACATCGCTTAGTGTGCCAATTTTTCAAAAGGGTTCATGATACACCTAAATTGTTGCCTAAGAAAGAGGGAAGATTAATAGGCCTTAAGAATTTATAATGGTGGAATAAAGCTTGTATTATGGCTGCTTGTGGCTGATATTTGCTCAAGGCATGGTCTACAAGGGTGGCTTGGCTAAAGGCTTATAAGCTTTAAAAACGGGTCTCTCTTTTGACTTTGAAGATCCCTGCTGCTGCATCTTATGTTTGGGAGGAAAATCTTGAAACTAAGAGATGTTTTTAAACGACATTTGAAACATATAACAAGTGATAGTTCTTCTGTTTTCCCTTGGCATTGTGACTTGCATCCTGTTGGTCCTCCGCTTGTTCATTTTCCCGCTAGAATTGTCTATGATTCTGCATTGTCCATTCAAGCAAAGGTGCAGAATGTGATTCAAGACTCAGCTTGGCATTGGCCAACCGCAAGGTCTGATGACTGAGTTAGGATTCGAGCTCACTTGTGTGGCTCCTTAATTCCGAATCCTTCTGGTGCTGATCAAGCAAGTTGGAAATCGACTCCACCTGGTACATTCACTATCAGGAATGCGTCAAAACTTGCTGGGAGAAAGAAGTCCAAACGATATCATGGAGAAAGCTGGTTTGGTTCAATCCCTCTATTCCTCAACACTGTTTAATTGCCTAGTTAGCTACCATAAAGGACAGGTTATTACAGTGGGCCACGCAGATCTCTCCACATTTGTTGTTCTTGTAATGCTCCCGATGAAGACAGGAACCGCTTTCTTTTTCTAGATGTTCTCTCCTTCTATCTGCAAGATTGATGGGCCATTTTGCAGCTTCATCTCGTAGATAGTGTTCCTGCAGCTTCATTTTGGTTACTACAGTTGGCTTTTTCTGTCTTTAGAGGAAAGGCATTCCCCCGTCTGTTGTGCCTTTCTTTTCTGTACTTGGAGTGCTAGGAATAGTCGTCTAATAACTGCTGGAAGCTCTTCCTCAATTTCTACACAAATCAAGAGATTCAATAGAGATCAAGATTAGAATTTGTTTGAATGTTCAAAGAAAGGTGTCTATAGAAAGGCATAAAACTGGGTTGCTACTGGGGACTCAATGATTGTATTGAGCTCGTAGCAGGATTGTTCAGCCTGCTATGTGATTTCTTGTGAACAAAATCTGAATTATCTGAGAATAGAACCTACTGATATCTTTATAAAAGTATCTTGTAAAGTACCAATTTTTCGAAATAAGTTCATAAACAAGAGTTAAAAATTGGCTATTAGTTGATTAAGGATGTAAGGTATTTAATTTGGTTAATTGAGAATTCAAGATCTTAAAAGAATCTCCAATCACATCTTGAGCTCCCCTATGGGTCGAATTTAAGAGTATGTGGCAAATGACCAAATATTCTACTTTGGAGCCACGTCGCATTTTTAGCACTTGAAATCCATTGATGCCAAGCTCGAGATCCGATCGGGGCTTTTTGAAACAAATACTCCGAAGACCAAAATAAAACCTCTAGTCTACAATTGACCAACCACCAAAATATTAAGTCCGACTTTTGCTCTTACCAATATGTTGTCCGAAAATTAGGTAAAGATAATTCTATTTATCAATAGTGTTCGGCACTCATCACAATTTTCAGAAATCTATCAACACAAAAAAGAAAAAATTGAACTTTTGGAATTGAATGGTAAAACCGTCCGCCAGAGAATCGACCGAAGAAATAATATTAAATTGTCTTTTAAATTGGTTATCCACGCTTCCATGGTCTAAATCACAAAATCTATTAAGCTTCAAGTCCAGTTCCAGCTTGGAATATAGACTATTTTGAAGTTGAACTCAACTTCAATTTTATGTACCCAGCTATCCTAACTTCATCAAACTCTGACCGCATCAGTTTGATATATATCACAAACGTCGCTAATGTTCGGTGTATTGCATAAACTCTAAAACATGCTCTTGGAGTGAACTTCGCATCTATTCCATGCATGGACACACTGACATTGTCGTTATCCAAATACTCTATTTTTTTCAAATTCACTACGAATGATATTTCATGCAAGTCATTGACAATGTCTCATATGAGAATTTGTGTTCACACTATCTACAAATCCGATTCATGCGGATCCGATCGATCCAATATTAGCTCAATCGGGCTTCAATCACCTATGTGATTCAAGTCTCCTTCGATTGAGAGAATCGAATAATGAGATTAGGATCAATGAACCAATCTTACGGAAGGACCAGCCCACGGTTAAAGTTACTTGCAATTTGCAAAGGGATGGACTTTCTTAAATGCATTCAGCTGAAGGCGAAATTAAAAAATTATAATAAAAACTCTCTGAACATTTATATATATATATATGTATGGCCCTCAGGATTTGGGATTCTATATAAAGGATAAGAAATGAACATAGGGTTATTTCAATATACATAGAAAATTGTTAAGTGATTAGTGATGAAATCTAAACGTCTTTGTTTGTTTGATCTAGTTATCATGTGAAAAAATTCTATAGGTTCTATATCTTTGATATAATAGTAGAAATCTGCGAATTCTATGAAGTTATCTAATTTGAAGTATATTAATTCAAGAGTTATGGTGATAATAAATAAGAAACGAACAAAGTAAAGAAATGAAGTCTAGATGAAAATTAAGCTAATTATGATTTCAATCAAAATGATATGAAATGTAATTGAAAGTAATTAAATTAACAATGTGATCTCATGCAGAGGCAGTAGTTCGCATTCGAGCAGAGATCCTACTGATATGCGTAATAAAAAAAATGTAACCTTCTACAAGGGCGGTAGCCCGCGCTCGAGTAGAGATCCCACTTAAAGCACAAGTAAAAGAAGACTAATAATATGAACTTATAATATCAACCAAAACTTGGTTGGTTATATTATTGAGTCATAGAAAACTTACTAACAATTAATACAAATAATTGGAGATGATTACAAGTGATTGGAAATATCTTGAAGAAGTAATTACAAGTAATCAAGGGGTGATTACAAGTGCTTGAAAAGTGATTATAAGAGGATATAAGTGATCAAAGGGTAAAATGAAAGGGTTGTGATCAAAGGAGGTTTTTAGGATGCAAGAAGGCAAGATCATAAGAGTGCAAGTGAACTGAAACCAAGTGATACCTTCCTTCTTGTTCTGCTCTCCCTTTTATAGGCAAAACTTTAACAAGCTTTAATGAAGTGAACAGTTTTTTTTTTTTTAAAGTCTTGGACGAATCTTCAACAGCAGCATCTTCAAGGTAGTGGCATCTTCAGATTTTTCTCTTCAAATGGAAAATGATGGTGTTCTTAAAAAAAAAAAAAACCATTTTTTTGTGTTCTTCGGTCTTTGTCTCTTTTGGTAATTAGTAATTAGTAATTTCCTCTACTGGTCTCTATCCTTGTATTGCCACCATGATGGGATTGATCATCATAAGAGAATCTTGGACTTGGTGATTGGTTATTTTGACATGATTTTTTGCAATTCAATGTGATATTCTTTTGGTAATTGAATGGTAGCCAAATGGGCTTGGGCTAGTGATTTTTATTGAAAAAATTTAATAACTTTGTGATAATGTGATTTGTGATTTCGCTGATTTAATCAATTTAGAATAGATTTCTCGGAAAGGTTTTTTGTGAATTTGCAATTGTCCCACAATTTAGTTTTGAATATCCTAAGTAGATGTAGGATATAAGAAGAGTAAGGGGCCTGATTATAATTAAATTCCTCGGCAATTACCCAGGAAACTTGGAAAATAATGAAAAATGCATGAGATTTAAAAATTTTGATTCATGATTGGTTGGTTTGAAATTGGTGTGAAAGATTTTCAAGCTAGTTTTAAATTGTAGAAGTAATATTTCAATGACGGGGCCAGAGTGACTACTATTTTTGGAACCAGAAAGGTAATTGTTTAGTGTTGAAATTTGTTTTGAAATACAAAGCCAAGTGTGACAGTCACCTTCATTTTGGCGGAAAAAAGCATTCAACCAAGCTTCTTAGTAATCCCAATAAGTGAAAATTGGTAGATATGATAATTTGGTGGTTAATTTGATTTCAAATCGTAATTGAGTATGACGATTAGGTTCTCACATTTCTAGTAGTATGACCTGGAGGATTGTGGCTGTTGAATGAGTGATATTATTTGGGTTTTCAGATGATGCAAAATGTTTAAATATGACAAACTTGGCTTTAACAAGGATTTATTCATAGTAGGCTTGTAGTTTTGATAGATCAGTTAGTGGGTAATGCTAATTTTCTAGGAAAACATGTTTCGCATAAACTTTTGGATTTTCATGGTGAAATTCTCTTTCAATTATCATGAGGTCTTGATATTGGCTTTTAATGATAAATTATGATTTGACTGAAGATTGTGATGTTATTATAGAAGTAGTTGAGGTAAATGGTTTTGCTATCATAGAGGAAGGGGGTGGTTTTATGACAATTTTACTAGTTATCATTTAAGTGATTGCGATTCATTTCAATTATGAGAGACCAATGATAATGGGTTTAGAGTGATCTCAATTTGTTTTGATGGATTTTTTTAGCAATGTCTACCCAAGTTTTGATTGGAGGAGATAATGATAGTGATTTTTTAGTTTGTGCTCTAGTTTGTGGCTTGTGTAGTTGTGATGTAGCAGTTTCTAGTTTTGCTTTTGTGGGTAGTGAAGATAGATATAGGGTAAGATCAGAGGGTATTGATTATAATAATGGTGTTTGTTGGGCTTTGATTAGATATAACCATATTTGCAACTACTAAGGTGATTGTGATGATAGTAATAATGGTGGTGATTGTTGAGCTTTCATTATGCCTAATCAAACTTGGAGTCGATTTACAGTTGGTGATTAGGGTTATGATTATGAGGTTTGGACAATGATTTGGTCTTTGTCTTTTTTGGACTTTAACATTGTTTTTCCTCCAAAAAATTCTCTCATCAGAAAATCAGGCGAATAATTTGAAAATCCATTAATAAATTCAATATCAAAATCAAAGACAGATAATATAGCTTGCTTTGAAGAAATATTTAATACATCTTTTTATAATACTTCTTTAGCCGATTTACAATCAATACGCAATAAGAACTTTTGATTTAAAAGATCACATTGGAATTTGGATATTACTAAAAAGATGGCTAATATTTCTTTTTTGATGGTAGAGTAATTTTGTTGGCTTTGGTTCCAATGTTTAGAAATTAATTATACTATCTATTCTTTATTATTTTTTACTTGTTTTAGAACACCTTCATAACCTATATCTGAAGCATCTTTTGCTAAAATTTTAAAAGTAGAAAAATCAGCTAGATAAAGGTAAGGTATTTCTTTAACATGGGTTTTGATTTGTTTAATCATATTAGTGTGAACTAATGTCCATGATGGAGGGTTTTTCTATAATTTTTTTATGTAAAGGTTTACATAATATGTTAATATTTGGAAAAAAAAAATCTATGATATGATTGAGACTTCCTAGGAACCTTTGTAATTGGGTTTTTTCTTTAGTTTCATCAGGAAATATTTTGCAAATAGAATTGATCTTTCATTGGGATGATAGTTCCTAGATAAATGTAATATCCTAAAAATCTAATTTTTGTTTGGAAGAGTGATATCTTATGAATACCGATATATGTTTAAAGTGTTGGTCTATATTGTATAAAAAATTAAAACATCATCTATATAAACGAAAACATATTCAAAGTAAAAATTAAAAATACTATTCATTATTTTTTGAAATTTAGAAGGAGTGTTTTTCAATCCAAAAAGCATTACATTCCATTCATATTTCCAAATGGTACTATAAATGCTGTTATATCTATCTAATTCATTTATTTGAATTTCCCAAAATTCAGATTACATATCAAATATTCAAAATATTTTTAAATTATGAAGTCGGTTTAATAAATCCTTTTTATTTGGAATTAGATATCTAATCCATTTTAGTGCTTTGTTCAAAGGTTTATAATTGATAATTAGCCTGGGTACTCCCCTTTCTAGTTCAACATTTTTATTGACATAGAAAACAGAGTAGGTGATAGACTTTTTCTAATTAGTTTTTTTTTTTATCTAATAAGTCTTGGATTTCTTTTTGGCAAAATTGTAAAACTTCTTGATTCATTTGAGTTGGATGAGCCTATGTAGGATTTTTTTTTTCCTGTGAAATCTGGTTCATGAGGTAGACCAACAATATGTTTCTTTCTTTCCCAAAATGCATTGGGCAAGGTGGACCATATGTTTTGTTCAATATGTTTTTGAAGAGAAGCAATTTTATCTTTTAATTTCGGTTCAAGTAACTTTCTTTCTATCCTTTTGAATTCCAAATCATCTTTTAAATATTGAAGTAATTCTTCTTTGCTTTCTATAAGACAATTAATTTCAGCAATTGAATTTTCTTGTAATATGTTTAAATTTCTTGTCTATGGTTTAGTGATAAATTCAAAAGTAATCTTTTTATTCAAAGCTTGTGTTTCAATTCCCTTGTTGGTGACAGTAAATGGTTGGATTAATTAAAAAAAAGGTGTTCCCAATATCACATTTTGTCTCATATCTTTCAGTAGAAAACAAGATGTTTTATAAGACATTTGATTTTTTTATAACTGAAGCTTCGGGCAATTTGTAACTTATTTTAAGTTTGTATGCTGACTTTAATGATTCTGTAATATTGTGAAAATATTTTTTTGGTACTAACCCTTTTTCTTATGCAATTAAGATCGAAACTGTATCAAAAAGTGTTGTGGTATCAATAGTGAATTCATCATTGATTTTTATTGTTATATCTATTATCCATTTTCTTGATGTTATCTCTGATAAAGCTATTAAAAAAATTAGAATCAGAGTTATCAATTGGTTTTTCTCCTTCTTTATCATTTCCTTTCTCTTTCTTGGATTTTATTGCCAAATTTCCCTTATGTAATTAAAGATAAAACCCAATTACAAAGGCTCCTAGGAAATCTCGATTACATCATAGATTTTGTCCCAATTATTAATATATTATGTAAACCTTTACATCAAAAATTACAAAAAACCCTCCCAGGAATTCCCAAATGTTATATACATTTCTCGAACATGATTGAATTCAAGGTATGAATTCCTGCTACGTGCGGGGACTTCGGCTGTCGGGGCTTTTCTTAAGAATCGTATATGATTTAAAAGACCATTAATGATTTCATAGGCTAGGTAAGTAATTAAACACTTCATCCATACAATTTTCTTTTTTCTTTCTTCAAACTTACAGGAGGAAAATATCAAAAGCATACTTCAACTTTCACCTAATGATTACTTAGTTAGTCTACGACTCTATGTTAAAAATATCAAAGTACACGTGAGATTTTCCTTTGATACGAACCACTTTGCACTTTCGCATCAATTATCGTGATGTCTCTATTTATGATGTTAAAATGAGTTTATAAGTGATTATTGGATCAAGAGTGAAATATGTTATAAATATATATATATATATATATTTTTATATCATGGTGAGTTGTTCTGTACTGTTTAATTTGAATACATATGACTCGACCACGTTTCCATGTGATGAGTCAACTAGTCCACTGTAAACATAAATAACTTAGGAATATGACAATATTCAAGGAAGAAGAGAAGGCCTAGCATGAACGAGAAGAGACTGTCAACTTAGCCAAGATTGACTGCCTACATAATCACAAAACTTTCTTATTCAGATTATGGTCATCTTCAGTGAAGGCTCTTTGTAAGATTTCAGGCAAGTCATTCTTGGCTACTAAACAAAAGACTCTTCTCGTCATGAAAGGCCTCCCTTCCTCAGTATGGATTGCCAAAAGGAGTGAGAGACTTCAATAACTTGAGGACTCACTTAAACAAGAAGAACAAACCTAACATGAAAGACGAGATGTTCTGACTAGCCAAGGAGACTGCCTGGAGCCAACCAGTTTGACCGTATGATGAGTTTTCGAGCATCGACTTGCTGATGCACGGACTAATCTGAGTTCAGAGTAGGCAAGTCATCCTTGGCTATCAAAACAGGGCTCTCATCCTCATGTTAGACCTCTCCTTCTTTGATTTACTTTGCTGCTTGTGTGTCCATGCAGTTCTACCAAATGTACCTATATATAGAGTTCTTGAAAAGAAATACAGGAAGAATTGCCTTGAACAGAGTATCTGGCCTAGCTAGGGATAAATATTATCCAGACACCTCGTATCAAGGTATATCATATTTCAAAGCCACGAATATAATATCTTTGGAGGTCCTCATCGATCGAGTCAATATGCCTCATCCAAAACCTCTCTCTCTCTCTCTCTCTCTCTCTCTCTCTCTCAGAGACGTGCAAGATCAAAACGGACTTCCAAATGGAGGAATAATTCCTCGTGCATGCATGGAGGAAGGGTTACGTGTAATATTCACACTGTGCAAAAAGGTCCATCGCCAGAGATATGGATGAATGGCTTTAATATGGATAAGGCATTTGTCAATTATTACACTGTGGGAGGCCAACTTGCGTTAGAAGTCAATATTCTTCAAGTTCAGTTGCTTCAAAAAAGTCTGCTCACACAACATTCATGAGTAGATCTCCACTCATATGAGTACCGGGATGTCTTTGAGCAACGCGGGGTGCACTAGGATGGGCCCATATAATTGATACGGCAGATGATGTGGTGAAAGTGTAAACGAACATTTAAATAAGTGGACCATATTCAACGCTCAAGTAAAATCTGTCACGTTTCTTAGTGTGCTGGTTTTTCAGAAGGGGGCTTGACACACCTGTTGCTTAAGAAAGAGGGAAGATTAGAAGGCCTTAAGAGATTAGAATGGTGGAATAAAGCTTGTATTATGGCTGCTTGTGGCTGATATTTTCTCAGGCATGGTCTATATGGGTGGCTTGACTAAAGGCTTATGAGCTTAAAAAAAGGTCTCTTTTTGGATTTTGAAGATCCCTGCTGATGCATCTTATGTTTGGGAGGAGAATCTAGAAATTAAGAGAGGTTTTTAGACCTCATTCGAAACATGCAAGCGCTGATTGTTCTTCTGTTTTCCCTTGGCATGGTGACTGGCCTCCTGTTGGTCCTCTGCTTGTTCATTTTCCTGCTAGAATTGTATATGATTCTGCATTGTCATTTCAAGCAAAGGCGCAAAATGTGATTCAAGACTTAGCTTGGCATTGGCCAACCGTGGGGTCTGATGATTGAGTTAGTATTCAAGCTCACTTGTGTGGCTCCTTAATGCCAAATCCTTCTGTTGCTGGTCTAGCAATATGGAAATCGACTCCACCTGGTTCATTCAGAATTGGGAGCGCCGGGAACTTGCTAAGAGGAAGAAGTCCGACAGTTATCATGGAGAAAGCTGGTCTGGTTCAATCCCTCTAGTCCTCGACGCTCTTTTATTGCCTATTTAGCTAACAGTACCACAAAGGACAGGTGACTGCGGTGGGCCATGCAGATCTCTCCACATTCGTTGTTTTTGTAATGCCGCCGATGACGACAGGAACCAGTTGTTTTTTGAAAAACTTCTCTCGTTCTATCTGCAAGTTTGGAGGGCCACTTTGCAGCTTCGTCTTGTTGATAGTGTTCCAAGTGTGCTTTTCTTTTCTGTACTTAAAGTGCTAGGACTAGTCGTCTACGTAACTCCTCTTTTGCTGGAATCTCTTCCTCAATTCCTACTCAAATCAAGAGATTGATTAGAGATAAAGATTAGAACTTGTTTGAATGTTCAAAGAAAGGTTTCTATAGAAAAGGCATAACACTGTTGCTTATGGGGTCTTGATGATTGGGTCTATTAGATTGATGATTTTGTCGAGCTTGAAACAGGATTGCTCAGCCCGCTTTGTGAATTCTTGTGAATAAAATCTGAATTATCGGAGAATATAACTTACTGATATTTTTATAAAAGTATCTTGCAAAGTACCGATTTTTCAAAATAAGTACAGAAACAAGGTTAAAAGATAGGCTATTAGTTGATTAAGGGCGTAAGGTTTTATTTTGGTAAATTGAAAATCCAAGGTTTTAAAAGAATCTCCGATTAGGTGTCGAGCTCCATGTTGGTGGAATTTAAGCGTATATGGCAAATGACCAAATATTCTACTTGGGAGCCACGTCAGATTGTTAGCACTTGAAATCCATTGATGGCCAGCCGAGATCTGATTGGGGCTTTTGAAACAAATACTCCGAAGACCAAAATAAAACCTCTAGTCTACCGTTGACCAACCACCAAAATATTAAGTCTGATTTTTGCTCTTACCAATATGTTGTCCAAAAATTAGGTAAAGGTAACTCTATTTATCAATAGTGTTCGGCACTCCTCAACTCTTTTCAGAAATCTACCGACACAAAAAAAAAAAAATAAAAAATAAAAAATGAATTTTTGGAATTGAGTGGTAGAGCCATCCGCTAGAGAATCAACTGGAAAAATACGTTAAACTATTGTTTAAATTGGATATCCACATTTTCGTGTTCTAAATCATAAAATTCTTTAGAGCTTCAAGTGTAGTTCAGCTTGAATATATAGAGTTATAGACTACTATGAAGTTGAACTCAACTTGAATTTTTATGTTATATTCCGACTTCATCAAACTTTTTCCGCATCAACTTGATATACATCACAAACATTACTCCTGATTGGTGTATTGCATAGACTCTGAAACGTGCTCTCAGAGTGAATTTCGTTATCTATTCTGTTCATAGACCTACCGACATTGTCGTCTTCCAAATGTTCTACTTTTTCCAAATCCACTACGAATGGTTTTTCATGCAAGTCATTGACAAAGTCTTATGTGAGAATTCGTGTTCACGCTATCAACAGATCCGATTTATGCGGACCGATCGATCAAACATTAGTTCAATTGGGCTTCAATCACCTACCTAAGCCATGACCATGAACGGCCCATTCAAGCCTTGGGAGAATAGAATAATGAGATTAGGATCAGTGAACCAATCTTTGGGAAGGACCAGCCCGCGCTTAGAGTTACTTGCAATTTGCAAAGGGATGGACGTTCTTGAATGCATTAATCGGAAGGCGATAGTCATAATTTATGATAAAAACTCTCGGAACAATTATGTATATGACATTTCTTGATCATGATTGAGAAAAAAATTATAAAAATGGTGTGTTTGGTAATGATTCTGTTCCCTGGAGTAGATTTAGAGCAGAAATGATTTTTTTTTTATTCTGTTCCCGGGAACTGATTCTAAGTAAAAGAACGTGTTTGGTAACTGTCCAAAATTTCTAATTCATAAATAGAATTGTGTTTGATAACGTGCTCATTGATTTGTTTCAAATCAATTTCTTTTAATTTTTAAATAAATTTTTTACTTTTTTTTTTTTTTCCTTTTTCTCCTATTCTTCTTCTTCTTCTTCTTGTGGCCGATGACCTCACTGGAGCGTTGCCAGCCCTCGTCGATTGAGCCTCGCCGGCAGTTGGGCGAGGCTCGCCCAGCCTTAGCGAGGCTTGCCTAGCCACCGACGGGGCTTGGCGTTGCTAGGCTTGCCCAACCCCGGTGAGCTCGCCGGACCTCCTGGCAAGCCTCTAGCGAGCTCGTCGGACCAGTGGACGGCGACCGGCGGTAGCGGGCGGCAGCGGGCGGTGGTTTATGGCAGTTGCGAAATGGTAGAAGGGAAGAATAAGACTTGATTCTTTTTTTTATTCTCAGATCGAGAATCATATATATTTTTTTTATTCTCAATTTTTGTTCAAAGCGGTGCAAAGCAATCAATTTTGGACAAAATTTTACCAAACGTGATTCTGTTCCCAAACTGATTCTAAGAACAAAATCAGAATCAGGCACTGTTTGGATGGTTACCAAACAGTGCCAAAAATTCAAAACATTACTAAATTATTATTTTAAAAATGCGACGTCGATGTCAGCCAATCAAAATAGGCTGGATGGACTGAATTGACATAAATGCAAAAGTTTTAGGAGAAATAGAAAAAAAAATTTAAGACTGAATTGACACAATTGTAATATATTTATGACTTTTTTTGTAATGTTCCCCTAGATACATGAGATTTACCTTTGATAGAGACCACTTCACACTTCCACATTGATCATCGTTGCGATTCTATTTATCAAAATGTCATTTTATTTTCAAGTATGTCCATAGCAAATCCTAACTTTTCACACCCGCCCAATACACTTAAAATCAGCTGAAAGCTAATACCCAAACCTCGAGAAAGATGTTTATAATTATAGAAAACTACACATGACTTGATGAGGATTCCATGTAACGGGTCAACCAGTCCACTCTACACACAAATAACTTAGGAACTTGGGAGACTGTATATACTTAGTTCACATCACATGCACTTAGTGTTCCTTTTAATGGTTCAAAAATATGACATCCGTTCTTATGTGTTTATCAACATTTACATCATGCCCAAGTCAAACGTTTCTTATGGAATTGAAAGAAAGTGGCATAGACATGATAAGAACTATTAAGAAGTGAAACTTAGGCCAATGCTGATATATAAAGGGAAGGGATCAATCTTGGTGAGAACACGAAGGATTGGGATGGTGAATGGTTACATATGAGCCAAGGACAATTATCAAGGAAGAAGAGAAGGCCTAGCATGAACGAGAAGAGACTGTCAACTTAGCCAAGATTGACTGCCTGCATAATCAAACGGAACGCTCTTATTCAGATTTCTCTTCAGTGAAGGCTCTGTAAGATTTTAGGCAGGTCATTCTTGGCTACGAAACAAAACTCTTCTCATCATGTAAGGCCTCACTTCCTCAGTATGGAGTGCCAAAAGGAGATAGAGACTTCAATAACTCGAGGACTCGCTTAAACAAGAAGAAGAAACCTAACATGAAAGACAAAAGATGCTTCGACTAGCCAAGGAGACTGCCTGCAACCAACCAGTTCAACTGTATGATGAGTTTCTGAAGATCAACTCGCTGATGCATGAAGAAATCGAGTTCGGAGCAGGCAAGTCATCCTTGGCTATCAAAACAAGGCTCTCATCCTCATGTTAGACCTCTCCTTCTTAAATTTACTTTGCTGCTTGTGTGTTCATGTAGTTCTACCAAATGTACCCATTTATAGAGGTCTTGAAAAGTAATACAGCAAGATCGTATTCCAAAGCCGCGAATATTGCATCTTTGGAGGTCCTTATCGGTCGAGTCAATATGCCTTACGCAAAACCTCTCTCTCTCTCTCTCAGATGGGCAAGATCAAAGCTGACCTACAAATGGAGGAATAAATTCCTCCAGCCTGCACGGAGGAAGGGTTACGTGTAATATTCACACTGTGCGAAAAGGTCCATCGCCAGAGATCTGGATGGATGGCTTTAATTTGAATATGGCTTTTGTCAATTATTACATTGTGGGAGGCCAACTTGTGTTAGAAGTCAATATTCTTCAGGTTTAGTTGCTTCAAAAAGGTCTGCTCACAACATTCTTGAGTAGATCTCTACTTGTATGAGTACCGGGATGTCTTTGAGCAATGCGGGGTGTACGAAGATTGATCCATACAACGCTAGACGATGCGGCAAAAGTGTAAACAAACAATTAAATAAATGGACCATATTCAATGCTCAATCAAAATTGGTCACATCGCTTAGTGTGCCGATTTTTCAGAAGTGGTCATGATACACATAAATTGTTGCCTAAGAAAGAGGGAAGATTAATAGGCCTTAAGAGATTAGCATGGTGGAATAAAGCTTGTATTATGCGCTGCTTATGGCTGATATTTGCTCAGGCATGGTCTATATGGGTGGCTTGGCTAAAAAGTTTATAAGCTTAAAAACAGGTCTCTTTTGGACTTTGAAGATCCCAGCTGATGCATCTTATGTTTGGGAGGAAAATCTCGAAATTTAAGAGAGGTTTTTAGGCCTCATTTGAAACATGTAATAGGTGATGGTTCTTCTGTTTTCCCTTGGCATGGTCACTGGCATCCTGTTGGTCCTCTGCTTGTTCAGTTTCCTGCTAGAATTGTCTATGATTCTGCATTGTCGTTTCAAGCAAAGGCCCAGAATTTGAATCAAGAATCAGTTTGGCATTGGCCAACTGCCACCAGGTCTGATGATTGAGTTAGGATTTGAGCTCACTTGTGTGGATTCTTAATGCCGAATTTTGAGCACTTCGGAAATTTATGCCACCTGGTACATTCACAATTGGGAGTGCCTGGAACTTGCTATGAGGAAGAAGTCCAAAAGCTATCACGGAGAAATCTGGTTTGGCTCAATCCTTGTATTCCTCGACAATGTTTTATTGCCAAGTTATATGCACAGTCGACTAGAGTAGTCGACTAGAGTGGGACATGCAGGTCTCTCCACTCTGTTGTTCTTCAAATGCTGCCCATGAATAGAGGAACAACTTGTATGTTCTCTCTTTCTCTCTCTCTCTCTCTCTCTGTGCAACTTTGGAGGGCCATTTTTGTAGTTTCATCTTGTTGATAGTGTTCCTGGAGGTGAAGTTACTTGGGCTTGTTCTCTTTTCGGAGTGCCAGGAACAGTTGTCTCCATAAGTCCTCTTTTGCTGAGCTCTTCCTCAATTCTTACTCAAATCAAGAGATTGATTAGACATAAGATTTGCATTTGTCTCAACGTTCAAAGCAAGGTGTCTATTGACAGGCATAAAACTCTGAGTTGCAACTTGATGATTGAGTCTCTTAGTTTGGATCAGGATTGCTCAGCCTGCTTTGTGACTTGTTATGAATATAAATCTGCATTGTGGGGAAAAACAAAACTTACTGATTTTTCGAAATATTATGCAAATTGCCAATTTTTCAAAATAAGTGCAGCAACAAGACTTGAAGGATTTGGCTATTAGTTGATCAAGAACATAAAGGTTTTAGCTTGGTTAATTGGATTTAAGGATTTAAAAAAGCACCATCAAGTCTTGAGCAATTGAAGCGTTTGAAATGACATACGGTAAATGCCCAGATATTTCACTTTGGGAGGTATGCCGAATTTATGATGCTCAAATTCCACTTGGGGTGAGCACAAGATCCGATTGAGGCTTTTTAAAGTCCTCAATTAATCAAAATACAATCTTAAATCTATCATTGAGCACCAATCAAAACGTTAAGTCTTATTTTTGCATTTATTGATAAGTTAACTGAAATCGGATGACAGTAATTCTTTCTACTAATAGTTTTTTGACATTCATTAATTTTTTTTTTGGTAACCGAGGATCCGCCAGGCTCGCATTTCGCTTACGCTAATCGACAACCTACAGCCCGTACAGTGCACGGTGCACCTCAAACCAAACGTCAATATCTCAGGAGAGGTTAGCACAGGACCCACCATTATGACCCCCACTTAAGACGTGTTGACAACGTAGAGATTCAAACTCATTCTCTCGGCGATGAGGTAGTAGAGCTCAACCAACTGAGCTGCCACCGGTGGGTTTTATTAATTTTTTTAAGAATTCTGTTAGTACAGAAAAAAGTTCTGTCAATAGAACCGTATGCCAAAGAATCACCCAAAGAGATGATGTTAAACTATTGTTTAATAGGATTTCGCACTTTGCCAATGCTTAAAAAAGGGAATGAAGTGAGTGATCTAAATGGCAAGATCCTTTAAGCTTCAAGTCCAGTTCCAGCTTGAATTTAGAATATTTCGAAGTTTTTTTTTAAGGGAGAAGACTACCAAAAACCCCAAATTTTACTCAAAGTGACAAATTTATCCCAAACTTTTTTTTTGTGACGTAAAAAACTCAAAACTTTTCAAACTGTGACACATTTACCCCATCAATGACATTTTTATCTTAGTTTTTCTTCTTTTTTTTTTTTTTTATCTTTTTTTCTTCTTCTTCCCTTCGTCGGCCATGGCAGAGGGAAGTCGACGTCTAGCGAGGGTCGCCCTCACCTGGGCTGGCTAGGGCCGCCCTCGTCGACGTCGGGTGAGGGTAGCCCTCAGCTGGGCTGGCCCGACGCTGGCGAGGGCCTCCCTCGCTCCACGCCGACAAGGGCACCCCTCACTCGACGTCCTCACCTACGTCAAGCGAGGACGGCCCTCGCCTACATTGGGCGAGGGAGGCCCTCGCCAAACGCCGGCAAGGGCCGCCCGACATCGATGAGGGCCACCCTCGCCTGCATTGGGCGAGGGCGCAAAGGAGGCCCTCGCTCAACCCGGCGAGGGCCGCCCTCGCCCGACGTTGGCGAGGGTGGCCCTAGCCAGCCCAGGCGGGGGGACACTCGCCCGACGCTGACCAGGGCAACCCTCGCCAGACGCTGGCTTCCCTCCGCCATGGCCGGCGGAGGGAAGAGAGAAGAAAAAAAAAATTAAAAAGTAAAAAGACCAAAATGCCCTTTAGTTTAGGGTAAATGTGTTACACGACAGAAGTTCGAGGTTTTTTATGTCACAAAAAAAAAGTTTGGGGTAAATGTGTCACGATTGGCAAAATTCAGGGTTTTTTATGTCACAAAAAAAAGTTTGGGGTAAATCTGTCACTTTAGACAAAGTTTAAGGTTTTTTGTGAGTTTTTCCTTTTTTTAATTGCTAGAAATACTATTTTGAAGTCGAATTCAATTTGAATATATATACCTGCACGTTCCAACTCGTCAAACTTTTTGACTACGTCAACTCGAAGTTCGTATACATCAACGACGTCCCTCCTGATTGAGGTGTTACATCCCTCGAAAACATGCTCTTGGCGCGAACATCTATTACATGCATGGACATATCGACATTATTCTTATCCAAATGTTTTACTTCGAATGCTTTTCCATGAAAGACATCGACCAATGTCCGATCGAAACATCACTTTCAACAGATCCTATTCATGTGGCTCTTATCAATCACCCGTTAGGTTGATCGGGCTTGGATCGCCCATGCGGTCTGATGAGCTATGACAATGAACGCACCCCACTCGAGCCTCATTCGATCCAAGAGAATAGAGCAACGAGATTAGAATCACCGAGCCGTTCTTCAGGAAGTACCAGTCTACGCTTATTGTCACTTGCAATTTTTTTTTTGTCAGTCCTACTCTATTCCTATTTTACACTCACTCTCAGACTTTTGCTCTGCCTCTTGCAGGCGTGGGAGTCGAAACCCACTCTTGAAACTTACGCGTCCTCACCCCATCCCCCCCTGAGAAAGTGGGGATTTGAACCCCTCACCTCCCCCTTCCATGTTGGAAGGGTGGCCACTAGGGCGAATCCTAGTGGTTAATTGTCACTTGCAATTTGCAAAGTGATGGACGTCGGTATATGCATTAAGCTGAAGGCGTTATTCATGAACTATGATCAGCATTCTTGTCCGTGTGTGTATATACGTTTCTCGAGTATAATTGATGAAAATGTACGGATTCTTAGAACGCAAGGGAATTTCAACTGTCCCAGCTTTCTCGAGAATACATGAGTTTTACCTTCGGTGGAGACCACTTTTCGCTATCACATTTATATTAGAGTCAATCTCCAAATCTTAGCACCCGCCCAAAACACTTAAAGCCAACTAAAAACCAAACCATCCAAAGCCTAAGCAAGATAGTAAAATGAGTTTGTAAGTGATCATTGGGTCAAAATTGAAGCATGAGTTGATGACAATTCCAAGTGATGTGTCAACTGGTCCACTCTACCACACATAAATCACGCGGGAACTAAGGATAGTGAAAATATTGAGTCCACATACACTTAAGAGTTCCTCTAGATAATTCGAAGATGTAATAACTGTTCTTATGTATTTATCAACATTTAGATCATGCCCACGTCAATCGTCGCTTTTAATTATGGAATTGAAGGCATAGACATGATAGGAAGTGAAACTTCGATATTATGTGCAAGCAAGGTATCAATCTTGCTGAGAACTTGAGGCATTGGTATCATAATTATTGTACAGCATGTGCTAGCAGAATCAAAAGTAGACAGCGCTCGGAGATTGACTGGACGTTAGGCCTCCTCGGTGAAAATCTTTCGATTCGCACATATCATAGAAAGTGCACTTAGCCACACGTTCTTGACATATTCATCACCTGTAAGTACCATTCGTTTAAGCATGTCACATCCCGAATCTTAGCAGAAAATGGGATGACACTGCGATCTTTCCACCCAAAGAACGTAGCTTCAAACTAACAAAATTCAACTCCCGAAAGTTCTTGCGATAATGCTTTTGCTCTAATGGCTACTAACTGAGGGATCAATGAGCAATATATATATCTTATAAGCATATCAAAACTCCACATTACACATTTAGAACTCAAAAATATGACTCATCTATGTCCATCCAATATATAACAACTTGCGAGAATAAACTAAGTTATATATTACTTAAACCTAGCAGAATTTCTTATATCAAAACAAGTATCACCGGTTCGGTTCAATAATTGAACTTAGCATATCTCATGTCAATGATTCATTTCATTAATCAAAGTCGTACCGCACGTTAATGGTTTACTCCACCGGTCAATCTCATAGTGGAGGCGACTCTTAGGAGACCACGTCATCGTGTAGCACTTAGCGCTTGAGTAATATAAGGCTCTAGAGATGACTCCCATGAAATTATATTATCGTATAGCACTTAATCTCTAACCAACGTATATCAGTAGTATAGGACCCTAGAGGTGACTCCCATGAAATTACATTATCATATAGCACTTAGTCTTTGACCAACGTATATCAATAATACAATGCCCTAGAGGTGGCTCCCACGAAATTACATTATTGTGTAAAACTTAACCCTTGACTATAAGGCCCCTAAAGGTGATTTCCATGAAGTTACGTTATTTTGTAGCACTTAGTCCTTAATCAGTGCATATCAAATTAGTTTCACAAACCAAAACATAGCTTTTCACAAGTCAAATCTCTCCACAAAACAAATTCATAATTCGTATTATAAATTAGTTTCACATACTGAATTAAATCACATTTTATAAACTATACTGAAGTCAATGCAATTCTTTCACATAAAGTTTTTGCAAACCCAGAGTATGTCTTCTCTCTCGACTCCATTCATCAAACAATATTTCACAATTCATTTCTCACACTATTTTGAAATGTCTCTCTCATTAAACGTTTCTCAAATCATCAAAGAACTGATCCCGTAAATTAGTTTTCAATGTAATATATACATTTAAATTTTCATGGCACCTTCCATGACACGTTTGTCAAACAATTCCCAAATAAATAAAAAGTAAAAAATGCCCAATCCAAAGTTATGTATCAAGTATGCTATGAACATGACTTTTGCCTTTTAGTCAAATCACAATTTGCACATAATATACCTCATATTTTTCATTTTCAAGATGTTAGTTTACATATTCAAAAAAGAGATAACACCATTCACTTGAAAATGCCCAAACAAAACAATGCGTAACTAAACGAGCCAACGATCTCGCAATCCTATCAATTAAATGAGAATCGACGTTAAAATTAAAAAAAAAAAAAAACTCTATCTCAACTATGAAACGGCTAAATTACACCTAAGATCTAACAAAACAGTTCCCCCTGCTAACAAATCACTCACTTGAACTAGTTATTCAAACCTAAACACAACGTGAAACTCAAACACAAAACCCTAAAGTTTTGTTCTAACAAAATCATTGCTTCAAATAGATTCCCGTCAAACCCATGGCTCTGCAACGCCGTAAAGCACAATTTCCATGAAATTTCAAAACTTCACAACTCAAAAATCGAACTTCGTAGCTTGATTGTTACATAACTTTGAATTTAAGCCCTAAACCCGAAAACTATCCCAATTGGATGAATGAAGGGCGTGAATACTTATCGGGCGTTGCGATGCGTAGTTGATTCAGCTTGGCGAGGCCCCTATGGCGCGAGCGCGCTCTCTCTTTTCCTCTCTCTTCCTTTCCTTTCTTTTCCCTCTTTTCTTTTCTTCTATTCCTCACATGTGAGCTCTCGGTTTCCTTTATAGCCGAAACGGCCACCACTGTTTCTTTTGTTGACCAAGTCTTTCTCTCTCTTATTTTTTTTTTAAGTGGGTCCCCCACCTTTGGCTTGGTCAACTAAAAAGGCTAGAATTACAAAGTATCTGTCAGGAGTCAAATGGTTTCGATAATCAAACCTGCACAATGGAGTGTTTCTTTCTCCAGATAGCAAAGCCACGGAAATCAGTTTTCATTCCTCCTTTTGTTTCTGAATATTTTAATATAAGCGATTCACATCTTTCACAAACCTTCTTGTGTAGGCTTCCAATGCACCTTTTGGCCCAGAGAAAGGTAGGCACCTTCAAAGAAGAAAAGAAGGCCTAACATGAACATGAAGAGCACGTCACTTAGACCAAGATGACCTGCCTGGCGATCCCGCAATCCTAGGTGTTGGTCAACCAGAAGGGCGACCATGATCGAAGCCCCATGCAAGAAGCAGGCAAGTCATCCTTGGCTAACAAACAGGACTCATCACCTCATGTAAGGCCTCTCTTCCTCGCAAAAACGTTTCAATTCCTCTCAGTGTGCGATGTGATGAATGAAAAGGACAGACAAAGTTGTATCTTCGTGGAGTGGTCGCTTATAGAAGGAAGAAGCCTAACATGAAAGATAAGAGACTTTCTGATTAGCCAAGGAGACTGCCTGATACCGGGTACGAACTATTCGAACCGTCAGTTTAGCTCGAATAGATCGACTTCGGAGCAGGCAAGTCATCCTTGGCTACCAAATGAGTCTCTTGTCTTCATGTTAGCCTCTCTTCTTCTTCTCCCACTAAAGTCCAATGCTTCAATTTTTTGCTTGCACTCTTGTCTCCATTTAGAGGGAGTGGAACCGACCATGAGATCGGGTTCCAAGGCCCACCAATATTTTTGTAGGACCGCCTTTAGTCAATTTGCCCCATACAAATCTTCTCTTTTGAATTTTTCTTTCTTTCTGATGAGCCTGCAATAATTCTGATCACTCTCTTAGCTTTGACAAGCTCCCCATATTAGATTCTATTCTTTGTATGAGCACGTCTTACGGGTGCGTAATGATCACTGAACCGAGCAAAAGAGCCCGCCTAAAATCTTTGAGAAGATATCAATGGATGGCAATAAATCAGGTATACTTGGTTAAAGTCAATATTCCTAGGCTTTAGTTACATTTCACAAAAAAAAAAAAAAAAAAATGCTCCTCACGTATCTCTTGAATGTTGATGCATTTCATGGACCAAACCCAGCTTGCCAATGAACTGTATCAGATGATTTTTTGAGATATTAGTCTGAATAAGATGATTACAATGAGGTCTTACATGATCCAGAGTTTGAACTTGGTATTTACTAGTATGTGGGAACTGCTTGAATGTGCCGACGCCAGATAAGAGCAACGAAAAGAAAAGATGATGGACAAATCCTGCAGAATAAGGTTACTATTTGGTCCATAAAACCAAAGCTAGCCATGCGACTTTTAGTTTGAATCCAGAGACAATTTGATTCTCTCTATACACGACTCTTATCCTCAAGGATGGGTTTATGGGTATCTCCGTTTCTGCCCTTCACAATGCCTCCACATGGAATGTTTCTGACCTTTCTCCCTCAAAAGCATCTAATCCAAAAGGTTCTTGTTCTGAAGTGGGACGCTTGACTAGAGTTGAATTCTACTATTAAGCCATCTTTTTTCAGCGAGAGAATTCTGGGCAAGCAGTCTGACCGATCCCCTCATCCTTCAATTCTTTCTTTTCTTATTTGTGGGTTCGTACACATCCAAATGGCATGCAGAAATCAACTTGCAAAATCAACTTGCGAAAGATGCCCTCCGGAGGAAAAGTCAGTGGCTATGCATGGCATGGAGAAATCAACTTGCGAGATGCCCTCCGGAGGAAAAGTCAATGACTCCGCCACTAAACACAAGGGCTCCTTTTTCGGTGCTGGTTGACTTTGCTCAATTGGCTTCCATCTTGCACTTTTCTTTGGTTTGCAATCCCTCCAAAAGAAATATCCTGATGGGGACCGGTTGAATTACATGCCGTGGACTGCAAATATGGTCATCAATCAGAGTGAGAATATCACAAAAAAAGCAAAAAAGAATGCAATTCTTTTGACCGTCGGCACTCTCTCATTCTCTTGTGAAATTTTTAAATTTGGAAGGCACAGAGATTTTTCTGTGTAGCTCCCCGAGCGCAGCTCAGGAAAGGTAATTTGAATTCAGGTTCCTAGAGATCTGTCTAGAGCTTCTAAACGGAGAGATAAAGAGAAACGCTTGAAGTAGGATGGTTCAGAATTGTGGTACAAGAGCGTGCATCGACACTGAATTAGGCCTTCATTTCTCCAATTGGAGCGCACTAGTGAAGAAATGGTTGTCAAAGCAAAGAGCCTTTTGGTTCTGGTATGGTATCTGCAAAAGAGATGAGCATGTTTAGAGAAGTCGGAACCCATGAATGTGGCCAAGACAAGGGTAATTGAAAATCATTTCATGATAAGATTTGAGAATCGATTCACGGTTTATCTTGTCCGTTGGGCCAATGAAAAAGTTAGTTTCCGTGGCTGTCGCCTGAATAGTGCAATGTATACTCCTATAGCTGATTAGATCGATTTATTCATTAGCAGATGAATTACAGATGGACACAGGATGATTTGTGAGCACCGTTTCTGGATGTAATTTTTTGGTGAATTTAGGACAGAATAAACCTTCTTTGCATTACCAGTGCCACAATTGAACCGGTTAATTATGTGGTGCGAGTATGCATGAGTTAATATTCACCCATTTAGAAGAATGATTACATATTACTGTGGTTGAACAGTTGAAAATTAGCAATAATAGATGCAGGCAGATTTCATAAACATCATCTAACCCACAAAATGATAGGCACTAAAAGAAACGAGACTGTAAACGCCAAAATAACTCTGTCAACTATTATGGAACTTGTCCGTACATATCTAAGCAGATTTGAAAAAGACAAGCTCGTGAAGATTAAATCGGTAGCTTCTCCATCACCGAGTAGCTAAAATATTTATACAGATCTACAGAAGGCAAACTAAACTGTGAACTCTAGTGGAAGACTAAAAGGATCAGCAGAAGAAGGAACCAAAAATTAATATCCCTCCTTCCCTACACACGGCAGACAAAACCTGCAAATCCGTCGTAACTCTTCGAAGTCAATTGAGGGGATGAGACGAGAGCTTGCTGGCAGATGCGATGGTAAGAGCCAGGTAGCCGAAGAAGGCCAAATACGAGAAACAACCAAGACCATCACTTGGTTGCAGAACTTGGTCACTCTGTTGCTATTGGGATCGACGGATCCCCAAAAATGGATTCGACACTTAAACCGAACCCCTAAAACGAACGCGGAAGACAAGCCCGGGAAAAGTCACGTATCACCGATCGTAAAGCACACAACGGATTCGAGCGTACCTTGTTAGCCACAGATTAGACACCGATGCCGTAAAGAGGAAGAGAATTTAGCCCTGTTCAATCCGATGACGACAATTCACCGTGAAGGGAAGAAGAAGTCACCTTTTGTCCTTTGTTCTTCTTCTTGAGAGGAGAGGGAGAGAATTAACGTTCATATGTTTCCAACAGGTGTGATCTCCCTCTCTCTCATCCCTTTTATATGTCCCTCCATCCACGAGCCTTATTCCCGTGGGCCGGGCTTTTAGGCCCATCGTGGGCGAGCCAACTTAAGCCCATATAATTAAAACCATTATCTCCCACTCGCACATGCTGGGCCAAAACCAACATGGGCGGATAGGCCCAACTTAGGTCCATCAATTGAAAATCCATCAACTCCCACTTGCATGGTGGGCCGAATGTAATCCTCTTTTCCTCTTTCAACATTCATACCGGTGAATAATCCGTGCGACCAAAGATACTTTGAGAGCCTCGTTGCTATACATCTCGTTAGGAATATATAGCAGCTCATAATGGGCGTCACAATCCGAGTAAATTTAGTATGCGGTACCCTAGATCGATCGATCACATTTATATCTCTCTTGATCTCTTTTGAACAATGATATATTTATTGTATTCACAATTATGATTATCCCAAAGACAGTCATAATTGGTCGACCTGTGAATACAAAACCACAATGTGATTCTACAAATCCGATATTCCTCTTTCCTTCAAACTCTCAATTTCAGTTCAACTTACTTTTCTAGAAATATCCCATTAGATCGAATCAACTCATGATCATTGGCAACATTATAAGATAGCAAACACTAAATAGAAATTTTGAGAATAAGTAAGAGTCATGAGGGCACTAAAATTGAGGAACTCAATTCCTCAAGAGTCTCACACGTCATAAAAGTTGAGATCAAACTTTTGCCACTCTTATAGGTCGTCTCATGCATACGTAGTATGAAATACGTATTACGGTATTAACTCCTTTCCCATGGAGCGTATGTCTACACCATCAATACCGTACAGATGATAGTTCAGACATACCCAATGTCTAACTTGAGTTCACGTATTTACTCATTCACAAAATTCATCAGAACTCACATCTTGCATCTTAGACAGATAAAGTAAAATGTGTAGGTTATTTTACTTTCGGACATCGTAAGTATTATATCCTCATCTTAACACTCAGTTAAGGCGACATATTTATTTTAAGCTTGAGCTCTCGATTATCACCTAGATAATAAGCTTAAAAACAGTCTCATCTCTATCTATCACATAGTAAATAGAGGCGATTACCCGTGTGAGTGGGCTAATCTCTTATCTGTCCGACATACTTTCTCAACATAATATAATGCACTAAGCATTAAGATGCATAAAGATCAAACAAAGACTCATAGGCATTAATGATGAAAACACAAATTCATTAAATGTGAACAGCTCAGGAAAATTACAATATCCAGTACATCAGACTCTACGCAATCCTAGAGATTTTACATGAACACAAAACACATCTCTAGGTATTGGCTTTATCATAGGATCTGCTACCATTCTATGCGTAGATATGTACTGCAAGTTCACATCCTTTCGTGCAACCATATCTTTGACAAAGTTATACTTGGTATCTATATGTTTGGTCTTGCCATGATATTTTGGATCTTTAGTATACACTATAGATACTTGGCTATCACAGTTAACCAATAACGAATGTGCAGCTTTCTCAATAACACCTAAATGATCCAAAAATTTCTTAAGCCAAACTCTTTCTTGTACTGCTGCTGATAATGCCACGAACTCAGCTTCCATCGTGGATAAGGCTATACACGTTTGCTTCTTACTGCTCCATGATATGGCGCCATTGTTCAGTAAGAAAGCAAATCCAGAGGTAGGTTTTCTTTCATTTAAATCTCCTCCCTAATCAGCATCTAAATAGCCTTCAAGTCGCAGATCCTTTCCTTGGTAATTCAACTTGAAATCAGCAGTTCCCTTCGATACCTCGGTATTCTCTTAACGGCTTTCCAATGTCTTGGACTGGATTGGATTGGTATCTACTCACCATTCCAACTGCAAAACATATGTCGGGTCTTGTACACATCATAGCGTACATCAAGCTCTCAACTGCACTAGCATAAAGAACATGTTTCATTTGTTCCTTTTTTTGTGGAGTCCTCGGACACAATCTATGGCTCAATCCTTCATCTTTCGTAATAAGAGTGTCTATGGGTTTACAATCTTACATACGAAATCGTTCAAGAACTTTATTTATATATGTTTCTTGCGAAAGAGACAACGATCTTTTCGAACAATCTCTTGAAATCTTAACTCCAAGAATGTATGCAGCCTCACCCATATCCTTCATCTCAAAGTTGGAAGACAACCAACTCTTAACAGTATGAACAAACTCCATATTGCTTCCGGTAATCAGTATATCATCAACATATAATGATATGATCACAAATTGATCATTGGATCTTTTGATATATACACAATGATCATCATCAATCATTGTAAAATCATATGCCATTATGGCATTATGAAAACGTATATACCATTGTCTCGATGATCGCTTAAGGCCGTATATCGATCTCAAAAGTCGACATACCTTTTCTTCTTGTCCTTTCACTATGAAACCAGTAGGTTGTTCCATGTATATTTCTTCCTCTAATTCTCCATTGAGGAAAGCAGTCTTTACATCCATCTGATGTAACTCAAGATCCATACTAGATATTATTGCCAGAATAATGCGAATCGAGGTAAATCTCATTACAGGAGAAAACGTATCTTCATAATCAATTCCTTCCTGTTGATTATACCCATTTGCAACAAGGCGAGCCTTATGCCTTTCTATCGAGCCATCAGCCTTTTGCTTTATTTTGAGAACCCACTTGTTCCCAATAGCTCTGCGTCCTTTTGGAAGATCAACCAGTTCCCAAACTTGGTTTGATTTCATTGACTCAATTTCCTCTTCCATTGCATGAATCCATTTTTCCTTACTAAGGCAATTCGGAGCCTCATTAATATTTCTAGGCTCATCCTCATCTTGTGGAGCAACCATAAAAGTTTTCCCTTCAATGTCAAAACGTCGACGGGGAATACTTTGGCGACTTGTTCACTGTATGGGAGTTTATATACTTTGCACATCATTCCCCATTATGCTCCCACTGGGATTAGATAATGATGATGTCGTCTCATTATGTGGTTGCAATTGAGAATGAGTTGAATTCAATTCATCACTTCTCATATTACTCCCACTTGGACGAACTCCACTAAGATCATTATCTTGATCCGAGGTTTCAAATAGGGAGTTGACTTCCCTATTTCGCCCTTCTTAGGAAATTTATCCTCTAAGAATGTGACATCCGTGATTCAAATTCAGTTATACTCCCACTTTCCTGCTCACCTATGAACACATACCCTTTTGAGTGTTCCGAGTATCTTATGAAAATACTCTTCTTTCCTCTGGGACCCAATTTCCCAAACTTGTGAGAGGACTCATGTGTATAGGCAGCACAACCCCGTGACTTAAGATAACTTAAGTCCGGTTTTCTACCTGTCCATAACTCATATGGAGTGGAAGTAACTGATTTGGAAGGCACTCGGTTAAGTATATAGGCAGCAGTTAACAACGCATCACTCCAAAAGGTGATAGGTAAGTTAGCTTGTGCCATCTTGGACCTAACCATTTCCAGTAGGGTTCTGTTTCTTCTTTCCGCAACACCATTTTGTTGAGGAGCATATGGAATAGACAACTGTCTTTCTATTCCTTTTTCATCACATAATTTTCTGAACTCATCAGATAAATATTCTCGACCTCGATCGAATCTCAATGCTTTTATTTTCTTGTCTAATTGATTCTCTACCAGGTTCATAAACCTTTTGAAACAATTTATTGCTTCAGATTTATGAGAAATCAAATAGACATATCCGAATCGAGTATAATCATCTATAAAAGTGATGAAATAAACAGCCCCATGCTTTCCTCTCACATTCATTGGACCACGAGACATCGAATGGATTAAATGCAGAGGAAATTCAGCTCTTTTACCTTTTCCAAATGGTTTCCTCGTCGTTTTCCCTTCTAGGCAATGCTTACAGATGGGCAAATCGACTTTTTCAATTTTGCCCAACAAGCCCTCTTTGGCTAGTCTATTCATACGCTGTTGGCCAATATGACCAAGTCTAGCATGCCACACATTCACATCATTATCATATGAATCAGGAGATGTGAGAAGGGAATAACAAACATTTGCATTAACATAGTCAATATCTAATACAATGAAACCATCCAGAAAATAACCACGACCATAGTAGTTTGTATCCAAATATAAATCTACACCTTTATTATGGAAGTTCACATTAAAACCTAATTTAACCAACACTAAAACAGACATTAAATTCCGACGAATCTCCGGAGCATACAACACATCATGTAGGAATAAAGTGCGTCCACCACGCATATTCAGTTGGCATGTGTCAATTCCTTTCACTTCAGCTCTGGAGTTGTTTCCCACATAGATCCATTTAGTTCCAGTTGGTACTCGTCGGAATTCCACGAAGGATCCTCTATCCTTCGCTACATGGTCTGTCGCTCCTGAATCCACAGTCCAAAGAGGATTAGATTCAGTCAAGAATACAGAACTTGACACAAATGCAAAGTTCCCAATTGTACGAAGGGTATATACCTTCTTTGGCTCACGACAATCGCGGGCATAGTGACCTTTTTGGTCACAGTTGTAACATTTCACCATTGAGATATTCTTGACATGAGAACGTTTTCCTCTCTTTTGTTGGTTAATTCTTGGTTTCTTGCAATAAGGACTTGATCCCTTGCTTTCCCACATATTGAACGAATCAATACGCTTGCGCTTAGAGCTTGAAGCCCCTTCTGAGCTTAAAGCAACACAACAGATATCTGTATCCTGCTCAAATGCCTTAAGGCGTAGATCAGCTAGTTCAAGGTGGCGCACAGCATCCTCTAGATCTTCCATAACATGGTCAAGAGCTTTTAGTGCTTCTTGCTTTTCCAGCACATATTGAATTCTCATATTCAATATTTCACAAGTCTCGCCATTCAATTTGTCCTCTTTATTCAAATCAGCAATGATGTTCTTATTTGCTAAATCCATCGATCTGAACATATCAGACACATATGCACGAAATATTAATGTCTATCACTTATGCATCTATTTTGCACAAACCCATCATATTAATTAATAATTTTAAGTAAGGTTTCAGAATCAAAAGGTCACTATGTTTCCAATCATCCTCCAAAAATCCTAACTTAAAAATTATCATTAATATGATTGTTATATGCAAAATCAATTTTATGAAGTTACAAAAACTTCTATAACTACCCACACTAACTACTCACAAAGCAACCAGCAATCACAGAAAGTAACAGATAATTGACATACAATATAATAAAAATGCTTTCACATAATAAGGCTAACATATAGGTTGCTACAACAACAACAATCAGGTAGTTAACTTTACATAAGATGTCCACCAAGAACACTAAATAAAGACCAGCCATAACATCTAAAAATGAGGCATCATACAACTAATAGGGAAAGCAGCTACATGGTTCAATTTCTTTTGCTTTTTCTCTGTAAATTTTTTAGGTATCCTTGATAGCCACGGAAAAACAGATGGATATCCCTTAGGATTTCTCCTACGCACATTCATTCCTGGCCTAATCGAAGTCATTCCTTGGGTCGCAGTCTTTGTGGCTCCAACCCGATGATATTCATCCACAGATGATATTCATCCACAAATTCCATTACTAGCTCCTTATATCTAGTAAATCCTTTGACTTCCCAAAGGCGATTCAACACTCCTTGCCATTCTTGTGGAAGAGTGTTCATAAAGAATCGCACCATCTGAATATCTGGCATGGGATAACCGTTCCAAATGACTTTTTGAATTTTGTTGTTGATCTCTATGACATGATCAATTATGTCCTCACTCTTCCATCGATAACCATTCAAATCGACTATCAACCTTGAAAGCCTTTCCTTTTGTTCATCTGACATTGTGCGTACAGATGCGCGCGGCTTACGGGGAGGCATTGTTCCTGCAACAAATGCAGAACAAAAATGGATTACATATAATCTACATAGACATAATTGAAAAAGAAACACATTCTTTCCCCCCTTTTTTTTTTTTTGGTTTTTGGTCAACGGTCAACGGTCAACGGAAGTCAACGGTCAACCGTCAGGTCGTCGGACCGGTCGCCCGAGTCGGACGGACCGACCGCACGTGCCGCACGCGTGCCAGCCTCCGCGGGTCGAGCCCGAGTCGGGTCGTCGGCCGGTGAGCGCCCGGCCAACCGACATCGGTGCTGACATCAGCGATGACGTCACCCTAGCGGTTACCGACCATTGGGTAACGTCATGCTGACGTCAGCACGCGTTGGTCCGTGGACCGGCGCGTGCCGGTTCGCCCGCCGGCGGCGCACATGCGCCGGTTCGCCAACCGGCGCGTGTGCCGCACGCGCTGGACGAACTAGCACGTCTGGGCGCGTTGCGCCCACGCGCAGTGCCTTCTGGCCGCGCGTGTGGGCGGGTGCGGCATCCCCCGGCAGCGTGCGACATATCGCCGGACTCGTCTCGACGTCGCCTTCCTCCCTATGCTATCAGATTTCGATTTCAACTTACGAAAACTCGGAAAAATTGGCGAACAACCCTCGGGTGTCGTGATTTCTCGCCCCGATCCGTACGGCCGAAAAGCTTTTGCGAAAAATCAATCATAAACATCAAAACAGGTCGGGAAAAACGTGAGCTAAGGCTATGATACCAATGTTGGATCGACGAATCCCCAAAAACGGATTCGACACTTAAACCGAACCCCTAAAACGAACGCGGAAGACAAGCCCGGGAAAAGTCACGTATCACCGATCGTAAAGCACACCACGGATTCGAGCATACCTTGTTAGCCACAGATTAGACACCGATGTCATAAAGAGGAAGAGAATTCAGCCATGTTCGATCCGATGACGACAATTCGCCGTGAAGGGAAGAAGAAGTCGCCTTTTGTCCTTTGTTCTTCTTCTTGAGAGGAGAGGGAGAGAATTAACGTTCATATGTTTCCAACAGGTGTGATCTCCCTCTCTCTCATCCCTTTTATATGTCCCTCCATCCACGGGCCTTATTCCCGTGGGCCGGGCTTTTAGGCCCATCGTGGGCGGGCCAACTTAAGCCCATATAATTAAAACCATCAGTTGCAAAGGCCAACCCAACGCATTTTCTCTTCCCCGTGACGACCCACATACCCGATAACCATCCCTGCCGCACAGGCAGATATCATCAGCACCATCATTGCCTGTGTCGTCAGAATTGTTAAAAAAATTTTGGATGTGTGCGGTGTGGAATCATGGTTTTGGTATTAGTTATAGTTTTTGATTAGTGACGTGTGCAAGTGTATGATATAGTTTGTAGAGAATGGACAAGGATAGGATATTTTGAGAAGATTTATGGGACAAAGATAGTTTCACTAGCTTATAAAGATGAGTATACAATAGTTGAATGAGGTGTTGATGAGGGAGCTACATAATGTGGTTTTTATGGTTAGCTCCCATAAAACATGGAGCACTTGCTCCTTTATATAAGCTAAAGAAGGTTCTGGACTTCTCTTGAATGCTGTCCATGTAGGCTTCTCTAGCTTGTTCTAGGATTTCTTGCTTGCTTGCATTCCCATGTGAATCTTCTAGATTCAGCTAGCAACCTCCATTCTCAACAATTCTAGACATGATTAAGTTAGTAGTTTATAGATAGTTTTAGAAAATGGATCACAATTTCCAACATGAATTCACCAGTTGAATCCGAAAGTTATGTTGAAGAAGCCATGGAAGAGTAACAGTCCATTTTTTTTGTAGGTAAATGCTTGTACCGGCATCTATACTTTCCATCTCAATTATGAAGTCGATCCCTCGCCGTTTATCTTCCTCTCGGTATCAAATTCCTTCTCTAGTTCCTGTGCTTGTATCTATACTCATATCAACACGTTACCATAGCATTTATGGGTACTGGATTCGTATGCCAGTTCCCCTGAAGCCAAATGTATGCCAAAATTATCGAAACAATACTTACTAGAAGCAAGCGATGCTCTCACAGTACCATGTTGAAACACTTTGTTCTTAAAAAGTCGATGATCATGTCTTGGCCCTTGGGGCCTAATTGGCAATGGATTACGGAAGCGGCCACCAAGTGCTGTAATTAAGCAAGAAAAAGGCCTTCAAATAGAAACATCACCAACTCGAAGACACCAAATCAACAGAAAATAGTTATGGTAATTCTGTACCGTGAACATATGCCACGTAACCTTCACAAGCAGAAGAAAAACGAAGATAGTATGTAATAAATATAGTAAGCGAACAAACGATTACCAAATCGTGCAAGAACAGGAAGAAGTAATTCCTGGTATTCTATCTCGATCGACTGATGAGGCGGAGCAGGATCATCGACAGCAATGAGAAGCCACCCACTACGTCATCCATACCCAGCAAAAACCTGAAATGCAGCCCCATCAAAGTCAGTCTTTCATCATCGCTCTTCGCAGTGATCGCAAATACGCGCTGCCGGTCAGTTTAGTCATTTCGTAGATGAGGTAGAGTTTTATTTGATTTTGATGTCGATTCTCATTTAATTAATAGGATTATAAGATCGTCGGCCCATTTAACCACGCATTATTTGGTTTGGGTGTTCCTAACTGAGTAGTGCTATCGCTTCTTTGAATTGGTAAACTCGTACTTTGAAAATGAAAAGTATAAGTTATATTATGCACAGATTGTGATTTGGATAAAAGGCAAAAGTAATGTTCATGGCATACTTGATGCATAACTTTTGATTGAGCATTTACTACTTTTATTTAGTTGAGAATGGTTTGAGAAACGTGTTATGGAAGGTGTTGTCAAAGTTTAAATGTGAGTATTGCATTGAGGATTGATTTATGAAATAGGTTCTTTGTTGATTTAGGAAATGTTTAATAAGAAAGATGTTTCGAAATCTTATTGGTTTATGAAATGAATTCAAAAATGGTGTGAGAAATGTATTATGATATATATTTTTTGTTTGATGAACGAAGTAGGAAATATGATATATTTTGAGTTTACCAAACCTTTTTGTGAAATAATTGATTTGTGAGAGGCTTGTGAAATCAATTGTAATATAGACTGGTAAAGAAATAAGTGTTACATGATAACATGATTTCGTGAGAGCCACTTCTTGGACCTTATGGTCAAGAGCTAAGTATTACACGGTGACGCGAGTTTCGTGGGAGCCACCCCTAGAGCCTTGTGATTAAAGATTAAGTATTACACGACAACGTAATCTCGAGGGAGCTACCAGTCTTGTACTATTTATATACATTGGTAAAAGATTAAGTACTACACGATAACGCAATTTCTTGGGAATCACCTCTAGGGCTTTGTACTATTCAAGGGCTAAGTATTACATGATGACGTGGTCTCGTAAGAGTCACCTCTAGGGCTTAGAGATGTGATGTGCTATGAAATTGATCAATGAAATGGATTATTGACATGCGTTTTGGTGTGAAATTGATCAATGGACTTGACCATTGATATTTATAATTTTTTTAATGGGAATTTTCTGAATTATATAAAGTTTGTTGAAATAAAACAACTCGTGTATGATTTCTTCCATACCACTCAAGGGCTAAGTGCTACACGATGACGTGGTCTTGTGGAAGTTATGTCTAAGGGCCTTGAGATGTGATGTGTTATGAGATTAATCAGTGAAATGGACCATTACCCTATGTTTTGGTATGAAATTGACCAATTGACTTGACCTTTGATGTTTATGATGATTTAGTGAGTATTTTCTGAATTGTATGAAGTTTGTTCAAATGAAATAACTCGTATATAATTTGATATGTACTATTCACCAAGCTGTGGCTACTCACCCTTCTCTTTTCCATTCTTTTCAAGTCCTTCAGTTAGTGGCCGTTAGAACAAGAATATTATTAATGGAGACTTTTGGAAGTAGACTTTGGGGTTTGGTTTGAGGCTACGTCCTTCGAGTGGAAGGACGGCTGTGTCACTTCCATCCTTATAGGATTTGGGGTGTGATTGCTCCTACTCAACGTATCACCTAAGCTCTAAACCATGCTCTTAGAGTGAACTTTGCATTTATTCTATGCATGGGCATGCTGGCATTTTCGCTATTCAAATGTTCCTACCTTTGCCAAATTCACTAAGAATTCTCTTTCACGAAAGTCATTAACCAATGTCTCATAGGAAAATTTGTGTCACACTATCAACAGATCCAATCCATGCGGATCCGATCGATCAGACGTTAGGTCAATCGGGCTTCGGTCACCTGTGTGATGCGGCATTTAAGCCTCGTTTGATTGAGAGAATCTAATAATGAGATTAAGATCAATGAACCAGTCTTTGGGAAGCACCAGCCTGCGCTTACAGTTACTTGCAATTTGCAAAGGGATGGACGTTCTTGAACGCATTAATCGAAAGGTATAAAGTATGATAAAAACTTTCGAAACAATTTTATATTTATATTATGTGACATTTTTCGATCATGGTTGATTTCAAGGTATGAATTCCTGCTACATGTGGGGACTTCAATTGTCGGGGCTTTTCTTAAAGAATCATACATGATTTAAAGAGACCATTAATGATTACAGAGTCTAGATAAGTACGCATACGTTTCATTCATACAAGTGTCACCTTTTTCTTTCATTGAACTTATAGGAGGAAAACATCAAAAGCATACTTCAACTTTCACCAAATTGACCACTAAGTTACTCTTAAGTTAAAAAAATATCAAACATATACATGAGATTTATCTTTGATAGGAACCACTTTACACTTTCACATCGATTATCGTGATGTCTCTATTTATAAAAGTTAGAAATTCTATAGCATCTTCCCCCATTGTAAATCCTAACTTTCCGCATCCGCCAATGTACTTAAAATAAGTTGAAAATCAATCCATCCAAACCTTGAGTAAGATGTTAAAATGGGGAAAAGTGCTAAAAAAGTTATAAACCTTTTGCGTTTGTGCCAATTTAGTCCTAAACCTTTTTTTAGTGCTAATTTAGTCCTAATCTTTTTACTTTGTGCCAATTTAGTCCTTTTCGACCAATTTTGGCTGGATTTTGCTAACTAGACATGGCTTGGCCAGACAGGACATGGCGCCGTCGGTGTTGACGTGGACAACTTTTAATAATATTTTAATATTTTTGAATTTTTGAATTTTTTCTTTTTCTTTTTTCCTCCTCCTCCTCCTTCCTCCAACCGATCGCCGAGGTTGACGATCAATGAGGTCGACCTCAACCTCGCCGGCCACCTCACTAGTAGCCATGAGGGTGGTCTCACGCTAGGCGGCGAGGCTCGCCTATGGCCGGCGAGGGCGAGCCCCACTAGCCCGACGCGAGGCTAGCTTGAGGCCACAAGGGTGGCCTCGCGCCGAGCTAGCGGGGCTTGCCCTCGCCGCCCGGGCCTCGAGGGCGGCCTCTTGCCGGCCATGGGCGAGCCTCGCCGCCTAGCACAAGGCCGCCCTCGCGGCCACTAGCAAGGTGGCCGGCGAGGTCGACCTCGACCTCACCGGCCGTCACCTCGGCCGGTCACCAAGGTCCGACGACCAGGCTAGAGGAAGGAGGAGGAAGGAAAAAAGATAAAAATAAAAATCAAAAATATTAAAATATTATTAAAAATTGTTTACGTCGGTCCGATGAGGCCACGTCGCTGGCTGGGCGTCCCGTCAAGAAAATCTAGCCAAAATTGGCCGGAAAAGACTAAATTGGCACAATGTAAAAATGTTTATTGTGACATCCCAAAAATTCGACCCGTTTCGACAAAGTGAAATGGGCTTTTCGTCGACGTGTCTACGGTCCTATTTCTACAGTGAGACACGGTCCTATCGAGCCTAATTACTCACGAGTTAACCAACCCATTTAAGCGAAGCCGTTAAGGGATGTATCGCGGTGAAATCCCTAAAAGCTACTTAATTGATTGGATTAGACTAAAATCGCGTCGATTGATTTTAATCACGAAATTGAACTCGATTTCGGGAATCGAATTTTATGCGCGTCATAACTCTTATTTTTAGGACGTTAGATGCCGTCTCATCGTCCGTCAATTTTATTGACGAGCCCGAAATTTCGAATAAGAAATTGTCGGAAGGATAATCGAAGACTTAGGGAGAAAATAAAAAAAAAAAGGAAGAATATTGAAGTAATTGGAATAGTAAAAATGTTTTACTATTCAATTATTTGTATTTTTCTTTTTTTTTATTTTCTTCCCCTTTTTCTTTTTCTTTTTTTCTTTTTCTTCTTTTTCCCTCTCTCCCCCTTTTCTCTTTTCTTTCTCTCTCTCTCTCTCTCTCTCTCTCCTCTCCCTCCCCATCCGTGCGCACCCCCTCCCCCTTAGCTGCCCCCTTTTCTTTTTCCTTCTTATCTTCTCTTTCCCTCTCCTCTCTCTTTCCCCCTCACCCCACGTGACAAAAGCCCCCTCCCCTTTTCTTCTTCTTCTTCTTCTTCTTCTTCTTTCTTCTTGGTAAAAACCAGCAAACCAGAAATTGAAGAAGGGAGAAGCAGAGAGCTCGCCGGCCAGCCACCCGCCGCCGCCGCACCGCGCCGCCGCACCCGCGCCGCCGCGCCGCGCCGCACCGCGCCGCCGCGCGCCCAGCCCGCGCGCCCAGCTGCTCCGCCCCCTCCCGCTCGGCCCAACACCACCCAGCCCCGCCGCACGCCGCCCAGCCGCCGCCCAACCTCCCCCGACACCCCCTCACCTCCACCGACCCTCCCCCTCGCCTCCTTGGCCGCCGGAAGCCCTCCGGCCAGCCCCACCACAGAAACCGTGAGTGGGTTTCCAGCCCACTTCGGGCCCGCTTTTGGGCCACTTCCGAGCCCGGACCCGACACCTGCTTTGGAGTTTGTTGTCCCTCGCGTCGAGCCCGTCGTTTGATACCAATTTCGCGCGATTCCGGTGGGAACCACAACGCTTGCTTAGTGAGTTAATTATCTTAATTGGTTGATTAGTGTGTTTAATTAAGCTTGAGTGTTTTGATTAGGGTTTATTAGTTAATTTTGATGCAAATTAGTTAAATTGAATGCATATTTAGCAGTAGACATGGTCTACTTATTTATGAGGGTAGAAATTTTAATTTTTCGACCCTAAATCGGGCTTGATTTGATATTTCTACTAAGTGGAATTTTGGTATTTAAATATTATTTTTCGAAATTTAATTAAATAATTATTTATTTTCCGAAAATTCAACTTGGATGGCCAAATGACAGGAATATTATGCGATGATCGTGGTGCGGCCCGTTTATTTAATTTAGGCTTTATATTGTCTTTGAATTGAATTTATTGTATTTATATATTTAATTCTCGAAATTAATTATTTAATTATTTATTTCCGAAAATTCAAGTGTGATGGCCAGCGACCAGAATATTACGCGAGGACAGTGGTGAAGTCCGTTTATTTAATCGGACTGTATTTTGAGCTAAATTGAATTTCTAATATTTATTATTTAATTTTCGAAATTAATTATTTAATTAATTATTTTTCGGAAATTAAGGCTGAGATGGCCGACGACCGAAATCTCGTGCTGATTATCGTGGCGCGAGTCAGTTTATTTATTTGAGCTCTACGTTGTTTAGAATTAATTAAATTGTGATATTTTAGGGGTTTTCCTAAATTGATTGAGATTGAATTGTTGTTTGGATATTGGCCAAGTTTGTTTATTTAGCATTCTTATGCGTTATTGAGTCGTAAAATATGTGGAATGGTGAGAATGAATCGAAGTACCTTGGGGTTGGGTGATCGGGAATAGTGTATGGGCCTACGTGGTTCGATGACTAAGGATGTCATTTGGCGAAAACGGCGCCTTAAAGAACGCACGTATCGGTCTAGTACTCACATTGTTATAGACATACATGGTTCGGTGATGGGGAAGATCACTGGCGAAAACGGCGCCTTAAAAAGAACGCATGCACTTTGTCTATTAAACATATCGTTATAGGCATGTATGGTTCGGTGATTAAGGGTATCACTGGCGAAAACGGCGCCTTAAAGAACGCATACACTTGTCTATTAAACACTTTATTATAGGCATGTGTGGTTCGGTGATGGAGAAGATCACCGGCAAAACGCGCCTTAAAGAACGCACACGTTGTCTTGTGAGTACTTGGTTGTAGGCATGTGTGGTTCGGTGATGGGGAAGATCATTTGCGAAAACGGCGCCTTAAAGAACGCACGCGAGTTGTCTAGTGGATTGATCACCTTGGTGAACTTGACGCCCGAGAACACTGATATGGCTCTGTGACTAAGTGCACTATGGGAGATTTTGTGGTGTGAAGTCAATGACCTAGAATGGTCCGTCTGACATGTAATCGACTAGTTCGATTGACCAGTAATTTGATTGGTTGTTCGTTATGAATTATGAAATGTTGTATATAACCTTAAATTGCGGGTTGAGATCGAGGCCTAGGTAAGTACTCTAACTCGTCTTTGTGCTTAGGCAACCGAGTAGCGTATTGGCTCCCTAATTGAGTCTTAGTGGGGTAGAACTCGCCGAGACGTAGTCTCATCCCGGTTGTGGGATAACATTTCGGGACCCGATGAGGAGCTGAGGAGGAGGAAGTTGAGATGGTGAAGGATTTTTGGAAGAAGAAGATATCTTAGAGAGGGATCTTGAGTACGATTCGGATCAACTGAGATCCCGTCTTCTTTTGTGGACTCTTTTGTTGTGAATAGAACTAGAGTGAAGAGTTGTGAATAGTTGTGAAGTACTATGGTTTGTATTTTGCATAAAAGTTTGGTTATGAGTTTCGGTATGAAAGTATGGCCCTACTTTTCTATCCCATTGGTTTATTGTCTGGGGATTTTCTTTATACTTCGCTTGCGCAAATAAAATGAACGGGGGTCGGCGATGCGTCCTGGGACGTCGCCTTTAATCGACCAGGTGAGGGATGGGCACGTGTTCGAGGATTGGGGCGTGACATTTATGATTAAATTGGCACAAATACAAAAGGTTTAGGACTTTTTTAACACTTTTCCTTGTTAAAATGAGTTTGTAAGGGATCATTGAGTCAAAAGTGAAATATGTTTTTATTTTTTTATACTATACAAGTGTAAAAATTTCTTGAAGTTTGGTGCGCGCGCGTGCACGCACACACATATATGACTTGATGATGATTCCACGTGACGAGTCAACTAGTCCACTGTACACATAAATAACTCAGGAAATTGACAATATTCAAGGAAGAAGAGAAGACCTAGCATGAACCAGAAGAGACTGTCAACTTAGCCAAGATTGACTATATGCATAATCACACAAAACTTTCTTATTCAGATTATGATCATCTTCAACGAAGGCTCTCTGTAAGATTTCAGGTAAGTCATTCTTGGCTACTAAACAAAAGACTCTTCTCATCATGTAAGGCCTCACTTCCTCGGTATGGAGTGCCAAAAGGAGTGAGAGACTTCAATAACTTGAGGACTGGCTTAAACAAGAAGAAGAAACCTAAGATGAAAGACTAGAGATGCTCTGACTAGCCAAGGAGATTGCCTAGAGCCGACCGTTTCGACCGTATGATGAGTGGACAAATCTGAGTTCAGAGTAGGCAAGTCATCCTTGGCTATCAAAACAAGTCTCTCATCCTCATGTTAGACCTCTCCTTCTGTCATTTACTTTGCTGCTTGTGTGTCCATTTAGTTCTACCAATGTACCTATTCATAGAGGTCTTGAAAAGGAATACAGGAAGATCATGTTCTAAAGCCACGAATATAACATCTTTGAGGTCCTGATCGGTCGAGTCAATATGCCTTATCCAAAACCCCCCTCCCTCCCCTCTCTCTCTCTCTCTCTCTCTCTCTCTCTCTCACACACACACACACACACACAGATGGGAAAGATCAAAGCTGACTTACATATGGAGGAATAAATTCCTCGTGCATGCATGGAGGAAGGGTTCCGTGTAATATTCACACTGTGCAAAAAGGTCCATCGCTAGAGATCTGGATGAATGGCTTTAATTTGAATATGGCATTTATCAATAATTAAATTGTGGGAGGCCAACTTGTGTTAGAAGTCAATATTCTTCAAGTTTAGTTGCTTCAAAAAAGTCTTCTCACACAACATTAATGAGTAGATCTATACTCATATGAATATCTGGAATTGGTCCATAGATCAAACAATGTGGCAAAAGTATAAATGAAGATTAGAATAAGTGGATCATATTTAACACTCAAATCAAAATTGGTCACATCGCTTAATGTGCCAGTTTTTTGGAAAGGGTCTTCATACACTAAATTGTTGCCTAAGAACGACAGAAGATTAGTCGGCCTTAAGAGATTAGAATAGTGGAATAAAGCTTGTATTATGCGCTGCTTATGGCTGATATTTGCTCTGGTGTGGTCTATATGGGTGGCTTGGCTAAAAGTTTATAAGCTTAAAAACAGGTCTCTTTTGGACTTTGAAGATCCCAGCTGATGCATCTTATGTTTGGGAGGAAAATCTCGAAATTTAAGAGAGGTTTTTAGGCCTCATTTGAAACATGTAATAGGTGATAGTTCTTCCGTTTTCCCTTGGCATGGTGACTGGCATCCTGTTGGTTCTCTGCTTGTTCATTTTCCTGCTAGAATTGTCTATGATTCTGCATTGTCGTTTCAAGCAAAGGCACAGGATGTTATTCAAGACTTAGCTTGGCATTGGCCAACTCCCAGCTCTGACGATTGAGTTAGGATTCGAGCTCACTTGTGTGGATTCTTAATGCTGAATCCTTCTGTTGCTGATCGAGCAAGTTGGATATTGACTCCACCCGGTACACTCAGAATTGGGAGTGCCTGGAACTTGCTAAGTGGAAGAAGTCCAAAAGGTATCATGGAGAAAGCTGGTTTGGCTCAATCCCTGTATTCCTCGACAATGTTTTATTGCCTAGCTAAATGTACAGTCGACTAGAGTGGGACGTGCAGGTCTCTCCACTCTGTTGTTCTTGTAATTCTGCCAATGAAGACAGAGACCACTTTTTTTTTTTTTGGATGTTCTCTCTCTCTCTCTCTCTCTGCAATTTTGGAGGGCCATTTTGCAGCGTCATTTTGTTGGTAGTGTTCCTGGAAGTAAAGCTACATGGGCTTGTTCTGTACTTGGAGGAAAGACATTCCCCAAGTTGCCGTTCAAGTTCTCTTGGTGTGCTTTTTTTTTACTGTATCTGGAGTGCCGGGAACAATTGTCTCCACAACTCCTCTTTTGCTAAGCTCTTCCTCAATTCTTACTCAAATCAAGAGATCGATTAGACATAAGAATAGCATTTGTGTCAATGTTAAAAGCAAGGTGTCTATTAAAAGGCGTAAAACTCTGAGTTGCAACTGGGAACTTGATGATTTGGTCTCTTTGTTTGGAGCAGGATTGCTCAGCCTGCTTTGTGACTTGTCGTGAATATAATCTGTATTATGGGGAAAGACAAAACTTACTAATTACCAATTTTTCAAAATGAGCGCAGCAACAAGACTTAAAGGTTTTGGCTATTGGTTGATTGAGAACTTAAAAGGTTTTAGCTTGGTTAATTGAGGATTTAAGGATTCAAAAAAGCACCATCAAGTCTCGAGCTCGCCAAATATTGATGGAATTGAAGTGTCCGAAATGACAAGCAGTAAATGCCCAAATATTTCACTCCAGGAGCTATGCTGAATTTATGATGAGCTATGCTGAATTTATGATGATCACATTCCACTGAGGGTGAGAACAAGATCTAATCGAGGCTTTTTAAAGTTGTTAACACCTAAATTTCACCTAAATTAATTAATTTAAAATAGCATTAAAGGTTAGGAATTAGTCACAAAAATTATTATTAAAAAAAACAAACAAAAGAGTTTTTTTTTAATTCAAAAAAAATGGGGAAAATGGCTGGGTCGGGCCGAATTCGATAGTGGCCCAACCCGCCCCTCTCTTTTCTTCCCCTTGCATTGGGCCCGGCCCAGCTCCTTTTCTCCTTCAGCCCAGCCCGCGAACGAGTTGGTCTTCTCCCTCCAATCGGTCTTCGCTGCAAGACCTGCAAAAAAGGAGCAGAGGATGAGCAGCAACAGGTGGAGCAGGGAGATCGGTGGCAGGCGAGCGGCGTGATCCGCGGGTCGGAGGTGCAGTCCGGCCGGCAAGCTGGCAGCTACAGAGGCCATGCGCGCTTGCCGGTCGAGCATAAAAACCAGAGGAGGAGAATCGACACGGGGATCGGCTCCAGAAAAACACCCAAAAAGAAAACTCAGGAAGAAACCGAGGAGACCGAAGAGAGAGGGGAATAGAGAGGGAGGAGCCGAAGTGGGGGAGGGAGCTGGAAGAAAAACTCCGCCGTGGTCAGTCGTCCGCCCGAAAGCCACCGTCCGCTGCAGCCGTCCCCTCGAACCAGGTAGGCTTTTGCCGACCGCGAGTCCCCTGTTTTTGGGAGGCGACAGGCCGAAGCTCGCGCCGACTAGTTCGCGCAAGTTTCGGTCCATGCCGTTCTTCCCGGATAGCTGATAGGTGTTCTATATGCGTCATTAGGGGTTTATATTGGTGCTCGTATCTGTATCAAGTTGAAAATCCCCTGTGTCAGCAATGCACACCAAGTGCTTGTGAAAATGCCTAAAAGACATCTAAGTTCTGCAAGTTTTGTTGAAGCCCGGAGATAATTGTTCTTCGTTCATATTTGCTCCGACTGTGATTAATATGTACCTTAACGGATCTTGAGGTTTTTTTGTACATGCTGTGTTGGTCTTTACCCGAATCCGAGCCTCGAGTGAGCCCGCGTGCCCCTTATAGTTTGCTGCACACCCAATGTTTGACAAAATGTCTCAAAGAGAACCGAGAAAAAACCAGTGTTCAAACTCGGTCTGACTCGCGCTTGGTCATATATATGCGGAACCGTGCCTTTTTTTTATGTTTTCGTTAAGATTTCATGCGATTCTCGCGAAGTAAACGTGTATCTTTAAGCCGGGGATGTCCGCATCCGAGATTTGTTTCAGCCGTCGCCGGAGTTAGATGGCCGGCAATGATTCCGGCCGGTCAGGGCGTTTTGGTGTCGGAAGGGACGCTGGGTGCTTTGGTTGTTGTTGTCCGAATGAGTTTGGGTAGGGAAGCAGTTTCGGTGAGGCCATGTTTAAGGGATGAGAAGACTTCGAGTGTGCAGGAGGGCAAGCACGAAGGGGAAGAAGACCAAAAGAAAAAAAAAATAAAAAGCTTAAAAGAAAAACAAGAAATAAAAAAGAAATAAAAAGGGTAGTGAAAAGAAATGAAAAAGGAATAGAAAGGTGGAAAAGATGTGGGGGCAGGCGTTCGGTGGAGGCAGCGCGTATGGGAAGACAGTGCAGGGAAAAAGACAAAATATGGAAGAAGTAAAAAAATAATATATATTTAAAAGCTAAAAATTATTTGGAAATCATATTATCTTTTTCAATCCGATAGGGTCGAATTTGGGTTTGGATTGGGTCAATGGCCACATTGGATTTACCCGGTCTGAATCTATTTTCTCGAATATAATAATATTAAATATAAACAAATTTCAAAAAAAAATCAAAAAGAATTTCGAAAAATAATAAAAATTCAAAAATATTTCCAAAAATTCAAAACTCAAAAAGCATTAAAAAAAAATCGACCTTTTTCTTAATTTAAAAAAAATAAAAATTAAAAAAAAATTCGAAAATCCAAAAATGATGGGGTTCAGTTGGGATTTGTCATGCATTCTCTTTTTAGTGTAATTAGGCCTTTATTTACTTGCATATTAATTATATTGCATGTTTAATTTATATATTTGATTATGTTTGCATTATTTAGTTGTTTGTGCTAATTTTATTGCAATTAGGACATTGGTAGCTGTGATTGTTACTTTAATGGTTGTGCACCCGCATTATCACCTCACATGTTAGGAGATCTGTATAAAATCAATCCAAACTGCTTGTTAAAGAAAATCATTTTTGAAAATGAACAAAATTAGGTACCGAAATGGCACTAATTGGGCCAATTAGTGTAATCAAATCCCCGACCCTAGATTCTCTAGTTACATAGGAAGTAAGGTACACTCACATACCTCACTTGGTTTCTAGCCGACCCCAATAAGCTAGTGATGACTCCTTTTGTGCGAAATTCTTAAAAAATATCCCAACATCACGCGGAGTATGGGCTTGGAAGAGCCCATGCCTAATCGTGGGCCTTAGGCCCGTCCTTTAGGCAGTATCCCTAAACCTATTCCCTCCCCCCGAGGGTAGGTCGTGACAAAAGTCCTCAGTTAATCAAAATACAATCTTAAATTTATAATTAAGCAAACATTCAAAATGTTAAGTCCTGTTTTTGCACATACTGGTAAGTTAATCGAAATCAAGTGAAAGTAATTCTTTTTATTAATAGTTTTTTAACATTTATTAACTCCTTTATAGATCTATTGGTACAGGAAAAAGTTCTGTCGGTAGAACCGTACGTTAAAGAATCTTCCAAAGAGATGATGTAGAACTATCGTTTAATTGGATATCAGCACTTTGCCGATGCTTAAAGAAGGGAATGAGGTCTGATATAAATGCAAGATCCTTTAAACTTCAAGTCCAGTTCCAGCTTGAATTTAGACTACTTGGAATTTTTTTTTTTTTTTTTTTGGGAGGGTGGCAGAAAGACTGTTTTGAGGTTGGATTCATAAGTTCCAACTCGTCAAACTCTGACCACATCAACTCGAAGTTCATATACATCAACATCCCCCCGAATGAGGTGTTACGTCTTGAAAACATGCTCTTAGAGCGAACATCTATTCCATGCATGGACATATCGACATTATCTTTATCCATATGTTTTACTTTGAATGATTTTCCGTGAAAGTTATCGGCCAATGTCCAATTGAAACATCACTATCGACAGATCCTATTCACAGGGCTCTTATCAATCAACCGTTAGGTCCATCGGGCTTGGATCGCTTATGCGGTCCAATGAGCTACGACAATGAATGCACCCCATTCGAGCCTCGTTCGATCCGAGAGAATAGAGCAACGAGATTAGAATCAACGAGCCATTCTTTGGGAAGTACCAGCCTACGCTTATTGTCACTTGCAATTTGCAAAGTAACGGACGTCAGTAGAGGAACGGACGTCGGTAGAGGTATGGACACTTGAAGTGCCAAAATTTGGCACAAAGGGACATTTAAGTGCCAAAACTTTGAAAATGTACACTTAAGTGCCAAAATCGGAGTAAAATGGATCACTTATATGCCACTCCGGCCAAAATCCAACCAAATTGCTGACGTGGCAATTTTCTGGCGAGGTGAGTGCAAAACGGCATCGTTTTGCATACTAACATGGCGAGAAAATGCAAAAACGACGTCGTTTTTATGTCGATGTGTAAATAATTAATATAAAAAATTAATTAAATTAAAATTAAAACTAAATTTATTTAAAACATTCAAAAAAAAAATAAAATAAAAGTGGGGGGGAAGTTGAAGGGAGGTGGCTGAGGGTGAGCCCTCGCTACCG